>BSBM01001943.1:0-637500 GCA_027924585.1 Larix kaempferi | reverse complement strand
TCTATGTTACAAAAAATAGTCTCATATTGTTGAACCAAAAATTACAAAGTTATAAAAGTAAGCAAGAGAGGTAAACTGTGACACAACTGTATCCCTGCCACCGAGGACGGTACTGACAAAAATGGGTGCAAAAAACCGATCAGAATGAGATTACGTTCATCACTCTATGAACGGTCGATGGAAGAGTTCCCTACCCACCCCATCCACAAATTCTCGTACTTTCCAGAAACCTATCCTCAGAAGCAACCCCTCTTTTGAGGCCCGGTCCGCTTTTGTGTTGATTTCTCAAAATATATGCCTGCAAGTAAAAGTTTCAAAGGAGTTAGAGGCATTCTGAATATGTTCCAAAACTGATGTTATCCTCCTTTTGTTGCATTGTTGAGTACCAGAGACCCAATTTATCACATTTAGAGAGTCACCGTAAACAGAGATGTTCCTGAGACCACATTCTAAAGCATAAGAAAGAAGGTATCTTAGGCTTAGAACCTCCGCCCAATTGTTGCTCCCCCTCCCAAGTCCCAACGTCAAGACAAAGAAATGTGCATTTGACAAAAACAATAGAGCCCCACCCCCCCACAATTCATTTTGACATGCTCCGTCAAAGAATCCCCAAGGCTGCGAGAAATCAATATCCACCAGCTGAATATTACGTGGAGGAGAGGAAGGTTTTGTGTGTTGATAAGACATAAAGATCCCACAGCAATTGATTACTGTTGGGGCTGGTAGACCCGCCTTATCATAGAACAGGCTTTTATTGCGAGAAAGCCACACCCCCCATATTACAATTAAAGGTAAATCCCTGTAGGAGATGAAGAGAGGGTTATGATACCAATGATTCCAAGCATCTTCCATCGATGTCCCCGTCCAATGTAATGAAACCTTTAAAATCCTAGAAACTATATTCCACACCTCCTTTATAAAAGGGCAGAAAAGAAATAAATGAACCACAGTCTCCTCCTCCTGACAGCAATGGTAGCATCTACCAAGACCATGTAGACTTATTCTCTGTAGAAAGTCCCAGGTCAGGACTATTTTTGCTAATACACACCACATAAAGATACGAGACTTATGTGGGCAGTGGAGTCTCCACAGTTTTCTCCACCACCAAAACAGAAGCTGGGGAACACGCTCTTCACTGATCCATAGATAACCACCTTTTGGAGTATAGCTACTGGAGGGATCACCATCCCATACTAGCTCATCCTCATGATCATTTAAGAAGATATGATCCAATCCAAGTGCGTGCAGATAAAGACCCAGTTCAACCTCCAATTCTCCTTCCAATTCAAAAAAAGTAGCCGATCTCCACACAGGGCTACCCATCCACACATTTTCAAAGTCAGCTAAATGGTATAGAAAGTGATAACCCCTCTGGTTCAGGGCTGCAACCGTCCCTTCCAAAAGAATATGTTGTGCTTCACAGCTGATCCAGGGGTCCCTCCCGATCCACACCTTCTACCCATTTCCAAAATCCCAGACCAAATTATGTTCAATAATTTGAAAGGAGGAAACCACAGCCTTCCATATGCATGAACCCCCTGTGAATGATTTGTTGGGAGAGCGAATCCAGTACATAATAGAGTCAGGCGCTATGTATTTATGGAGCATGAACCTAGCCCAGAAACTACCAAAATTGATTAATCTCCATCCACATTTTGCTGCCAGCACTTTTGAGAAATGAAAAATATTTTTTAGCCCCCATCCTCCCAAGGACTTTGGAGCAGCAATACGATCCCATTTAACCCAGGGTTTGACATGAGCATCTTCCTTACCACTCCAAAGGAACCTGAAGCAGATCTTCCTAGCCTGATCCAGAATACCCCGAGGAATCCAAGCCAACGACATCCAGTAAACTGGGATTGCTTCCAAAACATATTTAACCAGCACCAATCTGCCAACTCTTGAGAGCCACCTGAAGCTCCATCTTTTCAACCTTCTCTCCAGTTTTCCAATAGCCAAACCCAATCCTGTTTAAGATAATCATTAGGTTTCAAGTTGAATCCCAGATATTTAAGACCTTCAGAGAGAGTAAGAAGAGTGAATGGAAAAAGTCCTGTGTGAGAAATCAGTTCCTCCTCAGTAAGAAGTGAGGAAGTGAGGGTAGATTTTTCAGCATTAATCTCCATTCTCATTGCAAGAGAGAACAAATCCAGGATCTCCTTCAGTTTTTGTGCGTCCCTTCGAGAGCCAGAGTAAAAAATAAGGATATAGTCCACAAAGAGTAAATGGGTAAGAAGAACTCTCGGGGCTATCATTATTCCATCAAATAGATCAGATCTCCTGGCTTCCTTAATAGCTCTGCTAAGGCTTTCAGCTACCAGCAAAAATAAAAGGGGGGATAAGGGACAACCTTGACGAAGACCTCGACCAGAGTGAAAAAGGGCGTTGCCGCACCATTTAGCAAGACCGAGAAGGATACTGGGGTTATGCAGCTCATGATCCATCTGATAAATCCTATCTCAAAGCCTAGATGAGTGAGCAGTAGACGGATGTATAACCATCTCACTTTGTCAAATGCTTTAGAAAGATCAATTTTTAAAATAGCCCCTTTCATCTTCTTAGTTTTGATGCTGTGAAGCCCCTGTTGAGCTATCCCTATTGCTTCATGGATTTGGCGTCCATCAAGGAACCCAAACTGTTCCTCCGAAATGTGAGTGGAGAGAATAGACTTAAGTCTTCTAGCAATGAATTTAGTAACAATCTTGTATAGACAGTTGCACAAAGAGATAGGCTTGAACTCATGGAGGGTAGAAGGATTATCCACTTTAGGAATAAGAGACATGAATGTGGTATTGATGCTAGCAGGAATTCTGCCTTCCTTCTTAGTGTCTTCAACAAGTTGCAGAAGATCCAAGCCAATAATATTAAAAAGTGCTAGAAAGAACTCAATAGTCCACCCATCCGACCCTAGACTTTTGTCCTTCTAGAAGCTACCCAACACAACTTTTAATTCATCCTCTGATATGATATCCATCAACATCCTGTTATCCTCATCTTCAACAAAACGAGGAAACATCTGAGCTACCCTGATGACCTGCTCAATATTAACTCTCTCACTTGCTTTAAACAGTTTTTGAAAATGTTGAACATCGAATCTTGCCATTCCTTCAAAGGTGGCATGAGTGTTACCCTCCTGATCATCAATACTCCAAATTGTATTTGCTGATATCCTACCTTTAGGATAAGCATGGAAGAATTTTGAGTTTTCGTCCCCACTTTCCAACCATATGGCCCTGCTCATCAATCTCCAAGTCTCTTCAATGGTCATAAGAATCAGATTCCTTCATTCCTCCAGCCGAACTAGAGCATCCTTCGAGTCCTGGGATGAGAATCGTCCACTGGGCCCTAAGGAGATAGATGTTATTTCCTCTTCAATCCACTTCAGGTCCTTCTCGTCCTTTAGGTGCTTGTTAGCAGCCCATTGTTTGATCGACCCTTTCATCATTTTGATATTATTAGCAAATTGAAAAGCGACAGAAATGTTGTTCCCAGGTATATATGGAATCCACAAATTTTGAAAAAGTTCGATAAAAGAGGGCTCCTTCAACCATAATTTATTAAACTTCAGAGGTGCTGGAGGTTTGGCTGGACCAGCCTTTATCTCCAGTAAGATGGGTTCATGATCAAAACATCCCCAGATCCGAACCACTGCCGAAGATAAAAGAAGGACTCCACCAGTTGTTCAGAAACTAAGAACTGATCCAGTCTCTTAGCCACACTATCCAAACCAACCCTCTTGTTCCTCCAAGTTGGTTTCAGATACACGGGTTCAACATCAACCAAAAGTTCCTTCATCAAATTTCATGATAAAGTAATCATATAGGGGATCTACTTGAGTAGGAGGCCCCCAAACCTCTGCCTGACCCAAAGAGAAATTGAGATCCCCCCCAAGAATAATAGAGTCACCCTTAACCAAGTCTTTAGATAACAATGACTCCCAAAATGGTACCCTATCACTATAAGGCCCATAAATGTTAACAACTGTAAATTCTTTGTCACAATCTAAAGAGTGGCAAGACATCCCCAACACCGACTCCATCCCCCATAGAGAGGATACCTTCACCCTATTCTCCTTCCACCCAATAGTAAGACCATCTGAATGTCCCCTAGCATTAGAAGCTTCAAAACACCAGCCTGGGAACCAAACCCTTAACCTTCCCAAAGACTCCTCACCTCCACACATAGTTTCCTGTAGCATCAAAATGTCCAGATGTTCTAGTTCCACCATCCACCGTAATGCTGGTCTTTTGGAGGGACCAGCCAGACCCCGACAGTTATATGATAGAACCTTCATCGGTAACCTTCCGGATGGGCATTCACTGCTCTAAGTACCCTTTCAATAGAAAGTTGCTTGCCACTTCGCATGTCTGCACGAGCACGGGTCTTGGCATGTGATAAGAAGGATTTTCGACCTCTGACTTTGGCAATCCTAGGCTTGTCTTTTCCAATACCACCCATAGCAGGCTTGTTCATAGATCGAAGGAAGTAACCAGACTCTGAGGAGTCCGAGGGGGAGGAGGGTTGTAGAACACAGGTTTGCAGCTCAGAGGGAGCTTCAGAGTTACATGCAGAGGGAAAGTCCAAGAGGAGGGGTTCAATGGGAGAGGAAATGTGCGAAGCACATGCCCAATTAGAAGTTGGAGACAAAAAATTAGGGGAAATGTGTAAATTTATGAGACCTTCCACCCAATCAAGACCAGGAAACGAAATGTTCTTAAAAAATAAATTGAATGAAGGAGAAGAGTAGAGGGGAGAGGAAGTACCAACTGCAAGATCCAGAGAGCAAAGAATTGTGTTCGGTAATCCCTCCGGGGCCGCATCCGAGACAATAATAGGTTCAGGTTCTTCAACTTCAACCGTGGCTACTAAGTCCGGCTCAACCTCGTCCACGCCTAAAGAACCTTCACATCCAACCTTACCGAAAGGGGTCACCGAATGCCCTGAGACAGTAGGTTCAGCAATCAATTCTGTCGGATCATGACATCCTTCCTCCTATATACTCCTCCTTTTCAGAGAGGGCCTGAATTTCATGCAGACCGGAAGAGGGCATTCTATGGATGGGTGGCCATACTCGTGACAGCGTCTGCACTGGGAAGGCACATTTTCGTAGTCTAGGGTTTGAGGATAACTATACGGCCCCCAACACAAGTCCATACCATCAAGCAACCCGTCCCGGACATTAATGTTCACCAAAATTCTAGCAACCTTCTGAACAGAGGTCTCAACAAAGTAGTAATCTGCATCTAAAAAGATTCCCAGCAAGTTACCAATCCTCTGGAAGTGTTCCTCTGCCTAGTAATGAAGGGGAATCCCTGGTAGCCGGACCCAGAGAGGGATAGTGTCCATCCATTCCCTGCTAGCATCAAATAGGGGATTCCAGGTTTTTATCAGGAGTGGCGCTCTGAATAGACTCCAGTGATTCCCTAAAGCCCACTGGGAGTGAACATCTTGATTAAAGTGGAACGCAAACCATCCTCCCGATAGAGCCACAATTTTTGGTACATATCCGCAATGACCCTGCCAAGCCCCAGAGGCCCACTGAATTACCGACTTAAGAGCCACCGCTCTACCATAGACCCTTCCGACCAGCACAGTATCCACCATCACAATAATTTGTTGAAACCCTATGTATTCCCGTAAGGAGTAGTTTGGGGCTTTACATGTGCTTTTGAGCCACTTTCGTCGGCTCTTTGAATGCGTACATGGTGCCCCCGATATCTCCAAGCCCTCAGCTGGTGCACAATCCTTCTGATATGAGTCCAAGGATGGACTAGACAATCCTCTTTGCTCAGTTGCTCCCAAGTTAGCTGCTAGAAACCCTTCGGCGCTAGATGCACCATCAACCTTGTTGAGCCGAGAAGGAATAATAGCCTTGAAACCAAGTTTTGACGATCTAAGTGAAGAACCACCTTGGGAGTTTAGAAAGTCTGATATACCTCTGACCTCTGAGAGTGTCACAACAGGGGGAGACGATATAGGTTTAAATCCCCAAATGTTTCCTAAACCAACCCCCACATCGTGAACTTCATCAAAACCTGAATACGATGGTGAAAACGCAGCCTTGCCAGGCGTCGAGGGAGAAACTCCACCCTATGCAAGAGGAAGACCTATGAGCGAGTGTTCAAACTTCCAGGGAAGACCCTCCCCATTACCTCCATGGAGTCCGGTGCCAGAATCACCCTCGAGACAGCCAGGTGGAAACCTCCATATATTGAAGGAGAAAACCACAGTCGTAATCGACTTCGTCAATCGCCTCCATAGTTAACAGTAACCCTAAAACAAACAAGCAATGGTAAAAATGGTTTAACCCATTAACCAAAAACCAAATTACCACCTCGAACCGAGTAAAACCTTCTGACAGGGACTGGGGTATGGCGACTCTGCCGGCTGCAGATCCCTGACCCTGACCTCAACCCATTTGGCCTCCTTTGAACACACCTCCGCCAAAAACCCTAGCTCCATCCAAAAGAAGAGTGTAATCGTAAGAAGTTTATCACCTCGTTTGCTTTAAAATTTTGTTCCTATGCTCAAAAAGCTTAGAAAGAAGCTTTCCAAAATCACTATAGTTTTGGAAAGTCAGAAGGTTAGAAATGTTTGTATTGTAGCAAATACTATGAAACTCGTATCTAATGTGGGTATAAAGAGGACACTCTAAGAGAAAGTGATTTTCATCCTCAATGCTCATAGACTCCCAAAGATGGAAAACGGTGAAAACATGAAGTTGGGATACACTTTTTGCCTGTTTTTTGACAAAAAATTGCAAAATTTTCTGTTTTTCAACTTCAACCCCTTCGAACCCATATCACCCTTAGGAATTTCAACTTGAGGTAATCATAAGAGTTTTAGAGAATTGTATTATCTTCGTACTCATATTTTTTTGAAATTTGTTTATGGACATTTAGTAGGACAAATTTGAAGGGCACCAATGACATATACTTTACAATTTTAGGTTTGGATAATGAGTGACTTGTGTGCCCCTCCTTTTTTTTATAGATGGTTATTCATTTTACAAAAACCAAATGTACACTCATAATATGCACAGATTGTACTTTGCAGTGGACTATATGTTGAGGATTTTCAGACTTAAAAACTATTTTTTGTTATTTATCGAAATAATATATGTTTAAAAAACGACGCCTCATTGACACATGTTGGGACCCTCTCATTTTCTTTCAAATGTGACTCTTATAAAAAAAACTAAAACTACACTTTTGAAGAGGACAATGCAAGGAACAACGTTGTGATTTTCTATATTTTTTTTGTTGTCATTGTGATGATCTTGAATTTTCATTGTGACTGATTTTTATCTTACTAAATTTTGTAATGATAGAGTTTAGAAAAAAAATAGTAAAAATAGAAATCCCTAATGAAATTCACAAATTATTATACTATGAGAAAGTAGATTCAATGATGAATCTATTGGTATAAACTCTGACAGGTAATTCTCAGATTTTGCAGTGTTGCCACAGTCAGAAAGTGACAAATTTCAGAAAACTGCAGAAACCGTTGTTGTGTTTGTTGACTAGAAACTCATTTCAGAAAACTGCAGAAACAGTTGTTGTGTTTGTTCACCATATACTCTCGGCTGAGAATTAAAAGTATTTATCGGCCGAGAGATATTTAGCTCGAAAAGTAACCCGAGGTTAAATCAAAGTCTCACCCAAGAGGTTGTTTAAACTCTCGGCCAACAAAATAAAACAACCTTCAGGCGAGATTTTTATTACATAAAGCCCCGTGAATCTTTTAGGGGCCAACTTAATAAATGCCCGTGATTCTTGGAAAGATTCTAAACTTTCTCGCCCGAGATCTCTATATATACTCTCGCCCGAAGGTTTATTTCCATAAAAATTCAACTTCGGATATTTACAGTGCACAAATATTTACACTTCAAATATTTACAGTGCACGGATATTTACAGTGCAAAATAAAGTTTTAAGGTTTTTTATATTAAATTTCTTTACAAAGGGTATATTTCCTTATTTCTTCTTTATAAATGAAATTAATATATACTTTGTTTTGGCATATTATTGTTTTTTTATTTTTTAGATTGTAAAATTGGTTTTGGCATATTATTGTTTTTATTTTATTTTTTAGATTGTAAAATTGGTTCTGGCATATTACTTTTTTTTTTTTAGATTGTAAGATTGGTTTTGGCATATTACTGATTTTTTATTTTTTAGATTGTAAGATTGGTTTTTGCATATTACTATTTTTTTTTAGATTGTGAAATTGGTTTTTCCATATTACTGTTTTTTGTTTAGATTGTAAAATTGGTTATAGCATATATTAATATTTTTTTTTTGAAAGGATAAAAAAAAATTTGCTTTTGGCATATTATTTTTTCTTTTAAGAAACATATTGCATATTATGTTTTGTCATATGACATTTTATTATACAAGGGACATGCTGAATTTGGTTTTAGCATATTACTCTTACTTTTACAAAGGGAAATATTGTGAATTTGGTTATGCTTTCATGTCATATTGCAATTTGTTTCATTAATTGTACAATTTTATATCTAACATATTACTATGATTCGAGGTTTTTGGCATTGGATTTTAGGTTTTCAATTCTTTCATCATGGGAAACCAAAATAAATGTGCACAAAACATGATCACATCGGAACTCATGGAGAGGCAAGAAAAGAAAGAAAACGTGAAAACATGAGAAAGTTAAGAGAAAAAAGAACATTGGAAAGAAATGTGGGGGCAAATGGCAGTGACGAAGAAATGAAAAATGTGGAGGCACATGGCGGTGATGAAGGAATGCAAAATGTCGAGGAACACGTTGATGAAATACATGAAGAACATGGAGGTGATGAGGAAATGACAAATGTGGAACAAATGATGGGCAACATTGATATTGAGACCGTGATTGGTGAGTAAATATTTTTTAATGTTTATAAAATTGTATTTAATACTTGAGTATATAATCGATTTGAAATTTCACAATCTTATAAATTTACATATTTTCATGCAGGGTTAACATCCAATCTACAACATCCTACCATACCTATGAATTTACAAATATTAATTGGAAGTTGCAGCAATATTGTCATTGATGAAAATTTTTTGGAGAATTTGGATTCAAGTAAAATTGAAGACTTGGGACCTTTGATGCGTGATCATACAACTCGATATAAAGCAAAAATCATACTCAAAAATTATCTTGAAGGTATTTTTGTCATAGCACAAGCTCAATTGTTACATAGATTGTTAAAGCAAAAATATCTAAAAGATGCAATTAAATTATTTAGCATTAAAAGTGTCAAAGAGGTTAAAACAAATGAGATGGTATCAAAAAATCTGACCTTGTCCCTTGCCTCGCTTGTAAATAAACGATCTCGTGATTTAGTGTTTTCTCGTAAAACATTGCTAACAGGGGTTGTGACAAAAAACACCGCAACTAATCGTTTGTTGGCCATGACTACAAGAACGTTAAAAACATCAAGAATGCGTTTATGGAAGCATAAAAACAGTAGGGTTCAAATAGATGAAGATGATCAAGTTGCACGTTGGGTTGCTATATGTAGACAACCTTATGAAGATAGGATTCCAGATAATATGAGGGAAAAGGTGAAAGAATTTTGGCATTTAAACTCTCGTGTCTTACCAAATGAAAAGGATGTTGTGCAGCGTCGTATATCTAAAGGAAACTATGAAATGCATGCCAAACACATAATAGAGGTCACTCAAGTGGAAATGTTCAAACATTTTATGGTGAGTAATGTTGATGTGAAGATTGCCCTTAGCAAATTTGTGAAGCTTAAACCATGGTATGTCAGGCCCATTGTTGTTTGCAACACATGTTGTTGTCGATACCATGTAGAATTTGAATTATATTATGAGACATTTAAGAATTTTGGCATACAGTGTTGGCCAAATGACCCCCCTCCTTCGAGTGTTCGTGAATTTGTATCTAAAATATTATGTGCACGAGAGAATGATCAAGTATTCTATAAGAAACAATGCGTCGATGGAAGAAAATGTGAAGAATGTTCTCATTTGGCTCTTTTTGATGTTAGATACCCCATTGATCCAAATGATCCTCAATTGTCAAATCGCATTGTGAAATGGAAGAGATATGAATATGTTGATTATACTCATGTTACAGATTCAACGACAACATCAAGAAAGATTGAGTTAGTTGAAGATGATATCTCTATGACATGTTTTATGGAGTCGTTCAGGGAGAAAATATATAGATATATCAAACACTCTCATACAACACGATGGAAAGAGTTACAGTTCAAGCAATCAGGAGATGTATTTCCAAAAGGAACAATATTATCAATTGTTGATTTTGCTGAAAATTACACTTTCACTCCACAAAAGGAGATACAAAGTGAGTATTATCATTCAGACCAGGTATCCATACTTGTGCATATTTTGTACAGACATGCAGAGCTTCATGTCGATGGTTCTAATAGCGATGAAAATAATCATGAAGTGATTAAAGAGTACCATTTCTACATCAGTGATGATTGTACACATGATACATGTTTTGTCCAACATTGTTTTAATATGCTTTATAACGAATTATCAAGACGAGGGGTCACTTTTAAAGAGCATTGGGTGTGTTTAGATGGTTGTGCTGGTCATTTTAAATCGGCACACTCATTCTTATGGTTGTCTAACATTCATAATAAAATGGATGTTTTCCACAAATGGAGTTTTTCTGAAATGGGACATGGAAAAGGAGAACATGATGGCGATGGGGCCTGCATTAAACGTTCACTTAGGAGATATCAAATGAATCACTCCGCTTCTCGCATCGCAAATTCAAACGATGTTGTTAATTGGTGTAATCAAAATTTAAGCCATGAATTAAATGAAAGGACGGCTAATTTGAGAAGGTATGTAATTGTTTCGATGACCCTTAATGTTTTCAAATGCAGTTATTTACTATGTTTATATGTACATGAGTATTTTTATTTAAATTATTTTTAAAAAAAGTTTAATAAATTGTTTTTAAATGTGAAATTTGATTTGCACAAGTTATGGTTTTATCTTGAACAGGTTCTTTTGGAATATTGCAATGGGAAATGTTGACATATCAATGCCATATAATTGTGCTACAATCCCTAAAACAAGGGGTTTACACTCCATTAGGAGTAAAAAAATGGCAAATATTCACGCAATCGAGAAACGGAAATACTCTTGCTTTTGTATTGCATGTATTTATGATGTAGAGTCATTCGATGAGTGTCAAAATAAAACTAACGAATTTATCAAACCATGGATACACCAAGAATTGACACCATTTCCCCCATTTGGAAATATCACAGATGAAGACCACGATAATGAAGTGGTTGTGATTGACAAGGATTATGATCGTGTTTCCGATTTGGTTAGAGAAGTTGATGTATTTGTTGTCATTGCACCTGTAGATAATCCAGAAAAAATGCATTATTATTTATTGAGATGCACTAGGTCAAAAAGCACATTGTTGCAAGAATTTAAGGATCCGTCAAATTATGCGTATGTTGTGGGTTCAATGGTTTTAATGGGACATTTCTTTGCTGAGATAAGGAAATGTAATGACCATATTATTTTTCAAGACTATGAGCCAGATGTTATATGTGCTTAGTACAGTCATTTAGTCATAGTGGCTCGGTTGCAGTTGAAACCAGTGAAGACTAGGAAAAATACCAAGAATCGCCAATGGAAATTGTCGATAGAAGATCATAATGCCATTCTCGAAAACATGGGCCATGAGCACATTTCATATGAATCAAGAACACATTGGTATGTGAATAAGATTGTTTTCTTTGATTCTAGGGTTAGAACATAGAATTGTTATATAAATTGGACTTTATAGTTGATGGAATTTATATTTTCCTTTATTTAAAGACAATGGACATGTACCATTATCCATTGTTAGTCTATGATTGAATGAAAACTTATGTTTTTGTGTGATTCCTTAAGGTTGATTGACAACAATGGATACATTCTTTCTTTTTTTCTAATTTTCTCTCTTTTCTTACACTTTTTATTGCAATCAATAGAAATTATTCTTGATATGTTTTTGTTCATAGTTTGAATTTACATTGTTCTTCAAATTGTTGTTCAATGATGCAATCAGTCTTTCAATTCTATGTATTTGACATGTCTTGTCAGCAAGACATACATTTTATGCATGCAATAACTTTTTGTTTTCTTTTAATTTATATAATGTGCTTGGATGCAATAGTTGTATACCTGAAAGTTTATTTAAATGTGCTTGGATTTAAATCGATGTTTTCAATGAGAGAAAATATGTTCATGATTGTTAGGCCTATCGAATGTGTACCCTTATTATTTATTTCCCAACATATGGATGCATTGACCAATGGTGATATACAATATTCAGACAAGAAATTGTGGAGTCATTTTGGGTTCCTTGCCATATTGTGGATAAGTACTAGTGATTCTATTATTTTTTAAATTGATGTGCATAATGTTCTTTTTATTCCCTAGAGAGATCCATAAGCACCACTAGATAATCTCAAGTAATATATAATTGAAGAAGATATCAAAAGTATTGTAGCAAAATGGCCAGAGTATTTGGGCCCTAATCCAAACCCTAAAGTTGAAATATTAGGTGAGAAGGAACCAAGAACCAAGCATAAGTAGGATAAGCATAAGGAAACAACACTACCAATTCGAGAGCTCCCATGACTAAGAAAGAGAAAGTGAAAAAGAGAGAAGGAGTAATGGGAACACATAAGAAAAGTGGATGAAGAAGTTGTGAAAGAGATTGTCTTGATAAGGAAGAAAAGAACTAAGATATCAATAGGAAAAATACACAACTACACAAGAACCTTAGCGCTAAGAACCATATTACAATAGAAGGGAAAGTGAACAAGTATTCAAACATAGACCAAATGAACTAAGTGAACAAGTATTCAAACATAGACAAGTATCCTATAGAGGATTTGTTGGGTCCCATGGTGAGTGAAAAAACACATGGAATATTAAAACAAAATAGTAGGAAAGTTGCAATAGTAAAGAAATATGACAAAATTATATCTTAGGATAAATTGCATGGGCCATGACAAGGTGATCCCCCTATGTGTGGTATGGAGGGGTTCTTTATTTGAGTGATTCTCATATTTTAATTAAAAGTAGGGATGGGAGATTTTCTAATATTTTTTCTAAATTAATACTTTACTTCTGAAGATAGCCTCATTGATTCTTGTCTGGGATGGTAGTGGGATTAAGACACTATATTGTTTCTATCCTTATCCTTTTGGGTGTGAAAACAAGAATTTGAAGGTTCATGGTCATTATTCGGCCATGGACTACCCTAGGAGCCATGATAATTGTCATTTGGAAATTCATGATATCCTCAGAGTATTGCATAGGCATGGTGAGTACATCAATAGCAATAGAACCTCAGTATTTTCAATTACTAAGAAATCACACAATAATTACCAACAATCTAACACTTAGAATGCAGTGATTATGGAAAACCTTCTGTAATAATAGATAAATTTAGGTTCTGGAAATAGAGTGTTTAGTGTTACAAAATATGGTATGTAACCTTCGCAAAGGAATCGAATTGACAACTCCCACTATTCAC
Organism: Larix kaempferi; assembly: GCA_027924585.1. Taxonomy (NCBI): domain Eukaryota; kingdom Viridiplantae; phylum Streptophyta; class Pinopsida; order Pinales; family Pinaceae; genus Larix; species Larix kaempferi. Next base: position 623,937 of record BSBM01001943.1, on the reverse strand, counting down.
ATGCTAAAGGGATTTTCTCCTACTAAACCAAAACAAGAGGAAAATGTACATCAAATGCTTGAGGATATGGAGTTAGAGCCTCAAGGATCATATCCCACAAATGTTGGTCCAATTGAATTCAAAGGTCACCATATGAGTTTAGATATAGCTTGTATGCTCTTCCTTCAAACTTGATCTATATTGCCTCAAAATATATCTGAAAATACAAATATTTTGAGAGAGATGATTGAGTGCTCGAGGACTCATCAGTGGAAGTTACTTAAACTGAACTGCAAGGAAATGTACCATATATTCCTTGAAGGAGGAGTAATGGATTTGAGCCAAATATGATTGGGTCCCTTGAATTTATTATCTCAACATATTTTGTTCACATTAATGAAGGATGATGATAAAGGAACACATTTGGTTCTTTTTTCATGTAACCACCACAAGTGCCCAGCATTGGAAACTGAAGTTAATCTTGCAAAAGTTGTGATAAGTTAGGAAAGGTTATAAGGATACACTAAAAATAAGCTTTGATTACCATTGATATTCCAAAATATTTTAATGACCATTGATGCAAGTTGTTCTCAAATGAGCTAATATTTTTAGTATTGCTTTATGCAGGGTTTTTGCCCATATATGCCATATAGAAAAAAATGGAAAGCGATGTTTAATGCCACTACTACAAATGATCTTGGAGCCTAGTTTCTCTTAGAAAAACTTCTTGGACTAATCACAAAGCTCAGAACACAGTATTGCTTGTGAAATTATGGAGTTTTTCTCATCACAAATGCAAAGTAAGCGGATTAGTAAAGAAAACATAAACATTGGAGCTCCATCATGCCTTATATCATGTTTGTAAACTTCAAAAATTAAAAAATGTGAGTGGATTGCCATAAAATTTGCTTCTTGTTTGCAAAATTGTTGAGAATGCTCAAGCCTCCATTCCTAATAAATGTACCCGCAACAAACCAATGTTGTTTCCATCTTTGTTTGGAAAAACTTTCATGAGTGATCAAGACCCTACAAATTAGAATGGAGGAAATTTTCATGAGTGACCAAGACCCTACATTAATTTCTCCCTCTCAAACACCTTAAATTATATCAACATTTTACTTTCTACATGTTGCTTTATATAGAAGCCACTTTTGTGCTCCTAGATTGTATTGGCACTATTGTACTCACCAGTCCCATTGACATGTTTTTATGGTCATTTGCTAGATATAAATAAAATTATCGTATCTTATCTACTTGCTAAGAATAGCTTTTAGCATGCTTTAAAATATCAAGAAACTTACATTTTGAGACACAATAGGCATAATATTATTTCTAATGCAGTAAGAAATGCGAGTCATCACACTTTCACAATCCGAATTCGAAATGATTGTGTTCCTTTCATGCATTTACCTCATTATGATCACCCTAGAAGTTACATATGTTCAATAGGAAAATGAATCATTGTTTCTTGTATATATGGGTTAGCCAGACTTCAATGATCCCAATCTAGGGTTAACACAAAATTAAGTAGCATCTCTAACAAGCTCATGTAGTCAACTATTTCTTCAGAGACTAAAGACATACAAAGATGCTTGGATAAATGGTCCAAATGAAATTCCACATTACAGAGCCTGCAAGTATAAAATAAAGGGATTGGAAACCCTATCCAACATGCAACACAAAAGATTAACATAAGAGGTCACAATGAAAATACCTTTCCAATCATTAAGTTCCTAAGAAGGTGAATTGTGATAGTTAATCTGCCTGCATTCCATAGTTAATGATGACCTCAAGAAGCATAATAAAGAGGCTGCAGCACCCAAGATAAGATCCATATTTAATATGAAAAATAACTATCTCTGTGACAAAATGGTAGTCATCCCAACCACAATTGAACAGGATGGAACAAGTACATCCAACATGATTTTTTCTAATGCTATAACCTGATAGGGTTTTTTCTGCTTAAAACTCCTTTCAGGCTAGTCCTTTTCAGACTAGAAACCTTTGGATCAGAAGCCATGTCTAAGGGATATTTATACACCAAAATTGAGGGTAACACACCCAAGCATTTGGTCTAGCATTCATGAATTTGATATTTTAAACATGTAACTGTAATTTGGTCCTATTGTCTATTTGGTTTTGTATATTGGTATTGTGTACCATATTTTCTCATTTGTTAAGTGTTTACAATTGCATTTTGGTTTTATAGGCTATTTTTCTTTGCAAACATTTCTAATTTTCTACTATGATTTCATTTAAATATAGTTTGGTACTAAAACATCTTCAATAAGTTTCCTCTCTTTATTGAGAAAACCAGTTCTAAGTTGGAATACCTATCGTACCTCCCACTAAATTCTAGGAGAAAATAAAATAAAGGTAAGGAGAAAAATAGGTCCAAGCAATACTACAAAAGATGAAGGAATGAGGAATGCAATGCCATAGATATAATGGAGGTCAAAAAGTGTTGCTAGCCACAAATCGATGTCCAATCTCCCCAACCATTCAAGGATAAAGGAAGGAAGAGAGAGAACTATAATGTCAATCAATCCTTTTAGAAATGACATGCCCACTAGGTATCTCACTATTCACATCCTGAGTCTGGAAGTATGATGTAATCAACAAATGGTAGAGAATGTTGTTAGACTCATGATTCATCTCTAAGAAGCTTTTGTCTATCATGACGAGATTCTTGAATGAACATGGCAAGACTTATTTCATCATTTTATTGCATGAAGGTCCTCAATGAGCTGTTTTGACTCCCAGAACAAGAAAATATCTTCCATGAATCACCAACATTAGTGTGGTCTAGTGACAAGTTTTGAGGTGATCGAATGTGTATTAATTTTTAACGCTGAGACGAGGATTAAAAACATCATGAGTGGGCATGGATAAGGCCAAGTGCAATCATGGGTGATATTGACAACATATAAATGCCCCTCATAGCACAGTCCCTTAGCTATAGGATAGTTGTAAGCAACATTTCCGAAAAGATAAAAAACTACCATGAATCTCATAGTACATGGGGCATCTAAAAATGAAATGCTACTTACACTTGGGCTTTGAGTTGCAAAGTATAGACATGATTTTATCCTCCCATGGAAGGTGTTGATCTGTCTAGATGAGAATATGATGAGAACAAACCGAAAGCTAGGGAATTAGAAATTTGAGACCAAACGATAATCATGATCTCATGTACCATGGGATAACAATGAAGCTATTTTGCATATGTAGAAAATGATTAGATAATATTATTAATGTCCAACAAAAGACCACAGAAGTTGGTCAAAGGTACTAATAAAGTACATCCTGTGTCAAGACACAATGGAAGTGCCAAATCATCCCCTAGAACAATGCTACAAGCAGAAATATAATAATAATGTCTAATATCTAAGGGCCAACTAGAGACTAGCCTCAACATGTATAGCTAAATAAAAGTTAAACGAAAGAATATAAGATAGATGTCAGTACAATAGAAGTATTATGGTGTGCTATCACTGAAAAGATTTGGAAATATATCAAAGACAACTGAAGCTAGCAACCAAGGATGAATGAGGAGACTGAGATAGGGAGGCAGGCTCGACATTGCAGTTGTCAAGAACCATGTAAGGGCCAATGCACTGGTGAATGATATACTCCATGGAGTAGCCGATGCTAAGGGAACCTGGCTGTATAATCTTCGGGAGGTACAAGAGTGAGAGATCCCAACGCTCCTAACATCCTAGACCGATGCATGAAACTATGGATGGAAACTTGTGTACCGCATTGAACATGATGAGTAGTATGCTGGAATAAGGATCTCCTTAAAGTGAATATTGTTCCGAGTTACTTTCAAGAAACCTTATATATTTTGTCATGAACCCCACTATCTATGTCTCTTTTAGCTACAATTGGGGTGTTAATAGAGAATTCCAAAGGGGAAGGTCTTTCAAAGTCTAGATCAAATAAATGAAGCAAAGAGATGGTTTTTGCATACCAATTTGAAATCATGACCTTTGTCATGAGTTACATTGAGGATTGGAGAGGCAAAAAGGATATCTACTATGACTCCATTGATTTTTCACCATGCATCAGACATTATGAAGCATGAAAACCACATGAAACATAGGAACAATAAACAAAGTATGTGCTCCAAACTAAATTAGGTTGATGAAAGATGAAACAATCCTTTTAGTTCGAATGGTATTCTATAGCATTGTCACCAAAACTCTCCTAACAATGCAATGAACATAAATTATTAACAATGCAATGAACATAAATTAATTTAAGGAAAAATTGATTTAATGGCACGGAGTTCTGAAAATTTATTTAAAGTTAAATCACCTGCTGAGGTTATGTCACCAATGTACTGTACCATATCACTACCATTGGATTGGGTATTTAATGTTGCATTCTCAGAATGCAAGTGGAAAGCAACTACCACATGTGAACAGGAACCTCTTCAGCAAAAAATCAAACCATCCCATATATACATTGAACAGATTAGTAAACAATTTTTAAAGTCATATGAAAATATTTTCATCAACAAAGAATAAGAAACAACAGAGAGAAGCAAAACATGGAAGCAAATTGAAGAAAAAGAATACTCCACGAGGGACAAAATCTACCTACTAATGTAATTTAAATTGTTGTTAGTAGAAATGAAAAATGAACACTGAATTGAGAGCCATCAATGTATACAACAATAAAACGATGCAAGGAGATTATAACCAATATCATTGACATAACTATAGAACAATGAAAGACAAATTCTTACGTCAGTTCTGGAAACAGTAATATTTTTAAAGTTTTCTTTCAAAAGGCATCATAGATTACCTCTCTTGGACCTTTAACCCTAAACCATCATTCAATGCAAAGAATCCAAGACAAAATCATCATGCTCCCAAGCTACCATTGACAACATTGGTATCACATGTTGCAATTTATTCTTAGACAAAATAGTGTAGGTTCTCACTGGTCATGGATCAAGATAATCCATTGCAAAACCAAGAGAGCAGCATACCTATATATACATAAACTTTAGTCTTTGGATGCAGAAAGGAAAATTTCATTTTTCATCACCACTATATCATAAGTTTAACGTATAATTTATTGTTTATAACTTTAATCAAGAATCCAGTATGGCGTATAGATCAGGCCCTCAAATCTATTCTCAATTTCTACTATCGTTCCCTTGTCGCTCACCATTTCCTTCATACACAACTTCCATTTGCTCTTGGTTTTCTGTGGGATGAAAAGTCAAAATGAAAGTTTATATATATATACACACACACATTTGGGGACAAAATATACCAAAACTAATAAAATGTTATCAAAAAGAATTATTGATACTTGCATTTCTTCCTCGCCAACAAAAGAACCATCAACATAGTCATCATCATTTAGCATTTGGGCTTACTGCATAAATTTAAATAAATTTATAGACATGCGATTTGGATACTAAAAACATATATATATACAAAAAACATTTAATTTGTAACATGTGTACATTCTAGCTGATACTGTAAATGTGTCTTTTGTGAGTTCAATTATTAAACCATACTTACGTACCAAATCTGTGCATCGATTTTCTTGAGCCTTGACACGCTTATACATGTCTCCACAATTTGCTACATACTGCTCGAGCTCTGATAGACTAATAAATCTCAAGGCATCATCTGAATTGTTAACACCAAAAAAGTACTCACCAGCTCATCCCTCTAGACATACATCTCCCTTGACCAAATTTCCTACCAACCTAGCCTCGAATACCCCACAAAAACCCAAAAGAGGATCAATGTTTCCCAAAAAATCAAAATAATTGCGAAATAACTCAAAAAGAAAATCAAAGAAGGGGATGGAGGCCCCTCATTTCACATCCCTCAATCACTCTACCCTTATGCTGCTAAAATTTTTATCGAGCCTTAGCCATCCATCTTTGAGCTTTGGCCTCCCATAAGATAGAAGCTTTAGCCACCACCGAAGCATTGAGGAGGGGAGTACGAAACCAAAGGAGATCCGGAGCACACTGTACTACCGTTAGAGCTTCACTAGCCTCGTTTCCGAGGTAAATTTGTTGCAAGCCCTAGCTTGCCCATAATACAAAAGGTTAAATATTCTTTGTTTTATTGCTTTGAAAATTTGTTGCTTGTCGCTTTAAGTTATTTTTTTTATCTCATGCACATGTTAGATTAGATTGTTTATTTTTTTTACGTTCATATGAGTTTTTGATCACTTCTCTTTAACCTTATACTAAGGGTTCCTTACCCTTAGTAGGTTCCCTTTTGCATGAGCAAGGGTGAAAACCTCAACTACATGAATAGTCATCAAATGAGTTGTCATCCATATTGGTTGAAGATGCCATATTATTTAAGCTGATTTATGCCCTTGCCAATGCAGCCATAACATGCTCTTTTATTTGTTCCCTCACCCTACTTGCCACTTCGGATGTCATTTGAAACTCCATTGGAAAAGAAATGAATCTAGGTAATGGAATTACTAAGCGAGCCATCAGTTGGCTATATTCAACATCTCGCACTGAATCAGGACATTCATATGTACGGCCTTTTCCAGCACCATAGAAAGGTGATCCCGTATCTCTATAGTCAGGGTCCATGTGCAATCGAAACTCTGCAATTAGCATCTTGAAAACATATTGGGGGACCTCATCGTTATTTGGGAACTTCCCATATTCATAGAGGAACCTCGAATAAATATGTGGTGCAATATTTGGATCATTGAATCTTACAATCTTTAGACGTCTTTTGTCTTCAGGTCGCATGTCAAATAATGAAAAGACCATTTCTTTTGTGACAATGTTTTTTATTTCTTCAAACTTGTGGCGACCCATAACCGCCAATCGCCTCCTACACATCATGTCATAATAAATTTGGGTTGATGGTCCAACCCCAACATAAGTCGCAATCAAATGGTTAATTTGGAGACTTTGTTGACAACTGATAGAGATAGTAGAACTCTCAAGTTTACCCTGCAATCTATTGGAATGCTCCCTCATCTCTTTCTCAATAAGCATTGTGATCTTGTCTTCCCGAGGAATCTCATCGGGAACATCTTTAGGATAGTGTATCATATGTTTCATTGTGAACATACTGACGTGCTTGATGACCTCTCCTTGTATTACGAGGTGGAAGTGGAGAACGAGCAGCAAAACCTGTAAGAAGTAAAACGTGTGCAAGTATTAGAATGTATATATAATTTTTCGATCAAAGTATACATATTTAAATAAAATGTGTTCATTAAAAATACCTGGTGGAGTCTCTGCCTCATCATGTACACTTTTCATACTAGAAACTAACTCTTCTATCCTATCAGTATCCTCGGAATGTGTAGAAGCCCCTGTAAAAAACAATAAATTGGGAATCACATGTAAGTTTAAGTGAAATAGCATAATTTTTCGCAAATAAAACACTCATGTCCAATAAGAATTATGGTCAAAATTTACCTAAACATTCTTCTTCTGGTTCTGGGCTCTTTGAGCTAGTAGTATCTGCAGCATAAGGCATTGAATGCATGTGCACAAAAATAATCAAGTCATATGCATGTAAAGTTTTAAAGAAATCAAAGTCATTTAACTTGTACTATAAAAATATATATAACATTGAAAATTACCTATGTGTGGACTTCGTGCCCGTCCACTAGCCCCTGTAAAAAACAATAATTTGATAGGCACTTATAAGTAAGAGAAATGTCATAATTTTTCACAAATTAAACACACATGTCAAACAAGATTTATGAACTTAGATTTCACCTTTACCATGTAAATATTGCGTTTCCCTGCTTGTGGTAGGCGTATCAGCAGAGTAAGTCACTGAATGCATGTGCACAAAAATAATCAAGTCATATGCATGTAACATTTTTAAAAAGTTAATTGTATTTACCTTGTACTAAAAAATGATAAATATCATTAGAATGTACCTATGGGTGGCATGTATCCAATAAACCCGTCAGAAGTGCGTCTTCCATGTTCAAATCCACTACCTATGCATGACAAGATCTTAGAAAAGTGTGTAAAAGAATATTATCCACAAATTTAAAAAAATGTCAAATTTAAACATGTTGAAGTTAACAGTCGAATGCACCTGATAGTGGACCTATGGTGTGTCCAATACACCCATCTGAATGGCGTCTTTGAATTTTGGTACCACTACGAACATGTCTAGATGTCACTAGATGGTCCATCTATCCTTATTAATAATAAAACGGATTAGGTTAAATCTATGAAATCATAAGACAATGATTAAGATCAACAGTAACTCTATGGATAAATTCTCTTTTGTAATGGATCAAGTGCCTAGTCCATTTGAAAAGGGATAAGAAGACAACTGGCTAAGTATGTGGCTGGGATTGAAAATAAGTAAATTTGTTGGTTCGAAGGCCAATAAACCAAAAAAATGGCTAAGTATATGATATATCTTCAATGATTGAAGTTGTCTTTGCCTTGAAAGGGACATATTAGTTATTCCTTGGAGAGATAATTAATGACATTTAATGTAAAGTCAACTAATGATTTGTCTTTAATAGATTTATTAAACAAGGAACTTAATGGGTTTTATTTAGTCAAGGGTTTTATCTTTGATCTTAGTTGACATTGTCTAGAGAACGGCTCTATAAAAAGGAGGAGAGTAACAAAATTCCTAAAGTGTTTCTTCATCTCCTTCCAATATCTTTTGGGGATAAAAAGCCTCTCACTAGGAGAGTCTAATCCAAATGGCTCACATAAGAAATTAAATCCCTTTGCTTGATTGTCCCACACTTCTTTTTATGTCCTAACCCACATAAAACCCACTAATTCCCTTAAACAGTCACCTCTAACACATAGTTGGTAATTTGTTATCTCTGCCCCTTTTCCTTACAATTTATTCACACAGTGACAAGTGTCACAGTCCAAGGACTGTGACACACTCATTCCTCTCTATTTGCTTTTACTCGTATTTGTCACAATTCTATATCAAATTTAAAACTCATATTTGATACAAGGTAATTAAATGCTATTATTGGCTACTTATGTCATTTATCAAAAATGGAATTACATTCCTACTTGAAGATACTGTGAAAAGCTGACAAGCACGTTGTGGTGACTTTCATCTACCATTCAACCAATTGCATTATTACACCTCACTTACACAGTAGAGAACATTTCAGATTTGATAACAGTGTCATAATTGCTGTAATATGTATCTATTGGTGGTGTAAGAAGGTGGATGGGCATATTTTATGACTAGTAATTCCTTCTCCATTGGTTTGAACTCCATTCTTTCTCCTTTTTTATCCCATTTCAAATTTTTTGAGTAAGGAATGTTAATTTTTGATCAAGTTAGGGTCATATGCAGAAGAATAACAATTCAATATACTTTAATGCAAAAAATAGCTTTAATAAACAATTACAAAATTGAATATGAAATAGTGCAGTAGTAATTTCTAACATAACATAATTTTCATTTCTTTCAACTTCACACCTTTAACACTATCAGATAGGTCAATGTGTTAAAGTGATTTTCAATCCTTTAATACTACTAGTTAGATCACTGTGTTAAAGTAATCTTCAGTAACATGTAATAAAAAAAACATATTGATCATATACCAATAAGAGAGATATAGTTGATGATACTTACCTAGGTGTGAAACCCTTCCTGTAAAAATACTTACAAGAGTTACTTTCAGAAAAGACTGTGCCCCAAAGAGGCTAGTCTACTCTAGGAACCAGCTGACCCTAAAAAAGGGTGTGTACAAACCAAAGAGAGAGATAAATGATTGGGGGTGAGAAGGTCAATGAAATTCAAGCACAGTACAAAACTCAGCATCAATAAAGTCAAAAAAATTATAAACTTCAACAAATTCTCAGCACAAGAGAAGTGATTCTCAGCACACCATAATTGATCACAGGTGCTCAAAGTCAAGTATAAACAACCAAATCCCTCAACAAGCAAAACTTAGCATAACCAATCTAAACCAAGGTAAGTCTTAACAAATAGATATGAGCATAAATAAGACTCAACATTAACAAAAATGAGAACTCAGATCAAGTTGTGCATACAAGCTGAGACCCACACAAATCAACAAGCATATCTAGGGCTAAAGAGACAAATGTGCTACCAGCATAGCCTAGGACCTCACGACCTCCATTAAGTGACAACCAGCAAACAGTTCTAGGTTCAAGGCCTCCCCAAACAATAGATTAGACCCCAAACTAGCATGCAACAACAGATCAGACTTCAAGCTGAATTCAAACAGCAAACCGAGTCTTAATTAAATCTCAGGGAAATAGATCGAGACCTTAAAAAGCATCAACAAATACAAATGGATCTCAGACAGGGTTATAACAACAGGCTGAAACTTGTCACACGAAAAGAATGGATCTCTATAGGATGACGACTAGGGAAGCAACAACAAAGATCTCCACGTCAACATTCAACCAAAAAAATCATATCTAAAGTGTGGGGTAAACTTCAGCAGGTGGGAAGCCTCAAAACATGTGAGCGAGCAACAACAAAATGTCCTCAATACCCTTGAAGTCAAGTAGTGCAGAAAAATAATAGAGTTGAGATGTGAAGTGAAAATGACTTGACAAATGAGGAGTAAAGGACTTCTATTTATAGAATTGTGAGATCAGTAAATTAATCCTTTAAATTAGAATTCCATAGAATTAGGGAGGTTATCATAAAAATAATAAATTAGGGACTGGCCACCTTAAAAAATAAAAATAAAAAATAAAAATAAAAGATAGAAAATAAAAGATAAAATAAAATAAAATTATATATATATATATATATAATAAAAATAAAAAAATATAAACAATGGTCATAAATCTAGAGTAGGGTTTAATGTCCCAAATAAATAACATAGGTGTGGATACAAGACCCGTGACCCTTAGAACCAAGGTATGCTCCAAATGTGGGAAAACAACCATAGTACTCTATAAGACCAAAAACATCAACAAGGTGGTATAAATAAATAAAATAAAAAATAACTCAAGGTGGGTAAATGACCCCATTAACCACAAGTCAAAGGCAAGGAACCATCATACCAAAAAAATAACTCAACCAAGGTGGGGAAGGTACAACCAGTCATCTCTCTCTAAAATGTACAAACGTTCCATATAACCTAAAAGTTCATCATCATTGTATACTAGAAGGGTTCACACGAATGATGTGATCATGTGGTCCTCTAGGTTGAGCTTCAGTCCCAGACTGAGTCATGTTCATCAACCTATGGTCCATGACGAGGTCCTTCATTCTCCCAAAGAATGGTCCCCAACCTCAAGATGAGCTTTCAGTCCCAGACTGAGTCATGTTGATCAACCTTTGGTCCATGACCAGGTCCTTCATTCTCCCAGAGAATCGTCCTCAGCCTCAAGCTGAGCTTTCAGTCCTAGATTGAATGATGATCAACCATCTGCAGGACCTACTTGATTCTTGACCAAGAATATTCCTGGTCCTAGACCAGGATGTCTCTGTCTCAACCTACAGGATTTGCTTGGTCCATATGACCAAGAAATTGTCTGGTCCCAGACCATAATACCCTAGAGTCAAATAGGGGCCCTAGCCACATGCTAGGGACTTTTCCATGTCATCAACCTGCTTGGTCCTAGACCAATAACCCCAGGAGATAGTTGGGGGCCCTAGGGTACCTTCTAGGGTCTTTCTCTTTACTCTGCCTGGTTAACTTGGCCCACACTTGACCAGGAACCCTAGTTAACTGACTAGGGTACCATTCTCTCTGAGAATGTGTCTTGCAGCTGCACTAAAAAATTAACAAGGAAGAGTGCTTGAGAAGCATGTATGAGTTTTCATTGTAGGTTGAAAAAATTCTCTCGAGGTTTCCAAATGCTTTGAGAAGGCCATCATTCTTTCATGATTATTTTGAGGAGCTTATGTCCATCAAGTCGGGGATTTTATTTGTGCTTGTAGATTGAAGGTCTCAAACGATTTATTGTAGAGATTTCAAGAGTGTTATACCCACATTTCTCCTCTCCAAACTTACTCTTCTCCTCATTCTTACTTCAAGTTTTTTCAAGACCAATCCCTCTAGGGGTGGTGTTTTCTCCCTTTTTTGAGTTATGAAGGAATATTAAGAGAAATTGTTGTTAAATTTTATTTGAATATTTGTCAAGAGTGAAAAAGGTTAAAACTTTGCTCCATTACCTCTATTATACACCATTCAATGAATTTGAGGGGTTTATGAGGTCATTTTCCCCTATATTGGACCATTTTTGCAAAGTCTGTGAAGATATTAGAATGTGGTTGCAAGTGTGATTTAATTTTGGTTATATATTGAATTTAGAATAACAAATGGTCTAATTGGTGAAGATATTGTTGGTTTAGGGAAGGAAATTTGAGGGGTTTGAGCTAAAAAAGAAGGGGAAGAGTAGCAAATCAAATTGCATACTCTTAACTCACTTATATATGGATTTACCATACATATTAGGGCCTAATGGACCAATTTATTATAGGTTATGGGATAAATGGATGGCTTTTGAAAAGAAATTTTCCCATTAAGCCTTCAAACACCCCTAGGGGGAGATGTGGGGGAAATTGAGCAATTAAGAATCAGACAAGCAATAGGGAAATATAAATACATATTGTAGTAGACCAATTGATGGAAGAGTAGAATTCCAATTCATTAAGAAATGGATACTTTGAAATATATGATCATAGCTAACAACTTAATAAGTTCAAATGTAACTATTGAAAGGAAAACAATTTACCAATTATTAAATTCCTTATAAGGGCTATACATAGGTATAGTTTATAGGGTGTAAATATTCAAATAGAGTGTCTTGTATTGTGGAGTTTTACTTAAGAAGTTGTCCCCAATTCCTTTCAAACTCCAACTGAGGAAAAGGACTATCTCTGACCAAACAAAATCATCGTGTAATAATAAACAAATTCGTTATTTCTCTTCCTGAAAGCACTCATATGAATAATTGCAATGATCTATGAATCATGTCGAAATTTTGTTAGTGAAGTGCATTAACCAAAATTTTAGTATTAATAAGAACTCATGAATAAGGAATGGATAGGTAAGGCCAACATCTAGTCTATAATGAAAAAAGGGTCCTAACCTATATTGAGAATAACTCTTAGAAATGAACCTTGAGTTGATAAGTATAATCCATTATACAATTAAGTTGTCAACCTAAAGTTGAGTGTTAAATTGTGAGCATTGCATGTGCACGTGTGACCAAATATTTATGTAATAAATGGTATTCTCTTCCAAAGTCCTAATGCTTACAAGTTGCTTTGTTTGCGCTCATAATCCTTGGCTGACAAAATTGAAACAATATTTCTCAACCCAAGCCACATACTTCTTAATGATGAAGTAATGGGAATCTTTAGTTAAATAGGTGTGTTTATATATATATATATATATCCTACCTCATGTCCCCAAGAGATACAGTTGGGAATCAGGGACGTTACAGTACGACCCTAACAGAAAAACAGTTATTTTGCAGCTTAGAAAAGTCAATATTTTTTGACTTGGCTAATTTAGGGCTACTCCATTCTAGGATATTTGCATTAGTGAAAAGTATACTACTAATATGAAAGTAATGGGTAAGTGGTTGTTGGTACTGTACAACATTCCATTTCTACTTATCTAGAATGAAACCACTTTGCTGACATGTTAGGAGTAGTGCACATTCTTAATAATGTTCTCATGATGTGCCTCCCACTTGTCAATCTATTCCTCATCTTCTATGAGTCTATTCCAAATCAACCATACAAATCAACATTGTAATTAACTGCTCTTCCTTTGTCCTTCAAATTTGCTACTCTTTGAAAGATCACTGCTGCAAATATATTTTATGGGTCCACTTCCCCCGAGCTTGTGCTTGGTATTTTAAATTCACAAAGACAATCCAAATATTGTTCCATACTCTTCTCATTTCGGGATGATCATAGTCTTCTTGGAATATTTGATCATTGTTTGATCCCATGAAACTTCACATGCATTTCCATGGTTTCTATAATAACTATTTACGATTATCAAACCTATGTTTTGGGATGAAATGGAGTTACCTCAACCTTTAGCTTCAAATTTCTGCCATACTTTGTTTCATATGATATTATTGTATGTTTCAATATTAGTGACTTCATAACAACTTCGAATTTCTCAATGATTAGGGATCATCCTTAAAAACTTTTCAAACAATGTCATTGATTTGTTTGCTAATTCTTCCCAGCCAAACATATCAATGTAGTAGAATATATCTAACCATAAGTTCTATTTCTTATCTTGTATTATGTCAATATATGTTCTTTAATTTGTCACAAACCCATTCTCTAAACAATTCTTCTTCTTAAGGAATATCTTCAGCCTACTTGAATTTTTAACAAAGATGCATTTTACAGTCATGGATTTCTTTTTCAAGTCTTTTTATCCATACAAAATGTTCCTTATTATGTCCATGAGGCTGAGATATCAATTATTCCTTCAACTTAGTTCTTCAAGGAGTCATTAGTGAGCTTTCAAAGTTCCTCAATATTTTCATCTTCATTATCTAGTGTACAAAGAGTTATTATTCTAATCAGGTCTATAACTACTAGCCTGGAATATTCTCCAAGGGTCTGCAATAATATTCAAACTTACAACAAACAACTTGAAAATTTTGCTCACTTGTCTTCTACTAAGTCTTAAAAACCGAGTCTTAAAATTGCAGCAACACTTAAGCTGGGGACCTCTTCAACTAATCCAGCATTATGATGGCATATTTGAGGGAGGATCATTGCTGTTCAAACACAGATATTTGTTGATTGGAGTGGCCAAGAATATCCACAAAAGTCATTTAATAGTTCCTTTAGAAGAACTTCTACAAACTGTTGTTCATCTGGGTTATTGATACATGGTTCCTTTGAATAGATAATGTGCACTAAATATTCCTACAAAATGCAGTCCTCAATCAGTCTTTAGGTCAGCTCTTCAAATCTGTTGTGTGCATTTCAAGATGGTCTATTTCATCCCTCAAGACAACTCTTCGGATCTTCCCTTTACTACAGAAAACTCATCCCTTCAGATAGTCTTTAGATCTCATCAAATCCTTCCAGTTTTGCATATTTGTTAATTCCTTTTTAAGAAATAATGAGTGATATTTCATGAGATTCATCTATTTTAGCTATGTCCAACTCATTGTTTATTTCTTCACTGGCATTACCAAGTTCTTCCTTTTGTTGTCATGTCCTTTTCTTAAGCAATCCAATTTCATGTACCAGTATGATTGTCCTTCAAGATTGTTCCCAGCTGATCATTCTCATATCTAATTCTATCAAACCGATAGATGGCTCTCAGTAACTTCCATGAGCTATTTATTTAAACGTTATACCATGGCTTTCCAAAAGAAGACTGAGTCTCTTGCTTCTCCTCCAAACAAATTTCCAAGTCATTCTAATTACTAATGCTGCCCCTAATCATCTCAAGACTTCGTCAACTATGGAAGGCTTCCATGAGGTGTGATCACTATCCAAAAGAATACTCGATTTGTTGAATGACTAGCTTGCTCCTTTGTAAATAAGCATCCAACCACGCAAGTCAGGTTTTCGGATAATTTTTCTCTTTGTCCTTTAATGATAATCTAGAAATGATTTTTAAATCATTTGCATTTCATACTAGTCACAATCTGCTTCAAGGTGTCAGGGTCTATCCTTAAAATGATTTGTCATGGATTTCAAAAGTAATGTCTTAATTTGATGTATAGTATTAAATCCTTCTTCTTCATAATTGTCTCTGTACTTATACAGATATGTTCATCGAAGTAGTCCTACATCAGCCAGGGGTTTCATAAGAACTTCTAATGATATTACTGTCCCCGAACACATGCTCTTTTTCACAAGTTTTCTTTTGATATTGCTCATCATTAAAAGCTTTAACTACTTATAGCACACAAAGCTAACTCTAGTTTATATTTAGGAGTAGTACTACCATTATCTTTATACATTGTACAACTTGGATTATGAATTATGTAGGATAGAATGGAGTATTCAGTTCTAGATTCATGAAACTAATGGATACGATGTTTCTATGACTTTCATATTACCCAAAAACCTAAATCCCGTTCCTATGAATGAGATACATAATACCTTTATTTACCAATTTATAAACTGCCAACAAAATGCCTTCCTTTATTTACGAATTCAATTAGAATCCATCTAATTGGTTGGAAAATGATGGGTTCTCACTCCATCAATGTCTATTTGGTAATGATGGGTTTTGAAATAATATGAAAATGCCTCAGATGCAGATTTTGAATCAGACTATAGTCAATATGCTAAAATTTAGGATACCTTAGAGAGATAGGGTTTCATAATACCTTAGAGAGGTAGGGTTTGGAGATTGTTCTCATCTGTTTTGATAGAACACATGTGCTAAAATTTAGGATACTTTAACATAGTCACATAGTCAATATGCTAAAATTTAGGATACCTTAGAGAGATAAGGTTTCATTATACCTTGGAGAGCTAGGGTTTAGAGACTATCCACGCTCTCTCCTTCACCTGCTTTCTTCATTCCTTTGTGGTAGGTAAGGTGGGTAGATAGGTAGGATAGAACCCACTCCTTTTTGTTTCGTTCATTCAATAGGGTCTTATTATGTTCTGATACCGTGGCTAGTATTCCCAAACTCTTTAGAGTAGTGCCTTCCAACTTGCAGACAACGACCTTACCTGTATGTATATCGATAAATGGGGGGCACTTATTAAAGATAACCCACATACCACTCAAAATTATACCAAAATGTCGACGGGGAAATTTCAGAAGATGGGTTGGCTGCATTTATTCATCAAATTTAACGGATATAGTGATGACATAACCCTGGAATTTTCCATGAATATGAGGAAGGTCAATGAAGAAGAATGCATGACACCAGTAGAGGGGGTGGTTATCACTCTAATTGAGGATGTTTTGAGCATAGTTACAGTTCTACCTGAAGGAAAATAATAAATATGTTGAATGCAGATCTGTTAAAATATATAACTTTCAAAGAAATTCAGTTCTGTAGCTAACTTTAAAATAAATTCAAAGAAATTCAGAGATATTAAAAGAAATTCAGTTATGTAGCTAACTTACGGTAAATTAAGTTGTGAGTGATTCCAAGGAGTTCGCTGACGGGGTTTCAGAAGCATCGGATTGATGCCGCGTTGACTTGGTTTCCACAAGTATTGGTTTCCACTATTTTACGGGATGGGCTTATTGCAGCTCGGATAACTGAGAACCAAAATTTACACCTTGTTTTCAGCGGTATACAGAGACGTGTGTTGGGCGCGTGCCCCTCCAAGGTTTTCGATAAAAACCTATTTTCAGCGGTATACAAAGATGCGTTTTGGGCGTGTTCCCCTCCAAGTATTTTGACAAAGACAATCACAGATTGGCAGGGCCGGTTTGTGGTTTATATAAAAAAACAGTCTCGGGCGAGATTTTAAAAGGAATCTAAACTCTCGGCCGAGAGATCTGTTCGAAAGTTTCAAACAAACAACTTGGCCATACTCTATGACGAGAACTTAACTATTCTCGACCGAAAAAGTTTCTAACCATTACTAAACTCTCGGCCGAGAAAATGTTAACCTTAGTTAGATTATCACTCGAAAACTATTACAACTCTCGGCCGAGAAAATATGTTGACTTTTTTCTCGGTCGAGAAATTGGAAATTATAACCCAAAAACACCCCATTCTCAAAAAATTGTATCGCACCTTCGTGTTTTCACCCAAACCCTTTCTTCCCACAAAGTTTTGGGAATAGAACAATGCCCTGTTTCGCTATGGATCTCATGAGAGTTTGTTCTAATCTTGGCTATATTCATTTTCTTCTTTCTACTAGTTACTATTGAGAGATAATTCTGATCTTCCAAATTAGGGTTGATGACCTCCTTATAGTATCTTAGTTTTCTCTTAATCGCTAAATTTTCCTCGCACCACAATTTATCTTTAAGCATAGAATAAATAATATTTTGACATTATATATATTCTACAAAGTGTCATTTTCATCAATGCCCCAATGGCCTAACCAAGCTATCGTATCTTTACACCAACTCCACTTGAGGCGTAATTGGTTTTGACTTGAATTTAAAGCAATTTTAGGAAGTCTCTCATTTTCCATGTTATTTATCTTGTTCTTGTACATTAGATACCTAGTCATAGCCATGCTCTCGATGGGGGAAAGACCCACTTCAAAGAGGAGAATAGGATAATGTGTGTTGCTTTTAATTGTGAGGTTATAAGTTATAAACTGCTTCTGGATTTTCTCAATCTTTCTCCAATATTCTCTAGAAATGTTGCACCCCCATACTTCACAACCATATAAGATAACAGGGATGACAAGAGTTTCAAAGAGGAACTTCTTTTTATCCCACATGACTAGGTTGGCTGATTTAGAATTATTTTCAAGACCAAAATAAGCTTTCCATCCTCCATTAATTATTTTATCAATGTTGTGGTTCCAATTAAGCTTGTGATGAATATCAATTCCAAGATACTTGTAAGAAGTCACTTCCTCCAATTTACTATTATCATAAATAAAATTTGCATAGGTTTTTTTATTAGATTTTATATTCATAAATTTTGTCTTGTCGGTGTTAACAGCCATACCCATGTTAGAGCATAAATATTTGAGAACTCTTATTTTTTTATTGAGATCAAAGGGGCACCTTTCCATAAGAACAATATCATCAACATAAAGCAGGAGGATGATAACTATCCTAGCTAAGATCGTGCCGGCACAACCTGCTTCTTCTAAACACCTTTCTAGTTTATCGATGTAAATGCCAAAAAGCTTAGGGGAGAGGGGGAAACCTTGCTTAACTCCAATATTACAGTTTATATCTGTTGACCAGCCCCAATTATTCTTAAACTTGGCAATGACCTTTTGTATAATCTTATCGCGGTGGCTCTCATTTCAAAAGGAACATTAATCTCCGCTAGCCTATTCCACATGTTATTTCTAGGAACTGTATCAAAAGCTTTCCTAAAGTCCACAAAGCAACAAAAAATATCTGACTTATTATTACGACAATCCTCTACAATGATCCTAAGTGTAACGAGGTGGTCTGTGGTCGAATGATTCCTTCTAAAACCTGTTTGGCCTTTATCCCTCTTACCTTCATCTCTAGCCATTCGTTGATCTTCTTTTCTAAGATAATACTGTATAAATTGGCTAGGAGAGGGCTAATTCGTTGATCTTCCAACATCATAAATTTATAATTATTAATGTTATCCATTTACAATAAAAAAATTGTCATGAAACATAACTTTTAAGGAATATTATATATGATTTTTATTTAACTAAACATATAATATTAATTATAGCACAAATAATGTTAATTATATTTCATAAAATCGTTAATTATGTTAATTATATTTTATAAAAATATTAATTATGTTATTTATATTCCTTTTATAATAATACTTATGAAAAAATGAATATACTATCAATAATATGTACTTCACTATTATTTTCTTATGCATTTAACAAAAAGGATATAATATATATTTTTATAAAAATCATTTTTAAAAAATTACTTTAAAATTTAAAATAATCAATTAATTATAATTTTATATTAAAAGAATCATAGAAAATCAATTTAATTTTCAAAGTTTTTATTCAATTGAAACAAATTCTACAAAATAATTGTCACAAAAATTAAAAGATAGACCTCCAAAGAATGATATATGATTTGTCCACCATATTATATTATAATTGCTAACATCATAAATTTTTTAATTATGTTTATATTCCTTTTATAATAATACTCTTGAAAAATAGAATATACTATCAATAATGTGTACTTTTATTATTATTTCATATACATTTTTGAAAAAAGATATACTATATATTTTTTATAAATATTATTTTGAAAAATTACTTTTGAAATTTAAAATAACTAATTAGTTATAATGCTATATTAAAATAATTATAGAAAGTCAATTGGGTTTAGCCTGAGTGGTTGAGTTATCGGATTGTTATCCGCTCCACCCAAGTTCAAGTCCCGCCAGTGACACTTTCTCTAAAGTGAGTCGTTAAGCTCTTCAGGAGCTCTAGTAGCCAATTAACTTCCCTTCCCATGTCTCCAGATGTCGGGGAGGTTAACATGGATGTAGCAGGCACCGAAAAAAAGAGGGTGTTTCGTGAACCACACACACACACACACAAAAAAAGGATCATAGATAAATTTAATTTTCAAAATTTTCATTAAATTAAAACAAATTCTACAAATTAATTGTCACAAACATTGAAAGATAGATCTCTAAAGAATGATATATGATTTTTCCACCAACACAATGCATAACTTGACTCTTGAGTCTAATTTATGAACTAACATTTATATTTTTTAGTTTACGCTTCTATTATATCTCAAAACATACATACAACCCATTTCTATTTAATTGTGTGATAATGCTATATGATGCTTTATGTCTAAGTTAGATAAAAGATAGATATGAAATTTTCTAAGTTGACCATATGGTATAAGGATTTTGAATTGATCTACAATGGTCAATTATGGTCAACCAAAGTGAACCATGTTCAACCAAAGTCAGCCATGGTCACGTAAATTCAACCATGGTTAACCATAGTCAACCATGGTCAACCAAAGTCAACCATTGTGCACCATGGTCAAACATATTCAACCATGGGAAACCATACTCAACCATTCTCAACCATAGTCAACCAATGGTTGGCCATGGACAACCAAAGTCAACCATGGTCAAGCATAATCAATCGTGGTCAACCATAGCCAACCATAGTAACCCATGGTGAACTAAATTCAACCAAATTCAACCATGGTTGATCAAAGTCACCCGAAGTTAACCATGGTCCAAAGTCAAGCATGGTCAAATATAGACAACTATAGTCAACCAAAACTAACCATGATCAACCAAAGTCAAGCATGGTCAATCATAGTTAACCAAAGTCAACCAAAAGAAACCATGATAAACCAATTTCAACCATGGTTAACCAAAAGTCAACCAAAGTCAACCATGGTTAAGCAATGTCAACCATGTTTAACCATAGCCAACCATAGTCAACACTAGTCAACCATAGTTAGCCATGGTGAACCATAGTCAAGCATAGTCAACCAAAGTTAAGCATGGTCAACATAGTCAAGCATAGTCAAGCATAATCAACCATAGTCACGAATAGTCAACCATAGTTAACAATAGTCAACCATGCTCAACCATAGCCAACCGTAGTCAACCATAACCAACCATGGTAAATCAAAGTCAACCAAATCCAACCATGGTCAGCCAAAGGAAACCAAATTCAACCATAGTCAACCATGGTTGACTTTCATTGACCAAAAGTCTACCATAGTCAACCATGGTTCACTTTGGTTGACCAAAAGTCTACCATGGTCAACCAAAAGTAAACCATACTCAACCAAATTTAACCATAGTAAACTAAAAGTCAACCATGGTCAACCAAAGTCAACCAACGTCAACTATGGTCAACCATAATCGACCATATCCAACCATGGTAAACTAAAGTCAACCAAAGACAACCTTAGTCAACCAAGGTCAAACATCGTCAACCAAAGTCAACCATGGTCAACCAAAATTCAACTAAAGTTAATGTTGGTCAACCAAAATTCAACTAAAGTTAATGCTGGTCAACCAAAATTCAACTAAAGTTAATGTTGGTCAACCAAAGTCAACCATAGTAAACTAAAAGTCAACCATGGTCAACCATAGTCGACCATGGTTGACTAAAGTCAACTACACTAAACCAAAGTAAACCAGACTCGACAATAGTCAACTAAAGTCACCAAAGTCAACCAAAGCCAATCATGGTCAACCAAAGTCAGCGATGGTAGACGTGGTCAACCAAAGTCAACCAAAGCCAGAGAAAATTTAACCATGTTGAACCAAAGGTCACCCATAGTTAACCATAGTTAACCTAAAGTGAACCAAGTTCAACCATGACAAACTAAGGTCACCCAAAGTCAACCATCATAAATATGGTTAATCATGGTTCATCATGGTCAATCAAAAGTCAACCATGGAAAACCAAAGTCAACCATGTTCAACAAAAATTCAACCATAGTAAACGAAAGTGAACCATGGTCAACTAAAATCAACCATGGTCAACCAAAGTCAACCATTGTCAACAATGGTTAAACATATTCAACCATGGGAAACCATAGTCAACCATTCTCAACCATAGTCAACCAATGGTTGACCATGGTCAACCAAAATCAAACAAGGTAAACCATAGTCAAGCATAGTTAAGCATGGTCAACCATAGCCAACCATAGTAACCCATGGTGAACTATAGTGAACTAAATTCAACCATGGTCAATCAAAGTCAACCAAATTTAACCATGGTCAACCAAAGTCGGCCATGGTTAACCAAAGTCAAGCATGGTCAAACATAGACAACCATAGTCAACTGAAACCAACCATAGTCAACCAAAGTGAAGCATTGTCAACCATTGTTAACCAAAGGTTAACAAAATTCAACAATCATAAACTAAAGTCAACCATGATTAACCAAAAGTGAACCATCATCAACCAAAGTCAACCACGGTTAACCAATATCAACCATGTTTAACCATGTTTAACAATAGCCAACCATGGTCAACTATAGTCAACCATAGTTAACCGTGGCCAACCAAAGCTAACCATGGTGAACCATAGTTAACCATCGACAACCATAGTTAACAATGGTAAACCATGCTCAACCATAGTCAATGAAAATTCAACCATGGTCAACCAAAGTCAACTATGGTCAACCATAACTAACCATGGAAAACCAAAGCCAACCATGGTGAGCCAAAGTCAATCATGGTCAACCAAAATTCAACCTTGGTGAACCTGAGTCAACCATGGTTGACTTTGGTTAACCAAAAGACTACCTTCATCAACCAAAAGTCAACCATAGTCAACCAAAGTTAAGCATATTCAACCAAAACTTAGCCATTGTCAAACAAAGTCAACTATGGTCAACCATTACCAACCATGGTAAACCAAAGTCAACCAAATTCAACCATAGTTAGTCAAATTCAACCATGATCAACCAAAGTAAGCCATGGTCAACCAAAAGTCAACCATAGTAAACCAAAGTCAACCATAGTTTACGATGGTCAACCAAAGCTATCCAAAAGTCAACCATGGTAAAAAAAGTCAACCATAGTAAACCAAAAATCAATTATGGTAAACCAATATCAACCAGAGTCACCCATGGTCAACCATAACCAACCATAGGTAACCATGCTAAAGAAAAGTCAACTAAACCCACCAATGGTCAGCCAAAGTCAACAATGGTCAAACAAAGTAAACCATGGTCAATCAAAAGTCAACCAAAGTCAACAATAAAAAACCAAAGTCAACCATGGTCGACCATGGTTGACCAAATTCAACCTTAGTAAACCAAAGTCAACCGATCTCAACAATAGTTAACTACAGTCACCAAAGTCAACTAAAGTTTACCATGCTCAACCAAAGTCAACCATGTCCAAACAAAAGCCAACCATGGTCAACCAAAGTCAACCATGGTCACCAAAAATTCAACCATCGACAAGAATAGTTGAGCAAATCCAAGTAAAGGTCAACCTTAGTCAACAAATATGTAATATCCCTCTTTTTATCCCCATCATATTTATAAAAGTATATTGTAAACTATGTAAGAGGCCCTGGTGAGGAGCTCAAGGCCAAGGACCCACCAGTGGACCTTCAAAGTATCGTGATTTCTTTCCTAGGTTGTAAGTTGTTAATTTTAGACTGAAGGCAGTGACGCAATGGAACGACGGAAAAATGAATCAACTAAGGGGAAAATCTTGATGACTAGGAAACCATGTGTGCAAATAAGCATCACAGTGGTGCCTCGGGCACTGGAAGTAAAGAGAACTAACAATATTAGTTGGTGACCATAAAACTTATAAGTATGAATACAAACTCGGTATAAATCCTTAGGGGACTACGAAACTGATCGTTGCTCGCATGAGAAATTGATCAAGCTATGCACTTTTAGCATGGGCAGCTTATCCTATTATTACAAATCTTATACCTTATAAACCTATCATTAGTGAAATCCTTTTAATTCTACCAGGAGCGCATTACTATGGATCAACTAGTACTACCATTCATATATATATATATCTACATACTAAAGGTATCCCTAAAATAGATTTCTTAAGGAAGATTCTTCTTGAGCAAGTGAAGACACATTGTTTATTAAAAGAGGAAATGAAGGGTATGTAAATGATTTTATATATATTCCTAATTATATTAAAATCTAATGTGGAGACTTTAACTAATAGGAAAGAAAGAGAAACTAAATATTTTAATGTTATACCCATAATCGAAGGCATTTTCAGGGAATGCTTATCTAAAAGATTAGTATAATTAATCGCATGGGAAAAATATAATCCTTTAAGGAGCGAAATTACCCTTCTAATGATATTACGGTACATGGTAATAAAGGGGTGTTTTTCCCATTAATGGATGCTATCAAGTACATTAAGGATTCCACTCTAAAGAAGAAATCAGGGCTTTGTTTTCCTGTAACTTAAGGATGGAAACCGTTCTTAAGAAAACTCCATTATTTAAGTAAGTGGTCTAGCTCAGAGTTCCTCCTTAAGAGGAATGAGCACCACTGTAAAAGGAAAAACCTGAGGAAAAATACACACGTGCCACTTGGCATTTATTTTTTTACCTCTCTGATTATTATGATCGCCAGATGGCGGGGATATTCATCAACGAGGGCGAACTCCCAAGTGTAGATAGGGAGCCTTGGTTATAATTAGAAGTTGGAAGCCATACGAAAGGATGAAAAAGGGAAGTGGAATTGAGAGGATGGGCATGGGTCTCCATTCTTTAGATTATTGTGAAGTCGCGAAGGAGGAATCCCCCTCGTAATTTTTTTTTTTGGGGTAGCTTATTTCATAGTTCAGCATAAGGATGTATCCTAGAGAGGATAGGCGATATGTTCCTTAACTGAGGAGGAATACAGAACTCAATACTTATCGAAATCGAACGCGTGATAGAAACCAGAAGGAACCAAACTAGAAATTATAACTTTTGTATCGAGTAAATTCACTCATAACTAGCACTCCTGCATCTGTTATATTTCCGATTGCTGTGATTAATGTACATATTCATTTTTAAAGCATACATGTCGGTAAAGAATGTGATTTCCGACATCTCGTCACTGATCGAGGCTTTTATAAAGCTCTGCATATTACCTTGCTGCAACCCCATGAACAACGTGTTAATCCTTTGGTGCATTCTCTACATTATCTAAAAGGATGGACCCGGTTAATATCCAATTTTATATGTTTATATCTATCTATCTATCTATATATATATATATATATAATATGCCTGCAAATTTTGGGTAAAACAACTTGTTTATACTTTATTGCCGCCTGCGATTTGATCTACCAGATCTTCAAAAAGGATTTTAGTGTTTCTTGCGAATTTGGGTGAAATGAAGTCGTTGATACTTGATTTGTTGTCTAAAATGATGGATCCGGTCAATCTCCAGTTTTATATGTTTATATATATACTTTCTGCAAAAATGTAAGGATCAGGTTTTGCTCTGTATTGAGATATGTTGTATAGCGCTTCCTGAAACTATGGATCCGGTTAATCTCCAGTTTTATATGTTTATATATATTTCTGAAGCCTAGGGAAGGGATGGCTGAGCTAGGGCCCGATCCCTGTATAATTTGGGTATAATGTACCATTTATAGATGAAACCCTCTATACATATATATAGTAATACTCTGTGTAGGATTACGCTATCTGGATTTATATCTTATCATACTTGTGGTTGCAATAGGAAAATTCCAGTTGATGCACTTTGGCTAGTGTGAGGTTATATCAATTACGCATGCTTTGAGATTTTTTTTATGGTAAAGTTTTGGGCTACGTAGAGCTTGGGGAAAGGACGGCTGAACAAAGGCCTGATCATTGTATAGTCATGGTAGAGTCTTTCTGCGTTTTAAGTTTGAGAAGAGTCGGCGCTTTAGGAGGAGCACGACCTCTTGGTTTAAATATTAGTATATAGAATGGAAGTCGAATCCTGGGTTGAGAATGGTGTTTATAGATTGGTTTATTGTTAGAGGATTGATTTCAAACCCTGCGCATGAAGTCTTATAGGTTTTCCTGATAAGACTTTTTGGAAAGTCTGCTGGATAGATCTCGCCTCTATTTAGATCAGCGTTTTAACCCTCGGGTGTGTATACTCTGTTTTCATGGATGTTTTTAGATCTGAGTATTGATCATCTTTAAGATAACGGTTTTTTAGACTGATGAGCGGAATTTATATTAAGCTTGAATTCTGAGCTTGATACGCATTTAGATTATTGATGCTTTTATATAAATATATGTATTTATATTTGTTTTAACTAAATAGAAATTCCTTTTGAGATAAGTGATTTATTTACTTAGAAAATCTAAGGATAGGTGAAATTCCCTTTTGAGATAAGTGATCTATTTTACATACTACATATATGATTGTTTTTGTTGATTTATTGGGAAAGCACAGAAGCTACACTTTGTGTGGTTCCATTATATTATTATCTCTACGTTGAAGCCTAAGAGAATTCTATTGAGTCATAATGGATCTCTGTCATACCATGTATGTTAACGTGTAAGTCTTGGAAATGCTCTATATAAAAGAGACCTTGGAAAAGTGGAAAACAATTTTTGTAACAGCTTCTTTGGAGAATGTACCCCCTCGGGGTTGATGAATAATGAGATATGACTGTTTGGTGGACATAGCCCATAGAATGGGTGAACCACATAAATATGGACTCCCTCACTTGTGTGTTTTTGATGGTTCGTTGTTCGTTTTAAATGCATCTTTCTTTAAGTTCTTTTAAAACATGTAAGATCGTATTTTATGATTTGAGTAATTAGATTTTTTTAAAGCTTATGAAGGATTTGGTTTCCTTAAGGTTTAACCAGAATGATTATAAATGTGGATGGATTGCATGTATACTTGATATGTTGCACATGAGAACAGTATGTGTTAATGGGAGAAAGGTGGAAATTGTATTTTGATGTTATGTATGCAATTTAAGATGCTACCCTATATTTAATCAAGTCATGTCATTAACATGGAAATAGTACAGTAAATGCATATGTGCATAGTTAAATGAATGTTATATTACTTGTATGGTTAGCCAAATGGTTTGTAAGTTCTGTTCCACCATAATGAGGATATTGTTAATATTGATTCTATGTACAATCAACAAGGTTGACATTCCAGTAATTATCCTGTTACATTATGCTATCAATGATTGTAGAGTGACATGTTTACATAGATTGTGATGGTATAATCATGAAAACTACTTTAGTCGATAATTTTCTTTAAGTTTTATTTTAGATCCTTAATGGAGCATTTTTAACTTGATGATTAATGTTTGGATAACATACTTGTATGATGATTGGAAAGGGAAAATTTACTATCCATCTTTTTTCAAAGTTAAGCAACAGATATATATATGGGTATGTCACATATGGTATCAAAGCTGAGGTTTCAACACTCGGGCCTATAAGGGCTCAACATAAGGTAAAGAAGCATGAAGGTTTCGAAAAAATAACCAACAAATTGTTGTTTGGATGCATGGAAAGTGTTTGTACTATTATCATCCGCAGAAGCAGCCGCAAGGATTTCAATTGCACTAAGAGACTGTTACCAATGAACATAGGATGTTATGAAGATCTCCCTCGTAGGTTGGTGCGAGTCGACGGATGTTTCAAAGGTGGGAAAAGGGGAGTTCACCAACGGATGAGGTCCAGTCAGGAGGTGGAAGGAATCCGAGTCCTAATTCCCTTAAAATGCCCCTGATATAAAAACCGCCAAGGACAAGTGCCATCTCACAAAACATTCAGGGGGGAAAAAGATGGTTTTCCCAAACCATTTTTTCAGTCCCCTGAAACCACTTAGGGTAGCCATGGTGGTTTCCGTAACCAGGGGCAACTAAATAGTTGATTGACTATGGAGGTGGGCTCCACATGCAAAGGATATACTAACAAGTGTGCCCATCCCAAGGATATCAACAAACATGATCAGTGGCGATCATCATTTCAGTCCATCCAAGATGGTTGAGCTTTATCTCTCTAAAGTCGCTCCTGAATAGAAACCACTAGCTCCATGTGGCATTATTTCCTGGAGTCAGGAACCTAAAAGCAGTTTCCTCAAACCACACTAGTTGGGCCCTGAAACCACTTTTGTCTATCACTTACCGTTTCTCGAGGCATCTCGTTCATGTCCCTTTGTACTAACTTAAACCGTACCTAAACGGTCATTACCGCCACCATTTATGAGATTAAGCGCCTAAACATTTAAGAGGCCATCTACCCCATAGTCCTCAAGCTAATCCTAGTCTTCCACGTATTTCTTGCATTTGTGAATGCCTTTTTCAAGTCTGTCCTTGTAAATACTCACCCTGAGCAGCCATTTACTTACTCTTCATCTAGCTCCGGTGCTCTCAAATATTTATCTACTGCACTTGTCTTATCCTACGCTGCCAAAGCATCTCAGATTTTGCATCCTGCACATTCCCCTACATTAGCATGGCCTCTGAACCCACCCCTGAGGGTGATTCCACTCCCTCGACTAGCAGCCCAGATGACCACATTGGCGATGTATTCTTTGACGTTCATGACCCCATCTCCTCCTTCCATAACCTGCACCAGTTAGCCCTTGATGCTAGGGAGCAAGAAAAAAACAGTGATGATCTATTTAATGCATCGACTTCCGGGTTGGCTAGAATGATCCTCTCGATGACCAGACTGTTTCCCGAAATGATACAATGGTGTGCAGAGTGCTATATACCTGAGAAGAGGGTCATTGTTTCCAGACAAGGGAATGTAATCTGCCCCATAAGCAAGGATCGAATCATGGAATTAACTAGCACTTATGAATATATGGGTTTCCAGTTTGATGAGGAAGTTTTAATCAACAAGATGTGGGAGCTCCCCGCAGAAGGGAGAGATGCCTTCATTCGATTGTTGTTACCACCCGGGGCTAGTTTTCCAGACAACAACTCCCTGTGCAGCTTAGAGCTGTTTCCAAACTCTGCTAAACCCATATTATCAATGATTTGTGTTCTCCTTGGATACGACAATGACAGGGTGATAGATGACGCGGTATTCGGTTTACTGTTTATGATGAATCTTTCATAGAAGGAGACCCTCGTCAAGCTAGATTGGGCTACCTTCCTGGCTAATTCAATTCATCTACAGTTGAAAATATTCTCGTCTAAAAAGTTGTTTCATTTCTGATCTTTGCTTTTATACCTGATCATCTTCAACAACAAGAAATATTTTAGCAAGGAATATCTTGAAAGGGTGGCAAAGACAGCCTCTCTGCAGGATGATTTTGCCCTGTTCGTGGATACAGTGGTGGCTGCTATCTATACTCTACTCATTGATGCTTCCCCACCAAGAGTCTTTCATGAAAGCAAGCAGTTACTCCATCTAAATCCTAATGAGCCGATGGGCGATTGGTTTTGTTTTGAAAAACATACGAAAATTTGAGTATACGGGGCAGAATTGGCTCCATACAAGTTACTTATGTTCCTGACCCCTCGGCTGTTTGCATTAGAGTATATTCGTCAAAGATTTAACTGCGATGAGGGGAAATAGTGCCAGGACTTTTAAAGTCCCTAATGAAGCAGGACAATTTAAAGTGAAGAGCCGAGCCGCTCAAAGGGAGGTCGAGGAGTTGTTGGCTGAGTACAAATTTCCTGAGAGCATGAATCATAATTATGATCCCAGGGGTATCATTTGTCAAAAGAGGCAGGCAGCCCGTTCCGCTGCTTATCTCCACGTACAGCATCCTTTGTTGGACAATATGGCCAACTTGAACAGTTGGGAAGAATGCCAGGCTACACTTAACCCTAGTAAGACCACAGAAGTAGAAGTTATTCCAATGCCCCTCAAGGTGGAGACATTCGGGAAGAGAGAAAGGTCAGAACCTTCATCCTCAACCCAGAATGAAGAATCGGGAAGTAGGGGATCTGGTACAAAGAAGTTGAAACTGGAAGGTACTTCTAGTGCGACCTCAAAAGGTATGTCAACATCTACTCTAGTGACACCTGTCATTTTGGAAATTTTTCCTTCTGCTACATGGCCGCAGAATTAGGGTGTCCAGTCTATGGAGGGAGATTTAGTCACTACTTCATCCATTAAAGCCGACCTGTTTGGGCTTTATGCACAAATTAAAGAAGACATCACGAACCTTGAAAAGTCTCTATTTACAAAGCAGGAGTTGGATGCAGGAAGACAGTCCAGGATGTTGTTTGCTCTTGATCTTAAGGAAGGGGCCTTGAAGATGGCTGTTGTTGGTGAAAATATATGCTATCTAATTCAACACTTAATTGTCAACCCGGGAAGGTAGCTTGTGAGATGAAAACTGAAATAATTAATCTATGTATAAATATGAAACTAAATATGAAATACTAGAGATGGATACGAATCCCAACTAGTTTCCAAACATAATAAAATGTTGGAAAATCAACCTATACGCTAGCTAACTATTTATGCATAAACAAACTACTAAAAAATTATGGAAATGACTTAAAATTATGGAAATGCGCTAACATTCTGTCTAAGTGCGAATGGAAGGCTAAAAGGAAGTCTGTATGACGGTGCAAATGGCCAGCCGTATGAATTCTGAAGATGTAAATTGCATAAAAACACAGGAAAATTGCAGTTTATGAACAACAAAGCATCATCTACAGGAAAACGACATATATACACATAAAAACGAAATTACTTATCTGCAAAAACGAAAGGAAATCATTGAATATGCACAAACAGAACCTTTGGTTGTTGAGGGGCCCTTCTCAGCAATAGGGGTTTGTTCTTACTTCAATCAATCACCAACCATTAACAGGAAATGAAATGAAATCAACAGCTGAACATAGTTTCTATTAAAAATCAGAAGCAAAGTTTATACAATGTTTTTCTCCATTCTTCTCAACCCAGGGCATCTTTATATAATATTTACAAGGGAGAGAAAGTTGTCCCTTTCAATGGTCGACCTCTCTAAAAATAGAGGGTCTTTACTGCTGGAGAAACGACTCATTAAAACAGGAACAAACTCAGAAAAACGGCCAACCAACGTTTTGACGTTTTCTGGGCAAGTTGGTTTCAAAGAATCATGGGCTGCTCCCAAATGAATTTGAATTTCCACAAAAAATTTAAGGGACCTAAATAGGCCTATTCAGCACAAAACCCATGTGCCGAAATTTAGAGTTTCGCCTTCATTTTCCCAGAAAACGATCCCGAAATTTGATACCTGTTACAAACACGTCTTTGACATAATTGATGCTAGGTTGTTGGCCATATTGATTGTTGGGTGCTTGGGAAAGTTATGAGGCAAATATTTGCAGGTGGAAGCTCCTGAACCACCTGTGCCTAGTGGGCAACAAAACCCACGTCTTTGTTTCCGCCTTCAATGCTCCAGAATATGCTAACAAACAATTTCGCGGGTGCGAACGAAGGTTTGAATGGACGTCTGAATGCGAATGGGCATCTGAACGCGAATGAGCATCCGGATGAAAACCA
This sequence comes from Larix kaempferi, assembly GCA_027924585.1. Classification (NCBI taxonomy): domain Eukaryota; kingdom Viridiplantae; phylum Streptophyta; class Pinopsida; order Pinales; family Pinaceae; genus Larix; species Larix kaempferi. The sequence continues at coordinate 592,457 of BSBM01001943.1, read as the reverse complement.
CAGCCTAAAAAATGAAAACTATGTGCCCAGCAGGTCTAGAAGTGTTAAGTAAACATCAATAAATCATAAAAGGATGATAATCAATTAAAACTCATGAGATATTTAGATATGTTCATACCTGAGTCCTAATGGAGGTCTAAATGGCAAGAATTATGACTTAACGCATCAAAAATGGCAAAACAGTACCAGCATAACACGTTCAATGATTCAAAATGATGACAAAATTGGGCATCAACACTCCCCCAAACCGAGGATATGTCAGGTCCCACTAAGCAAAATGGAGAAAGATGCATTTGTTTACATGCAGAGAAGTGGTAGCTAGCTCGGACCTCCTGATGGTATCTTGTTCATAAAATATTCATTTTATATCCGATTGAATTGATTCAAAATATTGATTGAAGTGGATTCATAGGGATACTTCAGGTAGAAACATGTTTTCAAATTGATTTAAAATGACATGTCAAACCTATTGAGGAGCAAATTGCTTTCTAGACCAACAATCACTAATTTGAGCATAAGTTTTTTTTATTAAAGGGTGGATTGACGTGATTCCACTTGGAAATTAATTTAGACCTATGTAGCTACCTCAAGTAGAAACAGGTTTTTAATATAGTTTGATTTTATATCTCAAATCCACTGATGAACAGACTGAAGAGGCAGAGTTTCACCATGCCGGTTTTTAAGACATGTTGTTACTAAATGTGGCATAACTTTTTCATTTGACCTCCGAATGGGATGATTCAAATTTTGGCTTAAACTAGACTTGAAGGTATATCTCCCTTATAAACAGGTTTTGAAAAGAAGATGATTTGATATGTGAAATATTCTGATGAACAACCAATATGTACAATGCAGTTGTTATGACAAGCGGTTAGTAATTTGAGCATAACATTTTCGTATGATGTCGGATTGAGGTGATTCGAATTGGACTGCAAACTAGATAGACAATAATGATTCTTAAACTATGGTAGGATTCTTATGTCGATTTTATTTCCTTATGGTCGAATAATGAAATGGTTTATATATAATAATTGAAATTGATACGAAGAAAATGAAATGATAATTTTATTGTATGTTTGTAAATCTTTGATTTGGAGAATCATACAATAAATATTCCGAAAATATTCCTGTATCCATAGTTCAGAGATGAATCATCTTATATCTTTGTGAATGAAGTTGAATTTAAATATACTAAATTGTAGAATGTTAGTATCAAATTATCATTAGCACCTGGAATATAATGATGTCAACTTACAATTGAGTATTTGATGAAGTAATATGGTATTACTAATTTCTTATATTGAAATATTATCAGATTCAATAACTTATATTTGAATTTTTCTGAAAACATATACCTTGGTATAACAAAGATGTTGTTACAGGGTCACAGTTACATTCAGATCCTTCATTCAGCCACCTCATTTGACCCTTCTTTTAGCAGAACTTTTGACATTTGCTAGAATATGCTCTTTTCTTTATGTGTATCTGAAGGTAAACAGAAAAATGGAAATAATTTTTTAACCCTCCCGCAAACCGAAGATATGGCACATCCTCGGGCGATCAATAAATTAATATTGGGTTGTATGCTTCTTATGTAAACACTCTAGATCAACATCAATCAACAGGAAATCCTAAAAAACATAATTATGCTAAAAACTAGAACTTTTTCGAGAAAAAGAAGTATTCATGATATAACCAAAACAATATCATACTAAGTGAGATTCTTCAATACATGCAAATTCATTAATTTATGCTCACGAAGATCACATATAAGCTATGATAGGGGATTTTCCTCATGTCTCCCAAAATAGAAAACATGAGGGTATAGATAGTCTGTAAAGCCTATAGGAAACTAGTCATCCCTGCTACTTCTCAAAGGTTTATTGTTATTCAAGTAATTATGGACAAGGTTTTCATTTGAGTTCATTAAGATCCTAATTTTATGGGTCCCACTTCTAAGATAGTGACATCCTAGGTATAGTATGAATTAGATGACAGGGTCTTAAGTGCAACTTACAAACATTCTCAAATGGCAGATTGATGGAGTTCATTTAACCTGTTGTTCAACCATGCATGCTTCTTCTTAAGAGTTTACGCAATTATATCGTTCATACACACAAATATATATTAGGCATAGTGAAAGACATCAAAGTTAGAACCCATTTCCAGCAAGCCTATTCAGCACCCCAATGGGGTAGCTTTGATATCTAAGAAATATCCTCCCCAGACAGAATGCCCCATTGCCAGCGAGCCTGTTCAGTACCCCGATGGGTTTGCCTAGTCATACCACAGGCCGGTACCCGCTGCCAACAGACCTGTTCAGTATCCCGGTGGGTTAGCCTCTGACACCCTTTTTATAGCAGAAACTAGCCTTGACCACCACCCTTAAGATATTTATACATGTATTTCTTTTTGCAACAGAATGGGGAGGTAGCTCTGAAAACCTTTTACGGATTGGGATGGCATATGGGTTGGAGGACATTCTATAAACTTCCCTTTAAAGTTTGTGTGCATGAAAAATAGACTATGCATTTAGTTTATTCCAAGGACATGTCATGGCCAAACTTAATTAATGTATAGTGGATGAGGCCATAAGAGAATGATTGAAAGTTGTCTCTAGTCCCAAAACTTGCCTTTTTCATATAGAGTTATATTAGTGTTCCCTCACAAACTAGGAATTTCATTTACCCTTATGCTACTGTGTAATAAAAATGCTTAAATAACAGACTCTAATAATGAAGCTAGGATGTACGAGTGACCTCTAGGTTTTAGATAGACCTTAAACTTATGGTAAATCCCCATGGTATTTAAAATTGGTCTTGAGTGATTGTTATAGTAAAAAATATGCATGTATGGAAATAAATAATGATGGAAAATTGTTTCGGTTTAGTTATTGACATTATATTCTTCTTAGTTCTTTTATTTGAAAAAGAAAACAAAAAGAAAATTGACTTGCATTATTCCCTATACTAAGAATGCAACATTTTATTTATATATATTTCCCTGCCCTAAGAAGAAAGAAAGTATTTTTATTCAAGTATATGAACTCTTCCAATGAAACCAAGTGTGAAGCAAGATGAAAATTATACCTTTATCCACATATGAAAAGGTTGTTGCAAAGATTACCTGAATGTGGAAGTTCAACCAACTTACTTGTCTTTGCATCAGAAGTTGTCGAATGAAGGAATAGTATTGTGGTTGGGTTACCTCTTGGAACCAGCTTTAGATGTAGTCCTCATATTCACCTTCCTTCATTATGTCATGCATATTCCCTCCTCTTGGTTGATTGATTTCAGAAGTATGCATAGGATCTGCTAGCTTGCATGTAGAGAACTCTTATGTTTCAGGTCGCTCTCATTCGGATGTATACCCCAATGTATCAATATCTTCCGCTGCAATTTGGAAGGGATAATCTTTTTGTAGCTCTTGGGATTTTTCTTCGTCTTTCATTTCAGGAGAGGATGATAAGATCTTAACTGTTGTTAAGATCTTCTCTTCTTGAGAGGTAGATATTAGGATCCCAGTTGTTGCTAGTATTTGAGAGAGTTCTCTCATACTAATTTTCACCCTTGAATCCATGTCTTTGGTCGGTAGGTCCTGATTCACACAAGAATTAGTGGTTGGGGTTCTTACAGCACCCAAATAGATAGATATATTTTAATGATTTTAAGAAAAAGTTACCTACAAAAATACATTCCTAAAGAAAATTTGCACAAACCAAAATAAAACTAAATTAGTTGCAAAATTGAAAAACACATCACACCTATAGATAAGAAAAAACACACTTGTGAAAAATAGATCAAACTCATGCCTACATAAAAATAAACACGTTGGCTACAGAAAACTAGATTGCGAAAAAGAAAACAAACTCAAACTGGCAAAAAGAAAAACATACTTGCAAAGAATTAAATTACTTTGACAGGGAACAAACTCAAATTTGCAGAAATAAAATCACACTTGCATGAGAGGAACAGCAAGGCTTTGGGGCAACCCACTAAAGTGGATGTGTCAGGTTATTACACTATGGAAAACCGTAGTGAGGTCATCTTTGCGTCTTACCATTTCCCCTCCCCCTTGCTGTGTAAGGAAACCTATCTACCCTTCAACCCCTTTAGCACCTCCCCGGCAATGACACCAAAATGTTGGTGAAAATATATGCTATCTAATTCAACACTTAATTGTCAACCTGAGAAGGTAGCTTGTGAGATGCAAACACTATATGTGCGGAATTGAAGGCTTAAACTACCCTAGCCTAACCTAAATCTGGTAATTTACCTCGAATTGAGTAAGGGTTCTTAATGATCAATTGCAAGCGAATGATATTTGAAAACTTAATTACACTACTTAGAATCAATTCAAAATGAAATACTACCTAAAAATCTAACCCTACTGACGAGAAATCAAAAGCATGCACTCTAAATTATTTTATCTGTAATGACCATTTTATAATTGAAATATGTAATTCCTATATGGTCTCTACCTTGTCAAGACTTCAACCTATCTTATAAAACTTCAAATACAAAAGCAACCTAAGAAAACCTAAGCATAACTCAAATGGCTGGAAATGAACTCAGTTTGCAAGCAAGACATAAACAAAGTAAATCATAAGCTAAGGCATTTTAATCAACTATGAAAAGATGTTGCAACTGATCTATGATGAACTAAGTTATGTGAGTTTTACAATGAAACCATAAAACAACTGAAAACTAATGCATCTTTGAAATCCAAATGAAACTACTAGGTTTGAATTTTGAAATTGATTTCTAGTCCATTACACCTACTGGAATGGAATGATTGAACTAACAATGGAATTAGCAAAGTCTAAAACAATACATGCTATGCAAATAGAGATGAAAGACTAATTACAAATTCAAATGTTAAATAGAAATGAAATTCTGAACCTACTTGCAGCTACTGAAAAGAAATGAACTATGATAACATATTAAGCAAATTTATGTTGTTCTAGGTTCTAGGCATGAAAACTAATGCAAGTAAACCATAAGCTACTTAAATCATAATCAAAAGACAACTACACTACTCTTATTTAAACCAGAACTATTCCCTATTTGCAAAGTAAAATGTATTCTAATTGTAAGTGGATTTTATCATAATGAAAACTGAAATAATTAATCTATGTATAAATATGAAACTAAATATGAAATACTGGAGATGGATTCGAATCCCAACTAGTTGCCAAACATAATAAAATGTTGGAAAATCAACCTATACCCTAGCTAACTATTTCTGCATAAACAAACTACTGAAAAATTCTGGAAATGACTTCAAATTTTGGAAATGCACTAAAATTCTATCTAAGTGCGAATGGAAGGCTGAAAGACAGTTCGTATGACAGTGCGAATGGCCGACCGTATGAATTCTAAAGATGTAAATTGCATAAAAACACAAGAAAATTGCAGTTTATGAACAATAAAGCATCATCTACAGGAAAACGAAATATATACACATAAAAACGAAAGGAAATCACTGAATATGCACAAAGAGAACCTATGGTTGTTGAGGGGCCCTTCTTAGCAACAGGGGTTTGTTCTTACTTCAATCAATCACCAACCATTAACAGGAAATGAAATGAAATCAACAGCTGAATAGAGTTTCTATTAAAAATCAGAAGCAAAGTTTATACAATGTTTTTCTCCATTCATCTCAACCCAGGGCATCTTTATATAATATTTACAAGGGAGAGCAGGTCGACCCTTTCAGTGGTCGACCTCTCTAAAAATAAAGGGTCTTTACTGCTGGAGAAACGGCTCATTAAAACAGGAACAAACTCAGAAAAATGACCAACCACATTTTGACGTTTTATGGGCAAGTTGGTTTCAAAGAATCATGGGCTGCTCCCAAACAGCTTTGAATTTCCACAAAATTCCTCATTGGAACCTAAATAGGCCTATTCTGCACAAAACCCATGTGCTGAAATTTAGAGTTTCGCCTTCATTTGCCCAGAAAACAAGCCCGAAATTTGTTGCCTATTACAAACACGTCTTTGACATAATTGATGCTAGGTTGTTGGCCATATTGATTGTTTGGTGTTTGGGCATGTTATGAGGCAAATCTTTGCAAGTAGAAGCTCCTGAACCACGTGTGCTAGGTGGGCAACAAAACCCATGTCTTTGTTTCCGCCTTCAATGCTCCAGAATATGCTAACAAACGATTTCGGGGGTGCAAACAAAGGTATGAATGGACGTTCGAACATGAATGGACGTCTGAACATGAATGGGCATCTGTATGAAAACCATAGCCTGGAAAATGAAAACTATGTTCCCAGCAGGTCTAGAAGTGTTATGTAAACATCAATAAATCATAAAAAGATGATAATCAATTAAAACTCATGAGATATTTAGATATGTTCATACCTCGGTCCGAATGGAGGTATGAATGGCAAGAAATGTGACTTAACGCATCAAAATGGAAAAAAAAGTACTAGCATAGCACGTTCAATGATTCAAAATGATGACAAAATTGGGCATCAACAGTTGTCTTAGAACAAATTGTGTCGGGGGGGGAGAAAGGCCCATCCAATTTCAAGGCCACCCAGATAACCATAAAGCTGGATGATATTCCATCTAGAGATACCATGGAGCTGCATCGAAAAACAGGTGAGGCAGTATACAGATATTTGCGTAAATTCACCATGAGCGGTCACAAGCTACAGGCCACAGTGCATAAGCTTGATAAGCAGCTGAAGAATGAGAAATCTTCGAATAAGGCCAAGCAGCTGAAGATAGCTGAATTGGAGCAGTAGTACATTAAAGTGGTGCAAGACCCCAACGACCGGGCTCCTTTAGAAGCTGTGTTAAAGGAAAAAGATAAAGATATTGCGACTCTAAGGAAGAAGCTCAGTATTCTTACTACTGAGCACTCACAGACCACAGAGGTGGTTGCGATACAGTTAGAGCTGGAAAAATAAGTAGCTGACAGCCAAGCACTCAGAGAAAAGATCATCTTGTTAGAAGGTGATTTGGAAGTCGCAAGGAGGAAGAATCAGGAGATTCTTCAGCAGAAGGAAACATCCCTCCAAGTCTCTGCATTCTCGGATCCTGTCGATAAATTAGTTCAAGCGATAGCCAAAATGAGCATCACGGACACCAAGCTAAACCAAGTTCAGGATCAGTTAAAAGCCCATTGTGAGGATCTTTTCGCTACTATTGAAAGGCTAGTCAAGAGAGATCAGCTCATCTCAGAAATACAGCAGGCTGGGGATGAGATCCATGCCGAGATTCAAGACTTAACCAGGAGACTGACTGGTAAACCATTAATTAAAAATTCCAAGATTGAGATATGGGATCAAATAGCAATTTTTATATGTGCGCGATGGATTCACTTCAATATAGTTCAGGAGGAGTTCGAGATTTCAAGGATTTCCGCACAAGATGCATGGGCCATGGAAAGCAACATAGGTAAAAAGGACAAGGTTGACCTAGAAGTGATTGAGTTCCTGAATGAGAAAACATTTGAAGAGCTTCATGCTTATTCCATCAAAGATCGCACTAATATAATAATGGATGTAAACAGGGTAATTACTAAGGTGTCATTGGCTCAAAACGTGGCAGATATGGCAGCTCAACTGAAGCAGGAAGTTCACAATTTTGAAGAGCAGTTCAAGACAGTTTTTTCCTTGGGCCTCCCATCTTTTTGGGATGGAAATGGGGCTCAGTACCTAGAGAAAGATTACCTTTCCCAAATGGCAGAAGCATGAAACTCCGAAATCCGTCTGACATATACCCTATAGGATCTCAGTGGGAAGGAGGTGGTTGATAGGCTACATTCCAATTTTGAGATACTTAATTGCCTTCAGGTTATTTTCAAAGGTTTACCTAATGCTTCTTTTGAACGCTGGACTGATTTGGATTCAGCCATGAAAGAACTCAAGTACTGTACCTTCCCAGTAGGTAAGCATTGGAAGGCCATCTCCAAGTTTATCTCGGTCAAGCAGTAGGAGCAGTTTACCAGGGATCAAGCAAAAGCCGCAGCTTTGACTCAGCAGCCCACAGCAGAAACATCCTCCAGTCAGCACGACATCCCTCTATAGAAAGCGAGCGTGTCCCAGACTCAGCAAACTACTAATCAACTGTAGTCCTCGAGGTTGTTAGCTTTTGTAACAGAGTTTGTTAAGAATCATGAACATATTTTCTTAAGCCGTTGGGCTGTAACAACTTTTGTAATATCTCATTTTTGAGTACATGTACGAAATACTATATATGGTAGTATTGGCAATAGCCATAGGGTCGACTCTCTTTTGTAAGAAGTATCACTTTGTATATTGGATAGTTTGATTAATATAGAAAGAAGAATATTATTGCCCTAAATTGGAGCTTTTATGGATTCAAAGTTTTAATGTGTACAGTTAGTAATTTCTCTTGTTCTTCATCTCTTTCATTTATGTATGATTTATAGATCTGGTCTGAGCTTGAGATGAGTGCATCTACTTAAATTTATTTCTTCTAAGATGGTTAGTAAGTGAAGTTTTCATGCTGATTTATCTGGAGGAGATATCCTTGTATCACTCAGTGGCCGTTCTGTGGTCATTTTGTCAGGACTGTCGAATTCCTCTCCTAGGCTCAACACGTCATTCTTTAAACATAGAATAAAGATTTACTCTCTCCAGTACCTTTATTTTATGCCATTCATTCTCCATTTGATACTCAAAGTTTGATTTCTGGCACATTGGAATACTTCCCATTTATTTCAAGGTTGGAATTCCACATTATTTTATGTCAAATGTGTTTTGATTGAGCAAAGAATTCAGAATGTATTATTGATGCCCAGGCACAATTCTAAAGACAACCTTAGAACATCTCTGGGACTAACATCGTTTTTGGCATCGTTGCCGGGGAACGCAATCAAGAAGATAAATCTTCCCTGGGGACAATGACATAATCATATGCTCCTAGTTTCATAGTGGATGAAATTGGGTTGCAGGCTATAATCCACTTGGCGACTCCACAACAGCAAACCTAGCATCTGAACGAAGACATACCCGCCAGAACCCAAACCACGAAGAATTTGTGGCCCTTGAAGATTCAGTTTCTTGGAGGCATAGATGTGGGAGATACCAATCTACTTCACCGAACTATCAGCGAAGCTTCTCTTCCCCTTTGTTCGGCCCTCAGTTCCCTCAGTCTGAATTTATTGTCCGAACCCCAGAAAACAAACCTTTTCCCCAAGATCCTCACACTCCTTGTGATTTTCCTAGTTTCCAAAAGATCCCTGCTGTAAACGAGGAGTTCGCAACTCATACTAATCCGCCTAAGTCGCTTATTTCCTCGCAGGCGTAGACCTTAAACGCCAGCCATCTCATGTCAGGAGGAGGAGGTGGAGGACCTCCACCACCACCACCCAGAACCCCAAGATGGGTGGCAAGACGACATGGACCTCTATTGTTACCCACACCCATGAATGATATGCCTACCCATTACCTAAATCTGCTGCCAAAGTATGATGGCAGCAAAGGGACATCTATCGAGGACCATGTGGACCGATTCCAAGACTTCACGGACAATATCCTGATTGAGCACGACGATGTATTCATGCGAATTTTTGCTCAGTCACTGGAAGGAGAGGCCAGAAAATGGTTCATATTGTTACCTAATGCCTCCATCAACACAATGGAAATATTGGAAACCACTTTTGTTAAGAAGTGGGGGGTTAAACGTGACAGTCTCTATTATTTAACCGAATTCTTCGCTCTGAAGAAAAGCAGCTCTAAGAATGTGGTTGACTTCACGACAAGATTTAACAAATTGTATTTCAGAATTCCTGAGGACATTCATCCCACCGAAGCAGTAGCTTGAGTCACTTATGCAGCTGCTTTCCCCTCGTATTTTTCCATAACGTTAAGGGAAAGAAGACCGGTCTCGCTCAGCGATATGCAGGATGATGCCATAGACGTTGGAGTAAATATGAGAGCAGGGGGGAAGATTAAAATGACCAGTGATGCTGAACCAAATTAAGACAAAGGAAAAGCCAAAGAGGAAGGAGTTTCTTCAGAAACAAAAGATTATTAGGATGCAAAGATTGACGAGATGACATGCATTATCAAGGAGCTATCAAATAAAATTACCAAGATGGAATTAGAAAAAGGCAGTCCTAACAGATAGTCACTGGCCCGACTTCTCGTACATTATGGGCGGCCTCCCGATCCTCAAATGGCATACAGAGAAAATAGGAACGATGAAAAACCATTAAAGCCACCCATCCTCGGGAGTGAGAACGACCTGGTTGAAAATCCGGAGAAAGTGGTACATGAAGGGTTTAATGAGCACTTGAATTGGATGGGAAATAATTCCTCCCCTATACACCTCACTAAAGAAGAGTACAAGTTTTCACGCATGCATAAGCAGAATTTTTCAGAGATTTTGAACTCCCAAGAAAGGGACAAAATATTGGGTCATATCTTTTTGTGTGACGATCCGTCGGGAAGCCCGCAAAAGAGATACAACGTGAGGCCAAAACCCAGATTGACATATAGATCGAATGTAACTTCTCCCAAGACCTCGCCTCAGAGATCGGCTCAGGATAAAGTTTGTTAGGAAGTCTCTACCCCTTTTGATCTAGAGCATGAATTAAGTAAGCTGAAAATAGCCGTTCCCCTAGTAGAATTGATGAGGAATCCAGTGTATAAAAAAAAATATTGAAAGTCTATTTCTTAAGGCCAGAGGAGGTGAGAAACAAGATCCTATAAATATGAATGAGCAGGCCCCAACTTTTCAGTATCACCCTCACATTAATGATTGGGAAGCACCCACTGCTCCCTTTTTCATCACCCTGAGAGTGCACGAGAAGTTACTTCACAATTGCATGCTAGATTCTGGAGCATCTCACAATTTGATGCCCAAAGTAATCATGGAACAGTTGGGACTGGAAGTTACCAGGTCGTGTCACGATCTCTATAGTTTTGATTCAAGGAAAGTACAATGTGTAGGTATGATAATGGGCTTGACAGTCACTCTTGCTCAACTACCATACAAAAGCGTGAAAATGGATGCTGTAGTGGCAGATGTTCCCGCAAATTATGGCATGCTGTTATCAAGACACTGCACAAGGAAGATGGGGGGAACCTTACAAATGGATATGAAGTACACCACGATACCGATGATTACGGGAGAATCTAGAAAGTTGTATGCAGAATCCATGCTGGCATATGTAGTGAGCAGGCGTGACAGTCTAGTAAATTATCCTACATTTTCAGATAGTGAAGAGGTGAGCTGCTACATGTTGTTTGTAGAGAACCTTTACATAGAAGAAATGACGTTATTTCCAAATCTCAAATACACTCACAAAGATAGTTTGTATGAAGCAGAGAAGACACATTTTGAAAGTGCCATAGTTGAGTTAAAGTTTGGGGATGGGGCAGCGCTTGTCTAATTCGCCAAGGATGAAACCAGTCTACCCCTTAAGTCAAGCTCAACCAAAAACAAACAGTATCAACAGATATGAAGCTACCCTCCCAGGCCCTTAGATTACGAAATTTTCAATGATTGTTGAATTGGCATCTCCAGGGAAATCTGAATTGATAGTGAAACATGGCAAACTATATAGTAGTCTCATTTTACTAAAAAATTCACAGCAAATCTTGAAAGCGGAAGGGCGATCTCACAATCCTACCCCAAGAGATCCGAATGGCGATCGACCACCTAATAGTCGCAAGAGAATCAAGAGGTCTATCAGGATGCACCATAACAAGTTTAAAGTAACAGTTGGTCTAAGATTTCTAAGAAACTGTTTTCAAAAGGAGTGTTTGGAAAAGAAAGCCAATCACAGAAAATTCTATGACCCATGGGTAGATCTTTAGGGGAGATTCCAGATATGTTTTAGAGGTATTAATCCATCGTGAGCAGGAAGACCTTTGTACCATGTATGTAGCATGATGTATCCTTTCACTGCCACAACATTAGCATCCCATCGCCATCATTATTCCTCAGCAGCTGCAGTTACTCGTCGGAACGGAGATAAGAGGGGGGCATGACTCAAAAACCCAATGGACTTAAAAGGAACTAATATACAGTTCTCAACCCCTTCTGGAGAAAGGGGTTGTCCCCGTTGAAGCCAATGTTAGTACTATTATCATTCGCAGAAGCAGCTGCAGGGATTTCAGTTGCACTAAGAGACTGTTACCAATGAACAAAGGATGTTATTACAAGATCCCTCATAGGTTGGTGCGAGTCGGTGAATGTTTCAAAGGTGGGAAAGGCAGAGTTCACCAACGGACGAGATCCAGTCAGGAGGCGGAAGGAATCTAAGTCCTAATTCCCTTAAAACGCCCCTGATATAAAAACCGCCAAGGGCAGGTGTTGTCTCCCAAATCATTCAGGGGGTGAAAGATGGTTTTCCCAAACAATTTTTTCGATTCCCTGAAACAACTTAGAGAAGCCATGGCGGTTTTTGTAACCAGGGGCTGCTAAAATGTTGATTGACTACGGAGGTGGGCTCCACACGCAAAGGATATACTAACAAGCGCGCCCATACCAAGGAGATCAACACGCAGGATTAGCAGTGGTCATCGTTCCAGGGTGTCCAAGATAATTGAGCTTTAGCTCTCTAAAGTCGCTCCTGAATAGAAACCACTAGCTCCATGTGGCAATCTTTCCTGGAGTCAGGAACCTGAAAGCAGTTTTCTCAAATCACACTATTTGGGCCCTAGAACCACTGTTTTCTATCACTTACCATTTCCCGAGGGATCTCGTTCCTGTCCCCTCGTATTAACTTAAATTGTACTTAAACGGTCATTATTGCCGCCCTTTACGAGATTAAGCGCCTAAACATTTAAGAGGCCATCTATTCCATAGTCCTCAAGCTAATCCTAGTCTTCCACATATGTCCTGCATTTATGACTGCCTTTTCCAAGTCTGTCCTTATAAATACTCGCCTTAAGCAGCCATTTACTTACTCTTCCTCTAGCTCCAGTGCTCTCAAATATTTATCTACTGCACTTGTATCCTCCTAATCTCCCAAAGCATCTCAGAGTCTGCATCCTGCACATTCCCCTACATTAGCATGGCCTATGAACCCACCCCTGAGGGTGCTTCCACTCCCTCGACCAGCAGCCTAGATGACCACATTGGTGATGAATTATTTGACGTTCATGACCCTATCTCCTCCTTCCACAACCTGCACCAGTTATCCCTTGATGCCAGGGAGCAAGCAAAAAACGGTGATGATCTTTTTAATGCATCGACCTCCAGACTAGCTAGAATGATCCTCCCAATGACCAGACCGTTTCCCGAAATGATACAGTGGTGTGTAGAGTGCTATGTACTTGAGAAGAGGGCCATTGTTTCCAGATGAGGGAATGTAATCTGCCCCATAAGCAAGGAGCTCATCATGGAATTAACTAGCACCCACGAAGATATGGGTTTCCCGTTTGATGAGGAACTTTTAATCAACAAGATGCAGGAGCTCCCCGTAGAAGGGAGAGATGCCTTCATTCGGTTGTTGTTACCACCCGAGGCTAGTTTTCCAGACAACAGCTCCCTATGCAGCTTAGAGATGTTTGCAGACTCTGCTAAACACATATTATCAATGATTTTTTTTCTCCTTAGATATGACAATGACAAGGTGATAGACGACTCGGTATTCAATTTACTGTTTATGATGAGTCTTTAAAAGAAGGAGACCCCCGTCAAGCTAGATTTGGCTACCTTCCTAGCTCAGTCAATTCATCTCCAACTGAAAATCCTCTTGTCAAAAAAATTGTTTTGTTTTTGCTCTTTCCTTTTATACCTGATCATCTTCAACAACAAGAAATATTTTAGCAAGGAATATCTTGAAAGGGTGGCAATGAAAGCCTCCCCGCAGGATGATTTTTCCCTATTCGTGGATACAGTGGTGGTCGTTATCTATACTCTACTCTTTGATGCTTCCCCACCAAGAGTCTATCCTGAAAGCAAGCAGTTACTCCAGCTAAATCCTAATTAGCCAGTGGGCGATTGGTTTTGTTTTGAAAAACATATGGAAATTCGAGTATATGGGGAAAAATTGGCTCCATACAAGTTACCCATGTTCCTGACCCCTCGGTTTTTTGCATTAGAGTATATTCGTTAGAGATTTAACTGTGACGATGTACATTTCATGAGGGGAAATAGTGCCAGGAATTTCAAAGTCCCTAATGAAGCAGGACCATTTAAAGTGAAGAGCCAAGCCGCTCAAAGGGAGGTCGAGGAGTTGCTAGCTGAGTACAACTTTCATGAGAGCATGAAGCATAATTATGATCCCAGAGGTATCATTTGTCAGAATAGGCAGGAAGCCTGTTCCGCTGCTTATCTCCATGTATCTCATCCTTTGTTGGACAAGATGGCCAACTTGAACAGTTGGGAAGAATGTCAGGCTACGCTGAACCCTAGTAAGACCACTGAATCATAAGTTATTCCAACGCCCCTCAAGGTGGAGACATTCGGGAAGAGAGAAAGGTCAGAACCTTCATCCTCAACCCAGAATGAAGAATCAGGAAGTAGGGGATTTGGTACAAAGAAGTTGAAATTGGAAGGTACTTCTAGCGTGACCTCAAAATGTATGTCAGCATCTACTCCAGTGACAGTTATCATTTTGGAAAGTTTTCCTTCTGCTACGTGGTCGCAGAATCAGGGTGTCAAGTCTATGGAGGGAGCTTTAGTCACTACTCCACCAAGTAAAGTCGGCCCGTTTGGGCTTTACGCACAAATTAAAGAAGACATCACGGACCTTGAAAAGTCTCTATTTCCAAAGCAAGAGTTGGATGCAGGAAGACAGTCCAGGACGTTGTCCACTCTTGATCTTAAGGAATGGACCTTGAAGATGGTTGTCTTAGAAAAAATTGTGTCGGGGGAGAAGAAAGGCCCTAACATTTTTAAGTCCACCTAGATAAACATAAAGCTGGATGAGATTCCATCTAGAGATACTATGGAGCTCCATCGACAAAAAGGTGAGGCAGTATACAAAGATTTGCAAAAATTCACCATGAGCGCTCACAAGCTACAGGCCACGGTGCATAAGCTTGATAAGCAGCTGAAGAAGGATAAATATTTGAATACGGCCAAGCAGCTGAATATAACTGAATTGGAGTATCCGGTCATTAAATGGGTGCAAGAGCCCAGCAACCGGGCTCATTTAGAAGCTGTGTTCAAGGAAAAAGATAAAGAGATTGCGACTCTAAGGAAGATGCTCAGTATTCCTACTACCGAGAACTCGCACACCACATAGGTGGTTGCGATACAGTCAGGGCTAGAAAAATCAGTAGCTGACAGCCAAGCACTTAGAGAAAATATTGTTTCGTTAGAAGGTGATTTGGAAGCCACAAGGAGTAAGAATCAGGATATTCTTTAGCAGAAGGAAACATCCCTCCAAGTCTCTGCAGTCTCGAATCCTACTGATAAATTGATTCAAGCGATATCCCAAATGAGCATCAAGGGCGCCAAGCTAAACCAGGTTCAAGATCAGTTAAAAGCCAAGTGTGACGAGCTTTTCGCTACTAATGAAATGTTGGTCATGAGATATCAGCTCATCTCATAAATACAGAAGGTTGGGGATGAGCTCCATGCTGAGATTCAGGACTTAACCAGGAGACTCACTAATAAACCATTAATTAAAAATGCCAGGATTGCGATATGGGATCAAATAGAATTTTTGATACGTTCGCAATGGATTCACTTCAGTATAGTTCAGGAGGATTTTGATACTTCAAGGATTGCCACACAAGATGCACGGGTCATGGAAAGCAACATAGGTAAAAGGATGAGGTTTCCCCGGAAGTGATTGAGTTCCTGAATGAGAAAACATTTGAAGAGCTTCATGCTTATTCCATCAAATATCGCACTAATATAATAATGGATGCAAACAGGGTAATTACTAAGGTTTCATTGGCTCAAAACGTGGCAGATATGGCGGCTCAGCGGAAGCAGGAAGTTCATGATTTTAAAGAGAAGTTCAAGGCATTTTTTGCCCCAGGCCTCCCATCTTTCTGGGACGGAAATGGGGATCAATACCTAGAGAAAGATTACCTTTCCCAAATGGCAGAGGCATGAAACTCTGAAATCTGTCTGACAGATACCCTATAGGAGCTCAGTGGGAAGGAGGTGGTTGATAGGCTACATTCCAATTTTGAGATACTTAATCGCCTTCAGGTTATTTTCAAAGGTTTACCTAAGGCTTCTTTTGAACTCTACACCAATTTGGATTCATCCATGAGAGAAATCAAGTACTATACCTTCCCAGTAGGTAAGCATTGGAAGGCCATATCCAAGTTTATCTCAGTCAAGCAGTCGAAGCAGTTTACCAGGGATCAAGCAAAAGCCGCAGCTTTGACTCAGCAGCCCATAGCAGAAACATCCTCTAGTCATCATGGGATCCCTCTACAACAAGCGAGCATATCCTGTGAGAATCCTCACAACAGATCTAAGAGATGATGTATACCTCACAAGAAATATTAAGCATGAAAATATAAGAGTGGACAATGCAATGTAAAAGAGCAGCAGAATTATGATACAGTAGAACTCAGATAGAAGCAGAATAACATCACACACTAATTCATTAATCATAATATGAACAATAAATAATACAATGGAGAGGATTCGAATTCCAAGGTGGAAATTTGAATTAGCCTGCATGAAGTGATCATCAGATCCGTAGAGTGTCATCAAAGCACAAGTAACCATCAACCATGTGTCACACTGAGTCTAACTGGGTGTAGTAGGTGTAACTGATGCATGGAGCACTAATGGAGGGTGCATGAGGAGCTAACTGGAGTCATGGGGATCTAACTGGAGTTAAAATAGTCAATTTAGGCTCTCTAGACGTCCATCAGAGTGTTACAGTCAGTTAAGAAGTCAATCTAGCCTTAAATCAAGGAAAGATCCACAAATTAGTCAAATAACTGAGTGTGTCAGTAGTGGTAGGTGAAGGAGGGCGCCTTTCACATGTGGTAGGTGAAAGGAGGGTGCATCATGCACTAGGAGGGCTAGAAATGAACATAAAGAAGCTCATGGGGCTAGCAAAATGGGGACTAGGTGCTGGAGGACACCATGCTGATGACTGGGATGCATGCATGCATGCAATTTCATGATTTCATGCAAAAATGCATGCATGAATGAAATGAAAAATAATGGAAATGTTGTTACGACTAGGATGGAGTATAGGAATATCCTAATACCCCCCCTTAATCCATCTTGGGACCTGGTAACTGATACCAAAGGTCACCCAATACAATGAATAATAAATAACAGTCCATAAACTGAGGAAATGGGGAAAATCTCATGGGAAAAATACCCCCCCTCAAAATAGACTGTAGGGCACACCAAAATAAATGCTCCAAACTCAAGTAGGTGTGATGCTTGGTCATATGTCTAGAGGTATCTTCTTCTTGGGTAGAAGTGGATCATGCTAACAAATCAAGTGCTTGTACTTGCTCTTCAGATCAAATGTGATGAGAACAAATCCAGAGGTTTGAGGATGATCCTGGAACCTGTGATTCGAATCAGGTGAGGTAGGATCAAATCCATGAATGTGTAGATAGTCTTTTGTTTTCTCCTTTGAACCATCATTGGTGAGATTATGCCCAAAATAACCATCACGTGATAGTGATTGCTTGGAATCCAAATCAGATCTAAGACTTGAAATATGGTTTCTTGAGATCTCCTTTGAACCATTAGAGGTGAGATCGAAACCATTAAATGCATGAGAAATTATCCCAAGCGAATGGCAATGCCCTACATCTTCAATAAAATTCTGAGAGCATGTACAAATGATCTTACAGTAGTACATAAGAGGTGAGTGATCAAGGAGAGCGAATGCATTACCTCCAATTGCTGATTTAACCTCTGAAACATTCATGAGATCATCATTATGCAAACCAATAGACTCTTGTGCAAGAGAGGATTTAAGAACCTCTGTAGTTTCTAGAGTGTGAGCTGGCACAAAACTCGAAATAGAAGATATTGAGAGCATGAATGTAGAATCTGCAAGTTCTTCTTCTTTGTGGACAACTTCATTATGAGATATGTTTGATACTGATTCATGATCAGAGAGACCATCAAGGAGGGAGAATGCATCACTTGGATTGCTCTCGAAATGGTTTGGACCAATCTCTTCATTCTGTTTTCCAAATATTTCATCTAGATGGGCCCATATCTCTTTTGGAGATTCAGGAGAAAGGAAGTGGGTTACCATGCAACGAGACATAGCATACATCATTGTTGCATAGTCTCTGTCACCTTCATTTAACCAATCATTCTCTTCTTCAGAGGATTCGAACTCTCTTTCAAAACAATAATCAAAGAGTCCATGTCTCTTCAAATGTGTTATCATATTTGGTTTCCACTCATCATAGTTGAATGGAGAAAAAGGAGGAATTCCTTCTGGATTCATGGAAGTGGTTTCAGAAGACCTGCAAAAAAAAAAAGAAAATATCTGCAACTGCTACTACTGCAAAAGTGTAGAAACTATTGCAACTATTGCAGTCGAAATCTTGATAATAACCTGCAAAAAAAAACTCTCAGGAATGGAGATAGAGTATACTCTCAACATGCTCTGATACCATGTGAAAATCCTCACAGCATATCTAAGAGATGATGTATACCTCACAAGAAAGATTAAGCGGGAAAATAGAAGAAGAGTGGACAATGCAATGTACAAGAGTAGAAGAATTATGATATAGTAGAACTCAGATAGAAGCAGAATAACATCACACACTAATTCATTATTCATAATATGAACAATTAATAATACAATGGAGAGGATTCGAATGCCAAGGTGGCAATTCGAATTTTCCTGCATGAAGTGATCATCAGATCAGTAGAGTGTCATCAAAGCACAAGTAACCATCAACCATGTGTCACACCGAGTCTAACTGTGTGTAGTAGGTGTAACTGATGCATGGAGCACTGATGGAGGGTGCATGAGGAGCTAATTGGAGTCATGAGGAGCTAACTGGAGTCATGAGGAGCTAACTAGAGTCAAAGCAGTCAATCTAGGCTCTCTGGAGGTCCATCAGAGTGTTACTGTCAATTAAGGAGTCAATCTAGCCTTAAATTGAGGAAAGATCCACAAATTACTCAACTAACTAAGAGTGTCATTGGTGGTAGGTGAAGGAGGGCGCCTTTCACATGTGGTAGGTGAAAGGAGGGTGCATCATGCACTAGGAGGGATAGAAATGAACAGAAAGAAGATCCCGGGGCTAGCAAAATGGGGACTAGGTGCTGGAGGACACCATGCTGATGACTGGGATGCATGCAATTTCATGACTGTATGAAAAAATGCATGCATGACTGAAATGAAAAATAATGGAAATGTTGTTAGGACTAGGATGGAGTATAGGAATATCCTAACATGTCCCAGACTCAGCAAACTACTAATCAACCGTAGTCCTCGAGGTTGTTAGCTTTTGTAACAGAGTTTGTTAAGAATCATGAACATATTTTCTTAAGCCGTTGGGCTGTAACAACTTTTGTAATATCTCATTTTTGAGTACATGTACAAAATACTATATATGGTAGTATTGGCAATAGCCATATGATCGACTCTCTTTTTTAAGAAGTATCACTTCATATATTGGACAATTTGATCAATACAGAAAGAAGAATATTATTGCCCTATCTTGGAGCTTTTATGGATTCAAAGTTTTAATGTGTACAGTTAGTAATTTCTCTTGTTCTTCATCTCTTTCATTTATGTATGATTTATAGATCTGGTCTGAGCTTAATATGAGTGCATCTGCTTAAATTTATTTCTTTTAAGATGGTTAGTAAGTGAATTTTTCATGTTGATTTATCTGGAGGAGATATCCATGTATCACTCAGTGGCGGTTCTGTGGTCATTTTTTCAGGACTGTTGAATTCCTCTCCTAGGCTCAACACATCATTATTTAAACATATAATAAAGATTTACTCTCTACAGTACCTTTATTTTATCTCATTCATTCTCCATTTTATACTCAAAGTTTGATTTCTGGCACATTGGAATAATACCCATTTATTTCAAGATTGGAATTCCACCTTATTTTCTGTCAAATGTGTTTTTTATTCAGCAAAGAATTCAGAATGTATTATTGATGCCCAGGCACAGTTCTAAAGATAGCCTTAGAACATCTGGGACTAACAGAACAAATGGATGAGAGTATACTATCTGAGTTAACCTTTGATTTCTCCAAGTGGGAACTAAGGGAATATGAAAATTTCATGACGAAGTAGGTTATTGCATTACCGAACAAAAACTCGTTGTATGAAACTGTAAGTATACGAGTTGTAGTTTCTTCTTTTGTCTAGTATGTTGTGCTAGGTTACATACTGAAAATGGAAAGTTTATTGGATATGACCATCCAATATCGTGTGTGGTAAAATAAATAGAGTAGCAAAGGATCTTCTGCATGAGGAAAGATTAAATGTATAATTTCAAAGTTAAAGGAATCAATTTTAAATAGTTTACTTGGATCTTCTAATGGTGTGATGTTTTCGATGACTAAAAAATTGTCTCCTTTACTACATAGGTAGATATATATTAGAGAAAAGCCATTGGTGATCCGGAATCCAAGAAGATTATCATACAAACAAAAATTTGTAGAATATTGACCACATGGATATGGAAGGGTGAAAATGACTAAAGGAGTTGGTAGGTTTCTTCCTCAATGTTTGAGTAGAAAAGGTTAAGTAGTATATAGAATATATGACGATATTATCTTGTTTGATAAACTACAATACACATTCTTTCTAGGGGAATGATGCTACTCTTAAATAAAACCAAAGGATAGGAAGAATAGATAAGTATTTTCACAAACTAGTATATGGAGATGTGTGGTTTCCTTATGGGAAGATTTAAATCTTACTAGGTTAATAAGAAAGGATGTAAGGGATAAGCTCTTTTTCGAAAGATGTAATTGGAATTGCTTGTTTACCAATACTAAAGGTTTAACATGTTAGGGAAGTAAGAAGGTAGTATAAATAACTACCTTGAGGATGAATTTAGCATGTTCTTCATTTACTTCCACAAAAGAAAATTCTTTGTCATTATATCTCTATCTGAAGATGTCAAATTATAGAGGGGAATAATTGTTAGGAGTTTCCTTGAGTATCAATTTCATTCCAGTATGAGATTGTATAGGATAAGTGATGTGCGACGTTTTAGCACGCCTGTGCCCTTACTTATAAGATCAACAAAATGATGATGGTTATAATTATTTAAAAAGTACATGTGTATTTTAATTAATTAATAGGATGCATATGATGAAAATACATGATTTCATTTTTTCTTATCCTAGTGATCTTTACTATGGATATTGGGGCACTATGGGTGGTTGTTATAAAAGTTATACTTTTATGTGATCAAGAATTATAAGATAGAGGTAAGAGTGCATTGATGTCACTGAAACACTCCCTAGAAATCATAGAATGGACAGCCACTAGGATTCTCGGGAATCGGCTGGCTGTAAAGACCTAGGAAAACTATAAAGAGAATACATATGAGGGAGGAAGGACGCTGCTTAGTATGCATGAGAGAAAGGATTGATGCGTGAGCATCGAGGTGTTAGGAAAAACATGAGAAATGATTGTTGCATGAGCACCGAGGTGTAGGAAAAACATGAGAAATGATTACTGCATGAGCACCAAGGTGTTAGGAAAGACATGAGAGGAATGATTGTTGCGTGAGCACTGAGGTGTTAGGCAAGAATTTCCTGGATCAAGTGAACGATATGTTTTGATTTAGTTAACAGTCTACATTCTTGGAAAGCTGGATTTATGTGTGCTTGTGATTATAAAAGCACAAACAAAGACTAAAAGATATTCCATGAATTGCAAGTGTTAGGTTGCAATAAAGGGACTCATTGTTTATGTTTCTGAGTTTGATTATGGAATTGATGATAAGTTTTTTACGGTTTCTATGAATCCGAGTTTTGTAGTCGAGGATGCAGGTGTGGTCAATAGTGATTTGCAAAAAATTCATGAAAGTTTGAAGCAGGTCAAAATAGAAATGACGACGCAAGCAAAAAATGACTCCAGATGAACTGCTGAAAAGTATGAACACCGAGGACGGTGTTATTTTTTAAGGGGAGGAGGATGTAATATCCCTCTTTTTATCCCCATCAGATTTATAAAAGTATATTGTAAACTATGTAAGAGGCCCTGGTGAGGAGCTCAAGGCCAACGCCCCACTAGTGGACCTTGAAAGTATCGTGATTTATTTCCTAGGTTGTAAGCTGTTAATTTTAGACTGAAGGAAATGACGCAACGGAATGACGGAAAAATGAATCCACTAAGGGGAAAATGTTGATGACTAGGAAACCATGTGTGCAAATAAGCGTCACAGTGGTGCCTCGGGCACTTGAAGTAAAGAGAACTAACCATATTAGTTGGTGAACATAAAACTTATAAGTATGAATACAAACTCGGTATAAATCCGTAGGGGACTGCGAAACTGATCGTTGCTTGCATGAGAAATTGATCAAGCTATGCACTTTTAGCATGGGCAAGTTATCCTATTATTACAAATCTTATACCTTATAAACCTATCATTAGTGAAATCCTTTTAGTGCTACCAGGAGTGCATTACCATGAATCGACTAGTACTACCATTCATATATATATATATATCTACATACTAAAGGTATCCCTAAAATATATTTCTTAAGGAAGATTCTTCTTGAGCAAGTGAAGACAAATTGTTTATTAAAAGAGGAAATGAAGGGTATGCAAATGATTTTATATATATTCCTAATTATATTAAAATCTAAAGTGGAGAATTTACCTAATAGGAAAGAAATAGAAAATAAATATTTTAATGATATACCCATAATCAAAGGCATTTTCAGGGAATGTTTATCCAAAAGATTAATATAATTAATCGCATGGGAAAAAAATATTCCTTTAAGAAGGAGCGAAATTACCCTTCTAATGATATTACGGTACATGGTAATAAAGGGGTATTTTTCCCATTAATGGATGTTATCAAGTACATTGAGGATTCCACTCTAAAGAAGAAATCCGGGCTTTGTTTTCCTATAACTTAAGGATGGAAACCGTTCTTAAGAAAACTCCATTATTTAAGTAAGTGGTCTAGCTCGGAGTTCCTCCTTAAGAGGAATGAGCACCATCGTAACAGGAAAAACATGAGGAAAAATACGTAGGTGCCAATTGGCATTTATTTTTTTACCTCTCTGATTATTATGATCGCCAGATGGCGGGGATATTCACCAATGAGGGCGGAATCCCCAGTGTAGATAGGGAGCCTTGGTTATAATTAGAAGTTGGAAGCCACAGGAAAGGAGGAAAAAGGGAAGTGGAGTTGAGAGGATGGGCATGGGTCTCCATTGTTTGGATTACTGTGAAGTCACGAAGGAGGAAGCCTCCATCGTATTTTTTTTTTGGGTGGCTTATTTCATCGTTCGGCGTAAGGATGTATCCTAGAGAGGATAGGCGATATGTTCCTTAACTGAGGAGGAATACATAACTCAGTACTTACCAAAATCGAACGCGTTATAGAAACCAGAAGGAGCCAAACTGGAAATTATACCTCTGTATCGGGTAAATTCACTTATAACTAGCACTCTTGCATCTGTTATATTTTCGATTGTTTTGATTAATGTACATATTCATTTTTAAAGTATACATGTTGGTAAAGAATGTGATTTCATCTGGTCACTGATCGAGGCTTTTATAAAGATCTGCATATTACCTTGTTGCCACCGCATGAACAGCGTGTTACCTCTTTGGTGCATTCTCTGCATTATCTGAAAGGATGGACCCAATTAATATCCAGTTTTATATGTTTATATATATATAATATGCCTGCAAATTTTGGGTAAAACAAATTGTTTATACTTGATTTCCACCTGCGATTTGATCTCCTAGATATTCAAAAAGGATTTTAGTGTTGCCTGCGAATTTGGTTGAAATGAAGTCGTTGATACCTGATTTGATGTCTGAAACAATGGATTCTATCAATCTCCAGTTTTATATGTTTATATATATACTTCTGCAAAAACGTAAGGATCAGGTTTTGCTCTATATTGAGATATGTTGTATAGTGCTGCCTGAAACTATGGATCCGGTTAATCTCCAGTTTTATATGTTTATATTTATTTCTGAATTCTAAGGAAGGGACGACTGAGCTAGGGCCTAATCCCTATATAATTTGGGTATAATGTACCATTTATAGATGAAATCCTCTATACATATATATATAGTAATACTCTATGTAGGATTACGCTGTATGGATTTATATCTTATCATACTTGTGGTTGCGATAGGAAAATTCTAGTTGATGCACTTTGGCTAGTGTGAGGTTATATCAATTACACATGGTTTGAGATATTTTTTTTATGGTAAATTTTTGGGCTGTGCAGAGCCTGGGGAAAGGATGGCTAAACAAAGTACCGATCCCTGTATAGTCATGGTAGAGTCTTTCTGCATTTTATGTTTGAGAAGAGACGGCTCTTTAGGAGGAGCACAACCTCTTGGTTCAAATATTAGTATATAGAATGGAAGTCGATTCCTGGGTTGAGAATGATGTTTATAGATTGGTCTGTTGTTAGAGGACTGCTTTCGAACCCTGCGTATGAAGTGTGATAGGTTTTCCTGATGAGAGTTTTCGGAAAGTCTGTCCGATAGATCTCACCTCTATTTAGATCAGTGTTTTAAACCTCGGGTGTGTATACTCTGTTTTCATGGATGTTTTTAGATCTGAGTATTGATCATCTTTAAGATAACGATTTTCAGACTGATGAGTGGAATTTATATTAAGCCTCAATTCTTATAAATGAATTATGAGCTTGATCCGCATCTATATTATTGATGCTTTTATATAAATATATGCATTTATATATGTTTTAACTAAGTAAAAATTCCTTTTGAGATACGTGGTTTATTTACTTAGAAAATCTAAGGATAGGTGAAAATCCCTTTTGAGATAAGTGATCTATTTTACATATTACATATATGATTGTTTCTGTTGATTTATTGGGAAAGCATAGAAGCTACACTTTGCATGGTTCCATTATATTATTATCTCTACGTTGAAGCCTGAGAGAATTCTATTGAGTCATAATGGATCTCTGTCATACCATGTACGTTAACGTGTAAGTCTTGGAAATGCTCTATATAAAAGATACCTTGGAAAAGTGGAAAACAATTTTTGTAATAGCTGCTTTGCAGAATGTACCCCCTCGGGGTTGATGAATAATGAGATATGACTATTTGGTGGATGTAGCCCATAGAATGGGTGAACCACGTAAATATGGACTCCCTCACTTATGTGTTTATGATGGTTCGTTGTTGGTTTCAAATGCATCTTTCTTTAAGTTCTTTTAAAACATGTAAGATCATATTTTATGATTTGAGTTAGTGGATTTTTTTTTAAAGATTATGAAGGATTTGGTTTCCTTAAGGTTTAACTAGAATGATTATAGATGTGGATGGATTGCATGTATACTTGATATGTTGCACATGAGAACAATATGTGTTAATGGGAGAAAGGTGGAAATTGTATTTGTGATGTTATGTATGCAATTTAAGATGCTACCCTTTATTTAATCAAGTCATGTCATTAACATGGAAATAGTACAGGAAATGCATATATGCATAGTTAAACGAATGTTATATTACGTGTATGGTTAGTCGAATGGTTTGTAAGTTCTGTTCCAGCATAAAGAGGATATTGTTAATATTGATTCTATGTACAATCAACAAGGTTGACATTCCAGTAATTATCTGGTTACATTAGGCTATCAATGATTATAGAGTGACATGTTTACATAGATTGTGATGGTATAATCATGAAAACTGCTTTAGTCAATAATTTTCTTTAAGTTTTATTTTAGATCCTTAATGGAGCATTTTTAACTTGATGATTAATGTTTGGATAACATATTTGTATGATGATTCGCAAGGGAAAATTTACTATCCATATATTTTCAAAGTTAAGCAACAGATATATATATGGGTATGTCACAAAAGGTCAACCATGATAAACCATAGTGAACCATAATCAGCCAAAGTCAACAATGGTAATATAAATTCAACCATGGTCAACCAAACGTTAACCATGGTTAACCAAAGTCAACCAAAGTAAAACATGGTCAACCATAGTCATCCATGGTTAACCATGGTCAGCCGTAGTCAACCATGGTAAACTAGAGTCAACTATGGTCAACCATGGTCAACCCTAGTTAACCATGTTTAACCATAGTCAACCATGCTCAATTGGATTCAACCAAAGTCAACCAAAATTCAACCATGGTTAACAAAAGTCAACCATGGTCAACAAAATTCAAGCATGGTCATCCATAGTTAACCAAAGTCAATCAAAGTTAACCAAAGTCAACCAAACGTCAACCATATTCCATGATGGTGAACCAAAGTCAACCATGGTTAACCAAAATTCAACCAAAGTCAACCATGGTAAACCAGAGTTAACTAAAGTCAACCATGGTAAACTAGAGTTAACCAAAGTCAACTAAAGGTAACTATGGTCAACAAAAAATCATCCATGGCCAATAAAAGTCAACAATGTTCAACAAAATTCAATCATGGTCAACCAAAAAGTTAATTAGACCACAAAAGTCAACCATAGTCAAACAAATTCAACCATAGTCGAATGAAGAACTGAAGTTAACCAAATTAAACCATATTCAACTAAAGTCAACCATAGTCAACAATTTTCAACCATAGTTAAAACTCAAACAAGGTTAACCAATATTTAATTATGGAAAAACAAAGTTAACAATAGTGAGTCGCGGTTAGTTATTATTAACCAAGGTCAACCAAAGTCATCCAAAATCAACCGTAGTCAATGAAAGTCCACCATAGTCAACCATGGTCAACCCAAGTAAACCAAAGTCAATCATGGTCTACCATTGTCAACTAAACTCAACCATGGTAAACCATAATCAACCATGGTCAATCAATAGTAAACCCTAATCAACTAATTGTCAACCATGGTCAACCAAAAGTATGACAACCATATTTAACAATAGTCAACCATAATCAACCAATTGTTGACCATGGTTGACCAATGGTTGACCATTAGTTGACATTGGTTGACAATGGCTGAGAAATGGTCAACCATTGGTTGACCATTGATTGACATTGGTTGGTTGGTCAACTAGTGGTTGACCACGGTTGACTATGGTTGATTATGGTTGACTATTAGTTGACCATGGTTCACCATGGTTGACATTGGTTTACAATTGATTGACTATTGGTTTACCAATGGTTGACCCATGATCGACCAATGGTTAACCAATTCGTTGACCGTTGGTTATTATTAGTATTAATTAATATGGCTTACTAATTATTAAGATAATTATTATTATTATAATAAAAACTCAACAATCCTTCCCTGCACTTCGTAAGCCATATTAATTAATTAATATGGCTTATATGCGTCGGATTGTATAAACCACATTTAAATGTGTGGCCATGATTGATATAGGAACATGGTTGATATACGAAATGTGTGGCCATGGTTGATATACGCCGATCGTTGTATATAAGCCATATTAATTAATTAATGTGACTTACTAGTAACAAACATTAACACCACCTTAACACTACAAAATTGTAAGTGGTGTTAATAGCACCACCTTAACGCCATAAAATATAAGTGGTGCTAAAAGATGTATTTTCTTGTTGTGCTAAAATGATGGGTATTTTCTTAGGTTTTCTGATCCGCTTCATTGTTGTATTAGTTGGTGCAGGGGTTGGTGGAGGTTCACTCAAATTAATGAAATTGTAGTTTGCATAGCTGAACCAACAGACATCCAACATAATTGTACCCCCGAATGCATTCAGATAGTTTCGTTGAAGGATATCATTTATTTTTTCTTAAATAACTCGATATCTCAAATATTGTTGCTGACATCCTATACTTTAGAGAACTATATATTCGATCAAGAGTTTGGCCATACACAAAATTCTACCCTTTTGGGGAGACGAGGGTAGTAATTAGACTATTGAAGACTACATTCATATTTCTCTCAAGCATACTGCCTTATGTATAGTTGACAGTGTGGTTGTATGTAATATTCGCCCAATTGCTATATGTGAACAAAAATTGCAGTTCTGTGGGCAGAGGACATATGTGGTGTGGTAGGTGCTTCCGTAGGGGTTGTTGGAAGTCCGGTCAAACTAAAGAAATTATATATTTCATAACGAACTATGTAGCTTCCCATCAAACCTTGAGCTCCTTGCCTTCCACCAAAATATGCGAGAACAATAGTGATATTTTCTGACAAACATGTTGTGGATTCGTGATCGGATATATCTCTAGTGCACTAGACGAGACCATAAATCTTTCCAAACAAAGAGTCTGGAGCTATTATGATAGCATAGAGTTTAGATCCATGTGTTTCTTCTGCTAACAAATTGGTGAATAGGCTACCACAAACCTGATTGAAGATATTAAGACTAGAGACACTCTGTGTATTGTAAAGATACTATCCATCAATAATATCGAGTTGTCCGATGAAACTATAGTTTCTGTACCATAACAAGCAGAAATAAAACCAAATTAAACTGCCTTCGGCATTCCCACAATTTGATCAAATGCTAGTAATTTCTTCTTGTGAGCAACTATAGCATTGTTTGACCGTTGTGTCTCCTTTGCATTCGAGGAGGCCATATATTTGGTCGGGACTTTGGCCATACATAGAAGTGTTAAAACCAGTTACAGACGTGTCTTGAACAAGGCTATTCAACATTGTATTCAACTTGCTCTCAAAAGCACTGCCTATTGTATAGTTGAAGCCAACGTTGCAAATATATGTTGTGGGTTGTGCGTTGCAAATCTGTCCATGAAGAATAATGGAGAGTACAATTATGCAGAATAGCTTAATAGTTTGTGCCATCATGAGAGTGGAGCATGAAACTCGTCCATGGAGAATTGTCATACCCATCCCCAGTGGTAGAAAGCATTGGGTTTTACCCCGGCTCCCACTTCCCTGAAGAGGAGTGTCGCATGGCCTAGTCATGAAGGATAGCACAGAGTGAAGCCACACCCAAATCCACAGGTGAGAACAAAAATTCGCAAAGCAGAACTAGCGTCGAGGAGAAATGTTGAGAGTGTTGTCATTGTTGTTCGCTATCCTGTTTAAGGGGCAGTAATCCTAGCTCACATGAGCCATATCAATGTGTTGAGGGCCAACGTGAATGAGCAAAGGGCTAACGTAAATTCGCAGTGTACTAGGAGCGCGTCTAGCTAGCAGGTGAGGGGACGTCGAGGTAAAACTTCACGAAGGTGCCATTAATCATCGGGAGGGGGAGGAAACCAGGCATGTAAGTGCATGGGATGCGTTTTTCCATGTCTCAGGCTCCCGTGATGAGGATCCTCCAGCACGTGCCTCCCATGTGTCATGGTGGCAGCCACATCCGAGGTGACGAGATCCAATCAAGAAAGGTCTCGTCATTTCTGAGTCAGGTCTTAAGGGCAGTTTCCCCCGATATCTCCATCAAACATTCATATATCACTTGCCACTCCTTCATTGGAGAGGAAGTAAGCCAGAGAATTAGCTTTGTGACGTATATGGTGAAAAGTGACTATTATGGAATGCTTCAAACTATCCTTTAGGCGGTGAATCCCATGATCCAATATCCAACTGGGAGTAACCTTGGAGATATGGGAACCATTTTGAAGTTTAGTAGCCAGGGAGAGGATGATTTGAGAGTCTCCCTCCACATTGAGTGGTAGACAATGCTTTTTGTTTGTAATTAGAACTCCTTCCATGAGGCCTGCAAGTTCAACTGTGTTGTTGCTATCGTAGCCAATGTTTCCAAAGTAAATCTAGAGAATAATACCAACTAAATTACGAAGAGCTCCTCCAAATCCTGCCTAGCATGGATTTACTTTTGAGGCACCATCGAAATTGAGTTTGAAGGCTCCTTTGGAAGGGGGTTCCCAAAAATCAGGACTGATAGTGTTCATACGGTGGCTCCTTTGAGGGGGAGGGCGTGAAGGATGGTCGAGATGCAGATTAACTAGGATTTATCGCTCAGTCTCTGAGTTGGGGTAGTCCATTCTATTCCAGTCTCTGATAAATAAGGTTTCTTGAATGTTCTTCCGAATGGTTTTCCAGATGTCTTCAGTGGTTCTTCTTTTGTTTTCAAAGATACGAAGGTTTCTTTCCTTCCAGATGTTCCAAACAATGAAGCCAGGATTGAGATTCCATAGTCTGTTCAGGAGCATACTCTCAAAGGGATTTTCAACCCAGGGTAACATAGTGTCCATGATGTTTCCCTTAACCCTATTGGATTTTCTGAAGGTGAGAGCCACCAAGTCCCAAAGCTCATCGGCCAGCTTACAGGAGTCCAAAAGATGATCAATGGTTTCAGTGTGACTATGGGAAAGGACACATAGAGAGGGGCCTTGGAAACCTCTTTTAAGGAGGTTGTCCCATGTTAAAATACACCGGTGTGAGAGTAGCCAGAGGAAGCATGAGATTTTGGTCCAAAGATTTGATTTCCATATGGTTTTCCACCGAGGAAAAGGGTGGGAGTCCGATCCACTAGCAAAAATAGAGTAGGATTCCTTTACTATATAACTTCCTTTAGGTAAGTGTCCCCATCTGATTATATCCGGGCCATGTCGAATCTTGATTTTCCTTTGTTTAAGTTGCTGCCAAAATGGATCTATATGGGTATGATCAATCTCAAGGCCCCATAGAACATGATTCTTCCAGAGTCTAAAGGGAGAATTTGCCTTTGAATGCCAGTAGTCCTTGACAACGAAGTTGGAAGCAGCAGGGGTGGTGGCTATGACCACGAATTGATCACAATGGCTATTTATGCTAGACATTTGTTGCCACGAGTCCTGCCAAAACAATGCATGAGCCCTATCCCGGATTTCCCAGAAATGGTGTTGTTGAATAATATATCTTTGACTGTTGGATGCTTTCCAGATCAAAGATCCCTTTGTGTTTTGGTCGTAGTGGATTAAATGGGAGGGGTCCCAGTTCTGGGCATACTTCTTGTTCCAAAACCAATCCTAGGGGGATTTATTTTGCGAGATCCATCTCCACCAGATTTTCACTGAGAGAGATTGGTTGTTGACTTCAGGATCCCTCAAACCAAGGCCGTCTTCCCACTGCGGGAGGCAGATAGTATTCCATTTGATAAGAGCCCACATATTTTTATTTTTGTCCCTTCCCCAAAGGAAGGACCATTGGATATTCCAAATATATTTGAGGACCCAATTGAGAAAATCCATCACAGAAAAAAGGTAGACAGGCATAGATTGGAGGACAACTTTAAGGAGGATAAGTCTACTGGCCAAATTAAGAGAGCGGAAGTTCTAAGAGGATATTTGGTTTTCAAGTTTGTCCAAGATCTCTTTCCAGGAGAAGTGTTTGATGGTGGAATCAAAGAGAGGGGATCCCAAGTAATTAGAAGGCAGAGTGGAAATAGAGAAACCCAGGATGTGGGATATATTGCGCTGAGTAATGGCACTGGTGTTGTAAAAGAAGAGCTGAGACTTGTCAATATTAATGGAGGTTCCGGAGGCCTTAGAGAAGGTGTTGAGAATTTTTTTTAGAGTGCGCACTTCCTATACTGAGGGATTTCGAAAGAGAAGGTTGTCATTGATGAACTACTGGTAAGAAACGGGGGGTCTGCCGTGAGGGGAGAGGCCACGAAGAGAGTTGGAGGTGACTATCGCATGGATCATGTGATCGAGCCCTTCCTCCATGAGGATGAACAGGAAAGGGGAAAGGGGGTCCCCTTGATGGATGCCACGATAGGGAGAGAAGGTGGAAGAGGGAGAGTCGTTGACGAGGATTGAGAAGAAGGAAGAGGAGGTGGGGGAAAGGATCCAATGGGTCCACTCATGGCTGAAGCCAAAGGCTTGGATCATTTTATCAATGAATTTCTAGCTGAGCTTGTCAAAGGATTTGGAGAGATCAAGTTTTATAAGCATTCCAGGGGTCTTGGAGACTTTCAGGGAGTGGGTGAGTTCATGGGATAGAATGATCCCATCCAAAATTTGTCTCCCTTCAACATAGCCTGTAACATACCCTTTTTGCTGAAAAAAAATTATGTTGAAAACATTATGTTAACTTTTATTGTAAAAGTTTTATGTTGGACAAGTGTCCAAGGATGACTGTAATTGCACAATATTTTATTATTTAATAAATTAAATAGGAGACAAACACCTAAGGGGACTGTTGAAAGAGTGGTTACTGACCCACTAGGTGGAATGGAATCTGGGGTAGAAGGCAATGGACAAGTTGTAGCATCATGATGCAACTAACTAGATGTTGGTATGGGACAACTCCCTTGAAATGTGGTCATAGTGCCCTAGAAGGTGGGACTGGAGCTTGAGGCTCATTTATTCAAAACTGACCACTAAAAACCTAGGCAGTCTATATAAGAGCCATCAAATTAAGAACTAAGGTTCATCACTTTTCCTGACGAGGAAATTTACCTTGGGGTTTTGCTGTGCTTGCACCCAAGAGATTTGATGAGGGGATATGCTGAGTGTTTGATCATGCTGTAAGTCTGCCTATTATACTATTGAGTGCAAAAGTTATATTGCTGAGTGCAGAAGGCATATTTTGAGTGCAGAAGTTATATTGCTGAGTGCAGAAGGCATATTTTGAGTGCAGATTTTACACTGCTGAGTGCAGAAGTTATTTTACTGAGTGTCTTGCTTCTACACAGATTCCATCTACTTAGTGGTTCAGTAAGCAGGCTCGGGGGTCCAAAGGGAGCAAGTAGTTTTGGCTGCTTCTTCTGGAAAAGGTTGGGAGGAACAAGCTTCCTTGGGTGTATGTCAGCCCTATCTTTATTTACAGGTTCTACTTGTCTTTTCTAATTCTAAGTAGTTTAAATTTCTATCTGCAATTATTTATTTACTGTTGTTAAGAGTATTATCAAACAAATATAATTATTTAAGTTTCTAATCTAATTAGAATGCTGCATAGAAATAATTATGTAAGACGAAATGAATAAAATATTTCTCTGCATTTTTCCCCATGCTAATGGATCTGCATCGTACTCTAGTACAGAGAATAAATTAAGGTAGATAATATGATAGGAAGATTACCAGATGAATGAGAAGACCAATATTGTTGTATTTTCTGTCACATACCCCAATTTAGTGAAAATAATGTAATTATTTTATCATATTCCTAAGACATTATGTTAAATTTAATGCTTAGTAGAAATTGATGACTCAGCAGAGCCACTAGAAATGGAATGTAATTCTGAATATTTTATTATTAATAAATAAATTATGGAGACAACAGCATGGGAGAGCTGTTAAAAAGAGGTTACTGGTCTAACTGGTGGATGGAACTAGGTGGAAAGGCAAAAGACAAGTGGCAGCATCCTCAAACACTTCCTAAGTTGCAGGTGGCAACTTCCCTATATTTTGGGGTCATGATTCCCCAAGAAAGTGGAATCTGAGCAGGTGGCTCATTAATGACAGTTAACCCAACTAAGACCTAGGCAATCTTTTAAATAGTACTCAATGAACTGAGCTGGGGGTTCAGATAGTTCAGGAGGGAGAATACATTCAGGTGAATGCTATTCAGGAATCCCATTGAGGAAGAGGGAAAGACAGTAAGGAAAATTGTTTGAGTGGGATGCTGCAGCAACTTGGTTCCAGTTTAGCTGTTTTGGCTGACTGAATTGTTTTTGCTGCACCTAGTTCCAGCCAGGGAGACCAGAGCAAGCTCGGGGGTCCTGAGAAGTGTTGTTTGGGCACTCTCCAGGAGTTGGTAGGGAGGAACAGCCTCCCATTGCTGTTGTTGTCCACCGCTCAACAGGTTCTGCCATTTTTCCTCTTTATGTTTACTAGAGATGAATGAATGTGTGTTGTGTTTTATTTACATGTCTGAGGAGTAATTAATTAGTTTGGTGGATTTAATATCTTAGAATATCAGTCATAAGATTCTAAGAGCTACTGTGTTTTTCTGTATCGTCAGTATGTTGTAATATTTATGTTATATTACCATTAATGTATCTACAAATTATTCAGTAGATATTAATACTGTATGTAATAGTTATAGTTATATTTATAACCTACTTAATTATATTTGTTGAATAGAAAAGTAGGGTTCATTTATAAAGTAATAGTACTCTGTACATTATAAGAAAATAAACAAACAATAATAGGAACTTTAGTAAATTTGAACAGTACAGTAGTATTTTCCCTTTAACTTTCTTGTACCAACAGAATCGTATTAGATTTAACAGAACAGGATTGTTAGCTCTTTATCGAGTTTAAAACTTCTAGTTATACTCTTCACTTGATTCACAGTATCGACAGAGTCATTCTTTTTCCTATTGACATAATAAACATTTTAAACAAATCATAAATAACGATTCAAAACCCTATCTTTCTAGATATTCCTAGCAAATTAAATATTTAAGGCATCAATTTAATTTATGGCCGCAGCCTTTTTCCTAATAGAAAACATTTATAATAAAGAAATAGAAATTCATCACACCGTATGTATTAACAGTTTATAAACCAGTTATGGTTTCAACAACAAAAGAAGTAACAGGACCTTAGCTAGCTCGACATCGAGCTTATCAGAACCGTACTATCTTCCCTTAAAACTTCCAGTTTTCCACAGAGTCCAAATCGTAATAGCAGAGTAAGAAAACTAAATAAAATATTGACTGTGGAGCTCGAACCGAACCCCACCTTTTCAGTTTGTCGAAATAAGAAATTTCTAGAATTTAAGACAACAATATTAACTACGGCCGTAACTCAGGTTCACTGTATAAGTGTTTTTAATAGTCTATACAAACCACCGAAACAACCAATCCATATTCCAACTCAGTATCGAGTTCTTATTATTTATATATTAACTTTCACTTAACTCTAAATTCCCGACGGAGTTATAATCATAGCAATAAATTAAATAACTAAAACCATCCACGACTGTGGGGGTCATGTGGAACCCTATCCTCTCAGCATTCGTTTTTAAATAAAATAAACACAAGGGTTGCAGACAACGAAATTCACCTATGGCAGTAGCTCAAATACCTAATATAAGCATTTACAAAAGCTTAGAAATTACAAACATACGTGTTAAACACCAGTTCAATTATACAGGAGAAACCCTTACAAGGTTCGATTATCAAAACCTGGAGTGGAAACCCTGACTTAATGTAAGGGTTTAGCAACAAAGTACATTTCAACAAAACTCGTATATACAGGAAATTCTTATATCAAAAACGTATTAACAAACCCTGAGTGCAATTGATAGAGCCCTGTATTAAAAACCAGAAGGCCATAATGTCATCTACAGGCCGGCTCCAGAGTCTTCTTATCTAGCTTTATGTTTTTACATAGTATTACATCTACAGGAGTTTTCAACACAAAAACAAAACTAGAAATACAAATTGAACCATGGCCGTAACATTCTTTACAACCCGGGATCTAAGCCCATAACCTTTCATTAAAACACATAACAAAGCTGTCGTAATCCCTATATCACTTCATGCAAGACAAACCCTAAGATCTACAACCAGCAAGGAGGAATGCCATGGCTATCGACCAGGCTTACCCGGAGAAGCCAACCGATTGAGGGGAGCGCCCTGTACACCATCGTGAGCAGCCAGGTCCTGCATTAACATTTTTGGTACTAGTTAATAAATGCAATTATATAAAATCCAAATCTTTAACTATAATGATAATGGCGAAGTCCTGTAGCTTACCACTTTCGGGAAGCAGTTTTAACACTGTATTCAGCATGTTAACCGTAAGTAAGGTAAGTGTAAGAACCCCATCCTCGTCAACAAATGCCACGAGCTGGCAGAAATAAGACAGCTACCACATTGAAAGCTTCATCAGGACCAAGCCGAGAGTATGGCAACGCAAAGACAGGGTTAAATTTTGACATGAAAGGGATAAAACCCTAGGATTATAACCAACTACAGTCGCCAATAACAAAACACAATAACTCTCCTTCAATGAGGTGAATAAGCACGAAGGATTCAAAGTTGCAGAAAAGCTGTGCTCCTTAACATTTCAGTAGGGTTTCTACAGAAAGACCAAGCCCGAAGGCAAAGGAAAAATGTCGGGTTTAGGGTTGATTCAACACTTAAATATCTTCAACACTTGGCATAGAAACTACCACGTAGCCTTTTAATCTTTGCATGCTGTGGGTCGAAGTTCCATAGTCTATGATGTGATTCCAATCATTTTTATGTTCAATTAAAATCACAGTGGGATAAAATACAATCATAGCATGGGTATCTTTTCTTTAAAGTCGTGATACCATACTTAGACTTGCTATTATTTACATAATGAAAACAATGCTATCGAACTCGCATAGTGTACAAAAATACCTGCCATACAAACATTAAAATCATGTGTATGTCAATGGTATCCAAGACTCCGATGGATTATCCAACATTTTTCCAATAAAATATTAAAGCATGAGTAATAGAATTATTTGCATGGAGTCCTTAAAAGTTGAATTGACATAGTTCCTAGGTCATCCTTTAAATAATCAAGACATTAGGATAATATCTTTGAATCTCTCTTTGTGTAGATTAAACCTTGACTCAGTAATTCATGCAATATGGACATTGATCGAAACTCAGTCATGTATTATTCTAGACATAGAGGGAGCGATTGGCATTATAAATGTTATATTGGTAAGTAGGTAATGTAAGTTATGAATGGGTTAGAACAACATCTCACTATTTTTGCTTTAACCCTAGTCTCTTTAGAAAAGACAAAGGGGACATCAATCTTTAAGTCTACAAGATAATGGAATAAAGTATAGTATGATGATTTACAATCCTACAGTGTTAGCGTCATTTGAGACAGCTGTTAGTCTTGTTCTTATATCTTTTAACATTTATCGGAATAGGAGTAGCGGTGCAATCGAATCAAACCCTTAAGGTTATCATGAGAAGACATGTAATTGACAAAATATCCCACCATGCTAGCAATAAGCATTTTATACAATGAAATTTTCCAGATCCTTTATAAGGGTATCAGTAAAATCATACAGTGACAACAGATAAGTAAAAGTGGTCTGAATATCATAATCCAGTGACATTATACAGTGCTAGATAATAGATATTATTGCAACACAATAACAATATCAAAGAATCAATACTCCATAGGGATACTTAAGTCCTTTTTATCAAAAACAATAGCTATCATACTATCATGTAAATTCCAACTTTCTCTATCAGTAAGATTTCATGAATATTACAGGATGGGATTTCTACCTTAAAACACTTGACAACCTGTCTAGCATGTGAGACTTTTACTGAACAATTTGGTACAGTGAAATGATTTATAATGCTTTAAAAATTATTTGCAGCGACCCGTACTTTACCTGTATGCCTGTAAGAGAAGGATAGTTTGATGCATTAGCTCGAAAGCTAAGTAAGCCCAGCTTGCTATGGCAACTCCCCCTTGAGGTTGCACAACAGTAAAACTACCAGTAACGGAAAAGAGAAAAACCATAATAACATTTAAGTATAATAAAAGATCATTCAGACACATTTACAACCACGTAAGTTAAACAAATAGTTAAATGACTGCATTTAATAACATTATTTGCTATCTTAAAAATTTTAAATTTTTCGGAAATTACTGGGTTTTGACATGTGGTATCAGAGCTAGGTTCATACGCTAGGCCTTGATGTGACTCAACTAGTTTCCGCAAAACAATGACCATGAAAGAAAATTTTATATGTATAATGTACTAACTTGTATTTCTGTTTCATAAACACAGAGCAGAAAATTTCCTTTTTCTGAATTTAACAGGCAGGTATGGAAAAGCTAGGAGAATATGCTGAGGAAGGATCTCCAAACACTGCGACAAGACAGATGTTGAGAGAACCTGTGACAGAGGAGGTAATTGTTCACTCCTCAGAACTAATGCAGACCATAAAAGGTTTAAAGACGGAGATAGAAACAGTCAAGAAGGATAATGAAAGGATTCTGAAAACTCAAGAGCAGCTAAATCAATTATTGATAGAAAAATTTCAGACAGAAGGAAGAAGCAAAAGAGCTGGATCTGAAGAAGCTAGTCATCAAAGAGGGTCTAAAAGGATGAAACCAGCTAAATCTGACAGCAGTTCATCATCTGAAGAAAGAAGGGAACAACACAGCTATCGCACTACTAGTGACAGCAGTGAAGCTGAGTTGCATAACAGAAAGAAAAAGTACAGACCTTATGAAGAGATTTCCGGGGAGTTCAAGAAAATAAAACCCCCAACTTTCAATGGAGAATCTGAGACAGGAGAAGAGGCAGAATCCTGGTTATCCGGGATGAGAAAATATTTTCAGATTTACAACTATTCAAATCAGCTGAAGGCACGAATGGCCTTCTACAACCTTTCTGGAAAGGCGGATATATGGTGGCAGGACTTGAAAAGGGTCAAGGGGATCAAGGAAAAAGAGGTCAATTGGAGTACCTTTAAAAGATACTTCAAAAAGAAATTTTTGTCTGAACAATACTATGAAGAGAGGGCCAAGGAATTTTATGAACTGAAGCTAGGATCTATGACTATGAAGGACTTAAACAGTAAGTTCTTAAGTCTGTTAAGATATGTGCCATATTTTGTTGAAGAGAAACCTAAAATACAGCGGTTTCTTAGCTGCCTGCCATATCATATAAAGGACAGAATCGAATATGATAACTCCAAAACTTTGGAAGAAGCTATGCGAAAGGCTAATTTATGTTTTGAACAGAATAAAAAGAAAGAAGGAATAGCCCACTGGAAGGCTAAAAAGAACAGTAATCAGCTAGAGTACAGGAAAAAGGAGTTTGTACCCCATAAAAATTTCAAGAATAACAAGAACGGAAACCATTTTAATGGTAAAAGCTTCCAGGGAAACAAAAATGGAGCTGCTAATCATTCCAACAATTTCAAGGGCAGCAAGGAGGCTTCTAACAATCATGGAAATTACACCAAAAATTTTGAACGAAAGGAGCCTGTTAAGTGCTGGGAATGCAATGGCCCACACTATGCTTCAGTTTGCCCAAATCGGAAGAAACCAAATGGCAATATTCACACCATACAAGATTAAATGACTGTTGGAGACTTTGCAGGGACTATGCCCCGAATCAATGCAGCATTGGAGAACCGCCAAACTGACTATCAAACTTCCATGGTGGAAGTAGGAGGTATGATTAACAAAATCCCTGTAACTATTTTAATAGATCCAGGTGCTAGCCTTAGTTATATTTCACCACAAATAGTAGAAAAATGTAATCTGACTGTTGAAAGATTTGATAACTCTTGGTCAGTACAACTAGCCACTGGGGCAAGAAGGAAGGTGAACTGTTATGTTAAAGAATGTACTCTAGATATGAATGATTTTCAAACTAATGTTAAATTAAATATTCTGCCACTTGGCTCGTATGACATACTTATTGGTATGGACTGGTTAGAACAGCATAAGGTAGTTTTAAACTGTTTTGACAAAACTTTTAGGTGTGTAAACAATAATGAGCAGCCTGTAACTGTTAGGGGTATTCCTAGGAAAACAGTAGTCAGGCAGATTTCTACTTTACAACTTAAAAGGGCAGTCAGAAAAGGGTGCAAAGCCTATGCTGTAACTATTACAGATGAGGCAGATAAGTCTGAAATCAGCAAGATAACAGTAGAGGATATCCCTGTAGTAAATGAATTTATTGATGTTTTCCCGGAGGAAATCCCAGGATTACCTCCCAAGAGAGAACTGGATTTTACAATTGAGCTGGTACCAGGTGCTGTACCCAGTTCAAAGGCTCCGTATCGTATGAATATTTTGGAGCTTAATGAATTAAAAACTCAGTTAAAGGAGTTAATAGATAAAAATTACATTCGACCCAGTGTGTCCCCTTGGGGAGCACCAGTAATTTTTGTTAAAAATAAGGACGGAACTATGCGACTTTGCATAGATTACCGTCAACAGAACAAGATGACAATTAAAAACAGATATCTGTTGCCTCGCATAGATGATCTGTTTGATCATCTACGTGGAGCTACAGTGTTCTCTAAGATAGACATGAGATCAAGCTACCATCAGGTAAGAATTAAAGAAGAAGACATTTTCAAAACAGCTTTCAGAACAAGGTATGGACATTACGAATTTGTCGTAATGCCATTTGGGCTTACTAACGCCCCAACCGTCTTTATGTGCCTAATGAATAACATAATGCATAAATACTTAGATAAATTTGTTGTCGTATTCATCGATGACATTTTAATTTATTCTAAGAATGAAGAGGACCATAAAGAACACTTGCGGATAGTCTTACAAGAACTACGAGAGCAGCAGCTCTTTGCGAAGTTCAGTAAGTGTGACTTCTTCAAAGATGAAATCCAGTACTTAGGTCATGTAGTCACCAAGGAAGGGATTTCAGTTGATCCTGAAAAGATCCGGGCAATCGAGGAATGGCCAGTACCAAAAGACGTAACAGATGTTAGATCCTTCATGGGAATTACCGGTTATTATCGGAGGTTCATTGAAGGCTTTTCAAAAATAGCCAACCCAATCACTTCCTTGCAAAAGAAAGGCAAGAAGTTTGATTGGAACTTGAAGTGTGAGGAAAGTTTTAAGAAATTAAAGAATTTATTAACAACTGCGCCTATTCTAAGAATAGCGGATCCTAATAAGGATTTCATGGTTTGCACCGATGCTTGTAATAACGGTCTAGGCAGAGTGTTGACTCAGGATGGACATGTCATTGCCTATGAGTCTAGGAAGCTGAAAATTCATGAAAAGAAGTATGCCACTTATGACTTAGAATTAGCTGCTGTTATTCATGCTTTAAAGATGTGGCGACACCACTTAATAGGCAGAAAGTTTACTTTAATGACTGATAATAAGGGTCTGAAATACCTTTTAGATCAGCCTAATTTAAATGCAAGACAAGCAAGATGGTTGGCCTTCTTAAGTGAATACGATTTCGAAATTCAGCACATAAAAGGAAAGGAAAATAAGGTGGTTGATGCTTTGAGCAGAAATGCAAGGCTGAATTTTATATCAGCCAGTAGCACTTATACCTCTGATTTAAATGAACAGCTGTCTGAAGGGATAGAATCAGATGAAATTTATCAAAAGTTGCAGGCTACAGCTAAAGAAGAACCCACAGAAAGTTTAATCAAGGGTTATAGCCTAAACAAAGATGGATTGTTAATGTTTAAAGACAGACTGTATGTGCCTAATGTATCCAAGGTTAAATTACTAATTCTGGATGAAGTGCATAAAACCCCTTACTCAGGGCATCCAGGCTACCAGAAAACTGTCACCATGTTGAGAAAAGATTATTTTTGGCCTAATATGAAATCTGAAACAGCTGAGTATATAGCTAGATGTTTAGACTGTCAACAGGTAAAAACAGAACATCAGCATCCAGCTGGGTTATTGCAACCTTTGCCTATTCCTAGTTGGAAGTGGGAAATAATCAGCTTAGATTTCATTATGGGATTACCCAAAAATCAGCATCAGAATGATTCAATTATGGTGGTAGTAGATAAATTAAGTAAATCAGCACACTTTATTCCTGTTAAAACCACTTACAAGGCTGCAAACATAGCTGATATATTTCTGAAACAGATTTTTCGGTTACATGGTGTCCCAAAAGTTATTATTTCAGACATGGATCCTAAATTCACAGGAAATTTCTGGAAATCTTTGTTTAAAGGATTAAACACAACTCTGAATTTCAGCACTTCGTTCCATCCTCAGACGGACGGACAAACTGAAAGAGTTAATCAGGTATTAGAAGATCTGCTAAGAATGTATGTTAAGGATCAACCAGGTAAGTGGGAGGATTATTTACATTTAGCAGAATTTGCATACAATAACAACTATCAATCGTCATTTAAGTTTAGTCCTTTTGAAATTTTGTATGGACGTAAATGTAACACTCCTATCTCTTGGAGTAATCCAGTAGATAGATTAGTGTTAGGACCTGATTTATTAAAAGAGATGGAACAGATTGTGAAACAAGTGCAGGTAAATTTGAAGATTGCTCAGGATTGGCAAAAGAGTCAAGCAGATTTGAAAAGAACTCCTAAAGAGTTCCAGGTAGGTGAACATGTGTTCATCAAGGTAAGACCAAAGAAGAGCTCCCTAAGACTGGGGAGTTGTGCAAAATTAGCGCCACGTTACTGTGGTCCGTTTGAAATTTTATCTAAAATCGGTCAAGTTGCTTATCAGCTAGCATTACCACCTAATTTAAAAGTACACAATGTTTTTCATATTTCTGTTCTGAAAAAGTATGTTCATGATGCTACTCATGTTATTGATTGGAACATTGTACAGGTAGAACCAGAAGGGGAAGTTCTGGTGGAACCGGATTGTATCCTCGGGAGGAGGGAAATTACTCTACGGAACCGCACAATTGGACAACTGAAGGTGCAATGGAAGCACCTTAGTCCTGAAGAAGCTACCTGGGAACTGGAAAGTAAGATGCGGGAAAAATACCCAAATCTATTCCAGCAGGTGGCTGAGGATGAGGAATAAGTAACATCGAGGACGATGTTACATTTTAAGCGGGTGTGTATGTCACATACCCAAATTTTGTGAAAATAATGTAATTATTTTATCATATTCCTAAGACATTATGTTAAATTTAATGCTTAGTAGAAACTGATGACTCAGCAGAGTCACTAGAAATGGAATGTAATTCTGAATATTTTATTATTAATAAATAAATTATGGAGACAACAGCATGGGAGAGCTGTTAAAAAGAGGTTACTGGTCTAACTGGTGGATGGAACTAGGTGGAAAGGCAAAAGAAAAGTGGCAGCATCCTCAAACACTTCCTAAGTTGCAGGTGGCAACTTCCCTATATTTTGGGGTCATGATTCCCCAAGAAAGTGGAATCTGAGCAGGTGGCTCATTAATGACAGTTAACCCAACTAAGACCTAGGCAATCTTTTAAATAGTACTCAATAAACTGAGCTGGGGGTTCAGATAGTTCAGGAGGGAGAATACATTCAGGTGAATGCTATTCAGGAATCCCATTGAGGAAGAGGGAAAGACAGTAAGGAAAATTGTTTGAGTGGGATGCTGCAGCAACTTGGTTCCGGTTTAGCTGTTTTGGCTGACTGGATTGTTTTTGCTGCACCTAGTTCCAGCCAGGGAGACCAGAGCAAGCTCGGGGGTCCTGAGAAGTGTTGTTTGGGCACTCTCCAGGAGTTGGTAGGGAGGAACAGCCTCCCATTGCTGTTGTTGTCCACCGCTCAACAAGTTCTGCCATTTTGCCTCTTTATGTTTACTAGAGATGAATGAATGTGTGTTGTGTTTTATTTACATGTCTGAGGAGTAATTAATTAGTTTGGTGGATTTAATATCTTAGAATATCAGTCATAAGATTCTAAGAGCTACTGTGTTTTTCTGTATCGTCAGTATGTTGTAATATTTATGTTATATTACCATTAATGTATCTACAAATTATTCAGTAGATATTAATAATGTATGTAATAGTT
The DNA here is from genome assembly GCA_027924585.1 of Larix kaempferi. Classification (NCBI taxonomy): domain Eukaryota; kingdom Viridiplantae; phylum Streptophyta; class Pinopsida; order Pinales; family Pinaceae; genus Larix; species Larix kaempferi. The sequence continues at coordinate 549,087 of BSBM01001943.1, read as the reverse complement.
ATAGTTATATTTATAACCTACTTAATTATATTTGTTGAATAGAAAAGTAGGGTTCATTTATAAAGTAATAGTACTCTGTACATTATAAGAAAATAAACAAACAATAATAGGAACTTTAGTAAATTTGAACAGTACAGTAGTATTTTCCCTTTAACTTTCTTGTACCAACAGAACCGTATTAGATTTAACAGAACAGGATTGTTAGCTCTTTATCGAGTTTAAAACTTCTAGTTATACTCTTCACTTGATTCACAGTATCGACAGAGTCATTCTTTTTCCTATTGACATAATAAACATTTTAAACAAATCATAAATAACGATTCAAAACCCTATCTTTCTAGATATTCCTAGCAAATTAAATATTTAAGGCATCAATTTAATTTATGGCCGTAGCCTTTTTCCTAATAGAAAACATTTATAATACAGAAATAGAAATTCATCACACCGTATGTATTAACAGTTTATAAACCAGTTATGGTTTCAACAACAAAAGAAGTAACAGGACCTTAGCTAGCTCGACATCGAGCTTATCAGAACCGTACTATCTTCCCTTAAAACTTCCAGTTTTCCACAGAGTCCAAATCGTAATAGCAAAGTAAGAAAACTAAATAAAATATTGACTGTGGAGCTCGAACCGAACCCCACCTTTTCAGTTTGTCGAAATAAGAAATTTCTAGAATTTAAGACAACAATATTAACTACGGTCGTAACTCAGGTTCACTGTATAAGTGTTTTTAATAGTCTATACAAACCACCGAAACAACCAATCCATATTCCAACTCAGTATCGAGTTCTTATTATTTATATATTAACTTTCACTTAACTCTAAATTCCCGACGGAGTTATAATCACAGCAATAAATTAAATAACTAAAACCATCCACGACTGTGGGGGTCATGTGGAACCCTATCCTCTTAGCATTCGTTTTTAAATAAAATAAACACAAGGGTTGCAGACAACGAAATTCACCTACGGCAGTAGCTCAAATACCCAATATAAGCATTTATAAAAGCTTAGAAATTACAAACATACGCGTTAAACACCAGTTCAATTATACAGGAGAAACCTTTACAAGGTTCGATTATCAAAACCTGGAGTGGAAACCCTGACTTAATGTAAGGGTTTAGCAACAAAGTACATTTCAACAAAACTCGTATATACAGGAAATTCTTATATCAAAAACGTATTAACAAACCCTGAGTGCAATTGTTAGAGCCCTGTATTAAAAACTACAAGTCCATAATGTCATCTACAGGCCGGCTCCAGAGTCTTCTTATCTAGCTTTATGTTTTTACATAGTATTACATCTACAGGAGTTTTCAACACAAAAACAAAACTAGAAATACAAATTGAACCATGGCCGTAACATTCTTTACAACCCGGGATCTAAGCCCATAACCTTTCATTAAAACACATAACAAAGCTGCCGTAATCCCTATATCACTTCATGCAAGACAAACCCTAAGATCTACAACCAGCAAGGAGGAATGCCATGGCTATCGACTAGGCTTACCCGGAGAAGCCAACCGATTGAGGGGAGCGCCCTGTACACCATCGTGAGCAGCCAGGTCCTGCATTAACATTTTTGGTACTAGTTAATAAACGCAATTATATAAAATCCAAATCTTTAACTATACTGATAATGGCGAAGTCCTATAGCTTACCGCTTTCGGGAAGCAGTTTTAACACTGTATTCAGCATGTTAACCGTAAGTAAGGTAAGTGTAAGAACCCCATCCTCGTCAACAAATGCGACGAGCTGGCAGAAATAAGACAGCTACCACATTGAAAGCTTCATCAGGACCAAGCCGAGAGTATGGCAACGCAAAGACAGGGTTAAATTTTGACATGAAAGGGATAAAACCCTAGGATTATAACCAACTACAGTCGCCAATAACAAAACACAATAACTCTCTTGCAATGAGGTGAACAAGCACGAAGGATTCAAAGTTGCAGAAAAGTTGTGCTCCTTAACATTTCAGTAGGGTTCGGATTCGGACAGGAGGGTTTCTACAGAAAGACCAAGCCCGAAGGCAAAGGAAAAATGCCGGGTTTAGGGTTTAGTCAACACTTAAATATCTTCAACACTTCGCGTAGAAACTACCACGTAGCCTTTTAATCTTTGCATGCTGTGGGTCGAAGTTCCATAGTCTATGATGTGATTCCAATCATTTTTACATTCAATTAAAATCACAGTGGGATAAACTACAATCATAGCATGGGTATCTTTTCTTTAAATTCGTGATACCATACTTAGACTTGCTATTATTTACATAATGAAAACAATGCTATCGAACTCGCATCGTGTACAAAAATACCTGCCATACAAACATTAAAATCATGCGTATGTCAATGGTATCCAAGACTCCGATGGATTATCCAACATTTTGCCAATAAAATATTAAAGCATGAGTAATAGAATTATTTGCATGGAGTCCTTAAAAGTTGAATTGACATAGTTCCTAGGTCATCCTTTAAATAATCAAGACATTAGGATAATATCTTTGAATCTCTCTTTGTGTAGATTAAACCTTGACTCAGTAATTCATGCAATATGGACATTGATCGAAACTCAGTCATGTATTATTCTAGACATAGAGGGAGTGATTGGCATTATAAATGTTATATTGGTAAGTAGGTAATGTAAGTTATGAATGGGTTAGAACAACATCTCACTATTTTTGCTTTAACCCTAGTCTCTTTAGAAAAGACAAAGGGGACATCAATCTTTAAGTCTACAAGATAATGGAATAAAGTATAGTATGATGATTTACAATCCTACAGTGTTAGCGTCATTTGAGACAGCTGTTAGTCTTGTTCTTATATCTTTTAACATTTATCGGAATAGGAGTAGCGGTGCAATCGAATCAAACCCTTAAGGTTATCATGAGAAGACATGTAATTGACAAAATATCCCACCATGCTAGCAATAAGCATTTTATACAATGAAATTTTCCAGATCCTTTATAAGGGTATCAGTAAAATCATACAGTGACAACAGATAAGTAAAAGTGGTCTGAATATCATAATCCAGTGACATTATACAGTGCTAGATAATAGATATTATTGCAACACAATAACAATATCAAAGAATCAATACTCCATAGGGATACTTAAGTCCTTTTTATCAAAAACAATAGCTATCATACTATCATGTAAATTCCAACTTTCTCTATCAGTAAGATTTCATGAATATTACAGGATGGGATTTCTACCTTAAAACACTTGACAACCTGTCTAGCATGTGAGACTTTTACTGAACAATTTGGTACAGTGAAATGATTTATAATGCTTTAAAAATTATTTGCAGCGACCCGTACTTTACCTGTATGCCTGTAAGAGAAGGACAGTTTGATGCATTAGCTCGAAAGCTAAGTAAGCCCAGCTTGCTATGGCAACTCCCCCTTGAGGTTGCACAACAGTAAAACTATCAGTAACGGAAAAGAGAAAAACCATAATAACATTTAAGTATAATAAAAGATCATTCAGACACATTTACAACCACGTAAGTTAAACAAATAGTTAAATGACTGCATTTAATAACATTATTTGCTATCTTAAAAATTTTAAATTTTTCGGAAATTACTGGGTTTTGACATTTTCCTAGCTTTTCCTACCATTAATATTTTGTATACAATTCAATGTTTTTCCCTTATCATTCTTTTCCTCAGTTAAATGTTTCAGGATCCCTGCATTTCTTTCACCAGTCTGTATTGAAATTAACAGCTTCAAAAACATTTATTTACTAAGTACATAGTACCGTTTTCCTTATTGTCAACAAGTATTTTTATCATGAAAATAAACAAGTCTTCATATCTAAGTATAAAATTTATGTTTCGGTTATACAATATTTAGGAAATCATAACAGCTTCCATGTGAATAGTATCAACAAAAATTATATTATTTTTTTCTTTTCAAATAATGCATAATTGTTTAGTACCAATCTATATGCATAGTTTTCATATGTGTTAAACTATTTATTATTTTAAAACAAAGAATCATTATATTATATACAAACAGAGTATCATTTACAAAACCTAGATTTTTGACAGGTTTGTACACTTCACTTATAAAACCCTAGAATTATTAACTTAAAGAGATTAGTTAAGTTTTCAAATAGAACAAAGGATTAATCACGATTCATTTCATAACTGAAAATAGAACATTACATTTTGGCTCACGGCCTTCTCAAAAATCAACATAAAAGAATAACAAAGAGAAGCCCACGACTCCATATACTTAGACACAAAAACGATTACCATTTACATTCTCAAAGACTAGAATCAAGGGTATCTCAGTAGCATCATGAGTCTACATTACCACATTCAATTGAAAACTAATAAACAGTAAACCCTACGTTTAGTTGCTGTATACATCTACTTCCCATAACTAAACATTGATATCATATCAGTAAAATATTTTCGAGAACCCACATTAGGGTTTGACAAATTTAAAACACAGTGTTAAGATCCAAAACCCCGAAGTCATCTTAAAAACACAGAAGTTGCACAACGACGAGTTCCATTTCTTACAAACTGGAGCAGTGCTCTCACATTCCACACATATATCATAAACATAGAAAACACAGTTCTTATTTTTTTAAAGGCACAGTAATTTTTATTTAAGTAAGCTTTGTTTTCTTTATACAAGGTAGAGCAATGCTCGCAATATCATCTACATAAACACAGGTCAAAGAGAAAACATAAATCCTTTTATTACCGAGGACAGTAGCAGGGTGAAACCCTTCCTAAGTATTTTCTTGCGGAGTTTACAATAGAAAAACAAGCACTACTGAAAACAACAACGAATGGGTCAAGGGTTTCATCCTCCACAAACTGTCAAAACAAGCTCACAAGTATTTCGACGAAGGTCACCCTCAGAGCCCAAGCAAACACAGAGTCTCGGCAAGGAACACAGTGAAGACCCAATAGTCATATAACCGGAGTAATGAGTAACCACTGAAGCTTATCGGTCTTTTAGCAGTTGCCAACTACCAAATACTTAAACTGAGAAGCCATCGATGAAGGTACCTGCCATTCAAAACACAGTAGTGGTCAAAACAAGTTTTACAAAGATTATTGCATACGAAATAGAAGTAACTGAACTCTCAAAAATAGAATGGAGATACAGGGTTTCGAATCGAGATCCATTACCTTTAAAGAATTTCACCGAAGCAGAACGCCAAGACTATGCCTACTGGAACCATTCTCCACCATCGAATACAAAGAAGTATGAAAAACAACTCTGGAAAACCACCATTGGATAGGCATGGAAAGCTGAGTGTCGAACCAACTACCACTAAGAATTTATCACACACCCTGGAACTGATATTACAAAACTGCTACCGTAAAACACCTCAATGTCTCGACTCTTAAACTACTAATAGGTCACGGTTTCGAACCACGGGCGCTCCACACAAGACTGTTATCAAAACCCTGAAGGCTCTTGGCCTATCGGCCTATCCTCAGAGCCACAACACCGAATGCCAAGGCAAACAATAACTCTGTGAGCATAGTGGAGGTAGGGTTAGATCCCAACAACCAAAACCCTTACTAGATCAATGGTGGAAATCACCGAAGGGTTTTCACATAACCCAAGCAAACAACCATATTAATTGACCCATCATTACCATAGCCACCGAGGAGCCAGCTCAGATAATTCTCGAACCAAAACACTTACAGCTCATCACGAGACATGAAACATCACCACGCTATCACGTGCTTAAGCACCATGACGTTATACATGGAGGCATTCCACTATCTTGACATTGGTGAGTATTAAATGCCAAGGAAGCCCAAGTTCCTGCCAGCACGATACATTAATAGTATTGGTATCACATATTTCATATAATACATCGTAAGAATGTGACATTCGACTTGGTATTAACACCTTGTGGTAAGACAAGGAGATGTCGAATGCATAGTTAGGAAATCACAATGTTATATAGGTGCACATAGATGCACACACACATCACCATATAGTTATTGTTCATAGAACCTTGTATAGGGTTTGGCATATGCATATTTCATATAGTATAAAAATCAAATAAGAAATTGCATATAGTTCATAAGTTAGCAAATGACTATGATATGATATTTCAATAATTCCTAGATTAGAACATAATCAAATCTTGCATGTAATTCCTAGGCTCTACATTATATATAAGGAATTGCATATCGACATTGCATTCAATTGCACTTAGCCATCATGTATAGACATTGGGTAATCTCCTATTATACATCAAATAGAAACTCACAATGATATTATACATAGAGTTAAACTTGGTCTATGAATCCTATTCTTTTGTTTGGACAAATTAATAAAGGTGAATACAGAGATTTTGATTATTACAACTAATGTACATCTGATTTTTACAAACTAGGCTAACTGAAGATCTCACCAACAACACCTACGACATTATGTCTCTTAAATCATTAACACTTGGGAGACACGGAAACTGTTTAGAACTCTTCGGTCACATGTCGTAAACATTATACCTGTGATCTGCGAAAAGGACGATTGAAATGCTTTAGTACGAATGCTAAGTAAGCCTCAGGGCATCCGTAGGACCCCTTCATCATCAAACAAGAAGAAACAATAGTTAACACATATAAACTTATATCTTAAGAATAGAAATGAAATATTTTGAAAGTTCAGTTGAGTAAGCTTAACATCAAAGTAAAAACATTAATTATCTAGTCGCAACATTTCACTTATGACTAATAACAGCTTTTAGTACAGCAAGCCAACATTTAGACATTTATGATATTTGCATACAGTTAGATTTAGTATTAAAAGCTATATCTAAAAATTTTAAATTTTTGTAAATTTTGGGATGTTACAAATCCAGATTGTTCGGGGGAGATGAGGAGGGGAAGAAGAGCTTTGAGACGATTAGCAACCACTTTGGAAATGATTTTGTAGATAACATTACAGAGGGAGACGGGTCTGAACTTACCAGGGTGAGAGGCTCCAGTCTCCTTGGGGATCAGAGTGAGAAAGGTGGCGTTGAGGGCTGGAAGAACCCATTTCTTTTTTTCTGGATTCCTCCAAAAGCTCTATCACTTCCGTTTTTAGCATGCCCCAACAGTGATGGAAAAAATTGACGGTGAATCCATCTAGACCAAGGGCTTTAGCTTCCGCCATATGTTTCACCACATTTTCAACCTCTTGCATTGTGATAGGTTGCATCAGGGTCGCATTGTGATCAGCATTGAGGATAGTGGGAATATGTCGGGTGAGGCGATCAATGGCCATAGATCTGTCAGAAGTGGGTTTTTTTAGCAGATCCTAGAAGTGGCAAGTGAGTTCACGTCTGATGTCCTCATGTTCCTCTAGGGTATCTCCATTGTCCAAATTGAGCTTTGATATTCTGTTGTGGATTCTATGCTGAATAGTAGACTGGTGGAAGAAAGTGGTATTGCACTCCCCTTCTTTAGCTAGGTTATTCTAGACTTCTGTCTCCAAAGGATCTCCTCTTGCGCACATCGATCGTCCAGTTGAGCCAAGAGGTCCTTTTCCTTGAGCTTGTTTTCTTTTGTTTTCCCCTGCTCCATGAGGGCTAGTTGGAGGTTCTCAAGTTCTTCCTCAAGAGCCCCTTTCTCCTTGAAGATGTTACCAAACGTGGTATGGTTCCATTGATGGAGATTAGAGAGAAGAGTTTTCAACTTTTGTTGCATGATGGCCATTTTAGATCTCCCTTCGACTTGCATGCTAGTCCACCAGTTCATAACTGTGTCCATGAAGGAAGGATGAGAGAGCCATAATTTTTCGAAGCGGAAGGTTCGATGCATCTGAGTGCCAAGGCTATGCCAAGAAAGCATGATGGGCCAGTAATTAGAGGCAGCGGTAGGAAATACAGAGGTAGTGAGAATCCCTCCGGAGACAAGGAAATTGTCTATGACAATGAAGCAATCAAGGCACTTGGCGATTTGATGCACTCTGGCTCTCCTATTGTTCAAGGTGAAGAACCCATAAGAGGGTTGCAAGTCCACCAATCCATAGGTTGTTAAGGTGGTTTTGAATTCCTTATCTTCAGAAGAAAGGGTTCGTAGGCCCTCTTTTTTTTCCTAAAGAGTTATAATCATATTGATGTCTCCCCCTATGATGGTGCGGGAGTGGTGGTTATGTTAAGTGAACCAAGTAAGGAAATCGAGGAGTTGGAGCTTCTGAACAGAGGATTTAGGACCATAGACATTGAGGATATGGTCGTGGATATTGGTACCCAAAAAATGAAAGGAGGCAGAAATGGTGTGCATAGTGGAGGCCGGGTTTTTTAAAGAGAGCACCGTAGGGTTCCAGACCACAACGATTCCTCCAGATGCCCCTTTTGTGTCGATTTCTGCATAGAGACTTCCTTTCCAGATCTTGGCCACAAGGGAGAGAATGGTTTCAGAGGAACACTTAGTTTCCTGGAGGAATAGGATTGCAGGCATATCTTGATGAATTTTCTTTTTCAACATCCGATGCTTGGATGGTCCATTCACACCCCGAACATTCTAGGATATAATCTACATTGAGGAACTAATTTTGAGAGTAGGGAAAGAACTCCGTTAACTAGGCATATTTCCCTGATTCCACTAACCTTGTGATGAGGAGGTTGATACGTTGCAGATCATATTTGCGCTCTCTTTTTTTATTATCCCTTTGGAGTTTCTGCTTGTCCTTCTGGGTGAGTTTTAGAACCCCAAGTTTGTTTTGGGATTTAGCTTTGGCTAGGGCTTCATGCAAGAGCTGGATTTGGAGTGTCGGGATGGATCCATATGCTTTTCTGGTACACGTGTCCTCCATGCCTAGCAGATCAAGATCCCCAAGTTATGATTCCGCCATTTCTTCATCCCTTAAGATCTCTGGGTTAGATCCCCTTGAGTGGGGAGAGGGGTTAACGCTCAAGGTGGATTTGGTTCCAAGCATGTCAGAGATGAACGAAGGATATGTGGGTAGTGAAGAGTCCAGAGTAGTGGGGTTCTTTTCGGAGGAAATTGTGCCTCTGAGGAGACATTTTTCTGGGTGAGGTTCTCGAGTCTATCCTCGAAATCTAAGATTTATGGCTAGCCATCAAGGGTGGCGAAATTGTTTCTTGTGGATTGGACTTCTTCCTTTTTATTTTTCGGAGCAGCTTTTCATGCATGTCATTTTTTCCTGCCATTTTTATGGAACCCATCTACATCCTTTTCTTCCTCTTTGGGATCTGCTGGGAGGGGTTTGTTGCAAGGGAAGTCCCTATAGAGGTGGTTGTGTTTATGGAATTTTTGGCAGCGAAAGGAGACATGTTCATAGTCCAGAGGATGTATCCAGTCGAAGTCCTCGTGAGTGAGGTTTATGGCATCTGGGAGGGATTTTGCTATGTGCATGAACATGCAGATTCTAGCATACGAGGTACTTGTTGAGCCTGGTTTGGTCTGCTGTGCGAATGAAGCTTCCAAGCATGTTACCTATATATCTTAGGGTTTCCTCGTCTGAGTACTCTTGTGGGAGAGAGTACATTCATATCCAGACAGGAGCCCATGTGAAATCTTCTTTTTCTGGGATGAATCTTTCCACCCAGTTCCTCAGATATAATCCAGCTGAGTTGAACAAGTACGGTCCTCCGTCCTCCACCCTGGCTTTGTCTTCCAGGTGATGGAAAATGATGGTGAAAAATCCCTTGGAGCCTAATTGTAAATCGTAGTGAGGCTTAGGTTTCCATTTAGCCGCAATCCACCCTCTGAGGGCATGTTTTGTTGGCTAGATTCCCACAAATTTTCCTATGAGGGTGTGGTCCTTCATTTTCTGTGCTCTGGCGTTGATTCGTTCAACCATGAGAATAAGGATGGGTCGTTTGGTTGATCGAGCTATATAGGTGTTGGTATCTTTACTGCCAGTGTCATGAGGGATTGCATCAACGTCGGAATGACTGAGGGGAGTAGAGTATTTAGCGTATAGGGGGATCTTCGTGGAGCCAATCTTGATATTGGCGTGAGTAGGGGTGTTCGGTGAGGAAGAGGTTTGCATATTCGAAGGGACAAAGGGCATGTGGGAGGGGCCTCCTTCCCCTCCCAGGTCAACGTCCATCACGACGGTTCAGATCCGTCAGAGGAGGAGGAAACAGGCCGAGAAGGGGATGCAGTAAAACCGAAGTTTAGGAGGAACACAAGCCAGAGAAAAAACCCTAGTGCCGCAGGAGCTCTCCTGCTTTCCTCGAAGCCATTTAACCCAATCCACCCCAAATTCTAAAATAGAAAGGCCTATAAAATTAAAAGCACATTTCCACCTAAATAACTTTAACTTTGCAGTAAGTGTAATTATATCAACTTGAGAGTTTTAATGGGTCGAATAAATTAATATTGAGATGTGCAGAAGTGGCATTATGTAAAATGAGTAATGAGGATTTATGTGAGTGGTGACAAGAACTAATCCGCAAGTTTTTTCAGTCTTAATGTTTTTCTATTTGATTTTGTTATCAATCGTTGAAAATTTCCTCTCGGTGTCACATCTAAAATAAGTGGGTATGTAAGTAAAATAAAAATTATCCATCACTAGATTCTTCTTGGAACTATCCTGAGTCGATGACGGACAAGTTGAATAGTTTACTTATTCTTCGTTTGATTATACTCATCTATAATTCCCCAAATAAGTGTATAAGGTGGATATTGTGTACAGTCCAGTAACTCATTTCGTTAACGTTTTCAATTTTTTCTACTTTACGTTTATTTTTAAGTTGGGTTGTCTTTGGGTCCATTTGTGGGGATTCATGACTAACCTTACGGAAATCCAAGTTTGAATTTTTTTATAAATAATATTTAGTGATCCCACCAGGCTTTGACAATTTACTTCCATTTTCTGTTTTGTGTAATATTAAATTAATAATTTTTTAAAGTTTTTTTTTTTATCAACAACATTTTCTTTTATTTAGTGACGAAGGCAATTTTTGGATCTTAATTTATAAGCACTCATGGGTAGCCACATAGTTGTTAAACACTACACTGGGATTTATGGTACGAGTTTTCTCATTTGTGAAAAAGACTTTATCGGGAATTATAGTAGGATTTTTCCCTTTTGAAAAAGAAGTTATCAATTATGAATACTATATGAGAATTATGAATACTATAACCTCATAGTATTGGTTATGATATATATAAAATAAAATTATATATAAACTCATAATATATTTTAAAATTTATTAAATTATTTACTTTATTATTTTTATTAATAAAAAAAATTGTGTTCTATTTTAATTTTAATTTTTTAATTTTTTTGAGATTTGTTTTTTTAATTTATTGTTTATAAATCTTTTTTGGGTAAGGATGTAAATTTTTCATTTTTGAATTTTCACTTCTTCTAATTTATTTTGTTACATTATTAGTTTTAAAATTTTAACCTCGAATAGAAATGATAGTGTTTCTAGCATGTCCATTTTTCAATTCAATGATAGATTTAGGGTTTTGATTGTAACATTACCACCCACATTTTTTCTCTATTATGCGCCCAAGAGAGAAAACACAGTATCAAAAAAGGGGTGATACTGTGCTTTCTTTCTTATGTGCCCAAATATCATAACTTCTCCCTTTTATGGTTTAATATATGATTTTATTATGAATAATATCATAAATTCTTTTATTTTACATGAAAAAAGTGGTCAAATAATTTCCTGAATAATTTGTGTTTAATTAAGTGCTATTTTTATATAGTGTTACTAAGATATTTATAAAATACAATTTTAAATTGATACAATGATATAATAATGCCATTTTTTGAAAAAGTGTGCTATGAGTAGCATTAGTTTTCAATTGAGGGCTTGATTTTAAGGTTTTTGTAAACGACAATAAGGTTTCTTTTTGTCAATTTCTATTTTTAACCACAAAAAAATAGTGGTGTTAGTGATAGCACCACTTTTTGATTCGGGGTATTTTTTTGGTGTTTTTTTATGCAAAAATGTGAATTTTTGTGGCTCAAGTTATCATTTTGAGTATAAATTTCTCGTCAAGTTGTATAACTTGCCTTTTGTAATTAAAAAAAATATGAAATTTGAAAAAATAGCCATGCACTAGATGAATATGTTCTCTACATCTCTACATTTTTGTGTTGTGAAATTCCATCATTTAGGTACTACAATGTTGCACTAACAAACACATATATGCTATATTTTGCATGAAATTTAACATACCAATGTTGGGAAAATACAATTTTCGCCTATTTATACACATTTTTTATAAATAAAAATTATATATTTGGAAATCTAATTCATTTTCTTACATTTCATATTTTTACACCATATTCAAATTAATTGTGGAAGTATCTCCAATCATCCCTCTAAGTTGACATATTGTTGTTTTTCTAGGTTTGCATTGCCACTAACGTGTCATGAGAGACCAACATTAGCTTGCACCAGCCATTAAAAGTGAACCCTTATCTCAAGAATTCATTATAAAGTAATTAAAAAAATACTCGAGAAAGCATGTATTATGTGTACAATCAACACCGATGTAGAAATAATATCCTTAATCACTTCATGATTATATGCATTGCTATCAAAACCATCAATACTTAGCTCTGCATGTCTATAAAAATGTGCACACATATAGATACCCATTTTGAATGATAATATTCACTTTGTATCTCCCTCTATACATTGAAAGTGTAATTCTTATCAAAAGAAATCACTGATAATATTGTACCTTTGGGGAATACATTACGCGATTACTTGAATTATAAGTCTTTCCACCATATTGCATGAGAGTGCTTCATATATCTATATGTTTGATCTATGAGTTTTTCCATGAAAGATGTCTCCAGAATATCATCTTCAAGTAAATCATTTTTTTTTATGTTGCATTTGATTCTAAAATAGGAGTGTATTTAACATATTCATATTTCTTCCTCTTCACATTGAGATTTGATAATTATAGATCATTATGATAAATGGGATACTTAGCATTAAAAAGTGCCAAACCATAACACTCTTTGCATTTTCTACCACCAAAACATTCTTTCTTATAAAATAAATGATAATTCTCTTGCGCACATAATATCTAAGATAAGAATTCATGAGCACTAGAAGGAGGGGGGTCATTTGAACAATATTGTATGCCAAAATCTAGAAATCTCTCATAATACAATTGTAATTCTACATGTACAAACAACAACATGTGTAATGAATAGTGATGGGCTTGACATAACAAGGTTTAAGATTCACAAATGTGCTAAGGATGATCTTCGCATTAATATTATTTTCCATAAAATTGTGGAGTAATTCCACTTGAGTGATTTGTGATATATGGTTGGCATTAGGCTATTTTTTAAGGATTATAATAGTATACTTAAGTATTCTAGGCGATTATTTTGGATTGAAAAAACATATATGGCCTAGTGCAAGGTAATGAGGATCTCTTTTGACGTGTTAAATGCAATAGAAAACTGAAAAAATAGGCATCCCTCAGCTTACATGATATTTGGAGATACTTACACAATAAATCTTGCTTTGAGTAAAAAAGATGAAATGTAGAAAATTGAGTCATGTTTCCAAATATATAAACTTTATCTATTGAAAATGTTCATAACTATCTCAAGTTTTATATTTTATAACAAGTACTTTTTATATTTTTTTATAAATGATAAGGTATATGTGTTTATGGGTGCAGCCTTTCAGTTCCTAAATGATGGAGTCAATCTAAAAAATTTGGTAGACATATAGAGAACAAATAGTACTAGTGTGGCACTATTTTTCCAAAATAAATTTAATAACTTATAATTTTTTTAATTATCTAAGTGATTAAACCTCAAAAACAATACACCAAGTGTGGGTGTATTCTTTAAAGGTATTAATGCAATGACAATGATCCGTTTTTTTTTTATAGCATGTAGAGGTCGATGTCTAGTAGTGCAACATACAATTTTTTTTTAAATGCTTAAGAAACAAAAAAGTTATGGAAAAAATACTAACATTGTTTTTTTTAAACTAAAGAGTAATGACACAAAAAATAGAAAAAAATAAATGATGTTTTTTAAATTACATATCTGGATTCTGTAGAAAAAAGGCTATCTCGGTCTAAAATTTCATAAAAAAATGATTTTGTGTAGCATACTATTACGAGGGGTAAAACACAATCATATTGAGAAAAACGGTGAGATGCCTAATTAGCTATGGTTTACCATATTCCATACCATAGATTTGCTTAACCCGAAGCTAAGTCCAAAGTAAGTACATAGGAAGAGTGATGATGCTTGGATAGGTGACAAGGCTCGATCTTAGTGCTAAGAAATGTGAGCACGTTTCTTTTAAATTAGAATTTTCCTTTCCTTCCTATCTGAGTGCCATGAAAACCAAAACGTGCACGCGTTTGAGCTCTATAATATGTGTACACATTTTAGTTCTACAAAATATGTACACATTTTGTAGAGCCAAAAGGTGTATGCGTTTTATAGAGCTAAAACATGTGCACGTTTTGGTAAAAATTAAATTTAACTTAGGGGTAAGGGGGAACAGGGGAGTTGGGGGAGAGAAATAGATAGAGATTGGGGTTGGCAAGGTAGGGTTTTGGGAGGATTAGGGTAGTTAGAGGGAAGAAGGTGTATGGGGCTGGGGTAGAGAGAGATATGGGGGGGTGGTAAGTAGTAGGGGGGGGTGATTAAGAGAGACAAAGTAAGAGGGATAGGGATAGGGGGAGTAAGAGAGATAGAGAGAAATTGGGGTAGGGTAAGGGGAATTAGGAGACTGAAAGAGAGGGGTGGAGGATGTGGTTATGCATAGGAAGAGTTGGATGGGGGTTAGGGAGAGAGAGGGAGGGTTAGGGTTAATGAGAGTGAGAGAGAGAGGAAATGGTTTTAGGTTGTTGGGGGAGAGAGAGAGAAGTTGGGGGTAAGGTGTATGTGGAAGAGTAAGGGAGAGAAAGAGTGAGAGATGGGGTTAGTAAGGGTTAGGGGGGAGAGTGGGGAGAGAGACAGAGATGAGGAGGGGGAGGAATACAGGGTGAGAGAGTGAGAGAGGGGGTTAGTAAGGGTTATGGATATGAGAGAGAGAGAGAGAGGAGGGGGGTTAGTTCTATGAGTGAGTGAGTGAGATAGATAGAGAGAGAGAGAGAGAGATAAAATGATGGGGGGGTTTAGGGAGTTGGGAGTGAGAGATATGGTTGGGGGATACAAGTAGGTGGAGTAGGGGAGAGAGGGAGAGAGAGAGAGAGAGAGAGAGGGGGGGAAGAGGGGTGGAGGGTGTGGGTGGTGAGGGGTAGATGAGGAGGAGTATTGGGGGAGAGAAAGAGATAGATATCATGGTGGGAGGAGGTGTAGATAGGAGGAGGGTGTTTATGGGAAACAAAGAGATAGATATTGGGGTTGGGGGAAAGGTTGGGGTTTAGAGAGGATTAGGGAAGTTAGAAAGGAGGGGGGTATAGGGTATGGGGGGATAGAGAGAGAGGGGGGGGGGGGAGTTATTGAGTGTTAGGGGGGAGATGAGAGAGAGAGAGAGAGAGAGGGGATGAGAGGCGATTAGAGGTAAGAGGAGGAGTAGGGTGGAGAGAGAGTGAGAGGGGTGGTTTGTGTGTGTGTGTGAGAGAGAGAGGGTTAGTGGTAGGGGGAGGATTAGGTGTGTGTGTGTGTGTGTGAAGAGAGAGAGTGAGAGAGAGAGAGAGAGACAGAGAGAGTGAGGTAGGAGCATAGGCTTAGTGGTGAAGCCATCAATAAATTTGATGAGTCAAAGTAGAATTTCTAGAAGAGAGTGGGATATTTTTTTATAAATTTGTTGTTTTAATTAAAATACGAGTGTGAATTGAATAAAGAAGGTTCAATCCTTTAATGTAATAGATAGGTTGTTGAGTAGTTGAATTGTTTTCCAGAATCATAGGAATTAGATGATGAGTCAAGGTTCTCGATCCTTAGATTGTGGATCTGTAAACATAATTAGTTTTTCATTTAATCCCAATGAGGGTTCAATGTAATCAACTTGAACAACTCAAATAGCTTGGAGAGCTTGAGAGAGGGATTAAGAGAGGAAGAGCTCGGAATAGTTTTTTTTTTTCCTTGAGTAGAAAATGAGATCAGTTTATGGCTTCTGATTCTCTGTGTAAATCGATCTCTGGGTGTGATTCAAGTTCTGAAGGATTTTATTGAATAAATAAATTGATTTTGTGCTTGTATTATGTTGAGGATGTAATAGTGAATGATTGGAAAATGTCTGCATTGAAATACAGCTGGTCAAAATTCTGAAGAGATATCAATTTCTAAAACCGAGCACTCCATTTTAGACAGAGGTACATGAGAGTCTGAAAAGAGTGTCATTTTTTTTATAACCATTTGAAGGTTTCAAATTGAAGAATGAATTTGTTGTTAAATTGAGTAGAGGGCGATAAAAAAATTCCAACGAAGAATTCTAGGAATGACATTGCATTGGGAGATGAGGAATTAACTTGCCATAATGCATGGTTTCCTTTGGCATGCATGGAAGAGCTTTCTTAAAAGA
Source organism: Larix kaempferi (assembly GCA_027924585.1). NCBI lineage: Eukaryota > Viridiplantae > Streptophyta > Pinopsida > Pinales > Pinaceae > Larix > Larix kaempferi. Next base: position 532,656 of record BSBM01001943.1, on the reverse strand, counting down.
ATACTTGAGTGGAATGATAAGAATATAAAACACCATATGAAGGTAACATATGAGTATTTAGTCATGAGAGAGAATCAGTGGAGTGAGAAGAGATAATGAGTGCTCTTATATATAGATATTATTATATTTTTAAATGAAAACGATAATTATGATTTGCATATGTGAATGATGCTATTTCATTGTGATATTTGCTTTGATCAAGAAATATTGGGATAAGAAAAGCATGAATATGATTTGAAATGTGTAGTTACTAAAATTTGGGAAAGGGTGAATTGGTGCCAGGGAGACTGGGTGCCATTAATTTTGGTATCAGAGCCGATTCGTTTATGAAATTGGTTAAATCTATTAGATTGTGATTTTTCTCTTCTTGCATGGAAGGAAGAATTGTTTTTACTCCTAAATTGCTAACAGAAACATAAGAGATTGCTTCTGACAATAAGGTTGTATCCGGAAGTGAATTGTTGTGTTAGGGAATGGATGTCATGGTAGGAAGAGGTCATGGAAGGATGGGTCGACCTATTGCTAATGTAGAGTTGAGAGAGGAGATAAGGACTTTGCGATCAAGGCTTGAATCCTTAGAAGATTCTAGACATTGTGAGCACACATGGGATACAAGTGAAGAAGAAATACTAGATGAAGAGGAAGAGGAAACAGTTACTGAAACTCCAGAGGTAAGATTGCTGGAGTCAATATTTGGTGTAGGTTCTAGTTCAAAGGCTGAGGTACCCATTTACAATGAAATTTTGGATCGAGAGGAGCTAATTGACTGGATAAATGTCTTGAAAAATCACTTTGACTATGATAAGGTGAAGGAGGACAAGCAAGTGATATTTGTTGTCAAGAAGTTGAGAGGGCATGCATCCTTGTGGTGGGATGGAGTGCAAGAGGAAAGGGTCTTGAAGCACAAATCCAGGATCAACAATTGGAGAAGAATGACTGCCAAGTTAAAAGGTAAATTCCTTCCTAAAGATTATCAGTTAATTTTGTTTAGGAAAATGCATAATCTTAAGCAAAATATGATGACATTTAGGGAATTTACAGAAGAATTTTATACGGTGAATATTAGATCAAGTCACATAGAGGATACACCTAAGAGAGTTTCCAGGTATTTAAATGGATTGAGATTTGATATTCAGGATGATTTGAAGCTAATGTCATTGAGATTTGTTGAAGAAGCATATCAAGTCGCATTAAAAGCTAAAGATAATTTGATGAGGAAACATAGTCAAAGAACAAAGGTAGGTGACTCTGGAGGAAAGGAACAACAACAAAAGGCAGAAGCTAGCAGTTCAAGTCAGCAAGCACAGCCTAATAGACTCAATGAAAATATAATAGGAATATTTGCTTCATGAGGAAGAGGAAGAGGTAGAGGTGGACAGGTAAGATGTTACACATGTGGTCAGATGGGTCATATGTCTTGGGATTGTCCAGAAAATGTTGTGAAACAAAGAGGAGCACAAGTGGTACAAGCTGAAGTTGAATCTCCAAAGGAAGCAGTGGGAGTGGTTGAGAATTTCCCATAACAAGGAGAAGCCTTGATAATGAGGAAAGTATTATTGAAGGTAGATGAGGATGCTTGTGGACAGTCCAAAGGAGGATCTTATTCAAGAAATCTTGTAAGGAAAAAGGTAAGTGGTGCAAATTGATTATAGATAGTGGAAGTACTGACAATTTAGTGTCTACAGAGATGGTGGATAAACTGAATTTGGAGAGGACAATACATCCAAACCCATATAAAGTTTCATGGCTGCAAAGGGTCATCAATTGTTGGTTGATGAGCAATGTCAAGTTGAATTCTAAATTGGGAATTATCAGGACAAGGTAATATGTGATGTTATTCATATGGATGCTTGTCATGTTTTGTTAGGTAGACCTTGGCAGTATGATAGGAATGCAGTTCATGATAGGAAGAAGAATGTTTATTCTTTTGAAATGAATGGGAAAAGGCATATTCTTCTACCATTAAAAGGTAAGAAGGAAGAGATCAATGATAGGAATCAATTGCTGACGTTGGAGGATAAAGAGTTCTTGAAAGAATCAAGAATGACAGAGTTACAGGTAAATGGAATTTCTCAAGCTAGTTTGTTAAATGAACTTGAGGTGAAGATGACTAATAATATGTGCAGTGAATTGTTGATGAAGGGGAAATATCAACAAAGTTTATCAAATGCAAGCTATGTAATGTTGGAGGAAGCAGAACAATATGTAGTCATGAAGGAAGGTAAAAGGTGTAATATTGAAGAAATTTCAAAGGGAAGTGACGTGACAGAGGATTTTGAAATAGAAGCAAGCAATTAGGAGGAGCATAACCAGAAAATTCATCCAATGAATTCTTGGTTATCAATGATTTTGATGATTTTATGTTTTATGTTTGCTTTTGTAACCGTAAATATGATCTGTACAACTGTAGAAGGAGGTGTTTCTTCTAATGAATTTCTTGCATGTCAGAGGAAGGTAGATGATGAACATAATTGTTTTGAGAAATCAAAGCATGTGAACCAACTGATAGAGAGATCAAATCAAGAGGTGATCTGGATGAAGAACCTATTGTAGGCAGTAAAGTTTCGCTGGAATGAATGGCTGAAACAATTGTTCAGAATGAGGAAACTACCCAGAATGAAACTTTGGGTGTTTGCTGAAATGTTACAGAAAAACAACAGAGAGGGAACTCATGGACAAGATCCCATGAAGACTTTCAAGTTTGGGAGTCTGATGCAGGAGCATAGGCTTAGTGGTGAAGTCATCAATAACTTTGATGAGTCAAAGTAGAATTTCTAGAAGAGAGTGGCATATTTTTTTTTATAAATTTCCTGTTTTAATTAAAATAGGAGTGTGAATTGAATAAAGAAGGTTCGATCCTTTAATGTAACAGATAGTTTGTTGAGTAGTTGAGTTTTTTTTTCTTTCAGAATCATAGGAATTAGATGATGAGTCAAGGATCTCGATCCTTAGATTATGGATATGTAAACATAATTATTTTTTCATTTAATCCCAATCATGGTTCAATGTAATAATCTTAAACAACTCGAATAGCTTGGAGAGTTCGAGAGAGGGATCAAGAGAGGAAGAGCTCGGAACATATTTTTTTTTCCTTGAGCAGAAAATGAGATCAGATTGTTGCTTATGATTCTCTATGTAAACCGATCTCTGGGTGTGATTCAAGTTCTGAAGGCTTTTATTGAATAAATAAAGTGATTTTGTGCTAGTATTATGTTGAGGATCTAATAGTGAATGATTGCAAAATGTCTGCGTTGAAATAAAGCTAGTCAAAATTCTGAAGAGGTATCAATTTCTAAAACTGAGCACTCCATTTTAGACAGAGGTATATAAATATGAACAGAGTGTCATTTTTTTATAACCATTTAAAGGTTTCAATTTGCAGAATGAATTTGTTTTTAAATTGAGTAGAGGGCGATAAAAAAATTACAGCGAAGAATTCTAGGAATGACATTGCATTGGGAGATGAGCAATTAACTTGCCAAAATGCATGGTTTCCTTTGACATGTGTGGAAGAGATTTCTTAAGAGAATACTTGAGTGGAATGATAATAATATAAAACACCACATGAAGGTAACGTATGAGTATTTAGTTATGAGAGAGAATCAATGGAGTGAGAAGAGATAATGAGTGCTCTTATATATAGATATTATTATATTTTTAAATGAAAATGATAATTGTGCTTTGCATATGTGAATGATGCTCTTTCGTTGTGATATTTGATTTGATCAAGAAATATTGGGATAAGTAGAACATGAATATGATTTGAAATGTGTAGTTACTGAAATTTGGGAAAGGGTGAATTGGTGCTAGGGAGACTGGGTGCCATCAGAGAGAGAGAGAGAGAGTGAGGGAGGGAGGTAGGGCGAAGTGAGGGAGTGTTAGGTGGTTGGAGGAGAGAGATCAGGGTGGGGTTATGGGCAGGTGGAGTATAAGAGAGAGAGAGAGAGACAGAGAGAGAGAGAGAGAGAGAGAGAGAGAGGAGGAGGAGGAGGAGGAGGAGGAGGAGGGTTAGAGGTAGGGAGAGCAGTAGGGGGTGAGAGAGGGTAAGAGGAATGGGGTGTTAGTGGATTGGGGGACATATAAAGAGGGTTAGCATTTACGAGTAGGTGGAGGAGTATGTGAGATATAGAGTGAGTATGGGATAGATGAGTGTGGGACTTGTCTTGGTGATGATAAAAAATGAGAACATTAAAAATATTTGGATGGGTGGGTATATAGAATGAACATATTTCATGAAGAAAGTGAATATGACTTGGTGTGTTAGACTTGGCCTGGTGATTATTTAACATGAAAAATACTTGGATGGATATGTATATAGAATGACACTAAATATTAGTAAGGGTTAGTGGGAAGGAGGGATATAGAGAAAGAGAGGAGTAGAGAGAGAGAGAGAGAGAGAGAGAGAGAGAGAGAGAGAGGAGGAGGGTTAGAGGTAGGGAGAGGAGTAGGGGGTGAGAGAGGGTAAGAGGAAGGGGGTGTTAGTGGATTGGGGGACATATAAAGAGGGTTAGCATTTATGAGTAAGTGGAGGAGTATGTGAGATATAGAGTAAGTATGGGAGAGAGGAGTGTGGGACTTGTCTTGGTGATGATAAAAAATGAGAACATTAAAAATATTTGGATGGGTGGGTATATAGAATGAACATATTTCATGAAGAAAATGAATATGACTTGGTGTGTTAAACTTGACCTATTGATTATTTAACATGAAAAATATTTGGATGGATAGGTATATAGAATGACACTAAATATTAGTAAGGGTTAGGGGGGAGGATGGATATAGAGAAAGAGAGGAGTAGAGAGAGTGAGAGAGTGTGTATGTGTGTGTGAGAGAGAGAGAGAGAGAGAGATTGAGATTGAAGGGGTTAGGGGTTTGGGTATGAGTAGGGAGATTAGAGAGAAAGGGGGTATAGGTGAGGAGTGTGGTTGTTGGTGTTAGAGAGAGAGAGAGGGGAGGAGTAGGATGATTAGAGAAAAAGGAGAGCATAGGTGAGGAGTGTGGGTGTTGGGGAGTGTGTGTGTGTGTGTGTGTGTGTGCATGTGTGTGTGTGTGTGTGTGTGTGTGTGTGTGTGTGAGAGAGAGAGAGAGAGAGAGAGAGACTAGGGGCTAGTAAGGGGTTATAGGTAGAGGAAGAGGGGGTATCTAGGAAATCGAGGTTAAGTAGATCAGGGGAGAAAGAGAGTGAGAGAAGGGGTTATTGAGGGTTAGGGATAAGGTGTGTGTGATTGAGAGAGGTTAGTGGTAGAGGGAGGCATATGGATGTGTGTGTGTGTGTGAAAGAGAGAGAGAGAGATGCCAATGGGATGGTGGTGTGTAAGGGGGTTGGGGGAGAGAGAGGGGTGGGGGTTAGGTGTTGGTGGAGGAGTAGGGGAGTGAGGGACGATGAGAGAGGGGGGGTAGTAAGAGTTAGAGAGAAAGAGAGGGTGGTAGGGATTTGGGGAGTAGGGAGATTAGAGAGAAAGGCGGGTATAGGTGAGGAGTGTGGGTGTTTGGGTTAGAGAGAGAGAGACATTAGGGCGTGGTAAGGGGTTGGAGGTAGATAAGAAGGGGGTATTTAATGAGTTAGAGGTAGAGACATAGGGGGTGTTATAATACTAGGGGTAAGTGGAGCAGGGGGAGAACGAGAGTGATAGAAGGGGTTAGTAACAGTTAGGGAGTGTAGGAAAGGGATGATAGAGGGAGAGAGTAGGGAGGGGGGTGTTAGGGGCCTAGGGTGTCCAGAGACAAGGGTAGGTGGAGGGTGTAGGTGATTAGGGATAGGGGATGCTAGGGTCCTAGGGGGAGAGACAGGGGTAGGTGGGGGGTGTGGGTGATTAGGGGTAGGGGGTTTTAGGGAGTTTGAGAGGGGGTGTTGGGGGTTAGGGGGTTTGTTATGGCGACAGTGTTAGGAAGTTGGAGAGGGGGTATTAGGGGGTTAGGGAGGGGGTGTTAGGGAGTTGGAGAGGGGGATTTAGGTGGTTGGGGAGGGGTTTTAGCGGGTGTTAGGGGATTTATTTAGGGAATACAATACGCTTTACAAAATGAATACGTGTTTTGGTTCTCTAAAATGCATACGTGTTTTAGAGAACAAAAATGCATACGCATTTTGTTCTCATAGCCTTTGTGACATCCCACTTGGATTCCTTGGGATTTCTCATTCTTATGTTTAATAAACACATACATTTTGTTGAATTTTACAACAAGAACATGTTTTTCAAAACATCCTTTGCATCTAAAAGTTCCCCGCAACTTTGTGCGAAGACCCATATATAGATAGGTAAGTGAATATTAAAAATGAAACATACTATTTACTACTGAAACTCGTAAATGTTGGCAAATATTATGATAAAAACATATTTTATATAAATATAGGTGATATTAGAGACTTAAAATGACCAAATAGCAAAAAAGCACCAAAAATAGTCAATTGGCAAAATTTTGCCCCTAACAATTTCCTTCCTTGGCATGATTTTGATATACCCCTCTCTGTATATAATGCTACACAATATCCTTTTCATTTGGCCAGACATGAGAATCAAATGCCGAAAATATTACACCCTAGCCCTCACATTATCTAGAAGTCTATCATGATATGATGCCTAAAAATAATAGTCCAACATGTAAGTTCTCATCCTCTTCTAATTGAATCCTACATTTTCTATGATTTCATAGTTTTTTCCTTTAGGATTTTAACACTTTTGCAGTCATTGACATCAAACAGATTCATGTAGATCCCTTTGTGACGACACTTGTTAGCAATGCTTCATGAGTAGCCTTGGCATCATGAGATCATTTTTTGCAAGTGAGGAAAGGGCCAAGGTCACCTTTTCTTATAACACCTCATTTACATTAGCCACTTTGCCATTTTTAAAGCTCAATAATAGAACCAAATTTTGTAGAGTTTTTTTCTTTAAGAATCTACGTAACATTTGAGCTTGTGCTATGGAAAAAATTTCTTTGAACATCAATTTTACTTTATCTCAAATTGTGTGATCGTGCATCGTTGGTCCCAATTCTTTAATTCGAGCTGAATCTATGTTCTCCGTAAAATCGTCGTCAAAGAGGATGTTGTTGTAACTACTGATTAATATGTGTGAATTTCTAGGTGTGGTAGGATCATTTGGTGGTTTATATGCTGTCCTTACATAACATATATATATATTGTAATTTGAACTTGATCATATTTCTAAATAATTTTAAAAACATGAACTTTCAAATCAGATCTAGAAATTAAAATCCAAAATTTAATAAATTCTCGACTCACTAGTGGTGCCGATATCAATATTTTCTTCTTCATTCATATGCTTGATATCAACATTGTCAAGTTGCTCATTACCTCCATTAACGAGTTCCTTAATGTTTTTAATTTCCATGTCATCGCCATGTGCATCCACATCTCTTTCATGGAAACTATATTTTGTCTTAACTTTCTCATGTTTTTCACTTTCCTTTCCTCTGAATCAACACTCTTGTGATCATACTTTAGGTTTCGATTATTTTGGTTTCCCATGTTCAAATAATTAGAAACCTAAAATCCAATGCCAAAATAACACAAGTGAGAAACCTAATAACACAAGTGATGATACAAATTGCAATATCTCAAAGCCAAATTGTAATATGCTAGAGTCAAAATTTCATAAGCAATGAGGGAAATCACAATATCTTAGATCCACATTGTAATATGCTAGATAAAAAATTGCACAATTGATGAGGCAAATTGCAATGTCCCATAGCCACATTGCAATATATGCTAGAACTAAAATTCCATAAGTGATGAGGCAAATTGCAATATCTCTTTTTCTTTGGGAAAACAATTGTAATATCCCAAATTCAAATTGGACTATGCTTTCTCTTCTTCCTATGCATGAAAAATGGAAAGAAAAGTCATGATCCAATTCTTCTTATCTTCAATAGGGGAGACAAAATTCTTGGAATGTAGGGGGTGGTTTCCTAAATTCAGAAAATGGTATAGTCTACTATCTTTTTCTCCATTTCAACTATAGGCTAAGTTCAAAATGATAAAAGAGTGATGTTTTGGTATTGAAAAATGAATATGATTCATTAACAGTCCTTTAGACCCCTTCACCTTTCCCTTCTTGTGGTATCATAGGCCCTCTAAGCACTCATGATCACAACGTTTTTTAGTAAGTGTAAAATTTCCATATCCACAATTATTTACAATTACCATGATAATTCTACCTCATGGTATAAACATAATTCCTTTGCAAAGAATTTTTAAAACAAATTTAATATCAAAAGCACATCATAACAAGGATTGGGAATCGATTATTACATCTAAAAAATGGCAAAGGTAGAAGGATTATCCAACTTTTGCAAAGTAGATGCTGCAATGGAGAAAGTCTACACATAGTAAAACTAGAAAATCTCTAGCTGAAATCATCCCTAATTCTACCTCTAGATTTTGTTAGATTGTCTACAAATGAACGATTATAAAATTTGCAAGAATGCTTTCTACTTAGATTTGCAGGTGAACTTGAGAAAAATCACAACTCACTAAGTGTGGCCTTGAGGGAAAGTCAATGAGTGATTTGAAAAAGGATACAAATATGGTGTGAAGGAAAGCTTGCAAGCTACATTAAAAGATTACTTTACTAGCAAAAAAAAATGTTATCTAACTTACAAGAACGTAGAAGCGTATCAACTTGTATAGTGTAATAATGATATAAGCCATTAAAAAATTGTTACCATCATCACTACACAAGAATTTTAATATTATGGTTTGCCAAAATTCTATCCATAAAAATGATCGAATCCAAACACCACAAACACCAAATTAAAAAAACAAATTATTGAACAAGAATATAAATATTATTAAATATTATAATATTATTGCTTTGACCCCATGTTTATGCATCAAATATTACCAATGCTTAAAAAAATGTTAGTTTAAAAAATCTCATGATAAATACAGAAAGTTACAAAAGAATTATTGAACGAAGAGACCCTTCCGACAAAGAAATAAATAAATTTGGTGGAGAAAAACAAACTAGGCTTAAAAAAAGGCTATACCCATGGTAGAGACCCTTCCAACAAAGAAAAAAGTTCTGTACACAAAAACAAACAAGAAAAAAAGAAATAATATCTATTTCAAAAAAAAGGCTATACACATGGTAGAGACCCTTCCAACAAAGAAAAAAGTTCTGTAAACAAAAACAAACAAGAAAAAAAGAAATAATATCTATTTCAAAAAAAAAGGATATACCCATGGTAGAGACCCTTCCAACAAAGAAAGAAGTTATGTAAACAAAAACAAACAAGAAAAAAGAAATAATATCTATTGTAAAGTAGGTTACTTTGCAAAAGAGTTTCCTAAGAAGACATGTATGGTCAGGTCTATGTATCTAGATGATTTTGGTAAAAATTGGGATTATTACTTGCATATGTCAAAGATTTTGGTGAATTTTTTTATGAATTAAACTCTAGCGATGAATATGAAAAAGAAGGAAAGAAGGGAGAGTTTCCACATAGGTACCTTTAAAGAAAATCTTGAAAACATGAGAATAAGAAAGATCAATATTGCAGAGCTCTAGACTATGCAACAATAATAAGGAGCAACATGTGCAGTGTGTTCCACAACAAGAAGCTATTGCCAAACCCGGGAGGGGAACTAAATGTCAACAAGGAAACCTGTGCAAGGAAAACACTAAATTGTGTTTCAAAATGGGACAAATATGTTAGTAATAAAATATGAGAGAGAAAATAAATATACACATATAATCAATCACATTAGCAACACAAGATTTGCTCATATTGACACCTTACAATGGAGGAATCCAACCCTATAAATAGGGTTCTTAACATGCAAATACAACTAGTACAAAATAGGATCCACTAAAAAAATACACCCTCGTTCCATATATAATCTGATCAAGGATGATCAAGGATGTGTTCCGGAGAAAATTATATTCACATATAAATTTAATAAAAATGTCTAGTAATATTTTTGATGTTTTGTCAAAAAAAAATTTAAGACAACAAAATAAACTTAAACCATCTCAACACCTATGATGGCCATCTAAGAACAACAAATCCATATTCTTACTGATTATAGTAAAAATGTCAATTTTCTCTTTAACCAGTAGCATTCAATCGATTTGGCATTACCTTGGTGCCAAGTCAGTAATAAAAGAATTGGGTTTACTTAGAAAATCAGGCGGAAGTTGTGGCCAAGGCACATGTGACGACCCACACTCGCCAGAACTCACAAAAAAGGGCTTTGTAGGATCTGGTAACGTGAGAGAATCAGTGGAAAGCATCAAAGTGACTGTAGACATTGGTGGACGAAATGACGATTCAACTTGTGTACATAAAAGACCAACATTAATGCATCTCAACACTTGCTTCTCATTGCATGTTTCAATTATTGATGGGTCAATTATCTGCAAAATATTTCCTCCTTGGTATGATCTCCATGCCTGCATAATCACAACAAGATATACACAATAATATAGGCCTTAACTTAATTTTATAGTAAGTTCATTTCAAAATGATAAGCGTTTTCACCGTTGATTAAATAAATAGCATGGTTCATGCTTGGTCGGAAATGTAAAGAAAGCAGTATCTCACCCATCCTAATAGAGTCTGCATTTCAGGTGACAAAGTATGATCCGTATTCTTTCTTCCAGTGATAAGTTCGAGAAGAAGAACGCCAAAGCTATAGACATCCGCTTTGGCAGATAATTGCCCTTGCATAACATACTCTGGTGCCATATATCCGCTGCATAACCAAATTACAATTTAAAAAATTATATACAAAGATCATTAATAAGTGACAAAATAAATAAAATAAATTATTAAAGAGAAGTGAAATGTTTTTAAGAAACACAATTGTAACTCTAAATCTAAAAAGTGAAAATTTAATATTGGAATCAAATCATAAATATTAATCTAATCATAAATATTAATCTAAAAAGTAAAAATTTAATATTGGAATCAAATCATAAATATTAATCTAAAAAGTAAAAATTTAATATTGGAATCAAATCATAAATATTATTAAAGGATTTTGTTTTTTTGAAAATTTTCATTATTCAAATTTTTTTCGTAGCTGCAAAAATTGATTCAACATCTTTTAAGATTTCTATTACATTTGGATTGTGGCGTCATAAGCTATATTTTTGTCAAAAATAGCTTTAACCAAGAAAAATACTGGATTTCAAACAAAAATGACTTGAAAAACGATCCACATGATGACATATTTTAATGAATCTCGTCAATCTTGTCCATGTGTGAGACGACGTACGATCAAAATTGTTAAAATTAATTGTTTTTTTCAAAGTCTCAAGGCGAAAAATATTGCAGAAATTTAAGTGTATGACATAATTTTACATGTTAAGCTTCCAAAGGAAATGGTGAAACGACAAGGGTAAGTAAAAGTTTACATGCACAGTTCGATGAATATGCTGCACAAACACATCCAACAACATAATTCAAATACCCTGAAATGCGTATAAGCTATCAAGACTCGAGGCATGACAAATCATACAGCAATTTGACGGTGTGGAAGAGAATTATTTTGAGATCTTACTAAAATTCTAGAACTCCTTTTGTTAGGAGAAAAAAGGAATTGAATATTGTTTGACTGTATCTATGACTGCATATAAAATCAAGAATTGCGCAGCAATACAATAAAATATTTTAGCAGACGAAATAAAACTGTAGTTCCCATTCGTACACAGTAAAATCATGACAGAGAACGTATTAAATCCAAAAAGAAAGATCAGATAGAGTACAATGAAAATTCTAACAGTTATCTTTAAATCAAGTACAATGAAGTAAAAGTAATTTGAGAATATAGTTTTGAAATTCTTACAAAGTTCCAGCAACCCTTGTACTGACGTGACTCTTATCTTCGGGAAAATGTTTTGCTAATCCAAAATCTGCTATTTTAGGATTCAATTTCTCGTCCAACAAAATATTGCTTGCTTTAATATCTCTATGGATAATCCGCAGTTGACAATCCTGGTGGAGATAGAGAAGCCCACGAGCAACTCCCACTATGATGTTGTAACGCGTTTGCCAATCAAGGTTTTTGCGTTTCTTTGGATCTATATTTTGAAACAAGACACCACTAATTAATAATATGACTCAATTAGATCGATTGAAACATAAAAACTTTTTATCTACGTACACAATAAAATGCAAGTGACTCACCGAATAAAACCTTATCAAGGCTCTTATTTGGTAAGTACTCGTAAACAAGTGACGTTTCTGAACTCTGTGCGCAATAGCCGAGTAGCTTGACAAGATTTCGATGATTAATTTTGGCCACAAGCTTAACTTCATTCATAAATTCTTTATTTCCCTGAATAGAATTTAAGGCCAGCTTCTTCACAGCTATTTGTTTTCCATCCTCAGTAATTCCCTACGAAATACAAACAAAAGAATTTGTGACGTGCTTAAGCTTAATTTTCTTTCTAGTATATATATTTATTTTCAAGTTAGCACAATGAACGGTAGAGGGTGCGGTGAGAGCAGCCCGCATATTACTATAATGATTTTAAAGCCTACCAGAAAGAAAGGTTTATTGGCGTAGGTTACCTTGTATACAGGACCAAATCCTCCCTCTCCAAGCTTGTTATCATCATGAAAATTTTGTGTAGCAGCTACCAATGAATCCATTTTAAACACTATTTGCCGATCCTCATTTAATATTGATGTCTCTTCCCAGCGAATTGCTGTCTCTTCCTCATCAGCTATACAATTGGCAAAATAGGCACCACATCAGAAAATAAATTGATTCGATGTATAGCTTGGCTATGGCAATCATATGGTAGATCTTTTGAACAATTTCTTTGTCTTCTCAAACAGTCTCAGAGAGCAGGCCGTTCTACCCTGCATCTCAATTGCAATGTATTGTAACTATGATTCATCGTGTCTTAATTTCGCACCCAGATAAGAGAGATCGATTCTATTGATCCATAAGGCCGGCTAGGGAGTCCCATCAACTCTATTTATATAACTAGCCTACATCCATTTCAACCCCATTTATCAAGTACCAACCCATTTCAACCCATGTATCAAGCATCAACCAGAGGGTCAATCCCTCTTCATTCAATTTCTAAGGGATTTGATCTCTGGAACCTGATAAATCAGGGATTAAGATGAATCTTAGTGGCTTACGGCGGCTTAAAATTTACGTTTTCTATGAGAAACTAGAATAATTGCCTGAAATCTACAATATGTACATATCCACCTAATACCGTGCCTGAGTCTCATCATATGCATTCTAGTATGGGCTTGAAGTGCATATGATCATACACCAGTTTAGACGGATTAGTTAAGATGCAATTTAATGAACCGGCCGGGGCCAACACACTTGACCCTCTTATCAGCTTATATGATCATGTACAATACCTTTGTATCCCCTCGGAAATATGGCAGTCTTCAGTCTCCTCCAAGTTGCGCACAGGCATACCAATAATGCCACAAGCAAGCTGCCAACAACACCTAAAATGATGGGTATCTTTTTTGGTGGTCTGATCCACTTCGGTGGCGTATAAGCCACCGTATTACTTGGTGCAGGAGCTGGTGTAGGAGCTGGTGGTGTATAAGCCGCCGTATTACTTGGTGCAGGGGCTTGCTGTAGTTCAGGCAAAATAGTGAAATTGTAGTTTGCGTAGCCGAACCAGCAGACATCCAATAGAATTGTACCCCCGACGGCATTCGTACAGTTTTGTCGAAGGGTATCATTTATTTTTACTAAACAAGTCCATATCTCAGAGGCTGATGCCGTTATACTGTACTGTAGGGAACCATATATTTGGTCAGGACTCTCGCCATACACGAAAGTCTTGTACCCGTTTAGGGCCGAGGCGCGGCTAGTTATAAGAGTATCCAAGACTGTAATCAGATTGCTCTCAAACTTACTCCCTTCTGTATAGTTGACGGTGTGGTTGCATGTAATATTCACCCGATTGCTAGATGTGGACGGATATTCCGGTTGTGTACGGATATTCTTGTACGTGTCTTGAACAAGGCTATTCAACACTGTATTCAAATTGCTCTCAAAAGCACTGCCTGTTGCACAGTTGAAGCCAACGTCGCAACTATATGCCACCGGCTTTGCGTTGCAAATCTGTCCGTGAAGAGAAATGCAGAGTACAATTATGCAGAATAGCGTAATAGTTTGCGCCATCATGAGAGTGGAGCATGAAACTCGTCCATGGAGGATTGCCATGGCCGATGGAGAATCTGCACCAATATGCTCCCCACGACGCCCGGGATGAAAAGAGTCGACTATTTAGGAGATGAAAAAATTGGAAATAAAAAAACATTAGAATTCATCATCTTTTAAGTTAATTTTGACGACATCTTACATCTAATTCATAGTTTATGATCATTTCACTTATCCTTAAAACTAAAGCTAAATACCATTATATCAACTTCTTACTTTATGTTATACTGAATAAAAAAGACACCTTTCCACCTAAATAACTGTAACTCTGTAAGTGTCATTATATCAACTTCAGAGTTTTAATTGGTCAAATAAATTAATCTTGAATGTGCAGAAGTGGCGTTACTTAATCTGCAAGTTTCTCGGGTCTTAATGTTTTTTCTATTTGCAGAAGTGGCGTTACTTAATCCGCAAGTTTCTTGGGTCTTAATGTTTTAATTGGTCAAATAAATTAATCTTGAATGTGCAGAAGTGGCGTTACTTAATGCGTAAGTTTCTTGGGTCTTAATGTTTTTCTATTTGATTGCGTTATCAGTTGTTGAAAAAAATTTCCTCTCGTGTCACATCTAAAATATGTTGAAAAATTCCCCTCTCGGTGTCACATCTAAAATAAAATAAGTAAAATAAACATTATCCATCACGGTATTCTTCTAACTAACTCATTTCGTTGAAGTTTTTATTATTATTAAGTTGGGTTGTCTTTGGGTCCAGTTCTGGGGATTCATGACTGACCTTATGGAAATCGAAGTTTGAATGTTTGTAAAAACATTATTTAATGATCCCACAAGGCCTTGACAATTGACTTCCAATTACTGTTTTGTGTAATGTTAAATTAATAATTTTTTTAAGTTTTTTTGGGGCGTTCAGCAGCATTTTCTTTTATTCACTGACGAAGGCAATTTTTGGATCTTAATTTACAAGCACTCATGGGTAGCCACATAGTTGTTAAACACTACACCAGGATTTATGGTACGAGTTTTCTCATTTGTGAAAAAGACCTTATCAGTAATTATAGTATGATTTTTCCATTTTGAAAAAATAATTTATCAATTATGAATACTATAACCTCATAGTATTGGTTATTATATATAAAAAATAAACTTTTATATAATATCATAATGTATTTTAAAAGTATTTTATTATATTTTGATTAAATGATTTTTTTTATTAATTATGAACACTAGGGTTATTATTGTTTAACATATATATAATATAATTTTATATAAAAATATGGTATATTTTAAATTTTAATAATCGTTTATTATATTATATTTTAACTAAATGAAAAACGTTTTTTATTTGTATGAAAAAAGATATTGTTATAATGGAAGTAATTTAAAATATTTTTTAAAATACTTTAATGATATTATCTATTATTTTTTTATATGCTGTGGAATATTAAATTGTTTATTTTATTGTATTGAATGAAACTAGGTGCTCTAGAGCTCAGTATGGGAGAGATCGTCTAACGTGATATAACGTTATAACGTTAGTAACAAAATGATTAAAAAAATTCATGTCGGCTCATAAAATAAAAAATTATGGAAAATATTTTTAAAAAAAATCCATGTTGGTTCATAAAATAAACTATTATGAAAAGTAATTAAAAAAGAGATGTTCGTTTATAAAATAAAAACTTAAAACTTAAACCCGGATCTATCAATCAACAAAGATCAAATTTCTTGAGTTTAAATTTTAAAAAAGAAATACAACTCAAGAAATTGGATCCCTCTCGGTGCTTATAGATATGAGTTTAAGATGGGTCTATGCTGGTTATATTTTGACCAACTGGAAAGGTGTTTTTTTTTTTTCTATAATAATTGATAACGTTATAATGGAAGTATTTTATATGATTCTTTAAAAAAATTATGATATTATCTATTGTTGACTTATGTATCATGAAATAGTAAAGAAAGTGCATCCTTTGAGAAATTTCAAGCTTGTGAATAGTGAAAAAGCTGTCGGTTTCTTTGACGGTGCCTTTTCAGACCATACCGTCAAGAGTTGATTTTGACAGAGAACAAGCTACATCATTATTTACTCTGTAAGTATGCTCATGTCTGTGAACTTGTCCAGCAATGTAGAAATTCTTTGACACCAAAGAAATTTGATCTTTCTTGATTGATAGATCCGGGTTTAAGTTTTAACTTTTTATTTTATAAACGAACATCTATTTTTTAATTATTTTTCATAATATTTTATTTTATGAACCAACATGGATTTTTTGCTAGAGGATCTTGCTTAGTGTTTTTGTTTTGTGATATACACTCTTTTTCTTAGGATGTTGTATTTGATACTGAACATCTATTTTTTGAGCTATGATAGATATGTTTTTTGAAACAATATTTTATCAAGAATTGAAAGCCTTGAAGTGATATGTACTTTTTGAAATAGTAAAGAATTATTATGAAGAATAAGAAAATGAAATAAATTTATGCTTTTATTTTTTTTCATATTTTGATTATATTATTTTTTATTCACTTAAATTATATTATTTTTTATTCACTTATATGTGATGAAATAGTTATCAAAGATAATATGAAGTATATGAAGTATTTTATATGATAACATTGAATTATGAAAGCTAATATGAAGAATAAGAAAATGAAATAATCCTATTTAAGAATTGAATATTTTTTAAGCTTTTTTACATAAAATATAAAATAAAATAATGGTATAAGTCAAAATAGCACAAAATTAAACAAAAGAGAAGTTTACCCAGAATTGTCCCCTTTTGTGAAATTGTCTTAAACACAAAGCTAATGTAGTAGAGAAGAAAACAATTTTTTTTTTTGGCCTAGTCATAGCTACCATTCATAATTTAAAGTAAGACAACCAATAAACAAAGCCTGAATAAACCTATGAAATGACGTATTTTCCATCTAGAGTATCATCACCCACCTACAAGGGGGTACTTGCAACATCATCAAAAAGATCCATCTTGGAATGTATATGGTTGAAATTGTCTCAGATTGTCATGTCCCCGGTCACCTTGGTGCCCTTTAGAGGCAGAGGGAGACAACCCTTGAATCACCTGCTAATTTTTTTCTGCTTTTTCCCAAGCAATTCAAAGGCTCTGCAACTCTAAACCTGTAATGATCATCGTTCCACAATCCGCAATTTCGCAAGCCCCGATCCGCAAGCCGCAATCGGAAGTCGGAAGTCGCGTCACCAAGTTAACCTCCAACAATTTCTCCCCTTCGAATTCCACATTGCGCAATCGAAACTCGGAATCGCCAATTCACTGCTCCGACGAAAACACTCCTCTGACTTCCGCAATCCACAATCCGGCGTTCCAGAATTCGGAAATGCGAGAGCCCAAATTCACGGTCCGAAAATATATCACTCCTGACTCACGTAATCTGCAATCCGCATGTGAGATTCGGAAATGCAGAAGCCTAAATAATTAGCTCCGTTGAAATCTCCTCTCCAACTTCCGCAGTCCACATTACGGAACTCGGAAATTGGAACGCCAATTTTTCCAACCCGGGAAAATTACCTTCCCAAATTCCACAATCCGCAACTCACCTTGCGGAACTTGGAAATGCAGAAGCCCAACTTTACAACCCCGACGATTTTACCTTTCCGAATTCCGCAATCCATAGTCCACATGCAGAACTCGGAAGTCGAAACTGCCAATTTGCAATCCCGTCAAAAAGTCGGAAGCCCCCACTGCACCACTTCTCCATCCCATAACTTCTTTCATTCTAAGTCCAAATTGGGAAAATATGGTACCGTTGGAAAGATATTGGAGAGCACTATGCAACTGCAGGGTCTTACTCCACACCTGCGAACTTTGTTCCTACCCTTGTTCCACTCCAAGGGATGACCTTAAACCTCATCTATGTCTCCTTCATCATTATGCAATAAGCTCTTCTCCACATCTGCCATGTCTTCTCTCCTTCATCTGTTCCACAGGGGTGTCTATTCCTTTCCCAAGTCCTGACTGGAGTATCCTATACATTTACCAGACTTAGCCCTAATTCATCAAAGTACAATTCAAAAACATTACCAAAGGGATTGCAAATATGCATAAGCATACTCCATGAACAAAAGGAATGAAACATGATCCACACACATAGAATGGAATACATGCACATATTTCTCCCAGGAAGATTGATGAAAGGATTCTAGGGCTTAGTCCTATTTCTCAAGAATAATTACATATAAGTACCAACATAAGGATAAGAATGTAAAGGTGAAAGAACAAAGTAATTAACACACACATCAAAATTTATCCACATTAGCACGCAGTGAAATGAGACCTTATTCACACACGTATGCCATCAATAACAGTCATTACTAGTTAACCATTGCAAGGATAAAACACATTGAATGGGTATAACTTAACACAAGGAACACTTATATTTTCCATTAAATCCCCAAGCAAACTGGATATGGACTACAACGTTCCAACCCAACCATAGGTCTCTACCCAACCTGTATTATTTCATCACTCAGAGACCACCCCCAAGCTGGGGCTATGGATCCAGTAAAGAGTCCCTCTCAATTTCACTCACAACTTGGTTCACAGTCAATCAAGGCATCCAACACATAGTTAAATTTTTCAAGTAAATGGGGAAGGCAGGTAAGGGTTTTCTATCTCAATAATATCATCCACAAAGCTATGGGAATATCCCAATGACCTCAGACACTTCAAGAGCCTCTTCCCACTGCGATCCACACTCGAATATTCCCCAATGCTACGGTCGAGTGGCTTTGTCCCGCAATAGGGTCTCAGCTCTCCAATCTGGTTATCCTCAAGGGTTTTCTAAGCTTCTCACACTCTGCAATTCACCCCAAGGCTCAGGTTCATGGATTTCTTAACAACATTTTCCTCCCATGTTGGGTTTCTGTGTATTCTTGGTTTTTCAACTCATGCTTACATAGAATCGCGATTTATGGGTCGCGTAAGGGTTCAGTTGATGCTTCCTCCCCAACCAAGGTCCGGGAATGAGGAATACATCCTCCATGAGGTAGGGTGGTTTATGGGACAAGTAAGGAAGAGCCCCATACCCCGCCTTACAGATTCTAGATCTGCCCATACGCCATCGACCTCATGAACAATGCTCTTCACCCACTTCCTTATAGTAGCATTCGATGGCAGTTAGGACAGTCAAAGGGGTTCTCTAAGTGACATATGGAAACCTAGAGTTCAATCCCACATCCCCTCACCTCTCCCTAGTGGATACATAGTTCCCCCTCATTTGGTTGCATTCCATAGCCAACCCTTGGTATTTTTATTTACATGGTATTATTTACATCATTTACATTTGCCATGGCTTACTAGCACATGGTTACCATAATACCAAATACTTGCCTCTCAAATAAAACTTGGACATCCTGTAGTGGGGCCTTGGCCATGAGTGGACCATGAGCTCCACACTAGGGAAAGCACACATTGCATGTATACAATATTTACATTGAATCCAATAACCCTAAGGGTCAAATTAGGGGTATTACAATTCCGTTACCCTTAGAATAACACCATCCTCAGTGTTCCAATACTTAGGAATACATATACAGTTTACACATGTCCAAAATTACAAAAAAGTTGCAGGTCTACCCTGCATTTTATCCTTTACTTTGAAATTCCAAGACCAATCCTTTGCCTCACACAAGCTGCTTCTACTAGATTTGATCTTCCAACTCTGCAGGTGGGCATTTCTCCATAGAAATCCCTTCCTTCTCTTTACCTTCCAACTGATCTACAAGTCTAGAAACTTCATGGCTGCTATCTTTCTTGCTGCTCTTTGTTGGGGAGTTGCAGAGGCAATGATTTCCTCCACATTCCCAAAGTTTTAGTGGCTTCTTCCTCTTTACCTGCTCAGTTTCCTTTGAGTATTCCAACCTAGAACGTTTCTTAGTGGACTGATTGGATGAATGCCTCTTCATTGATCCATTGTCCTTTCCCTTGCTGATTGCTCCCAGAATGATTTTTAATTCCTTTTGCAGACCAATAGAGCCCTGCAAAACCTTGTGGTTCATCTCATTTTGTTGCTTTTGTAGCTTTAGCATCTCTCTAATATTTTCTTGTGTCATGGAAATCATTTGAAGAATATTTTCAGGAAAATCTAATAGCCTTTGGTTTGCTACCATGGTTAATGTGTACAACATCCCACACTTTGCTTGCTAGCACCACTTTTTTTGTCACTACTACAACCAATTGGTTTCAAGTTCTCACCTGTGAAATTCATCATTGCAAATATTGTTAGGCCAAGCATAACATAAACATTAAGTCAGTCAATTATTTTCCTAATTGACATGGAAATTCCATGCTTTATTCATGAGACTTCCACACTTTTCATGCTTTCCCAACATACACGTGAACTCATTCATGTTCATCCTTTCACAAGGAATTAACTATTTCAGCATTCACAATTATTTCAAGCAAATAAATACAATCATCTTTCAACCATATCATGTATTCAACAATTTTATGTTTCTGAGATGCATCAGTCCAAAGGAAAGAGAAGAGTAAGAGTTTTAGTCTTGTTTCAATATGGAGCCACTCCACCACTGTGGTTCCATGCCCCCTAGCCTCTTCACTTCCATGTGAATGCTTGACTTTGCCATTCTTGTTTTGGTTATGACACTTAGTGTCTAAGGTGTGTCTTAAGGATTTTCAACCAGGGAACCCTTCCCCATTGTTTCCTACTGAAATTTTGGCTGCTAGGACCCACACAAGTCCACTAGCGACACTTTCCCATTGCTACTCATGTCGAGCTTTCTAGGACAGTCACATGTACAAATGCATCCTTAGGATTCCTTCAAGGTCCTTGCTTCCTACAATGACCTAGGTTTCCAACAAAGAAACAACAGTGTATCAACTTGGTTATTATAATACTTGTACATGAAATATTTCATTATTCGGAATAAGGAATAGATGATAATTAAATACTTATCTGTATTGTACATTTCCTCGCTACTCCACAGGTTTTATCTCTGATTTACAAGCCTTGGATCACCTGTGGGATGGATGTTCAGTCAGCACACATGCTACTCCACAACATCAAGCAGTCAATGCCAAGCCAGTACCCCAACTGGGTTTATCAGGCATACAACAACCCTTCACCAATACCATCACAACATCAAAATAACCAATGCCAAGCCAGTACACTGACTGGGTTTATCAGGCATACAACAACCCTTCATACACACAACAATCCTTCACAACAACCCCTCACAACAACCTTTCACTTTGATTCTTTAGTGTGCAGCACCCAATTGCACCTGTTTAGGATGAAAAAATAAGATGGATAAGCAAGCTCATTAGTATTGGTGCTCTAAAATTGTAAACATATTTCATAACATTCCCTCTCAAATATTGAAACACCAGGAATGTGTCCATTCCCTTAGGGTGTAGTCAATATTGACAACCCTAACATAAAACAGCACCGGAAAGGTGTGCACACCTTTATGATGTGAGTCATGTAGGCCCTAATCACACTCAAGCAGTCTAAAATAAAAACACCTAATCACATTCCCATAGTCAGAAATAAAACTTTCCCTCGGCATTAATTCTAATAATCAGACATGCATAATTTTAACAAGGGTAACAATTAATTATCTGTTTTGAAGATGTACTGTTTCTTCCTGCACTGTGTCCCCTCAATCAAGCTCAAATCTGAATTCAAAATTCTCTTCACTACAGAATTTTGGTTTATTCAACTATGAGGCCATTCTCATATTGTTTGGATTTTTCAAGCGGCACCACTCTGTCCATTAGGGTTTTATGCTTGCTACCATAACACAACCATCCACCTACAAAATTTCCCTTTGACACAATTCTGGATTATCCAAACAACCATTAGTAATTGATTAGAAAAATTCCAAAACTGAGATTAGCAATTCTACTTCCTTATAGCAATTTATTTGCAACCACGAAACCATTCTCATAACTTAAATCAGAAAAATTTCAGATTTGTTTCATGTAGATATCATGTTGTGAATCCTTGAGATCCTTCTCACAATGCTTGACCTTTTCACATGGTAGATTCCAACCTTCCATATGGTCTTACCCATGCTGCCATACCCAAGACAATCTACCTGAAATCTGAAACATAAATCAACCAAACACTTCCAGCTCTAACATCTTAATATCACCAAGACACATTTACTTCATGTGGATCATTATCATGCTAAAATTGCAAGGTACAGTCACATCATTTACGCAATTTAAATGAAACTTTAAATACTCATTACTTCACAGCCATATCATTTATACAATTCTTCCCTTCCGTAGATCATTCTGGCAGCCCATCAAACATGACTACCTTCTTCATGCGTTAATTCCCATGCATTCATAGCAGTTGATGAAATGATCTTATAATTACCATTAATTCATCATTTCATCTTATTGTTTTATTGCAATGAACATACACCACAACCATGCATTTCTGCAATGCATCATAACATGTGCACCCATACTCATGCATGCACATTTACAACATTAATATTATCTTTTAATGTGAATTTACTTCATGCAACCACAGATTTACAAAATATTTTAATGCACATTAACATATATGTAACCACAGATATGCGTGCATAGTCAACGAGACCTACATAATATATTAATGTACCCAATGCATTACAACATTGATCCAAAACATTGTTGCACCTACACAGTTTTCTTCCATGGTAAGTTGGGCATCTTAGTCAATGCTTCAACACAATTTTTTCAAGGGTAGTTGTTGTTGCGTTTAAAGAATTCATTCATAAGTTTCTAGAAGTTTACTTTGATAACTAGACAATGTATGGTTAGCTTAAGAATCATATTTACATCTTAAGGTTGATGTTAGAGTGTTGTAGACAGTATAATATTTCTTTGAATATGAAGAAATGCATATTTTGTGCCCCATATGGTATATTGTTGGGTCATGTAGTTTGCAAGCATGGTCTATTGGTGGATCCTGCAAAGATTGCCATTATAGTCGATCTACCTCAACCTACTTTTGTTCGACAGTTAAGGCTAAATATAGGTCATACAAGATATTATAGGAATTTTATTAAAGGTTATGCTCAGATTACAGCACCGATGGAAAAGTTGCTCAAGAAAGATGTGAATTTCTAGTGGACTGAAGAGTGTCAGCAGAGCCTTGACACGTTGAAGGAGAAAATGGTTACAAAACCTATCCTAGTATTCCCAGACAAGAAAAAAGAGTTTCATGTGCATGTTGATGCATCTTTGGTCACTCTGGGCGTGGTGATCGCTCATCCAGATGAGTTTTCTATTGATCATCCTATTGTATTTGATAGTAGAAAGTTGTCCACAACAGAGAGAAATTATTCTACGATGGAGAGGGAAGGGATGGCCATGGTTTATTCCCTGCAGAAGTTTAGGAATTATCTATTAGGAGGACACTTTAAAATGTTTACAGATCATTCTGCATTGAAGTACCTCATCAACAAGCCAACGTTGGGGGGGATTATCTGCTAGTCGTTACTATTATTTTAGGAATATGATTTCGATATCGTTGTCAAACCAATGAGGCTAAATGCGAGGCCCAACCACCTGATGAGGTTAGAATTAAGAGAATTAGAACTGACCAATTTGGAAGATAACCTCCCATATGCACAACTCTTTTCAGTAAGAATGGTTGATGAGTACTTTCAATATATTGCAATATTTTTGTCTATAGGTGTGGCACCAGAAGGATATACGACTATGTAGAAGAAGTAGCTAGTTGTTAATTCTATGGACTATCAACTAATAGTTGGTTAGTTGTACAATATAGGACCGGATGAGGTATTACATCGTTTTGTTTTGGAACACAAGAGACCGATCATGTTAGCTAAGGCTCATGTCATTGTTGTGGGATGCCATTATGCGGGTAAATTTACTGCACAAAATATTTTAAGAGTCAGGTTATGGTGCCCTACCCTTCATAAAGATGATAAGGAATATTTTCAAAGTCGTGATGTATGTCAGATAATTGGAAATCCATAGAGGAAATATGAAATGTCATTAGTTCCCCATGTTACATTGTAGGCCTTCGACACGTGGGCTATTGATTTTGTGGGTCTGATAAACACACCCATAAAAAGGACTGGTGCAATGTACATAATTATTGCGACTAATTATCTTACCAGATGGGCTGAAGATGCACCATTACGATATTGCAGTACTGCGATTGCTACAAAGATTCTCTTTGAAAATGTAATCACCAGGTTTGGCTATCCCTGATTTCTATTGAGTGATCTGGGTGCACATTTTGTTAATAAGATTATATAGGCACTTGAAGAAGAATTTAAGATCTACCATAGAACTAACATTCCATATCACCTATAGGAAGATGGGACCATCAAGGCATTCAATAATATTTTGGAACATGCACTAACAAAAGTTTGCAATGTGAACCGCGACGACTAGGACTTAAGAGTTCTTGTAGTTTTATGGGATTCTAGAGTGACATATAAGAAGTTGATGGGTTAGACACCCTTCAAATTGGTGTATGTACAAGAGGTTGTGATGCCAGAAAATATCTCACCAGATCCATCGCAGCAAGATCAGAGACAAGAGGGTACCTATGGACAGTAGTAGAACACAAGTCAAAATACATAGAAAAATGGAGCCATGGTGATGAAATAAACCCACCCCTTCAGAGCATGAGGACCAAGAATCAAGCCAGAATTGAAATGATCCGGGTCTGGCAGAAAAGCGCAAGGATGGAACATTGACATAAGGGGGAAATAAAAAGCATAAATCACAGAAGTCCAACACTGTTCAAGACTTAAAAGAGGATGATGTTAACATCCTATTCGACATGATGACTGAGGTTACTAAATAAAATAGGAAAATCACAGAGGAGAAAATGGTGCAGCTGTTTAATAGCGTGATAGACATTTTGGATACACTTTTTCAATCTGTCAAGAGGATTATCACCTCGATTCCGCATGTTAGAAAAACAGGATCGCAAAGCAATAACAATAAACATGATGCAAATATAAATCACATATAACATATTACAAGAGAGACACCAATATAACATGGTTCACCCAAGATGGGCTACGTCCACACAAAAATTGCGAGTCATTATTATACCATGCAATAAATGAAGTGATACAACCTGCAGCACATCCACTGCAACTTCCTTTTCACTCTCTCACAGTCTCTCTCACACAATCAAAGATCTTTAGAATTCTACAATACATTACCCATTTGTATTACAATGTCTTACTTTTAAAGGGTAATTACCATGGGAAAATACTACGGGATACCCAGAACCATGGGCCCATAAACTGTTGGCCAACAAAACAACCCAAAAATTTATTTTGGGGGCAATGTTCCCCTACACCCCCCCATTGGGATGAGTGTACAGTCCACCTGCACAACATATAAGACTGGGGTACAAACACGACTGAAACAACAACATCTCTAAATCAGGAAGATCAGGCTCCACAACCAATAATCTCCCACTTAGAGACTGATCACAAAAAATCCACTACGGCTACACTTGCTAGACTATGCTTTGAACCTTGGACCTGTAAAATTTCTCATCTCCACCTTCATGCTTGAAGGAAAACTAAAACAAAGAAGGAACTCAGTTTCTCTCTGGTTACTACCTTTGTCAACATGTCTGCAGGACTTTGTCTAGTGTGTATCTTTTCCATCTTCAACAATTCATCTTCTAGAACATACCGTATGAAATGGTACTTGAGATGTATATGTTTAGTCTTAGAATGGAAGGATGAGTTCTTTACAAGATGAATGGCACTCTCGCTATCATTGTACAACCTACTATTCTCCTACTTCTTACCCAATTCCTCCATGAACCTCTGTAACCAAATCTTCTATTTACTATGCTTTGTAGCAGCAACATACTCTGCTTCTGTTGTTGAGCGCAACAACCTTTTGCAGCTATGAAATCCAACTTACAAATGTTCCACCTACAGTAAATACATACCCTATGGTGCTCCTCCTACTGTCTTTATCACCTGCCATATCTACATCAACATATCCCTGTAGAACAATGTCTGAACCTCCATAAAATAATGCTTGAGTGGTAGTACCTCTCAAATACCTTAGAATACACTGTACTTCCTTCCAATGTTCTTTACCTAGATTGTTCATATACCTACTCACAACTTCCACTGCATGTGCAATATATAGTCTTCTTCACACCATGGCATACAACAAGCTATCGATTCCTTATGAATAGGGAACCCTAGACATGTAATCTATATCTTCCTGTATCTTGGGACACATCTCCTTACTTAGTTTGAAATGGCTAGCCAAAAGTGCACTAACTGATTTTGCATTCTAAATTCTAAACCTCTACAACACCTTTTGTATGTACTCACCTTGAGACAATGCCAATTTGAGAATTTTCCTATCTCTTGTTATTCTCATACCAAGGATTTTCTTTGCAGCACCCAAATCCTTCATCACAAATGGATTAGCTAACTTCCTTTTGAGCACATTTATATCCTGCATGTTATACTCTGCAACAAGCATATTATCTGCATACAATAACAAGATAATATATCTTCCATTATCTAGCCTCTTGAAATAAACATGGTGGTCAAAATGACATCTACTATAACCCCGTTCTGCCATAAACCTATCAAATTTCAAATACCACTACCTTGGATGTTACTTTAGGCCATACAAGCTCTTCTTCAACCTGCATACCAAATTCTCCTTCCCTTTGACCTCATACCCCTGTGGCTACTGCATCTAAATCTCTTCCTCCAAATCACCATGGAGAAATATTTTTTTCACATCTAACTGTTCAAGATGCAAATATTCTACCGCCACTAGACTTAAAATAGTTCTAATTGAAGTCAGTTTAACAACATGAGAAAATATTTCATCAAAATCTATACCTTTCTTATGTGCAAACCCCTTTACAACAAGTTTGGCCTTGTACCGCTTCTTTCCTTCATCTTCTTTATTCAACCTATAAACCCATTTATTCTGCAATGATATTTTACCAGTAGGAAACTGAACCAAATCCCAAGTTTGTTTTCTTACCAATGAATCCATCTCCTCATTCATTCCTTGATCCCACTTCTTTCTAGTTTCCACCTGCATTGCTTCTTCATAACATTCTGGTTCACCAGAATCAGTCATCAATAAATAATATAGTGAAGGAGATAATCGTTCAGGGGGTCTACTTAACCTAGTAGGTCTTCAAACAGTTGCAAGAGTTTGAGGTACCTGTTGTTGTTCATGATTTTCCAACACCTTTCGAACTTCATTTTTTTTATTTCATCACGCACTGTGTACTTTATGTTTTCCTTTTCCTATTTTTTTCCCTGTAGCTAATCTTTATACATGACCTTTTCATTTAATACCACATCTCTATTCCTAATGATTATTTTATTTTCATAATCCCATACGCGATAGCCAAAATCATCAACCCCGTATCCAATAAAGGTACATTTCTGGATTTATCCTCAAGCTTTGTTTTATTTTCTTTATCAATATGGACAAATGCTTCACAACCAAAAGTTATCATAAAAGAGTAGTTTACCCTTTTACCTGTCCAAGCCTCCTCTGGAATACCACCATCCAAAGCACTTGAAGACCCTTTGTTTATTAAGTAAACAACAATATTTACATCATCTACCCAAAACTATAAGGGTAACTATGCATGCAATCTCATACACCTTGCATGCTCCATGATTTTTCTATTCATCCTTTCTGACACACCATTTTCTTGTGGTGTTCCTAGGATTTTTTTCTCTCTATGAATCCCATGGTATGAACATTAAATATCAAATTCCTTTCCGCGGTACTCACCTCCATTATCAAATCCGAGACACTTCAACCTTTTTCTTGTTTCATTCTCAACCAAACCTTTCCATTTCTTAAAAGTAGGAAACACATCAGATTTCTCTCTAATGCAATAAACCTAAGTCTTTCTAGTTACATCATCAATAAAAGTAACATAATAAGGAGAGCCACCAAGAGAGTGTACGTGAGCTGGTCCCCATACATCTATATGTACAAGCTCTAACCTTTCACTCTTCTTTTGTTTCCCAACCTTGATAAATCTGACTCTCTTATGTTTTCCATAAACACAGTTCTCACGTAATTCAAAACTTACCTGCTTCAGATCTGGTAGCAACTTCCTTGAGTGGAGAATCTTCATCCCCTTCTCACTCATGTGACCAAACCTATGATGCCACAATGTTTTATATGTTCATGTGGAAGCTAAAGAGATATAACATTCAGTATTATGAGGACATAAATACAACGTACCTATCCTGCCTCATTTTTCTATCACCATTGATCCTTCAGTGATATTCCACCACATTTCTCCAAACATAGACAAACAACCACCATCTCCCAACTGTCCTATTGAGATAATATTTCTTTTCATAGCAGGGATATTCCTTACATGTTTCAGCAGCCATTCACCATTCTTTAACTTTATCCGTACCTTATCAATTCCCACAATTTTACATGGTTCATCATCACCCAATAAAACATGTCCAAAATCGCCTGGAACATAATCATGAAAGAATTTCCTATGGGGTATAGCATGACATGAATCCCATGAATCTGCTACCCAATAATCACTAGTATTATCTATTGATGTATATGTAACTTCGGAATGTATTTCATCTATGTATTTATTGTACTCCTATAGAGATGTTATTATTCCTCTATACGAAAGTGTCGTCATTTATATTGACAAGTTTTGCAAGTGTTGTAACTTGCCAATGGGTTATTAGACCACCTTGATGGGGTCGGCCCTGTATGAGCCATGTGGGTAAATGGGTTATTAGACCACCAAGTGTGGGTCGGCCCGGATTAATGTAACCATGGGTTATTAGGCTAAGTTAGACAAGTCGGCCCCATTGGTTTATTGGGCAGGACGGGACAAGTATAAATAGAGATCGGGAGATCTCTATTTGATCATCTCATTACACACACTTCTGTCATTCGAAAAGTGGCGCACTTGTGAGGAAGAGGATCTGCTACTAGGAGAAGACTATCTCTTGTACTTTGGTTGTATCATTGCTCTTCTATCTCTGAGGAAGTTATGGGGTTTTTCACCTTCTTGGTTTTCCCCAGTGAAACTCTGTGTCTCTTGTGTGCTTGCATTATTGTGTCCATGATTGATATGCTGTAGATATGCTGTAGATATGCTGTACATGTTATTCTCTCAGTGAAGATCTTAGATCAGATTGAAAATTTTGAAAAACTAACATTATCTAATGCAAGAATCAAAGCATCTTGTAACACATCACCTACTACATTTGCTTCGTGAGTAGTCTCTTGTTGTCCATCTCCTTTCTTCTTTAGAGATCTACAGTGTTTCTTCAGATGTCCTTTCTTTCCATAGTTTCAACACTCTATATTTCCCAGTATGGAATTAGATCTTCCCTTCCTAGACTTGTTGCAGTTACCTAGGATCTTTCCTCTCTCCCTTTGTCTTCCCCTTCTTTCCATGGTCAATGCATTACCTAATGTCTCACCTGTGATTTTCCTTCACATTTCCTCGCTAATAATAACATGAACAACATCATCAAATTTCAAAGTGTTTGAACCAGAGACAGAGTTACTTACAGCCATGACCAATCCATTACAACTTTGTAGCAATGAACACAAGATTAAAAGAGCCCTAAGTTCCTAACCTTATCATCCAAGTTCACTTTTACAAAACTTAGCTGATTTGTAATCGTATTAAATTCATTTAAATGATCAAAAACAGATCCACCTTCTGACATATTCATATTAAATAAATGCTTCATTATAAATACCTTGTTTGAGGACGAGAGTTTTCCATACAGCTTACCCAATGCGCTCATTAGACCCTACGTTGTCTTTTATTTTGAGATATTGAAATCCACCGATGAAGCAATGCATAATCGTATTGTTCCCAGTTCCTTTCTATCAAGAACCTCCAATTCTTCGTCCTTCATAGTCGCCAGCTATTTTGTTTTTCCTCCCAATGGTAGGAATAGATCCTTCCGATACAAATAATCCTCCATTTGCATCTTCCATAACTAGTAGTTTTGGCCATCAAATTTCACGACCTTAAGCTTTCCTTCTTTCGACATTGCTCCCACTCAAACCAAGAACCCTTCTTTCCTGCGAATTTATCTGCTAAATAGACCTTTGGCTCTGATACCAATTGTTAAAAAAATAAGATCACAGAGCAATAACAATAAACAAGATGCAAATATAAATCACATATAACACATTGCAAGGGAGACACCAATATAACTTGGTTCACCCAAGATGGGTTTACGTCCACCCAAGATGGCTTCTCCCTTGGACCCCCCAACCATGGGGGGAAATGCTCGCCCACACCCCCCCCACTGGGATGAGTGTACATTACACCTACACAGCGTGTAAAACTGGGGTACAAACATGACTAAAACAACATCTCTGAATCAGGAATATAAGGATCCACAACCAACACCGCAACAGGATACTATGTTGAGGGTGGAGGCTGCACAGGAAGAAGAAATTCGGGAGTAGTTGGCTCCACTGCCATCAAGTGAAGGAGTGGTCAAAGTTTTTCAGAGATCACTAAGTTTCGATGAGGCAGGACGAAGTACACAAATTCCATAGACAATGTATGCGGAGTTGAAGTTATCTGCATTACCACTTTTTATGTTGCATAATCTACAAGAAAGCATTGCACAAGAGAGGAAGACAAGGGAGGCATCCCTCTTGGATATTATAAAGGGATACAAGAATCAAGCATCATTATTAAAGGATATCTCTGCTGATGTTCAGCAGGACAAGGAATTACTTCATCAAGAAAAATAGAATTTTTAAGAGGTTGTCAAAGTAACATTATGCGAAGTCCCTAAGGCATCAACAATCGGTGAAATGACTTCAGAGGATAAACTATAGCACCTAGAAGTTGTCATTTTGGGTTATAGAAAAAAAGTACAAGAATTGGAAGCCAAGATGGTGCTCAACACCCCTCTTAAAGTGACCGAACAAAGATAGGTATAGGTTCAAAGAGTTGTCCAGATTATTTAGGAAGTAGAGGCCGAATGTATGAAGATGTATGAGGAAGTATCGCAGTCCTGGGTTGTGTTGTTTGAAGATGCAAAGCTAGAAGATGTTACTACTAGAATTGGGGATGAAAAAGAAAATATGTCAAGCCTAAGGGGTATTCCAAAGAATCTATGACTAGTCGAGAGGATACAAAGAGCTGCAGAAAACAAAGCATTGCAAAATGAAATTAACCAGTTGCGGGTGCATCATAGGAAGTGAATGAAAAGAGTGGAATCGCTCCATTCGGAAGCTGAGCGAGTATCTTAAATAATTGGGAGTTATCATACGTCCATTCATTCATTAGTCACTCAAACTGTTGAGCAGAGTAGAGAGTATGTTACTGCTAAGTTGGTCAAAGTGATCAACCAAAAAAAGGATGAAGTCTAGCAGTTG
The DNA here is from genome assembly GCA_027924585.1 of Larix kaempferi. Classification (NCBI taxonomy): domain Eukaryota; kingdom Viridiplantae; phylum Streptophyta; class Pinopsida; order Pinales; family Pinaceae; genus Larix; species Larix kaempferi. Next base: position 501,112 of record BSBM01001943.1, on the reverse strand, counting down.
GTCGAAGCAACACAAAAGGTATACGGGGAGTTCTTGTCAAAGATGCAGGAACCTATACCACAACCTTGAAGCGGCTCAGGACGAGCCACGTTTGAGTGTTGGGGCCTATTCGGCCTAGCATATTTGGGTACCATTTTTGGTGAAGATAGTTTTAGTTTTGACAAAGGCATAATAAAGTGGTTCAATTAAGTGGTCAAGTCCAACGAAGCAGTCGATAAATGAGGGAAACGGTCATGTTGATTATGTCAAATAATCGGAGTTGAGTCAATTAGGTAGAGTTTGTCCACATATATTAATTAGTTGAGTAGTCGATTATTGGGTTAGTGGGAGAGGGGCAAGATAAGTGTGCCCTATAAATATGTAATAAGAGGGAAATTATGGGGCTGTTAGCTAGTTGAATAGATAAGATAATGTTGTTGAGAGATATTTTTGTACTGCGGAACTACTCTATGTATTTCGAAGCTATTTTAAGGAGGTGAGTTGCATGATCTGTAGGATGTGTGCACAGTTATTTTGTAAGTCAAGGAAGAATCTGTAAGTCATAAACATGAACTACTTATTTATTGGTTGCGACTCATAATACAAAGAAAGCGCTTTTGTGGTTTTTCCCAGATTGGGTTTCCATGTTAAATCATGGTGTCCTTGTGTGATGTGATATGTGTTTCTTTCCACTGTTGATGAGTTACATGAATGAATGAATACCTGTGTGTAATTAAGGATTATATAAATGCGAAATATAATGTGTGTTATATAAATTTGGCTATCACATATGTTATAGCCAAGTGAATGGCATGTCGATATAATAGATCTATCGAATAATGGGTTGTTTAGTAAATTATTGGTCTGTCGATCTGTTCCCCTTCTACACCGAAGAAGCTTGGTTTCTATAGTCGCCATAAGTACTTCGGGTGAGACCTCATCTACTTCGTAAGTGTTGTTGAAAGGAATAAACCCATTTCGGGCCAGTATCTATGGTGTTTGTTGGTGATGTGTTAGATGTTTGAACCCTAGTCAAAGTAAAATGTCACCCACAAATGGTTCAATTGCCGAGACTTGAACCTGGGTCTGTCGAGTGAGAGCAGGCATTTTTTCATTGATGCATATCCCACATTTTGGTCAGACGACGGAAGCTAATTCCTACGTCAAGTAGTTTATTCTTTGTTTCCATGGAGGATGACTATGGTTAGATACCAAGGTGTCAGTGGATACCAACTTAATAGAAAAAATCATAGGTGTTAGGACTAAATTCGTGCTAGGTGTTCGGGTAGGGTAGGTCTATGCCCATAGAAAAACTAAAGGGAAGTGCTGCTCCAAAAACCTGTGGTCCAGAAATACTGGAGATTTAAGTCCTGAAGGACGGAGCTGGTTCGAAGACAGAAAAATCCGATAGTATTTCAGGTTTTTGCAGTAATCAGAGGATTAAAACTGAAAAGGTTGCGTTGGTTGCATGTGTAAATACATACAGACGGTTGTGATTAAGGGAGGTAAAGGATCGATGGTCATAAATGATCATTGCGATGGGATTTGACTAGCCTTTAAATGCTAGCAGAAAGGTTAATCAACGTGCAAGTCCAAGTAAATAAACGATCGATCGTCAGGATCAGCGGCCAAAAAGGCATTCGCATTTCCTACATGCGCATTAAAGACTGCATTTCATATTTGTGAAGTTAGGTTAAAGCCTTACACCATATGACGACCCAGATCTCGTGAGGAGAAGATCTACGGCCGAGAGCAACTTCGCAGATGTTACTTGTGCGACGGAGTGGTGGGTGTCGAATATGTGAAGTCAATGGAAGAAGCACCGCTCGACAGTTCAGATGAAAGCAGGGTCGAAATCCATGATCCAAGGATGATCATGAGTGTGGGAAGAGAGAAAGCGCCTCCGATATAAATTAATGAGTGCCAAGTCGATGGAGGCCACCTCAATGTTGTCATATATGCATCCATTCACCGTGAAGACCTGGTTTGGAATGTATTGACATTAGTGTTGATTTCAGCCATCATGCCCATTTGCGTAGGATATCTTGTCAGGTCATCATGGCGCAATGATTTCTCGAGGCTGTCGTCATTATCACGGTATTTATAAAGCATGGCCACCCATGGTGCTCAGCTCACGTCCATACCATAAGGTGGAAGGCCCGACTATTCGGGCATCTTTCAGTTGGGAGCAGATTATGGAGGAGGGAAAAAAAGCTGAGGTGGTTATCATGCCTGAACAAGTGTGGTCCAAGATGGAGGAAGGGCATATTCCTCCAGCTCCAATAGTTCTCGACCAGGTGGAGGAAAGCTCAGCCAATGATCTAGAAGAGTAGGAAGATTTGCAGGTAGGCCAAGAGGAGCGACATCAGTTAAAGAAGAAACAAACCTCTAAAAGCGAGTAGGACACATGCCCAGACATGGATATTGTTAAGGATCACATCCTCCCCACCAAGGCAGCGACACCCCCTCCCGCAGCTGAAGGAGCACCGACAAAAGAGCCACTGAAGATAGAAAACTTCTTCAATCCTCAGGGAGAGCTGAAGGCTCATGAATGAGATGGCGTTCGTTCACATTTTTTTTCGTTTCCTCCGGCAAGTCTATTTCCTGGCTAAATGTATGAACATCTTTTTCTTTCATTTTGAAGCGAAGTTTGGGTCTACCCGTTGTTGAAATCACTATTGTCGGAACCTTGCGAAGGGACATCCATATCGTCATTAGCAGTTCGTCTGATAGCTGTTGCTATCGTTTGGTAATATGCTGTCGAGGGCAGCTAACTGAATGGCATAGTTGGCTGCATAGTCATACCATGATTTGTAACCGTTTTGATGCTCGGTCCAAGGCCTATAGCCTACAAATAGAAATGTAAAGAATATCAATGGGTTGGAAAATCAAGTGGCTGAGGCCTTGGGAGACCTCTGCTCTATATTGAAGAATTTTCTTAACAGAATAGTAGTGTTTGAAGCTAATTTTAATGGCAGAGATTCCTGTGACATTTAGCTTACAGTCTATATCTTCTTCTTCTCATGTGCATGTGCTTCTTGTGATTTACTTCCATTATGTTTGCTAATTCATGCTTGAATAAGAGTAGCATTAGAATAGGATTCATAGAAATTATGCCCTCTTCTTTTCATTTCAAGTATCCACCACCAATTTCTGCTAAAGTTGACATTGAATTCATCCATGTTAGATGCTCATGTTAATGGACTGTTCATCTCTTCTTCTTTTATCACCAGACAACATGTAATGTACCCACCCTTGGACCCAGTGCAAGGAGGGGAACCTAATGCCATTCTATGGGGATTTTTATAAACTCAGCCATATACATTAGATTCACAGCCATAAAAGAGATGTGTGCAGATGGAAATCAAACAAACATGCACAGCGGAAATGAACTCATCCACACACATAATACATGATTGTTATTCTTTTTAACACAGTCAACAAATTAACACATTTGCAGAAGTAAATACACAATAAAATACTCATCTTGATGCAATGCTGTCCCAAACAAGTAGCTATGTCGCTACAACATTCCTCCCAGCCATAGGTCTCTACCCAGCCTGTATTCTTTCAGCACTCAGAGACCACCCCCGAGCTGGGCATGATATCTACAAGGAAAAAGGGAACCCTCAAGCACAACAAAGCCCAAAGCAATGGATACCCAACTCAACCCCAACATTCTCTTGCACATCAAACTCAAATATGGGCTCTGGAACACACTTTCAACAGTGGTACTTAGGAACTAGATGGACAAGGGTTTTCCCAAAACGTAGGCACACCAAAAATGGATTTGTGAGAGGGAAAATCGACCATAGGGAAGAAAACGATTTCTCCCACAAATATACTAGCAATCAGTGAGCCAAGACAGCCTCTATGGTTCCCAAATCGATTTTCCTTTCTTTCCCCACTGTTATACAACACAAAAACGCCCTTCCCAGGTATGGTAATGAAGGAAACACAGCCTAAACCATAGATAAAAATGCCCAGGTAGCTCTAAACTCGTGGGAGAGTAAAGCTGGTTGGTGAATAATGGCTTGGAGGCAATTCCGTGGCTCCTTTCTTGCCCAAGAAGCCAGACACAAAATTCTACGAAGGGTGGCTTGCCCATACTCGAATTTGGACAGCCATACCTCCCATTCCCCAAGGCATTAACTACCTCAACCAGCTCTTGGGAGAAATGAATGGGTGGGTACAAAAGTCAACATGGGTAGTTGAGGGTTCATGGGTTCTCTCATTGACACTTGGCTTGACTTGATTGACTCAAGGGTTTGAATATTTTCTCCCATGGTTCACTAGCACATGGATAGCATAATTTCAAATACTTTCCTCTTCTAGGTCGAGTGTTCGCTAGCGGGGCCATGGCCTTGAGCTCCACGCTAGGAATCATACATAATATGTATACAATATTTACATTATAACCCAAAATATTACAAGGGTCAAAGTGGGGACGTGACAATCCCCTCCCCTTGGAATAACACCATCCTCGGTGTTCCAATTACTTAGGAATACATACACGCTATATACATGTCCAAAATTCAAAAAATGTGGTAGGTCTGTCCTACATTTCACCCTTTACTTGGGTTTTCAGTACCAAGTCCTTTGGTCTTCACAAATGGCTCCTGCTGGCAGGGACCTTCTAGCTCTGCATGAGGGCATTGTTCCAAAACAATCCCTTCCCTTTCTTTACCTTCCCGCTGATCTACAAGTCTGGAAAATTTATGGCGGCTACACTCTTGATGTTCCATTGTTGGGCAGTCGCGAAGGCAATGATTTCCTCCACATCCCCAACATTTCATTGGTGGCTTTACCTTTTCCTGCTCGATGTCCTTTGAATCTTCCCACCTGGAATGTTTCTTAATCAGACGATTGGATGAATGCTTCTTCATGGATCCACTTTCCTTTCCCTTACTGATTGCTCCCAGAATGCTTTTTACCTCTTTTTGCAAATGAATAGAGTCCTGCAAAATCTTGTGCTTCATCTCATTTTGTTGCCTCTATAGCTTGAGAACCTCTCCAAGATTTTCTTGGGTCTTGGAAATTGTTTGAAGAAGAATTTCAGCCAACTCTAATAGCCCTCGGTTTGCTTCCATGTTTAATGGAAACAACTGACCACACTTTGCTTACTAGCAGCACTTTCTTGTGCCGGATGCAACCAATTGTTTCACCTTCTTACCTATGAAATTCATCATGGAAATCCTTTGTTAGGACAAGCATAACATAAACATTAAAATTAGTCAATTATTTTCCCAATTGACATGGAATGTCCACACTTTATTCATGGGACTTCCAAACTTTCATGCTTTCCAACATACACATGAACTCATTCATGTTCATTCTTTCACAGGAAATTTATTATTTCAGCATTCACAATTCATTTCAAGCAATTAAACACAATCTATTCTCAGCCATGACGTGCACTCAACAATCTTTTGTTTTATAAATGCATCAATCAAAAGGAAAGAGAAGAGTAGGATTTTCTCCCTCTTAGTCTTGTTCTATTTTGGAGCTACACCATCGCTGTGGTTTCATGCTCCTTAGTCTCTTTCACTTCAATGTGAATGCTTTGAATTCCTTTCTTGGCTATGACACTTAGTGTCTAAGGTATTTCTAAGGATTTTCAACTAGGAACCCTTCTCCATAGTTTCCTACAGAACCTTTGGCTGCTATGACCCACTCATGTCCACTAGCACCATCTTTCATTACTTCTCATACTGAGCTCTTTAGGATGGTCACATGTCCATCTGCATCCCTATGATGCCTTCCTGGTCCTTGCTTCCAACAATACCTACACTCAAACATTGAATCAATTCACATGTTTAGCTTATTTTCATAGGGTTTATCTCTAAACAAGAGTTTAGGAAATCATAACCAAATCATATACACACGTATATTTATAAGCAAGAAGCTGCAAGGTATTCAAATACTTATCTGTATTGGATGTCTTTACTTAATTCCACGGGATCCTTCTTTTCTTTATGAGCTTTGTATTTCCCGTGAACACAATTATGAATGTTGGGCTAGAACGTAGGCTACTCCACAATCATTCGAGTAGGCAATGCCAAGCCAGTACATCGACTGGGTTTTATCAATTGTTTAAGGGATATTCGACCAGCATACACGCTACTTCACAATATTAAGTAGTTAATTCCCAACCAGTTACTCTCTAGATTTCTCAATAATTTATATCGCCCACTCATTTACTCTTTGGATTTACCAGTAACTTATAGTTCTTTCCGGGTCTTGCTTTCCTGCAATGACCAAGGTTTCCAACAAAGAAACAATAGTGTATCAACTTAGCTGTTAGAAGACTTATACCTAAAATATTCATTATTCCAAACAAGACATAAATGAAAACGAATACTTCTCTGTATTGTGAGTTTCCCCTCTGGTCCACAGGGTCTTGCTTCGCTTTGCAAGCCTTGGAATCGCCTATGGACTTGGATGTAGTTAATGCTTAACCAGTGCACCTTCACGCCGACTGGAATTACCAAGCATTTCGTGGTTCCCAACCAGTCCCATGCCTGGTTGGCCCTCTCCAATGCCGAGCCAACACATTCGTTTGGGTCATCAACCAATGGAAGGAAACTGCGCCACCGACCATTATAGGTCAAGGCTCTACTATGGATCCTTAGGAATCTCAGGGTTTTCTGTCAGTCTTGGAGCCCCCCTCCTACTGCTGACCTAATAGAGATTTTATGCCTTCACCAATGTCACCACACCTTCTCGCACCACAACCCTTTACACACACATCAACTCTTCATTCATACAAGGACGCCACTCCTTTTCTTGTGCAAATCGGTGGTTCCTTTTAGGAACTTTATAGGTGACTTTCTTGACTGCAGGTTAGCATGGTCCCACTCACACAAGGATGATACCCCTTTTTACTACACAGCTCCTTGGGTTTGTCCATCCCTTCCAGTATTATTTAGTGTGAGCATAGAAAGGTTACCAATTCCTATACAATCCTTCTCCGTACCCTTCTTCACTTTGCCTCTTAATGTGCAGTACCAATTGGCATCTGTGTAGGCTAACAACACAAGAGGGACAAGTAGGCTTATCAGTATTTCTTCTCAAAATTGTATCCGCATTCCATAACATTCACTATCAAGTATTGAAACACCAAGAATGCGTCCATTCCCTTAGGGTGTAGTCAATATTGACAACCCTATCATGACCCGGCACTAGAAAAGGTGTGCACCCCCTTTCTGATGTGAGCCATGTAGGCCCTAATCATACTCAAGCAGTCTGAAATGATATAAATAAATTAGAGCATGCTCTACATATTAATACTAATAATTTTGATATGCATGTTCTTATCTAGGGTCACAGAATACTCATTCATTTTTGTAGATGTGTCTTTTCCTTCATTTGCGGAGAGTGGGGGCTCCCTTCTCTAAGTCAACAGTTCTTCGGTTTGCCACCCTAATCCTTCCATGTTCCATAATCCACACATGCCTTCTTGGCATAGCTTTACCATCTCACTCTCATAGTTTTCCAACATACAGCTCAGCTGAGATGTCATCCTTAAATATGAAATGGTGTTTCACCCGAAACTCATTTCCAAAGAATGGGGTCCTTCCCATGGATTTTGGCTTCTGCAAGTCATCACACATGGTCTTCCTACAATATGTCTTTCTGGCACATTTATCAAATAGCCAAACAGTCAGCAGCATTTAACAATAAAATTCAAATCTGATTTCTCTAATCATTCAATGGCATTAATAATTAAATTCAAGTCCGAATTTGCAATTATGTTCTCTACAGAAATTGATTTGCTTAGCCACGAGTATGTTCTCATATCGTTTGGCTCTTGCTCATGGTAGATTCCAATCTTCATCATAGACTTACCCACATTTTCCATGCCCAAAACAATCTACCTGAAATCTGAGACTTCAATCAGCCAAACATGTTGTGAGTATCTTGTGCATATAATATTTCATTGTTGCAATAGTCACTGAAGTGATCTCAGAATTATAACACTCAATAACTCAAACACCCTCAGCTATTAACATTTGGAATGCAACGAAATATATATATATGTGCATCATCATAATAATAAAATTGCAAGACACAATCACATCATTTATGCAATTTAAATGAAGCTTTAGATACTCATCACTTCATAGCTATATCATTTTATGTAATTATGTCCTTTCAACATAGCACTCTTGGTAGCCCATCAACATGTCTACCTTCTATATTCAATCATTCTCCTGCATTCATAGTAGCTCATTAAATAGCTCACCATTTCGTTTATTATCTAAGTGCAATAAAACATGCACCACAACCATGCATTCGCATAATCTTTTAATGTGCACCCACTCAATGCATAACCACGAGATTGTACAAAATATTTTTAATGCACATCCCCTCAATGCAACCTTGCATTAATTCACGAATATTATTCCTTCAAACATATTATGGCCTAACCATGTCTTCCCCACATAGCATGCACTACCATGATAGGACCATAAGTCCTCACTTGCTTTGGTTGTTTAACTCACAAGCAACATACACAAATGGCATGATATAATCCCATATGAATGCATTCTAGTATTTAAAACAGTCATATGGTAGAGGGTTCCTCGCCCTTACTACCCCATACCTCACCATACCTAGTAGGTTAACATTCACATTCAGGCACTCAATACCACATGCCAACCAATCAACATAATTTAAACATAGTTGAAGGGGTCTTACCAAATACTCATTCCACATTCATGCAGTTAAGCACAAATCACCATTACCTGCATGGCTGTCATTAACATCGCTTGATGTTACATGATCAGTTGGCCTCTTACCAATGCTACACAGTCTTTTTGCCAACCTCATGATCATAGATTTGTTGCACCATCCTTTCTTCATAAGGTTGTTGGTCATATGCAACAATCACCATCCACGCCCCTAGTCATGCTTCGGTTGTCTTTGGTCCTATAACCATTGCAAACATGACTAGTTATTTAACAACCACCATAATCATCTTTAAGTGGCTCATTACATATGCAAAACCTCACTATTCTACCAATATGCAATATCATATATATACACAAGTATTTTTACATGCACTATGCAATGTTTATCAATATGCCATCTAGTGCATATTCATTTCAGCTATGTAATCTCTTATATTTTCAATCATGCTTCTATAGTCTGATTCATACAACCATTATCAACAACATTACTGGTGATCAACCACAAGCAATACCATTAATGGGTTATTGCATGTGTAACTTCACTACCTTTACCCATATGCAACATGATGCATCACATGCACTATGCAATGACTTTTTAATCATGCCCACTAATTCATTTTTAATCTACTACTCTCTTGCATTTCCAACATCTCAATTCCATGATTTCCAACATATAAAACTCTAGAAATATAAATACAATAGCACGAGAGGAGTTAAGGAATTCTCCCTTTCCAATTCCTCATTATGACATGGAGTTCCTCCTCTGCATCATAGCTGATCCTTTTCTTGGCTTTCCCTACCAAGCACGCAAGGAATCATTAGTTATCATTTCTCACCAAGTAGTAATTTAATACAAATGTAAAACATTCTTAGTTGCTACTTTTAAAGCATGAAATTCCTATCCTATAACAGAAATAGTTAAGGTGAGAAATTTCCCTCTTATCAACATTGCCTTGCTGCTCGATTGCTCTTCCGCAATGCATATCACAGCCAATTACTTTTAATAAGGATTCCACAAACCTTCCATGCAATTCCTGCTTCTCATCCCAAGAATGCATTTCACACTTTCAACGGCTATCTCCAGGGGACGACGGGGGTCAAGGGGGATTGCACCTGAAAAATCTCCCTGGAAAACAGCTGAAATTCTCTGTTTCGGAAGACTTGGCAATTTTCTTCCGACCTATTGCGGACAAACTTGTTGATCTCTTCCGCCATTGCGGAGAAACTCGCCCATCTCTTTCGCTGTTGCGGAGCAACTTGCCCATCTCTTCTGCCGTTGTGGAGCAACTCGCCCATATCTTCCGCCATTGCAGAGCAACTTGCCCATCTCTTCCGCCGTAAACACTTAGAAAAAATTTCATACCAACTCGCCGAGTCCTTCCGTCGTTGTGGACCAACTCGCTGATTTCTTCCGCCATTGTGGACCAACTCGCTGAGTTCTTCCGCCTTTGCAGACAAACTTGCTGAGTTCTTTCGGTCAAAAACTCAGCTTTTCCTTCTGTCACTGCGGCGGAAACTCGCCAATTCCTTCCGACCCTGCGGCGGAAACTCACCAATGTTTTCCACTGTAGCGGACGAACTTGCTGAGTTTCGCCGCCATTGCAGATGAACTCGCTGAGTTCTTTTGGTTTGGTGAACTTAAAAATTTCCAGTCGACCATTTTCAGAAAAAACTCGTCAGTTCCTTCCGCCATTTCGGCGAAAACTCGTAAGTTCTTCACAATACAGACTTAGAAAAATTTTGAAATTTTGAAAATTTTCTTAACAGTCTGTGTTAGGCAGGAAGCATACGTACCTCTGCAATTGTGATAGGTAGCCCATGAAGGCCCAATGCTGCAACTAGCAGCTTTGACACCATCTGTAACGTACCCACTTTTGGACCCAGTGCAAGGAGGGGAACCTGATGCCATTCTATGGGGATTTTCATAAACTCAGCCATATACATTAGATTCATAGCCATGAAATAGATGTGTGTAGATGGAAATCAAACAAACATGCACAGCGGAAATGAACTCATCCACACACATAATACATGAATTTTATTCTTTTTAACACAGTCAACAAATTAATACATTTGCATAAGTAAATACATAATAAAATACTCATCTTGATGCAATGCTGTCCCAAACAACTAGCTATGTCACTGCAACGTTCCTCCGAGTGATAGGTCTCTGCCCAGCCTGTATTCTTTCAGCACTCAGAGACCACCCCCGAGCTGGGCATGATATCTTCAAGGAAAAAGGGAACCCTCAAGCACAGCACAGCCCAAAGAAACGGATACCCAACTCAACCCCAACATTCTCTTACACATCAAACTCAGATATGGGCTCTGGAACACACTTTCAGTAGTGGGACTTAGGAACTAGATGGACAAGGGTTTTCCCAAAACGTAGGCACACCAAAAACGGATTTATGAGAGGGAAAATTGACCATAGGGAAGAAAATGATTTCTCCCACAGATATACCAGCAATCAGTGAGCCAAGACAGCCTCTATGGTCCCCAAATCGATTTCCCTTTCTTTCCCCACTGTTAGACAACACAAAAACGCCCTTCCCAGGTAAGGTAATGAACGAAACACATCCAAAACCATAGAGAAAAACGCCGAGGTAGCTCTAAACTCGTGGGAGAGCAAAGCTGGTTGGTGAAAAATGGCTTGGAGGCAATTTCGTGGCTCCTTTCTTGCCCAAGAAGCCAGACACGAAATTCTAGGAAGGGTGGCTTGCCCATACTCAAATTTGGACATCCATACCTCCCATTCCCCAAGGCATTAACTACCTCAACCAACTCTTGGGAGAAATCAATGGTTGGGTACAAAAGTCAACATGGGTAGTTGAGGGTTCATGGGTTCTTTCATTGACACTTGGCTTGACTTGATTGACTCAAGGATTTGAATATTTTCCCTCCCAATTTCCTTGTAACATCATGCTCCCGTCTCTTGTTGCATTGCATAGCTAGTTGTGGGCTTTTATATTAAAATGCATATTTACAATTCCCATGGTTCACTAGCACATGGGTAGCATAATTTCAAATACTTTCCTCTTCTAGGTCGAGCGTTCGCTAGTGGGGCCTTGACCTTGAGCTCCACGCTAGGAATCATATATAATATGTATACAATATTTACATTATAACCCAAAATATTACAAGGGTCAAAGTGGGGACGTAACACAATAGCATTTTGACTGTGAATGGGTGGCTACCTTGCCTATGTTTTGACATTCCTAGCAGCAGCACTATTATTTGATTTATGTTTTCTGTTTTTTACTCCATTTCCCATGTTTCTCTCATGATTTTCTCTCCAAACAATTTAAACAATCTGTTCCATTAGAAGTCTGACCTTCTGAGCTTGCTTTGATTGAATATCTTGAACAAGAATGTTGATCATGTGTTTTATTTGTTAAATTGTTGATCATTTTTAGTTTTTTGCGAGTTTATAGAGAGAGCCCTCTCTGACTATGATGGGTCATTAGCATTAGTCCAAAGTAGTTAGTGGTTACCCCGACTTTCCCTATCCCACAACCTAGGGGGTATGATTTGGGTGTTAACAATAGGGATTCCTAAGGCTGGGCTAGACTCTGCTCAATACTTTGTAGGCAAGGAAACATACCATGAATTGGATGCCATAATGAAATAAAAATATCAATTGTAGAAGAACAACTGTTGGTTCGACATGGATTCTATCAATGACTAGGAATTTTCCTTCACTGCAAAGGCATTTTCGACAAATGTATTAAGGAAGGTTTGACCCAACCAGGTAATTGCGTTGGTGATTGTTGTGGCATGATAGTGTTCCCAAGGAGTGCAAATGAATTGGACAACCTTTTTGTTAAATGAGTTTCTTGCTCATTGCATGGATTCCCAAGACAATGGTAGTCCCTTTACCTATTGCTAGATTTTGTTGTTGATCTCGTTTGTATGGTGGGTAGAACCAGAGAACTATCAGGGCCTCAACCCAATTGGGCCCTATTATGCCTCTCGGTAAATGAACCTGTGGTACTCTGACATTAGGAGTAGGGAGCAAGAGAGTAATGTTACATTGTATCTGCAACTAGAGGCACTGTGTTATTATGTTCTGTAGATACCATGCATCGATGAGGCTGTTGTGGAGAAGTACCATGGCATTGCGAGGTTCAAGGAGGGACCTCACCATATGTACATTAAGGCAAGGTGATACCCGCATATGCAATGGATATCTAATGGGTTCAAGCTGGAAACAGAATTAGTTGATACCATTATTCAAGAATGACTATCAGAATGGTAAGTCCCTATTGAGCAAGAAAATATCTCACCGGATCCATCGCAATAGGATCAGTGACAACAGGGCACCTCTGTACAACAACAAAACACAAGTCAAATTAGGAAGAACAGCAGAGCAGGTGGCGATGAAGGAAACCTGCACCCTTCATAGCATGAGAACCATGAATCAAGCCAAACTCCAATTGATTCGGGTCTGGAATAAAAGCACAAGGCTGGAACATTGACACGGGGGGGAAAGAAAAAGAAGAAAGTGCAGAATTCCAACATTGTTCAAGCCTTAAGAAATGAAGATGTTAATATCCTGTTCAACAGGATGAATGAGGTTGACGAAGAAAATCGAAAAATAATAAGGGAGAAAATGGTGCAGTTGTTTAGGAACGTGACATACATTTTGGCTACAAATTTTCAATCCATCAAGAGGATTAGCATCTTGACTCCGCAGTAGGCTACTACGCCATGGGTCGAGGATGCGCAAGAGGAAGAAATTCGGGAGCATTTGGCTCCACCACCTTCGAGCGACTGAGTGGTCAAAGTGTTTCCGAGAGCACTAAGTTTTGATGAGGCAAGACCAAGTACACAAATTCCACAGATAGGGTATGCAGAGTTGAAGTTATCTACATTGCCACTTTTTATGTTGCATAATCTACGAAATAGTATTACGTAGGAGATGAATACAAGGGAGAGGTCCCTTTTGGACCTTATGAAGGGATAAAAGAATCAAGTGATAATGTTAAAGGATCTTTCTGCTGAGCTTCAATGGGACAAGGACTTACTTCATCAAGAAAAGTTGATGTTCCAGTAGGCTATCGAAGTAACATGTTGCGCATTCTGCTATATGTTTGAATCCTAGTCGAAGTAAAAGTGCACCAACAAATGGTTCCGTTATCGGGACCGGGATTTGTGTCAAAGGGGAATGTGGCTTATGTGGCATCTGACTAAGATGGATATCTAGGATTGGGTAGATCATTATTTGAGTGTATTTTCTAAGGAACATAACTCATACCTCAAGGATACCCTCAAATGGTCTCGTATGGTCATTTGAAGTGTGTTTCTTGACCACAAATGCCTAGATACATCCTAGAGGATGTAAATTTCAAGGTTCATCCCTCATCCATGTCTAAGGCCCCATGGCCCATACCTAGTCCTTAAAACCTCGCAAATTCCACCTATATCCCTATTCCAAGGAAAAGGATCCCCATGATAAGTCATGTTTTGTGGTTTGAGGTGTCTACATCTATGCCATCCTTGAATCCCTAAAATAATCCTTTAGTGTCTAAGGCTCGGTTTCCTCTCTTAACCATGCAAATGAATCCTAGTCCTATCTGTAATGATAAAAATATCAAGTCCATCACAAGTCCATGTGTAGTGCTTTGAGGTGCTTTTGTTGGCCATATATGTTTAGAAGATACATATAAGACTTAAGGTAGAAGTTTCCTCCCTCAACCATGTCTATGGCCCTAAGACCCTACCTAATGCTCAAATCTTCCTAATGGAACTAATATCCATCAAACAATTTGATAAATAATAATAATTATTATTAAAAAAAATCATAATTCAAACAATTAAATTTCAATTCAAAACACTTTTATCACCATATTTATAATTTTAATAAATCAAAATTGATTATCTTTGATTGTCTTTCAATAATAATTTTTTAAAATGCATTTATTTATTTATTTGAAGTTACAATAATGTAAAAAGTAAACAATTGAATCAATTATTTACAAAATATTATTTTTAATTTGTTATGTATATGGTGCTAAGCCTCATATTAGAAAAAATTATTTGCTTGAATATTAAAAAAGATAAATAATTGAAGTAGGTTATAGAAAATAATTACTTGTGAATTTGTTTTATGGTAGTCGCAAACCCTCATAATTAAATTTTATTTTTAAGTGTTTAAGTGGCAAAGGACTTATCACCACCTTATTGTACATGTCATAGTATCCTACATCATTTATCTAATTAACATGTATGATGTGGCATGCCATTTCCAATAATATTCACAAATACTATCACCACTTTAACACCAAATAATACAAGTGGTGATAATATCCCCATATCAACACCACATAATATAAGTGGGGCTAACTTGTAGTGTTAAAGATGGGCTAGTGATTAAAAGCTTATAATACTATTAAGAAGACATGTGGTGACCTTTGAGGTGTCTTTCTCGTCCTAGATTCCTAAAAGCTTCTTTTATGGCCCAAGGTAAAGGTTTTCTCTAGTGACCATGTCCATGGATATGAAACATGTGACTTCTACTAAAAACGTAATAATGATATTGATTTCCATCAAAAAATTTAGTAAGCTCAACATAAATAATTTCAAATAAATAGACAAATTTCAATTTAAATACTTTTTATTGCTACTTTATAATACTAATAATTAAAAAATGGTTGTTTTTTATTGTTTGTCAATATTAAGAGTCTCGGGTATTTATTTTTTAAATAGTATTAAAAATTAATAATTTAATTGAATTAGTAACAAGATAATTATTTGTGAACTTTTTGTGCTCCTACTGTGAAGTCTCAAAAATTAATCACTTGAATTTATTTGTTTAAATAGTATAAAAATAAGCAACTGAATTTGTTGTGATTGTGGTGCAAAAAATCCTAAATTAATCTTGATCATTTATGTGAATTGTTTTTAATAAATAAATGAATTGAATCACTTACTAAATAATTATTTGTGAAATTGTTGTCTTTATGGAGAAAATCCTCATAAATAAATCCTGCATATACATGTCCATATGAAAAATAATTATTTAGCACCACTGTATGGTACTTGCCAACATGGCATTTCTATTAAGATACATGAGGAAAAACTTATTTTTGTGTAATATTTACGTCGATATGCTTACCTATTTCAATACAAATGGGTGGGGATGGCGGCCTTTTATTCACAAATATGCATTGGGCGGTCAGGATTTAATTACATAGGAATATTCTTAGTCGTCTCTTATCAATGGAGGGTAGAGATTAACACCTATAACCAACAATTCCATCATCCACGTGGCATACCTCATATTCCATCATCCACGTGGCATACCTCATAGATGATAAGCTATTTAATTAATTAATACAATGGTTAATTGGTTATCCACATGGAATACCTCATAGATGATAAGCTATTTAATTAATTAATACAATAGTTAATTGGTTATTAGACATGTTGCATCAACCATCATTTGTTGAAACGCTCCATCTGATAATGGAGCCAGAAACTTTAAGGAAATATAGAACGATAGTCTTCGCCAGAAAGATGAGCGATTGCTTTAGTTACGCCAAAACCCTGATCCTTCGCGCCAAGCAACAACAACGAAGGTGTCTCTGTTTCTTCTTTCTCTGCAGCTCCAAGCTCTTCTCTTAGCCCAATTTTTTCATTCTCCACGGATCCAAGTTCTACTATGAGTCGATCATCCATTCCGTACTTCGTTAAGATGCGAGATTAAGGTGACGAATGGGTTATGAGTTTGAGCCTGATGTACACACTCACGAAGAAGAAGACTCGTTGCAGGAACTAGAGGTGATTTGACCGGATGCTGGGAGCTAAGTAAATCTTATAAATATCGAAATTAGAGCAAGCGACTATATGAGGAAATTGGATACATATATATGTGGGTGCGTTGAATTAAGCGATCCTTTTGGCAGAAATGGCAGCGGGTGTGGTGACCCTCAGTTTCATCTATACTCGTGTGATTTCTACGGCCATGCAATCAGGAAATGATTCACTTTAAATACATCTTCAGTTATGTGATGATGATTGGTATTAAAATATTCGGGCACCAGAAGATGGGCGACGCTCCTGTAAAACTCAACTTCAACTACCAATTAGAAAGGAGTATCTGCTAAATTTCCATGATTTCATTATTCATCTGACGTCTTCCCTATTGCATGGCAGGTTGACACCAACAGATCTCTATTCTCTGAATATTGTTTTAAGAGTGAAGGCATTTGTGGGTATAACATTTCAGACTCGACATCATTTATTTGTTATTGTTCTGATGCCACCTCCCATCCAGACAAATGCCCTGCCCTGCTTGGTAAGTTTCCTACTGTGTTCTCCAAATTTGATGAAAATTATCAATATTTAAATTCTATCAATATAGAAACATGTAAATTATGCCCCTCCATTCGACCGGTACACTTGAAGCTCTGGAAAAATGTGTATCTGTTTCCCTATCTGTCAAAAATGCATTCTTTAAAAAAAATTGTGGATCCTTCCATTTCATGAAAATAGTCCTTAGGACAGCGATACGACTTAACCAAACCATACAACCATTACAAAAGATAAATATAAATTCTTCTAGTTTCGTATCTCTGATTTAACATCAAGATGAATTAAATGTTCCATTACCAATACCGGTATCCTTGAATCTGGATGTGTATATGCCATTCCCCATGTGTCAAATATGCCAAAAATAGTGAATCGTAATAGTTGTTATGCCTGTGGTAGGTCAAAAATATGGTTTACTCCTATCTATTTATAAGCACATAAATATATTCTTTAACCTCTTATTACATGGATATCAATATGTTCCTTCCACCGCAGTTTGCGCAAATCAATGGATGAATTGTCTGGTTAGTGATTTCTCACCTATTAATCCATACAGAATTTTCATCTGACTCTAGCGCGAAGCTCTAGAGAATTGGCATAACATGTTACATGAAGTTTCAATGCGAAGATGTGCTCATCTTACTAAGTCACTGCGCTAGGTCGGTAAAGAGGTATGTGACCTTCCAACTTATGAAGGTTTTCCTATCTTGGATAAGTTTATTATCAAATTTGAAGTTAAGGTACCAGAACAACAACAGATTTTAGCATTGGATGTGACCTTGAAAGCAACACCAGTGAGATGGTGGGTCGTGCATAAGTTGTTTATAACCGGTTGGTCGCAGTGCAGGATTTATTTAGAAATCCCGTTTGGAAAAGAAGTTCCATATGTCGGAGATAAGTACACCGGGCTAACTAGTCCTACTAATAATCTAGCTACCTATAGTGCAATATGGAAAAATATACCCAAGCAAGAGTCCATACATTTATTCATTCATACACTTGATACTATACCAAGAAATTGGTATACATCGTTAGAGCTTTGACAAGAAACTGCAGAGTGGGATGATCTCGCTATGAGCTTCAAGTAGACAGTCAATTATTAGGATGAAAGTACAACAATAGATATGGCTCTGCAGATTATTAAGGAAAATATTTCTAGGGAAATCCCAGGACCAGTGTCTAATCTATTGCAGTGGAATGCAACAGTTGAAAAGAAGATAGAGTGTTATAAGATTACTGGGGGGCCAAAGAATGATGACCCTAGAGATATTCATTTTCTAGAAACTGAAGGGAGTCATGATCTGAAGAGACCAGAGATGTCTTTTGTCAGATTTCTGAAGCCGCTAAATATTAAAAAGGTAAATATTGGGTCCCTTGAAAATCCTAAGTTCGCAAATATTGGAGATTACTGGGATGATGAAACAGTGGGTAAGATTACTGATCTGTTACATGAATTTCAAGATTTATTTCGTACTAAGTTTTCAAAGATGAAGGGGATTCTTGGTGACCTGAGAGAAATGAAGATCCCATTGAAACCAGGTGCCAATCCAATTAAGAAAAGGTCATACAGATTGAATCCGCGATACAAGGAAAAAGTAAAAAATGAGCTCGATAGAATGCTTGATGTAGGCATCATTGATCCTATCGAAGTTTCGAAGTGGACCAGCCCCATGGTAGTTCAGGACAAGAAGACTGGTGAGATTCGTATTTGTGTAGACTTAATGAAACTAAATGATGCTTGTCTACATGATCTCTTTCCAACACCATTTACAAATAAAGTGCTCGAAAGCGCCAGAGTTCAAGAAGCGTATTCCTTCACATATGGATCTCTTGGAAAAATATGTCCAAGGAAGATTGACATAAGACGACATTTGTGATAGAATGGGGATGATTTCGATATACGGTAATTCCCTTTGGCGTAAAGAATGCTCCTGAAATTTTTTCAATGGTAGTTGTCGCTGCATTTAAACAATTCATTCATAAGTTTCTGGAAGTTTACTTTGATGACTGGACATTGTATGGTTAGCTTAAGAATCATATTGAAAGATTAAGTTTGATGTTAGAGTGTTGTAGACAGTATTATATTTCTTTGAATTTGAAGAAATGCATATTTTGAGCCCCATTTGGTATATTGTTGGGTCATGTAGTTTGCAATCAAGGTCTATTGGTGGATCCCGCAAAGATTTCCATAATAGTCGATCTACCTCCACCTACTTCAGTTCGACAATTAAGGATAAATCCAGGTCATATAGGATATTATAGGAATTTTATTGAAGGTTATGCTCAAATTAAAACACCGATGGAAAAGCTGCTCAAGAAAGATGTCAATTTCCAGTGGAATGAAGAGTGTCAATAGAGCCTCGACATGTTGAAGGAGAAAATGGTTACAACACCTATCCTAGTATTTTCATACTAGAAAAATGAGTTTCATGTGCATGTTGATGCATCTTTGGTCACTATGGGTGCGGTGATCGCTCATCCAGGTGAGTGTTCTATTGATTATACTATTGCATTTGCTAGTAGAAAGTTGTCCACAACAAAGAGAAATTATTCTACGACACAGAGGGAAGGGATACAATTGTCATAGAGGGAGGTGCAGTACAAATGCAAAAGTTTGATGGTGAACTCAATGGATTGGTCAATGCGAGCCGGCTAAATCCCTATAGGGATGGTTGTGGCTTGTTGCAGTAAATATATTAGAGTCAATGTTTGCACATAGGAAAATACAAATAAAAGTTTATAGGTGTCTTATATAAACACCAAGTTTTATTTCTATCGAGGTCAGGTCTATTGAAGTTTTCGTGTCAGTGTATTGATGTGTCAAAGATTTATGGAAACCCAAGTTAATTTTCTGTCGAAGATTTCCAGAAACCCCAAGTTAATTTTCTATCGAATATTTCTGGAAACCCTAAGTTATTTTTATATCGAAGTCGTTTCGTCGAGGTTCTTTTGGTCGAAGTCTTATTTTGGCACTTGGAAACCCCAACTTATTTCCTCGTCGAAGTAGAATATCATAAACACGTGTTGGGTGTATGTCATAGTTCCATGTGTCGAAGTTGTTGACCTATCCAAGTTGTATTTTTCGAGCACTTATTGATACTTTTATGATGGGATTAGTGGCAACGTTACTGGGATTTTGGTATTAAATGCTGAAAAGACTGAAGTGTGTGAACATATTCTTCGCTTCCACCATGATGATTGAAAGGATCTGATACATTCAATTTACATCAGGAATGACAGAAGGATCGCATGAGGGAATTAAGTTTAAAGGTGCATGCCTCTATCGATTAGAACTTAGTGTTTCTTTGACGTTGAATTATATTGAGCACACCAGAGCTCGAGCAATTTCTTAGAGAGAATTCAGTGCTACAGAGTTTCAAAATGAATGTTGATTTATTCACTACCACTGAATTCCAAGGCTCTATCGAAGAAGTTCACATGCAAGGCTCTATCACGGGTAATCCTGCGAATGTGCCAAATAAATCAAGGAAAGCAAATCGACCCAATCCAAAGACACGATCGAAGGTGAGTCATGACATTGAAGAATTTGCATCTAGGTCTGCTACTCTTCTCCTAGGGTACATCCTACAATGAAAAATAGTTTCGAAACCTGTTCGATTGCAAAAGGATGCCCAGTATTCGTTGGTTTCAATTCCAATTCTGAAGGGTGTCATGGCCTAGTGCAACATCCTTAAAAAAATTAACAAGATTTCTTATGTAGACCATGACATCATCCAATTCACAAAATTCCATTACAAAAGCTACATGCTGACTGTCGCTATGGCCGAAGGTGCACCATTGGAGCTCGAGCCCATCTAGTGGGCCATTGGAATGAAGAGAGAAGGCATTTTTTCATTTATGCATATCTCACATTTTTGTCATACTACAAAAGCTAATTCCTATGTCAAGCAATGGCTGCTTTGATTTCATGGAGGATGTCTGTGGTTAGAGACCAAGGTGTCGGTGGATATTTACTTAATAGAAAAAATCACAGGGTTACCTAAGGCTAGGAAAGACCCTGCTCAATAATTTGTAGGCAAGGAAAAATACCATGTATTGGTTGTTAGAATGAAAGAAAAATACTAGTTATCAAAGAATAACCATGGGTTTGACGTGGCTTTTATCAATGATTAGGTAGTTTGCTTCACTACAAAGGTGTTAGTGACAAAGGTATTAAGGAAGCTTTGACCCAACCAAGTAACTACGTCAGTGATTTCTATGGCATAGTAGTGTTCCCAAGGATTGCAAATGAACTAGGCGACCTTTTTGTTCAATGAGTTTCTTGTTGATTGTGCAGATACCAAAGACAATGGTAGTCTTTTTACCTATTCCTGGCTTTTGTTGTTGATCTTGTTTGTAGGGTGGGTGGAACTAGAGAACTATCAGGGCCTCGACCCAATTGAGCCCTGTTATGCCTCTCGGTACATGAACCTGTGGTACTCTAACATTAGCAGAATACAAGTCAAAATACACAGAAAACTGGATCGATGGCAATGAAAGAAACCCTCCCCCTTCAGATCATGAGGAACAATAACCAATTGAGAATCCAACTGATCCAGGTCTGGAAAAAAAGCGCAAGGATGGAACATTGACACAAGGGGGAAAGAAAAAGCATAAAGTGCAGAATTCTAGCACCGTTCAAGCCTTAACAGATGAGGATGTTAACATCCTGTTCGACATGATGACTGAGGTTACTGAAGAAAACCGAAAAATCACAGAGGAGAAAAGGTGCAATTGTTTAACATCATGCCATACATTTTGGATACACTTTGTCAAGTCATCAAGAGGATTAGTATCTCGACTCCGCATGTTAGAAAAACAGGTTCACAGAGCAATAACAATAAACAAGATGAAAATATAAATAATGTATAACACATTACAAGAGAGACACCAATATAACATGGTTCATCCAAGATGGGCTACGTCCACACATAAATCTCCAGTCCTTATTATTATACCATCCAATAAATGAAGGGATATAACCTGCAACACATCCACTGCAACTTCCTCTTCACTCTCTCACAGTCTCTCTCACACAATCAGAGGTCTCTAGAATGCTACAATACATTACCCAGCTGTATTACAATGTTTTCCTTTTTAAAGGGAAATTACCATGGGAAAATACTGTGGGTAACCTAAAATTATGGGCCCTTAATCTGTTGGCCAACAAAACAACCCAAAAATTTCTTTCGGGGGCGATGTCCCCCAACACCCCCCCACTAGGATGAGTGTACAGTCCACCTACGCAGCATATACAACTGGGGTACAAACACGAATGAAACAACAACATCTTTGAATCAGGAATATCAGGCTCCACAACCAACAATCTACCACTTGGATAATGATCACAACAACTCCACTACTGCTGCATTTGCTAGACTATGTTCTAAACCTTGGACCTGGAAATTTCTTATCTCCACCTTCATGATTGAAGGCGAGATGAAACCGAGAAGGACCTCAGTTTCTCTCTGGTTACAACCTTTTTCAACATGTCTACAGGATTCTGGCTAGTGTGTATCTTTTCCAGCTTCAACAGTTCATATTGTAGAACAAACCGTATCAAATGGTACTTGAGATGTATATGTTTAGTCTTAGAATGGAAGGATGAGTTATTTGCAAGATGAATGGAACTCTGGATTTCATTGTACAACCTGCTATTATCCCACTTCTTACCCAATTCCTCCATGAACCTATGTAACCAAATCATCTCTTTACTAGCCTCTGTTGCAGCAACATACTCTGCTTCCATTGTTGAAAGTGAAACAACCTTTTGTAGTTTCAAAATCCAACTTATTGATGTTTCACCTACAGTACATACATACCTTGTGGTGCTCCTCCTGCTATCTTTATCACATGCCATATATGCATCAACATATCCCTGTAGAACAATGTCTAAACCTCCAAAACATAATGCATGAGTGGCAGTACCTCTCAAATACCTGAGAATACACTGTACTTCCTTCCAATGTTCTTTACCTGGATTTTTCATATACTTGCTCACAACTTCCACTGCATGTGCAATATCTGGTCTTGTGCACACCATGGCATACATCAAGTTGCCAATTGCTGATGAATAGGGAACGCTAGACATGTAATCTATCTATTCCTGTTTCTTGGGACACATCTCCTTACTTATTATTAAATGGATAGCTAAAGGTGCATTAACTGGTTTTGCATTCTAAATTATAAACCTCTCCAAAACCTTTTGTATGTACTCACCCTGATACAATGTCAATTTGTGATATTTCATGTCTCTTGTTATTCTCATACCAAGCATTTTCTTTTCAGCACCCAAATCCTTCATCGCAAATGAATTATCTAACTTCCTTTTAATCACATTTATATCATGCATGTTATACTCTACAATAAGCATGTCATCTACATATAATAACAATATAATATATCTTCCATTATCTAGCCTCTTGAAATAAACATGGTGGTCAAAATGACATCTATTATAACCCCATTCTACCATAAACCTGTCAAATTTTAAATACTACTTCCATGGAGCTTGCTTCAGGCCATACAAGCTCTTCTTCAACTTGCATACCAAATTTTCCTTCCCTTTGACCTCATACCCCTGTGGCTACTGCATATAAATCTCTTCCTCCAAATCACCATGGAGAAAGGTTTTTTTTGCATCTAACTGTTCAATATGCAAATATTCTACTACCACTAGACTTAAAATAGTTCTAATTGAAGTCGTTTTAACATCAGGAGAAAATATTTTATCAAAATCTATATATTTCTTATGTGCAAACCCCTTTACAACAAGTATGTCCTTGTACCTCTTCTCTCCTCCATCTTCTTCCTTCAACCAGTAAACCCATTTATTCTACAATGATCTTTTACCATCAGGAAACTGAACCAAATTCCAAGTCTAGTTTCATACCAATGAGTCCATCTCCTCACTCATTCCTTGCTCCCACTTCTTTCTAGTTTCCACTTGCATTGCTTCTTCATAACATTCTAGTTCACCAGTATCAGTCATCAATAAATAATACATTGAAGGAGAGAATCGTTCAGGGGGTCTACTTAACCTAGTAGATATTCTAACACTTGCAGGAGTTTGAGGTACCTGTTGTTGCTCTTGATTTTTCAGCACCTTTGGAACTTCATTTTCTTTGATTTCATCAAGCACTGTATACTCTATGTTTCCTCTTTCCTATTTGTTTCCCTGCAACTGATATTTATACATGACCTTTTCATTGAATACCACATCTCTATTCCTAACATTTTTTTATTTTATTTTCATAATCCCATAATCGATAACCAAAATCATCAACCCAGTATCCAATAAAGCTACATTTTTCGAATTTATCCTCAAGCTTTGTTTTATTTTATTTATGAATATGGACAAATGATTCACAACAAAAAGTTCTCATAAAAGAGTAGTTTTCCTTTTTACCTGTCCATGCCTCCTCTGGAATACCACCATCCAAAGCACTTAAAGGCCCTATGTTTATTAAGTAAACAGTAGTATCTACGTCATCTACCCAAAAATGTAAGGGAAACTCTGCATGCAATCTCATACACCTTGCACGCTTCATGATTGTTCTGTTCATCCTTTCTGACACACCATTTTCTTGTGGTGTTCCTAGGATTGTTTTCTCTCTATGAATCCCATGGTACGAACATTAACTATCAAATTCCTTGCCACGGTACTCACCTCCATTATCAGATCTTAGACACTTCAACCTTTTTCATGTCTCATTCTCAACCAAACCTTTCCATTTCTTAAATGTAGCAAACACATCATATTTCTCTCTAATGCAATAAATCCAAGTATTTCTAGTTGCATCATTAATAAAATTAAAATAATAACTAGAGTCACCAAGATATTGTACCTGAGATGGTCCCCATACATCTGTATGTACAAGCTCTAACATTTCACTCTTCTTCTATTTCCCAACCCTGATAAATCTAACTCTCTTATGTTTTCCATAAACACATTTCTCATATAATTCCAAACTTACTTGCTTCAGATCTGGAAACAACTTCCTTGAGTGGAGAATCTACATCCCCTTCTCACTCATGTGACCAAGCCTATGATGCCACAATGTTGTTTCAGTTCCCGTGGAATCTAAAGAAATAAAACAACCATTATTATGAGGAAATAAATACAATGTACCTATCATGTCTTCTTTTGCTATCACCATTGATCATTTAGTGATATTCCACCACGTTCTTCCAAACATAGATAAACAACCACCATATCCCAATTTCCCTATTGAGATCAGATTTCTTTTCATAGCAGGAATATGCCTTACATCTTTCAGTAGCCATTCACCATTCTTTAACTTTATCCATACCTTATTAATTCCAACAATTTTACAAGGTTCATCATCACCCAATAAATCATGTCCAAAATCACCTGGAACATAATCATGAAATAATTTCCTATGGGGTGTAGCATGACATGAAGCTCCTGAATCTACTACACAGTAATTACTAGTATTATCTAATGCAAGAATCAAAGCATCTTGTAACACATCACCTTCTACGTTTTCTTTATGAGTAGTCTCCTACTGTCCATCTCCTTTCTTCTTTAGAGATATGTAGCCTTTCTTCAGATGTCCTTTCTTTCCACATTCCATCACTCTATCTTCTCCAGTGTGGACTTAGATCTTCCCTTCTGGGACTTGCTATGGTTACCTAGGCTATTTTCTCTCTCCCTTTGTCTTCCCCTGCTTTCCATGGTCAATGCATTACTTGATGTCTCACCTGTGCTTTTCCTTTGCATTTCCTTTCTAAGAATAACACCAACAACATCATCAAATTTCAAAGTGTTTGAACCAGAGACAGAGTTACTTACATCCATGACCAAGCCGTTCCAACTTTCTGGCAATGAACACAAGATTAGAAGAGCCCTAAACTCATCATCAAAGTTCACTTTTATAGAACTTAGCTGATTTTTAATCGTATTAAGTTCATTAAATGATCAGCAACATATCCACCTTCTGACATCTTCATATTAAATAAATGCTTCATTAGAAATACCTTGTTGGAGGCCAAGGGGTTTTCATATAGATTACCAAATGCACTCATCATACCCTTCGTTATCTTTTCTTTTGAGATATTGAAAGACACCGATGAATCCATGCACAAACATATTGTTCCCGGTGCCTTTCTTCCAAGAACCTCCCATTCCTCGCCCTTCATAGTAGACGTATATTTTGTTTTTCCTCCCAATGGTAGGAATGGATCATTCTGATACAGATAGTCATCTATTTTCATATTCCATTACTGGTAGTTTTGGCCGTTAAATTTATCCACCTTAAAATTTCCTTCTTCCTCCATTGCTCCCACTCGAACCAGGAACCCTTCTTTCCTATGAATTTATCTTCCAACTAAACCTTTGGCTCTGATACCAATTGTTAGAAAAACAAGATCACAGAGCAATAAAAATAAACAAGACGCAAATATAGATCACATATAACACATTACAAGAGAGACACTAATATAGCTTGGTTCACCCAAGATGGGCTACGTCCACACAGAAATTGCCATTCCTTATTATTATACCATCCAACAAATGAAGGGATACAACCTGCAGCACATCCTCTACAACTTACTCTTCACTCTCTCATGATCTCTCTCACACAATGAAAGATATTTACAATGCTACAATACATTACCCAGCCGTATTACAATGTATTCCTTTTAAAGGGGAATTACCGTGGAAAAATACTATGGGCTACCCAAAACCATGGGCCCGTAAACTGTTGGCCAACAAAACAACCCAAAAATTTCTTTCGGTGGCTTCGACCCCAGACCCCCCAGCCATGGGGGGGAGATGCTTTCGCACACCCCCCACTGGGATGAGTGTGCATTCCACCTACATAGCATATAAAATTGGGGTACAAACATGACTTAAAAAACATGTCTGAATCAGGAAGCTAAGGCTCTAGAGCCAACACAACAACATGATACTATGTTGAGGGTCGAGGCTACATAGGAAGAAGAAAGTCGGGAGAAGTTTTATGCACTGACATCAAGCGAAGGAGTGGTCAAAGTGTTTCCAAGAGCACTAAGTTTCGATGAGGTAGGACGAAGTACACAAATTCCACAGACAAGGCATGCGGAGTGGAAGTTATGTGCATTACCACTTTTTATGTTGCATAATCTATAAGAAAGCATTGCGCAGGACAAAAATACAAGGGAGGAATCCCTCTTGGATCTTATAAAGGGATACAAGAATCAGGAAGCAGTATTAAAGGATATATATGTTGAGCTTTAACAAGACAAGGACTTACTTCATCAAGAAAAGTAGAAGTTTCAAGAGGCTGTCGAGGTAACATGATGCGCAGCCCCTGAGGCATAAATAATTGGTGAAATCAATTTAGAGGAGAAGCTGTATCCCGTAGAATTTTTCATTTTGGTTTGTAGAAAAAAAGTAAAAGAATTGGAATCCAAGATGGTGCCCAACACCCTGCCTAAAGTTACTGAAAAAATACAGGTAGAGGTTCAAATAGTTGTCCATATTATTCAGGGAGAAGAGTCCTAATGTATGAAGATGTATGAGGAAGTATCGCAGTCCTGGGATGTGCTATTTGAAGTTCCAAAGCTAGAAGATGTCACTACAAAAATTGGGGATGAAAAAGAAAAGATGTCAATCCTGAGGGGTGTTCCAAAGACTCTGCCACCAGTCGAGAGGATAAGGAGAGCTGCAGAAAACAAAGAATTGTAAAATGAAATTAACCAGGTGCGGGTGCATCATAGGAAGGGAACAAAAAGAGTGGAAGCACTCGAGTTGAAAGCTGAGCGAGTATCAGAAAAGATTGGGAGTTAGCATATGTCCATTCAGTCGGTAGTCACTCAAAATGTCGAGCAGAATAGAGACTATGTTACTACTGAGTTGGTCGAAGCGATCAACCATAAAAAGGATTAAGTCTAGCAGTTGGTCGAAGCAACATGAAAGGTATATGAGGACTTCTTGTTGAAGATGTAGGAACTTGTACCACAACCTTGAAGTGGCTTAGGAATAGCCACATCTGAGTGTTGGGGCCTGTTGGACCTAGCATATTTTGGTACCATTTTTGGTGAAGACAGTTTTAGTGTGGACAAAGGCATAATAAAGTGGTTCGATGAAGTGGTCAACTCCGGCGAAGTAGTCGATAAATCAGGGAAACGATCATGTTGATTATGTCAAAGAATCAGAGTTGATTCAATTAGTTAGAGTTTGTACACATACATTAATTAGTCACGTATTCGATTAGTTGGTTAGTTGGAGTGGGGAAAGCTAAGTGTTCCCTATAAATATGTAATAAGAGGGAAATTTTGCGGTTGTTAGCTAGTTGAATAAAGAAGAGTATGTTGTTGGGAGATATTTTCATACTGTAGAACTATTCTATGTATGTCAGAGCTATTTTAAGGAGACGAGTCACATGATCTGTATGATGTGTGCACAGGTCTTTTGTAAGTCAAGGAAGAATTTGTAAGTTGTAAACATGAACTGCTTATTTATTGGTTGCGACTCATAATACAAAGAAAGTGCTTCCGTGGTTTTTTCCCAGATTGGGTTTCCATGTTAAATCATGGTGTCCTTATCTGATGTGATATGTGTTTATTTCCTCTATTGATGAGTTACATGAATGAATAAATGCCTGTGTGTAATTAAGGATCCTATAAATGCGAAATATAATGTGTGTTATATAAATTTGGCTATCGCATGCATTATATCCAAGTGAATGGCATGTTGATGTTATAAATATGTTGATGTTATAGATCTATCGATGCATGGATTTTTTAGTAAATGATTGGTATGTTGAGCTATTCCCCTTATACACTGCAGAATCCTAGTAACTATAGTCCCCATTAGTACTTCGGGTGAGACCTCATCTGCTTCGCAAGTGTTGCTGAAAGGGCTAAACCCATTTTAGGCCAGTATCTATGTTTTTTGTTGGTGTTGTGTTAGATGTTTGACCCCTAGTCTAAGTAAAATTGCACCCACAAATGGTTCAATTGCCAAAACTTGAACCCGGGTCTGTCGAGTGAGATAAGGCATTTTGTCGTTGATGCATATCCCACATTTTGGTCGGATGATCGAAGCTAATGCCTGCGTCAAGCAGTTGCTACTTTGATTCCATGGAGGATGTCTATGGTTAGATACCAAGGTGTCAGTGGATACCGACTTAATAGAAAAAATCACACAGCTTCATAAGGATGGGCTAGACCTTGCTCAATACTTTGTAGGCAAGGAAACATGTTGCAAATTGGATGCCATAATGGAAGAAAAATATTAGTTGTCGAAGAATAATTGTGGGTTTGACGTGGCTTCTATCAATGACCATGCAGTTTGCTTCAGTGTAAAGGCATTAGCAACAAATGTATTAAGGAAGGTTTGACCTGAATAGGTAATTGCGTTAGTGATTGTTGTGTCAGAGTAGTGTGCCCAAGGAGTGCAAATGAATTGGGTGACCGTTTTGTTAAATGAGTTTCTTGTTGATTGCATGGATGCCGAAGACAATGGTAGTCCCTTTACCTATTCTTGCATTTTGTTGTTGATCTCATTTATAGGGTGGGTAGAACCAGAGAACTATCAGGGTTTAAACCTAATCGGGCCCTGTTATGCCTCTCGGTACATGAACCTATGGTACTTTGACATTAGGAGCAGGAAGCATGAGAGTAATGTTACATTGTATCTACAACTAGAGTAACTGCGGTATTTTGTTGTGTAGATACCATGCATCGATGAGGATGTTGTGGTGAAGTACCATGGCATTGCAAGGTTCAAGGAGGGACCTCACCATATGTACATTAAGGCGAGGCAAGGCCCGCATATGCAATGGCTAGCTATTGGTTCAAGTTGGAAACAAAATAAGTTGATACCATTATTCAAGAATGGCTACAAGAATGGCAAGTCCTCATTGATCAAGAAAATATCTCACCATATCCATCGCAACAGGACCAGTGACAACAGGGTACCTATGTATAGCAGTAGAACAAAATTCAAGCTAGGAAGAACACTAGAGTTGGTGGCGATGAAGGAAACCCACACCCTTCATAGCATGAGGAATAAGAGTCAAGACAAAATCCAATTGATCTGGGTCAGGGAGAAAAGAACAAGTCTGGAACATCGACATAAGGGGGAAAGAAAAATAAAAAAGCATAGAAGTCCAACATTGTTCAATCCTTAACAAATGACGATGTTAATATCCTGCTCAACAGGATCACTGAGGTTGATGAAGAAAACTGGAAAATCATAGAGGATAAAACGATGCAGTTGTTTAGCAATGTGACAAACATTTTGGATACACTTTTTCAATCCATCAAGAGGATTAACATCTTGAATCTGCGGTAGGATACTACGCCATGGGTCGAGGCTGTGCAAGAGGAAGAAATTCAGGAATCAGTTGGCTCCAACACCTTCAAGCGACTAAGTGGTCAAAGTGTTGTTGAGAACACTATGTTTTGATGAGGCAAGACCAAGTACACAAATTCCATAGATAGGGTATGCGGAGTTGAAATTATCTACATTACCAGTTTTTATGTTGCATAATCTACAAAAGAGCATTGCGTACGAGATGAAGATAAGGGAGAGGTGCCTCTTGGATCATATGAAGGGATACAAGAATCAAGCAATAGTGTTAAAGGATCTGTCTACTGAGCTTCAGTAGGACAAGGACTTACTTTATCAAGAAAAGCAAAAGTTCTAGGAGGCTGTCGAAGTAACATGTCACACAGTCAGGTTAGATGTTTGAACCTTGGTCGAAGTAAAATTGCACCAACAAATGGTTCCGTTGTCGGGACCGGGATTTGTGTCGAAGGGGAATGTGTATTATGTGGCATCTGACTAAGATGGAGATCTAGGATTGGGTAGATCATAAGTTGAGGGTATTTTCTAAGGAACATAACTCATACGTCAAGGATGCCATCAAAGTGGTCTTGTATGGTCATTTGAAGTGTCTTTCTTGACAACAAATTCCTAGATACATACTAGAGGATGTAAATTTCAAGTTTCATCCCTTATCACCACCTTATTGTACATGTCATAGTATCATGTACATCATTTATCTAATTAACATGTATGATGTGGCATGCCATTTCCAATAATATTCATAAATACTATCACCACTTTAACACCTAATAATATAAGTGGTTCTAATATCCCCATATTAACACCACATAATATAAGTGGGGCTAACTTGTAGTGTTAAAGATGGATTTTCGCTAGTGACTAAAAGCTTATAATACTATTAACAAGACATGTGGTGACCTTTGAGGTGTCTTTCTGGTCCTAGATTCCTAAAAGCTTCTTTTATGGCCCAAGGTAGAGGTTTTCTCTAGTGACCATGTCCATGGATATGAAACATGTGACTTCTATTAAAAACCTAATAATGATATTGATTTCCATCAAGAAATTTACTAAGCTCAACATAAATATTTTCAAATAAATAGACAAATTTCAATTTAAATACTTTTTATTTCTACTTTATAATACTAATAATTAAAAAATGGTTGTTTTTTATTGTTTGTCAATATTAAGAGTCTCGGGTATTTATTTTTTAAATAGTATTAAAAATGAATAATTAAATTGAATTAGTTACAAAATAATTATTTGTGAACTTTTTTTGCTCATGATGTGAAGCCTCATAAATTAGTCACTTAAATTTATTTGTTTAAATAGTATAAAAATAAGCAACTCAATTTGTTGTGATTGTGGTGCAAAAACTCATAAATTAATCTTGATCATTTATTCGAATTTTTTTTAATAAATAAATGAATTGAATCACTTACTAAATAACTATTTGTGAAATTGTTGTCTTTATGGAGAAAATCCTCATAAATAAGTCGTGTATGTACATGTCCATATGACAAATAATTATTTATCACCACTTTATGGTACTTGCCAACATGACATTTCTCTTAAAATACATAAAGAAAAAACTTAATTTTCTATAATATTTAAGCCAATAAACTTACCTATTTCAATACAAATAAGTGGGGATGGCTGCCTTTTAATCACAAATATGATTGGGTGGTGAGGATTTAATTACATAGGAATATTCTTAGTCGTATCCAATCTCATCCATGGAAGGTAGATATTAAATATGGTAACTTGCTTGTAAGTATTAGGGAGCAAATAAGCTTTACTAATTTTATAATTGCGATTAACACCTATAACCAACAATTCCATCATACACATGGCATACCTCATAGATGATAAGCTATTTAATTAATTAATACACTGGTTAGACACTTTGCATCAGCCATCATTTGCTGAAACGCTCCATCTGATAATGGAGCCAGAAACTTTAAGGAAAGATGGAGCAATTGATTTAGTTACGCCAAAACCCTGATCCTTCGCGCCAAGCAACAACAACGAAGGTGTCTCGGTTTCTTCTTTCTCTGCAACTCCAAGCTCTGCTGTTAGCCCAATTTTTTCATTCTCCGCGGATCCAAGTTCTACTATGACTCGATCATCCATTCCGTACTTCGTTAAGCTGCGAGATTAAGGTGAAAAATGGGCTATGAGTTCGAGCCAGATGTACACACTCAAGCTAGAGGTGATTCGAACGGATGCTGGGAGCTAAGTAAATCTTTATAAATCTCGAAATTGGAGCAAGCGGCTATACGAGGAAATTGGAGAAATCTTTAAAAAAACTATCTTTTGGATAACTATATATGTGGGTGCGTTGAATTCAGCGATCCTTTTGGCGGAACTGGTAGCGGCTGTGGTGACCCTCAGTTTCATCTATACTCGTGTGATTTCTACGGCCATGCAATCAGGAAATGCTTCACTTTATCAAGTATGCATGCGGATACAAGTGTAAAACCTGTAACAGAACTTAAAAAATAATGCGATAATATAATCACCAGTTCATACCAATAAATGTTCATATAAGTGAGTGTGTCAATCAGCTCCTGGAGCCTTAATAGTTATCAGTCCAAAAATGTATCAAATATAATCTCGTCCATCTTCGGTCCGGAGGACCAACCAGAAGAGTAACATACTGCTCGCAAAGCCAAAAATAAAAGTAAGATGAGGAAACCATGGAGTGGCTCCATATAAAAAAATTATGTTATTTTTACATATGATACTTACATTAATATCAATAGTATTAATGCCATGATCAAAATTATTATATCAATATTAATCTTATCATAAACTTGTTTATACATTAAACTTGAATAATATATAAAAAGTATCCTCTAAATATTTTAGATTTTCAACATTTTCGGAACATATTTAAATAAACTATTCCTATATAACATATTTATCTAATAGTCGGCTGAAAAAAAACATATTTATCTAATCAATTAACAAAAGTATTATATATTCTTTAATAAACTTGAATAATATATAAAATATTTATTTAATCAATTCAAAAAATATATATATTCTTTAGTTATTTATTATTATAAATTTAAATAATATATAAAATATTTATTTAATCAATTCAAAAAATATATATATTATTCTTTAGTAATATATATTATTATAAGAAAAAAATATGAAATAAGGTTTTAAAATGTGGTATGTGAATAAATTGATTTTTTTTACTAAGAATGAATCCTCTTTTTACCACTATCAATCCTCTATATATACTATACCATGTGAAATATGACTTTTTTTCTTAAAGCTCTGCATCCACTTTATATATATTATACTATGTGAAATATGATTTTTTTCTTAGAGCTCTACATCCGCTTTAGTAAATTGTTATAATCATTTAGATATAGATATGCATAATGCAAGTTGTATCCTTATAATGTTTTATATAAAAAATATTAATCTCTACTTAAACAACAAGATAACATATTTCTATCTTGTGCTATGCATGTAATGTAATATATAAAATTTATAGAAAAGTGTAATAATTATAATATATGTTTTATATATAAAATTTATGGAAGAGTGTAATAATTATAATATATGTTTTATATATAAAATTAATATAAGAGTAATAATTATAATATATGTTTTATTTAAAAATTGTATATAATAAAAAAATGAGTTGATAAATAATAATATATTTTTTAATTACAAAATTACACTCATAAAATATTAATTAGTTTTATTATAAAATATTGTATAATTGTAAATAACAAATTAGCACATTCACTTAATTTGTGGTTAGTGAACATCAATAGGACATAAGTTAAGTACTACAATTTGTTACTTGTTCTTCATATATAATTGTAATCACTCATTGTAATCACTCAGTGTCTATGCCTCAACTAGTTGTTATCATGTGCCTTCTTCTAGTTAAACATGTCTTTCACAAACTGCCTATTTTTTATATTATTTTTTTATATAATTGTTTATTTCAAATTTGGAGCGATGACTATAAAATCAATCTGGACAGTACACTTGTTTTAGAGCAGTGACTATAAAATCAATTTGGATAGTACACTTGTATCATCCTCGTACAATCTAGGATCCATGGAGATCAACCTCCATCCTAGATCAAAGTGAAAAGAATAACACCACCTATCGGTGTAACTAGCACATCCATTTAAATTGTGGTCAGTGAACATTGATAGGTCACAAGTTAAGTGCCATGAACAAGTTATCTATTACTTGTTCTCCATGCTCAGTTGTAATAACCTATTGTCTATGCCTCAACTACCTATTACCTTTTTTAGTTAAACTGGTTGTCACTAACTGTTATCCATGCATGAGATATGAGTTATCCATGCATCAACTACCAGTTATATTTTATATTTCTTTTTTTATAATTGTTTATTTTGAATTTTGAACGATGACCATAAAATCAATCTTGACAATACACTTGTCCCATCCTCCTTCAATCCAGGAAAAGCATAGATGGTATTCCACCCCAAATTCTAAGATATAAACACCTATTGGTGTAATAAAGAGGTGATTAGTCCCTTCTTCATATTTGTAAAGTAGATATATAATATTTCATAATATTATCTATAATATATATAATTCATGCTTTTTATAAATATATTAGCGTGTTCCCATGAAGATGGGTAACACTTTTTGGCAAGATGTGGACATGGATTGCCCGAAATACGAGCTCGATCAATGGTTATTTAAGCCCTTGATCAAGCTTTCAAAAGATGGATCAAGGGTTTAAATAAGTCATCGATCAAGTTTTTTCAAATAGCTTGATCAAGGAATTAAATAACCTTCAATTGAACTTTGAAGCTCAATGAAAGGTTAACTAAATCCTCAATCAAGCTATTACCTTGATAGTGGGGATTGATATAACTTATCGTAGAGCTTATTTTTAAAATAGTTTTAGCTAATATCTTGATCGAGCTAATTCGAGATATTTGTCAACTTAAAAATATATGTTATAATAAAAAAACTTATTTTTTAAAAGGTTCAATCCCAATGAGGGCTGAACCTGGAGCCATGGGGGCACCTTGAGGTAGTGGTCAAATGTGTGGTTCCACCCAGAGAGATTGTATTAAATGATCTCGTGACCTGTGGACACATAAGTGTAAAAAAAATTCAATTCTCGTTAGCCTACTCAATTAAGGTGCGGGTCTCATCAGCAAAGCGACCTGAGTGCAATTCTCCTAAGGAGTGGCTTAGTTGGGAGGCGACACCCAAAAACCCATTCAAGTTGAGGCTGGTGAAATCCAGGATGAGTGTGATCCCCAGGTGATTTTGACGACTTAGATGCCCCTGGGTCATGGTTTCTCATACCACAGGCCACTCCCACAAGTATGGGAGATTTGAGCAAACAAAAAATAAATTAAAATCTATGGTAAAAACAATTTTTTTGTTAATTACTATTCTTTTTCTAATAGTTATATTTTTATTCTATAGTGATAGTTATTTTACTTTATTCTATTAACATGTATTGGGTGCGTATATCAACATAGAAATTTTGCAACATAGAAATATAATCATATAATAATAATAATAATAATAATTTATTTTAAGGTTACCGCCAAGCGAGACACCAATTTGGTGTATGTACAGATTTGAACCTGTGACCTCCTAGGAGGAAACACATGCTCTTAATTATTAGGTCATGGGAAATTCCACCATAGTATACCAAAACCATGGGCCATAAATCACTAACAATAAACATTAGCATTTAATGTTTGTAGTTGGTGAATTATGGCCCATGGTTTTTTATATCCCATGGTAAATTTTTCCATGGTATTTGATGTCATGCATTATATCTATAATTTTGACCTCGTCAGCATTTCTACAGTGCCTAACCCCGAATGAACTAGAGAATTGAACCCCTAACCTTAACCTCAACCATGTGTCGTCTTGGTCCCAGAAGATCCAACCAACTTAGCTACCACTCGGGGGTTTTTATAATTTTGTTTCTATGTCCCAAATGATTTTTTTGTCATCTTTCTTGCTCTTTATAAGTTATATCTATATGGTGATATAAGTAAAAATAATTTTTTTAGGTAAGTTATTTTTAATAACAAAAAAAAACTATTAATTCAAATACCTTGATCAATCTATTAGCGAGGGTATTTTTTAAAGATTTTAATATTATACTTAAGTATAGTATTATAGGCGATTATTTTGGTTTGAGAAAAACATATGTATAGATAGGTAGGCGAATATTAAATATGAAACGTACAGTTTACTACTAAAAATTGTGAATTTTGGCAAATATTATGATAAAAAAACATATTTTATGTAAATATAGGCAATGTGAGAGACTTAAAATGACCAAATAGCAAATTTATTTTTTTTAAAAAAGCCCCAAAAATAGCCAATTGGTGAAATTTCGCCCTTAAAAATTTCCCACTTAATCGAGGCATTTTAATTAATAATTTGTTTTTCCGTATTGAATTAATGTAGTTTTCTATGCTTAAAAGATTGATCGAGCTTTTATCTTAATGACACATAAACCCTCGATTGAGCTACTAGATCCAAGGTCTTTAAAACAGGCTTTTAGTTCCCTTTTCTAAAACTTATTTTTTCTGTTCATTTTTCCAGACCTAAACCCTATCCTAGGATGCACCTTTATAATTTTTTATTTTTTTTTACTATCTTAAGGTATCAAACATAAACTTTATTTTTCTCTTTTACAAGTTTTCAAACTGGTTGATAAGGATATTGATTTTTACAAGGGAAAAAGGGAATATGTATGTTAATATTGATTAAAGTTATCATAATTGAAAAAATAAACTTTTAAATGATTATTTGAATGATGTAATGTATAATTATGATAATTCACAAATTCAAGGATAAAAGGATTGGGGAGAAATTGCAATTTTGACAACTATAAGTTTGAAATTTTAACTAGTTATATGATTGATGAGAAAGTTGCATTTTTAAATGAAAAGTGCAATTTCAACAATTAAGCAAAAGAAATTTTAGCAATCAAGATTTGTGGTTTCAACAAGTAGAGAATTATGAAAGTGCAACTTTACCATACATAAATTGCAATTTCAACAATTAATTGATTGCTATTTGGATATCAGCAAAATTGCAATTTTAGCATCCAAAAATTGCAATTTCAACAATCAATGGCCATTTTGACTGTTTCAAAGTCAACAATGAAAAAAGATTGAATAGAAATTTAGTGACTACAAATTCATAATTTTAACTGGTATACTAAAGAATAAATTCACATTTTTATGAAAATATTCATCAACCAAGAATTACAATTCTATCAATTCACAAATGTACAACAATAAAAGAGAAATTGCAATTTTGTCAACTACAAATTTGAAATTTCAACTAATTATATGATTGAGGAGAAAGTCGTAATTTTTTTAAAGAAAAGTGCAATTTCAACAATTAAGCCAAAGAAATTTTAGTGATCAAGATTTGCAAAAATACTAAAAAGATTGTGGAGAAAATGCAATTTTGGCTACTACAAATTGACAATTTCAAAAGTATATGATTGAGAAGAGATTTAAATTTTTTTAACAAAAATTGCAATTCCAACAATTGGAGAGTTACAAAATTTTCAGTTTTAGCATCCAAAAATTTCAATTTCAAGAATTAATTGTTAATATATTGCAATTTTGGTAGTTCCAAAGTCAACAATAAAAACTGATTGAGTAGCTCCAATTTCTACAAATTCACAATTTCAACAAGTATACTAAAGAATAAATTTTAGTGAACAATTGGAGAGTTATGGAAGTGCAACTTTACCATACATAAATTGTAATTTCAACAATTAATTGATTGCAACTTTTGTATCTACATATTGTAGTTACAAGGTCAATAATAAAATGACTATCGAGAAAATGCAAGCCAATTCACAATTTCAAAAGTATATGATTGAGAAGAAATTTACATTTTTTAAAACAAAAATGAAAATTTCAACAATTGAATGATTACAAATTCAAGCTTGCACTTTCAACAATTGGAGAGTTATAAAAAAATCCAATTTTAGCATCCAAAAATTGCAATTTCAATAATTAATTGTTAATTGATTGAAATTTGCAATATTTGCATATTGCAAAAAATTGAGTAGCAATTGCAATTTTAGCCAGTACAAATTCACAATTTCAACCAGCATACTATAACAAATTCACATTTTTTTATGAAAATTGCAATTTCAACAATTCAAGAATCAAGAATTGAAGAATTATAAAAATTGGAACTTTTTAATGAGAATTTGGAATTATAGCATCCACAAATTGTAATTTCGACAAATTTAACAATTAATTGATTGCTATTTCAATAATTGCATATTTGCAGTTTCATGAACTTTTAATTTAAATTACAATTTAAAGTTAAGAAAATTGCAATTTTGAATTGCCATTTCAACAACTAAAAAATTGTTAAAATTGCTTTTTTTTAAAATTGCAATTTCAACTTTAGGAAAATGTAATTATGGCATTTTGATAATTACAAATTTGATAATTTCAACAAGTATATGATTGAAAATAGATTCTCAATTTTTTTTAAAACAAAATTTCAACAATTGATTTACTACAATTCCAAGAATCCAAAATTCATAGAAGTTGCATTTTCTTATCAGAAATTGTAATACGACCATTAGAAATTGCAATTTCAACAATTAATCACAGCAATAAAATTTCAATTTTGACAATACAAATTAGCAATTTGAACAAGTGTACGATTGAGAAGAAATTCATAGTTTTTAATGAAATGTTAAATTACAATTTAAGAAATTACAACTTCAAAAATGCAACAATAAAATTGCAATTTTGGCAACCACAAATTCATAATTTAAATCAAGGAAGAGAAGGAGATGACTAAATTCTTGCAAGGCCAAG
This sequence comes from Larix kaempferi, assembly GCA_027924585.1. Taxonomy (NCBI): domain Eukaryota; kingdom Viridiplantae; phylum Streptophyta; class Pinopsida; order Pinales; family Pinaceae; genus Larix; species Larix kaempferi. The sequence continues at coordinate 461,972 of BSBM01001943.1, read as the reverse complement.
CATGATCAAGATAGAATTGAGAAAACATTCAAGGTGGGAGATAGAGTTTGGTCATATATAAATAAGAAAAGACTACATGGTACTTCTACAAAGATCAAGGATTTGCGGTATAGTCCTTTTGAAGTGTTGGATAAAGTGAGTGATAATGCCTACAGACTCAATATACCCCCATATATGTGCATTTATTCAGTGTTGAATGTGGATAATTTGAAACTCTATGAGCATTCCATTTTGGAATAGGAATATGATAACAAAATACAACCTACCATAGAGGACGTAGCACCATAAGCTTACTAAGGTAGAGTTAGCAAAATATATATTTTTTCAAAAAAGTCAACAATGACTAAATGAGGGTGGTATAACTCTAGCTGGTTGGGTTGAAAGGTCAAATTCTAGGCAAGCCCAAATGGTATTCCATAAAGAAGGTAGAGGAAAATTTTCCTCACCTAATTTAGTAAAATATGTTGGGGATCAAAAGGCTCTCTAAATCAGGGGAGGTATGATCTAAAATGGGTCATTGTAATATTGTCACATTTTTTTGATACATTCTGGTTGGAAAATTGGAGGTACTAGCTTGTAGGGCCCATTTCATGGGAAGATCCCATTTTGGTGATTTGAGGTCTAGTACCTTTCCATGCATGTTCAAGTATTAAAAAAAATGATTTTTGGGTCAAAATTTTGCAAGAATAGATTGAACCTCTTAAAGTTGTTCTACACATCTTTACCTTTCCAATGGCGCAAAACTCACATCAATTGGAGTTTGTATGAATAAGCTATGCCTCCTACAAGTTGACTTATCTTACTAATCATTGTGGTATGGAGTGGATGCCACATCAGCTCCCATTATTCATGCATGTAGAGATAGTCAGATGTGTAATTTTAAGAACATTCTAAAGGGTGGATCCAAAACCCTAACAATAATTGGGGTTTGAGACATGCAAAAACTCTAATCCTAAACCTTGACAACTATCAAGCTATATTAAACATTAGGCTACTATGAAAAGAAGGGGTTCCATTCTTATGGTATTGTATATTGTTGCATAGTTGGGTAGAGAATCAAGAGAGGGATATTGAGGTAGAAACATGAAGTAGAATATCCTATAGTGGCCATATTAGCCACAATGTCCATGGCAAGTCCATAGCAAGTGACCATTTCTTTGTATTTTCAATTTATAGTAGAGAAGAAAAGACCAGAGCATAGGTCCCACCTTAATGCTAGGTTTCTCTCGCATTGAGTTTTCACAAGATATATATTGTGCTTATTATGTAGACGGTATGTCGTTTACTTGTTTATTCCATTTTAGTTTCAATTCATTTTAGTTTATTTCAACATTAAGCGTGTAACATTAAATTTTCAATCCAAGTAAAACTCAAGCTATAACAAGAGATCATAGAATATGAAAAGATTTGTTGTGACAAACTATTACAATGGAATATCGAGAACAGTTTACAGATAAAAATTCATCTTTGATCTTTACTTGGGGTAAAGGAAGTTGTCTTTATAGGTGGATAGCATGTAAATCCTACTTCCTTTCCATTAAGTCCAATTCAATATTATGGGGGGGTGTCGGTGCACATGGTTTTGGATGAATTGCACATGCTTCGACTGGTATTATTCACAATTCCATCAAAATTGTCCATGGTTCTGTAATCATTCTTTATGTTTCCACCCCTAAAATGCTCATTTTCAATGAATTTTGTTCAAGGTTCCTTAAATTGTTCCCCCACCTCATGACCATTACTTATGGTTCTACCAATAATGTTCATGGTTCCATAAATAGAGAGCATGGTTGCACCAACAATGCTCATGGATCCATAAATAGAGCTCATGGTTCCACCAACAATGGTCATGGTTCCACCAACAATGCTCATGTTTCCATTAACCATGAGTATTGTTGGTGGAACCATGAACTCTATTTATGGAACCATGAGCATTGTTGGTGGAACCATGAACTCTATTTATGGAACCATGAGCATTGTTGGTGGAACCATGTGAATTATTAGTGGAACCATGAGTAATGGTCATGGGGTGGTGGAACCTTATAAGGAGCCTTGAACAAAATTCATGGAAAATGAGCATATTAGGGGTGAGATCACAATGAATGTTTATGGAACCATGAACAATTTTGATGGAATTGTGAATAATGTGATAACACACAATAATAGATAAACTATGCATTCTATCAACAAGTGATCATTTTTGTTAGACTCCTCATTATGGACTAGAGCTAGGGGTGCCCTTCCCATGCCATCCCCCTCACATACAACTCTTATCTTATGATTCGTAGACCTAGGGTTTTATCGACATGAAGGCATTGACTTCTTCTTTCATTGAATTATTTCACTATTTTCATGGACTAGAGCTATGGTTCCCTTCCCATGCCATATCTCCTCATTCATTGACTTCTTCTTTCATTTAGCTTCAAGGTACCTAGATTTTGTATTGGCCTCATCAATTGAGTACAATTAAAAAAGGAAAAAATGGGGTTTTAAAATAATGATGTAAGACTTAAATGTATTTCATCAATAGACCATGTGCATCTTTTTATATAACCATCTAAATGAGATATCATCAAAACACAATATTGTATTTCTACACACTATAGCCATGCGGCATGCCCCTATTGTCACAGTATTGGCATTAAAGTTATTATTACCTAAAGGATATAATTTCTTCTTAATGGTTTATTGAACCATACCCAGTCTATGACCATGCATTATTTTCTTTTCAAATCGTAGATAGTAAGATTCCCAACAAAGTAGGGAATGTCATATCATCTATGACTTCCAACTATTACATTCAATTATTGATTATCTTAGCATTCACAATACCATCATATAAAAGTATGTTGATTTTACCTTCCACCATAAAAGGAATAAATCAAGGTTTGTCTTTAGTAGTACGAGATGGAGTGGGTTCTTACAACTCTACTTCTTCATTTTTACTCCCTTGACTTACGTTGACTTTAACACAATGACCAACAATTGACTCACCAAAGTTTGCATACTCTCCTTGCTTCGTCGATTCACTCTCGATAAGTGATCTTGGAATCACTATTTCTCTATTCCACATTCCCTTTTAAAATTATAGCTTCCCTCCATTCTTGGTTATATTGGCCTTTAATGAGCCTCTAAGGGTCCTTACAAAGGCTATTTCCCTACTGCAAACTATTGTTGAGTTTGGGTCATACATAAGCTTTCATATTGCTTAGGTTACGCATAACTTGAACCCAACTACATTGTCTCAGTAAAGGGTTGAGATCCTCTTGTCTTGAAATAGAAATTTTAATAATATTTATAAATTATAGAGGCTTGTACTCAAATAAATGTGCTTTTTCTCTCTATTTCTATTAGCCTCAATAGGCTTGTTAATTTCTAAAATTCACTTCTATATTAGCTTTGAGAGAGAAAATAATTTGAAATATTCTTTCCATCCCATTTGAGCCCTAAATTGAACTCCATGTGTCCTACATGTGCACTCAAACACTTCCAAATCATTTTCCTCTTATGCTAACTAAGAAAGGATTACTATCAACGCCTTCACCCTAACCATTTTTTTGCTAATTGATTTATTGACCACTAAGAAAGTGTTTGTTGATGTGGGTCATCTATTAACTTTCCAATGTTCCATATCATCATCGTCCGTCTTGAGTAGCAACCCCATCATTTGTTGTCACTTGGCATCCTCTTTGTCTTGTAAAGTGAACCAACAAATAGCCAATCACCAACGGTTATTCAAGTTTTGTTGGTTCATTAGTGAATGAGTCTCATTGATTTTTGGGCTTGCCAATTTTCTCCACATCATTGGGATTCTACTTCATTAATTAACCAAATGATAGCAAGTGTTGGTTGTGTTATGCAAGTACATTGATTTCCACCCATTGAGTATTTTCCAACTCAACCAATTAACACCATTTTGCGCCCACATTTTCCTCAAACCCCCTTCTTAAATTTTAGGTGAGTCGAGACAATAAAATAAATTTTATTTAGTTTCAAATACAATTCTCCTTATAGCTCCAAATAGCATCTTATAACTCCACGCAAAAAAATTACAAAAAACTAGATACAACTCCTAACCCCTTTACAAATAAACAAACATATAATAACTTTTTAAATCTCAACCACATTTCTTATATCTCCTTTTATATAACAAGTGAGACAAAACCATAACCTAATATTTCTGTGAAAAACAAAACTTTTTAAACCTTGTATCCTTAATTAAAAAACCTAACACATCAATACATTTTGACTTTGTAATAAAGCTCCACTCATTTCAAATAGCCTCCTCATAATTCCTTACAAAATTGTCCACCCTCAGTTAATAAAGGAGTTTAAACCTCATCATTAGATAAAGGAGTTTAAATCTTTTCTTTAACCACATTTTTGCGCCTAGAGGCGCTCTACAGCCCAGTATGGGAGAGATCTTGTAACGTGATTCATGTCAGCGCATAAAATAAAAAAAATTATGAAAAGTATTTAAAAAAAATCCATGTCGGCTCATAAAATAATATGAAAAGTATTTAAAAAAAAAATCCATGTTGGTTCATAAAATAAAATATTATGAAAAGTAATTAAAAAATAGATGTTCATTATAAAATAAAAACTTAAAACTTAAATCCGGATCTATCAATCAAGAGAGATCAAATTTCTTGAGTTTAAATTTAGAAAAAGAAATACACCTCAAGAAATTGGATCCCTTTTGATGCTTGATAGATACTCGTTTAAGATGGATCTATGCTAGTTAATAATTCACATTGACCGAGCTAGTGGTAAAGGAATTTAAACCTCTTCATTAACCACATTTCTTATCATTCACTATTCACTTTCACCAAATTAGTGATAAACTAAATTGATCACATTTCATCATGAATATAGTGATTCACTCTCACCAAGTTAGTGATAAACTAAATTTATCACATTTCATCATGAATATAGTGTTGGATTTATTGCCAACCTCGTTGGATTTAATGCCAACATTGAGCATATATGTAATCTAATTATACATTGTTTACTGTCGTATATGGTTGTCAATTAAAGTGATCAAATAACGAAATAGACAATCAATATATTCATTAGGATGTGGTCCACAAATGTGTAGAACAATTTAGGCAAAGATCAAATCATTGATGGACTGATTCCGAAATTTGCAATTAAGGAAACCGATTTCTCTTGCTGCTGGCAGACGGATTTTGATGCACGTCTTTACAAGATTGGCATGTGGCAAGATTGGCATGTGGCAGAAAACTGGTTTAGGGTTAGGGTTTGGCAATATACCGACTCTACATCTCTATAAATAGGTTGGTCCCCAAAGCACAAGGATATACGAAACAGTTGCAGAATTCTCTAGCCGTCATCTAGTAAGTTCTGTGGCCTTCTCTACTTCTCCCCATTAAAGAATAGAGAGGTGAGATTATTAAGAAATTGTGAACACGATCTCACAAGGGCAGTCTTGTAGCTTTGGAAGGCTTCATCCTATCACTAAGGAGGAGCAGACGCTTCAACCTCTACATCGGCACGAAGGTTTTCTTGCGGCTGTCTCACAAGTTCATCAACAGCTTTTGAGAGAAGCTTTGCATAAATACGCTAATGGAGTCAGGTATTGCGTCTGCTCCCTAAGAATTGATGAATTTTGCATGATGGCCATTTTGGCATAGGTAGATCAATAGTGGCATATTGAATTGAATTGTTTATGCGTAACAATAAGGTTCCAACAAGTGGTATCAGAGCCACTCCTGTGTCAATTTGGATTAATTGTTTAGAATTAATCTAGAAAATAAGCAATTGATTGTTGATTTTTCAATTGTTAATTATGTTAAGCCAATTTTTTTTTAAGTATTCCGCTGCTATTTTTTTTTCGACCATAACAAGTATGCAATAATTTGATTATATGGAAAAGCCAAATTTTGGAAACTGCAAATTATTGTAAAGCAATTAAATTAAATTTTTTCCTTTTGCATTAGTTTGATTGCATATTTAGATTATATAATTAGGGTATAAATTATTGTTCTGTTAAAGGCAAAGGGATATGTAATTTGAATTTGAATTAATTGATTCCTAATTGTACCCAAAGGTAACTCTTTTGATGAGGTTAATTCAAATGCATTTTATGAAAGAAGTTAAGGTGCAATTAATGGATGTAATCATTATCGGCCCAAAGGAAGGTAATGGTTACAAAATTATTTGTGCAAGTGAGTAATAATAAAGTATAGTGATGACCAAAACAAATTTTACACATATGTCAATATTGTCGGCCCAAAGGAAGGCGTGTTGTTCGGTATGTTCTAGGTTATCAGTATTTTACTATTACGCCAAAGTATCATAAGAACTTGACCCGTTACCCAAAGGTAGCCGCTTAATGGAAACCGGTATTTTGGTTTTATGATGGTATTAAGACTCATCAAATCATCAATTTTTTTTTTTTTTTTTAGCATTATGGCCTTTACTAGAATTAATAATTTATAATTCAAAATTTATGAATTTAGACTAAATCGTGTTTATGGTATGTTTTTCGTGGAATCAGCTAGCATTACTACAGGTCTTAAGGATATGCCTATGTTGAATGGGACCAATTTCAAGTATTGGCAGGAGAGTTTAATGATAATTCTCGGTGTCATGGATATGGACCTTGCATTTAGAGAAACTTGTCCCACTATTACGGATGCGAGCACTTCTGATCAAAAGAAGGAAAAAGTCAAGTGGGACAGGTCTAATCGCATGAGTCTCATGATAATGAAACGGTCCATTCCAGAGGTATTTCGGGGCGCTATTTCAGAGTCCATTTTGAGCGCTAAACTCTACCTTAAGGACATTGAAGAAAGATTTGTCAAGAGTGAGAAAGGTGAAATTGGAACACTCTTGACACAACTAGTCTCAATGAAATATAAGGAAAAAGGAAACATTAGAGAGTACATCATGGAGATGTCTAATGTCGTTTCTAAGCTTAGGGCATTAAAGATGGATATCTCTGATGATCTTCTGGTGCACCTAGCGTTGATCTCTCTTCCCTCATACTTTGGGCAGTTTAAAATCAGCTACAATTGTCAGAAGGATAAATGGACAATAAATGAGTTGATTTCACACTGTGTGGAGGAAGAGGAGAGGCTGAAACGGGATAAGACTGAAAACGTCTATGTTGCAACTACCTCTAACACTAAGAGTGGAGCCAAGCGCAAGAAACCGGACAAGTCTAAGGATACTAAAGCTGCAGTCTCTACACAGCAGAACAAACCGGATAAGGGCAAGTCAGTTGCAAAATCTGATGAGCCGGTTTGCTTCTTCTGCAATAAAGCAGGACACAAAAAGAAATACTGTCAGGCTTATCACGCATGGCGTGCCAAGAAAGGTATATCTCTTGCTTTGGTTTGTACAGAAGTTAATTTGATTTCTGTATCTAGATACACTTGGTGGATAGACTCTGGAGCAACTACTCACATAAGCGTATCTTTGCAGGGCTGCCAAAGTTACCGGAAGCCAAGTGATGATGAAAGATTCATTTTTGTGGGCGATGGTAGCAAGGTGGACGTGCAAGCTATTGGAGTGTTTAGATTATTATTAAAATCAGGCTTTTATTTGGATTTGTATGAAACTTTTGTTGTTCCGTCTTTTAGACGAAATTTACTTTCTGTATCATCTTTGGACAAGCATGGTTTTGCTTGTAATTTTGGTAATGGAAAATTTAATTTGTTTCATGATTCAAAGTGTGTTGCCTCTGGTTTTCTTTCTGTTTATGATAATCTATACGCATTGGATGTAAATAGCTCGTACATTGAGGCTTTGCAAACAGATACAAGAAAAAGAAAATTAACAAATGAGAACTCAGTTACATTATGGCACAAGCGATTAGGTCACATTTCTGTAAAAAGAATTAAACGCCTTGTGTCAACTAAAATTCTCCAACCCTTAGATTACTCGGATCTTAATGACTGTGTAAATTGTATAAAAGGGAAACAAACCAACTTAACAAAATATCAAGCCAGAAAGTGTTCGGAAGTCTTAGAATTGATACATACGGATATCTGTGGTCCGTTTCCAACGGCCACAAGAAACGGACACCGTTATTTCATTTCTTTTATAGACGACCATTCGAGATATGGCTATGTATATTTGATTAAAGAAAAGGCTCAAGCCCTTGACATGTTCAAAAGTTTCAAGGCGGAAGTCGAGCTACAACTCAACAGACGCATTAAGGCCATCCGATCTGACCGTGGTGGAGAATACTATGGCAGATATGATGGATCAGGTGAACAACGTCGAGGGCCTTTTGCTCAGTTCATAGATGAATGTGGAATTGTCCCTCAGTATACATTGCCTGGTTCGCCAGCAATGAATGGAGTATCTGAGAGGCGCAATAGAACGCTTAAAGACATGGTAAGGAGTATGATTAGTCGTACTACTTTACCAGATAATCTATGGGGTGAGGCCTTAAAGTCTGCAGCTTATATCCTTAACAGAGTACCCACTAAAGCAACTAACAAAACTCCATACGAGATTTGGACCAGGCGTAAGCCAAGTTTAGCTCACTTGCGAGTATGGGGATGTCCAGCTGAGGCAAGGCCTTACAAACCTACCGAAAAGAAACTGGATGAAAGGACAGTTAGTTGTTATTTTATTGGGTATGCTGAGCGCTCGAGGGGTTATAAATTTTATAATCCTACAGAACATAATGTATTTGAGACGGGCAATGCAAAATTTTTTGAGGATGTTGAGTTTGTGGGGGGTGAGAAAATAATTGATTTCGAAGAGGAAAATGCAAATATTCAAGAGGAATATGCAACTATTCCATTAGATGTTGCGAGTTTTGTGAATATAGATCCGAGTTTTACTCAAAACACCATTACAGATGAAATCATTATTGAAACTCAAACTCAACAAGATGAAACAGTACAAAATGAAAATACAGAGACGAGTGCAGGCCACTCAGGGCCGCACGAAGGTTTGGAAGATGCTGTTGAAGGCCAGATTGTTTCAGACAATGCTGGAAATCCTCAGAAAAATTTAGGAGAGCCAATTAGGAGGTCCACTAGAGAGAGAAGGCCTGCAATATCTTCGGATTATGTAGTATACCTTCAAGAGCATGAGTTTGATGTTGGCATGTTAGACAATGACCCCATTAATGTCAAACAAGCCATGGAAATCTCTAACTCTCACAAGTGGACCGCTGCCATGAATGAGGAAATAAAATCTATGGCAGACAATGACGTTTGGGAAATTGTCTCATTACCAGCAGGAAAGAGAACCATTGGTTGCAAATGGATATTTAAAACCAAGCGGGACTCGAAGGGTAATGTAGAGAAATATAAGGCACGTCTTGTTGCTAAAGGTTTTACTCAAAAGGAGGGCATTGATTATAAAGAGACTTTCTCTCCGGTTTCACTGAAAGACTCTTTAAGAATCATATTGGCATTAGTGGCACATTTCAATTTGGAGCTTCATCAGATGGATGTTAAAACTGCGTTTCTTAATGGTGACATTGAAGAAACAATTTATATGGTGCAACCAGAAAACTATGTATCAGGAGATGCAAAGTCTATGGTATGCAAACTTAAAAAATCCATCTATGGGCTAAAGCAGGCGTCTCGTCAGTGGTATTACAAATTTCACAATGTGATTGTCTCATTTGGATTCGAATCTAACATTATGGATGAGTGTATATATCTCAAGTTCTGTGGGAGTAAATTCGTGTTTCTGGTTTTATATGTCGATGACATTTTGCTTGCCAGTAACGATATAAGTATGTTGCAACAAACTAAGAACTTTCTGATGAAAAATTTTGAGATGAAAGATCTTGGTAATGCATCATTTGTCCTAGGGATAGAAATACTGAGGAATAGAACCCAAGGTATATTAGGATTATCCCAAAAGAATTATATCGATAAGGTTTTGGCAAGATATGGCATGCAGAACTGTAAACCAGGAAATACCCCTGTTGCAAAGGGAGACAAATTCAGTCTAAACCAATGCCCGAAAAATAATTCAGAAAAGGAAGTAATGCTACAGTATCCATATGCCTCAGTCGTTGGGAGCATTATGTATGCTCAAGTGTGTACGCGTCCGGATGTTGCGTTCATCACTGGCATGCTAGGAAGATACTTGTCAAATCCAGGTCCAGATCATTGGAAAGCTGCCAAGCGAGTCTTGAGATACCTGAAGCGAACAAAAGAATATATACTCACGTATAGGAAATCGGAGATGCTAGAGGTCATTGGCTATACCGACTCTGATTTTGGAGGATGTCAGGATAGCATGAAATCGACGTCTGGCTACATTTACATGTTAGCTGGAGGAGCCGTTTCATGGAAGAGTGCAAAACAATCCCTTGTTGCATCTTCCACCATGGCGGCTGAATTTGTGGCATGCTACGAGGCATCAAATCATGGTGTTTGGCTACGGAATTTTGTCACTAGACTTCGAGTGGTGGATTCTATTGAGAGACCACTACAATTGTTCTGTGACAACAATTCGGCAGTGCTGTACGCAAATAACAACCGAAGTCCGTCGAAGTCCAAGTACATCGACATCAAGTTCTTAGTTGTAAAGGAGCGAGTACAGAATGGTGAATTGAAAATAGAACATGTAGGAACAGACTCCATGTTAGCAGATCCTCTTACTAAGGGATTGACACCGGCTAAATTTGTAGAGCATGTTGCTCATATGGGTGTAATCTCTATTGAGGATATTCAGTTTTAGTGGGAGTCTAAAATTTAAAATTTAATGTTCTATTTTTCATTGCGATTTTGGATATGTAACTTGTGACATGTAACAAGTGTTATATATATATATTATGAAGTTTTTGACATTCTATTTCTCGTTTATGTTTGACCTTTAATTAAGTTAATTTATGAAATTCAGTTTCAAGATTTAAGTAGGAGACCAAGTTAGAAATAGGCATGTAAGATCACAATTGCATGTAATTTCTATACTACACATCCACATCATGATGATTCATGTCATTCAGCTGTATTAGTGATGTGATTATTGAGGGTTTAGTTGCGAATAAATGCAACGAATGCCACTTTAGTCCTTTGCTGAATATAGTTGATGGACCGAATTGGTTTGGGAATATATGAGGAAGACAGTAAAGAAATGTGCGCACATAAGGAACACAATGCATAATTAAAAAGTCATAACATATTGCTCAAGTGGGAGATTGTTGGATTTATTGCCAACCTCGTTGGATTTAATGCCAACATTGAGCATATATGTAATCTAATTATACATTGTTTACTGTCGTATATGGTTGTCAATTAAAGTGATCAAATAACGAAATAGACAATCAATATATTCATTAGGATGTGGTCCACAAATGTGTAGAACAATTTAGGCAAAGATCAAATCATTGATGGACTGATTCCGAAATTTGCAATTAAGGAAACCGATTTCTCTTGCTGCTGGCAGACGGATTTTGATGCACGTCTTTACAAGATTGGCATGTGGCAAGATTGGCATGTGGCAGAAAACTGGTTTAGGGTTAGGGTTTGGCAATATACCGACTCTACATCTCTATAAATAGGTTGGTCCCCAAAGCACAAGGATATACGAAACAGTTGCAGAATTCTCTAGCCGTCATCTAGTAAGTTCTGTGGCCTTCTCTACTTCTCCCCATTAAAGAATAGAGAGGTGAGATTATTAAGAAATTGTGAACACGATCTCACAAGGGCAGTCTTGTAGCTTTGGAAGGCTTCATCCTATCACTAAGGAGGAGGAGCAGACGCTTCAACCTCTACATCGGCACGAAGGTTTTCTTGCGGCTGTCTCACAAGTTCATCAACAGCTTTTGAGAGAAGCTTTGCATAAATACGCTAATGGAGTCAGGTATTGCGTCTGCTCCCTAAGAATTGATGAATTTTGCATGATGGCCATTTTGGCATAGGTAGATCAATAGTGGCATATTGAATTGAATTGTTTATGCGTAACAATAAGGTTCCAACATATAGTGATTCACTCTCACCAAGTTAGTGATAAACTAATTTTATCACATTTCATCGTAAATATATCACTGGAGTCCATGCATAACATTGGCATTCATTTTATTCGTTATAGGCCGATACTATTAAAAAATTATTCAATATTAAAATTTAAACCTTTGACCTTGCAAGACTTTAATAAATGAGAGAGAGCTTAAGCTGACAAGTTGGAAGCCATTTTTTGATTTGTCATGTTTGAAAAAGACCACCTGTTCATAACAATGTCTTAATTGGATGCACTTATATTCACACCGCCTTAAGTTACATTACATTGATACGATGTCATCCAAGTAGAAAAGAACTGTAGTTCCAACAAATCTATTAACACGACTTTTTAATCTGGTGTAGCGGTAGAAACCACACATTGCTTCATTATTATATTGCTTAAACAATATTGATCTTTCTAGCTAAGCATTGCGATATATACAGAACTATACAGTGAAAATTAATTGCAAAACCGTACAAATGATCACATTCTTCCTGAAAGGTCTAAGAAACAACTATACAATATACATTGCTCAGTATTCCACGCTCTAGAAACTGAATAGTGATCAGAACTTACAATTCATAAGTAGGCGCTATAAAATTAATGACTTACGAATTTGTGTAACACAAATTTAAAATGAACAAGAATCTCTGCAATCCATTCCTTTTAATTAAAAATGGTGCCACTTCAACAAATGAACATCGTCTAAGAATTTATTAGTTTCTTGGAAAATCTCGTGTCTGTCTTTAATAGGAAATTTTCTCTGAGAAAATCCACAAATTTATGACATATTAGCCAAATACTTTCAAACAATGTTCCATCCGTCCATGAAAAAGGACACATGTTGACATTAGAGAAGTGAGAGGACCTCTCTGTAACACCGGTAACGCATGTACTTCCTGGATTTTCTGTGCCTGCAAAGATAGTAAAGAACCGTAAAAATACAAAGGGAAATGAAATTTGTTCAAATGCAACAAATGGTTGAATAACTTACCAAAATCAGCCGAAGGACCCCGATAGAACGTCGACCAGGATTTAGATATGCAAGTACACAGTCGTTCAAGATTTGAAATGGACTTGAATATTTGAAGTGACTTACAATTCAAAGATTATGGATCGCAAATATCTTGTTCAGTTCAAACAAAGAAATCTTTCTCCATGTTTTTGAGGTATTCTCTAGATTTTCGAAATATTCGCCATGGTTTCCTTACTCGAGACCTACCACCAAATCTCAAACTGGGATTTCGTTCTCCTGGGAGAAGAGACCAGAGGTTCCCAAGCACCACTTTCACTGACTCCGGACGTCTGTTTCCCAGTCACCACACATTGAATCTAAGACTCATAGTAACGTAATGCCTCCAGAACTCGGTAAATTTCCTGTCTGGAAGCCTGTTCTCTGCGTCGGTCGAGCCAAGAGGGGCCGAATGAAAAGGGGTGTCGGTCTAGTGAAGAGAGGGGCAATCAGAAGGCGCGGACAATTCAAAATTCAAACCTGAGTCGGATGAGACCTTTCGAGGAAGATGGCATGCCCATGCATGATAGGCATGGATAACTGGTCAGCGGCATGGTTGATATCTTTGGCCGGAATGTTCGCATAGACTTAATTTTTCCAATCTGAAAACATGTCTTTGAACCGACGGACGTGTGTGTGCACATAGGAGGTAACGGAGGGGAGGTGGGACCCAAAGACACTTAGATAAGCTAAAGCGAATCTGCAATCGAGATAAGCTCAGCGCTGTAAAACTCATTTCAACTACCAATAAGAAAGGAGTATCTGCTAAATTTCCATGATTTCATTATTCATCTGAAGTCTTCGCTATTGCATGGTCTTGAGATTACATGGCAGGTTGACACCAACAGATCTCTATTCTGTGAAGATTGTTTCAAGATCAAAGGCATCTGTGGGTATAAAATTTCAGACTCGACAACATATATTTGTTATAGTTTCGATGCCACCTCCCATCCAGACAAATGCCCCGCCCTGCTTGGTACGTTTTCTGCTGTTTTCTCCAAATTTGATGAAAATGCTCAATATTTAAATTCTATCAATAGAGAAACATGTAAATTATGCCCCTCCATTCTATCGATACACTTGAAGCTCTGGAAAAATGTGTATATGTTTCCCTATCTATCAAATATGCATTATTTTACAAAAAATGTGGATCCTTCCATTTCATGAAAATAGCCCTTAGTACCGCGATACAACTTATCCAAACCAGACAACCATTACAAAAGATAAATATAATTTCTTTCAGTTTCGTATCTCTGATTTAACATCAAGATGAATTAAATGTTCCATTACCAATACCGGTATCCTTGAATCTGGATGTGTATATGCCGTTCCCGGTGTGCCAAGTATGCCAAAAATAGTGAATCGTAATAGTTGTTATGCCTGTGGTAGGTCAAAAAAACAAGTTCGCCATTGTAATAGGTAAATATGGTTTCCTCCTATCTATTTACAAGCACATAAATCTCTGCTTTAACCTCTGGTGATTACATGGATATCAATCTGTTCCTTCCACGGCAGGTTGCATGAATCAATGGATGAATCGTCTGGTTAGTGATTTCTCACCTATTAATCCATACAGAATTCAGGGAAATGCATAGCTTTTGATCTAATATGATCGACGAATATATGGTTGATGTGTCTTTCAATAGATCTTCTACCATTTTACTACATCATGTTAACGCTAAGACTTGGTTGATTAACGTCGAGGGTTCTATTAATATATAGAGATGGATTTTACAACTGCTGACTGTGTTTGCAGGTTCCCATAACATGGGCAATGCGGCAGATAGTGGTATCGTGCATTGTAGCAGCGGATAGTGGTATCGTGCAGTGTCGACTGCTCACATGTCTTCAATAGTGAAACTGACTTTTGTTATTTGTGTTGGATGAAAATTTTACTTCCGTAACTTATTTTTTTCATCAATTATCTGTAACTTATTTTTTTCATAAGTTATATAATTGTATGAATCCATGAAACCATGGTTCATTCTGCCTCTAAGGCTGCGCGCGTGAGTCTGGGTCTTTTCCATTAAAGTGAAGCTATAATTATAGATTGGCATTTGGGTCTTTTCCATTAAAGTGAAGCTATAATTATAGATTGGCATTAACTGACATCTTTAGATTGTGCAGGAAGAAAAATTTATTGCCCTAACTAAATTTATTTCCTCAAACGTAATAATTGTATGAGGCACTAATTACTACATTGCACTACGAAAGGAATTACTCCAATGCATGATAAAAGGAGTTAAATTATTGTTTTTGAAAAATGAGGAGAGTGAAATGAGGTCATCGTGATCTACGTTGAAATCAATGTCTCATAAAATTCCTTAACAGTATGGTTTTTAATTCACATGAGACCGTAAATCTTTTTTTTTATTAATGTAACTAATATCAAGAATTGATTTTATAAATAATCTTGTATAAAATTAAAGTAAGTATATTAATATAATTAAATTAAATTATTAAACATTAATATTATGTTATAAGAAAATTTTAAAAGTTTTATATACCTTTCAGACGATTCTATTTTCAGCGACACTATATCCATGATACATCGTGCAAAGTACAAGTCAAACTGTAAATTAATATGGTTTGTCAATTAATATGTTTCAACATGATGTACATATTATAATTTTAATTTATAAACTTTAAAATAAAATTATGAAATTTTTTAAATTAAAAAATAACACATCTTATATTTAAAAGAGATATTTTTAATTTCCAAACTTTAAAATAAAATTATGAAATTTTTTAAATTAAAAATTAATATATTCTATATTTAAAAGATATATGGTTTTAGTTATGATATAAATTTTAATAATTTAATACTTAATAGTAAATAAAATGTAATTTAAAACTATTAGTTTTAGTTATGATATAAATTTTCAAAATTTAATACTTAATAGTAAATAAAATGTAATTTAAAATTATTAGTTTTAGTTATGATATAAATTTTCAAAATTTCATATATAATAGTAAATAAAATGTAATTTAAAATTATTTTAGATGATGATGATGATGATGACGATGACGACAAGGGTGGCGGCGGTGGCACCAACTTTGGTATATCGAACCTTAAGAAGGTTATTACTTGGTTTATTTTAAAATTTTGTTCATATGCTCAAAAAGCTTAGAAAGAAGCTTTCCAAGCTCACTATACTTTTGGTGAGTGAGGAGGTTAGAAATGTTTGTATTGTAGCAAATACTATGACACTCATATTTAATGTGGGTGTAAATATGTGGTTCGGAAAATAAATTTAATAGATTAAATATATATATATGCTCTATTTTATTATTACTTTTTATCTATTAAACTCAATTTTATTATTATTTTTTATTTATTGATGATGATAATGATTAACGTCCACTGAGACCAACTTTGGTCTATTGGACCGTAAGAAGGTTATTACTTGGTTTTCTTTAAACTTTTGTTCCTATGCTAAAAAATATTAGAAATAAGCTTTCCAAGATCACTATAGTTTTGGCAAGTCATGAGGTTAGAAAGGTTTGTATTGTAGCAAATACTATGAAATTCATATCTAATGTGGGTGTAAGGAGGACACTCTAAGAGAAAGTGATTTTCATCCTTAATGCTCATAAACTCACAAAGATGGCAAACCCTTTCTCCCCACAGCGTTTTTGTAATAGACCAATGCCCTGTTTTGCTACGGAGCTCATCAAAGTTCGTTCTAATCTTGGCTACATTCATTTTATTCTTTGAACTAGTTACTATCAAGAGATAATTCTGATCTTCCAAATTAGGGTTAATGACCTCCTTATAGTATCTCAGTTTTCTCTTAATCACTAAATTTTCCTCGCACCACAATTTATATTTAAAATTAGAAGAAATGATATTTTTTACATTATCAATATTCTACAAAGTTTAATTTCATAAATTCTCTAATGGTCTAACCAAGCCATCGTATCTTTACACCAACTCCATTTTAGGCGTAATTGGTTCTCACTTGAATTTAAAGCAATTTTAGGAAGTCTCTCATTTTCCATGTTATTTATCTTGTTCTTGTACATCAGGTTCCTAGTCATAGCCATGCTCTCGATGGGGGAAAGACCCACTTCTAAGAGGAGAATATGATAAGGTTTGTTGCTTTTATTTTTGAAGTTATATATGTCATAAACTCCTTCTAGATTTGCTCAATATTTCTTCAATATTCTCTAGAAATGTTGCACCCCCATAATTCACAACCATAAATAAGGTAACGGGGATGAGAAAAATTCCAAAGAGGAACTTCTTTTTATCCCACATGACCAGGTTGGCTAATTTACAATTATTTTCAAGACCAAAATAAGCTTTTCATCCTCCATTAATCATTTTCTCAATGTTGTGGTCCCAATTGAGCTTGTGATAAATATCAATTCCAAGATACTTGTAAGAAGTCACTTCCTCCAATTTACTATTATCATAAATAAAATTTTCATATGTGTTTTTCTTAGATTTTATAATCATAACTTTTTTCTTGTCGGTGTTAATAGTCATGTACCCATGTTAGAGCATAAATATTTGAGAATTATTAATTGGTTATTGAGATCAAAGGGGCACCTTTCCATAAGAACAATATCATCAACATAAAGCAGGAGGATGATAACTATCCCAGCTAATATCATTCTGACACAACCTACTTCTTCTAAACACCTTTCTAGTTTATCGATGTAAATGCCAAAAATGGTAGGGGAGAGGGGGAAACCTTGCTTAAATCCAATATTACAGTTTATATCTGTTGACCAGCCCTCTTTATTCTTAAACTTGGCAATGACCTTTTCGTATTAACTTATCACGAAAGCTCTCAATTCAAAAGGAACATTAAGCTCCTCTAGCTTATTCCACGGGTTATTTCTAGGCACTATTATATCAAAAGATTTCCTAAAGTCCACAAAGAAACAAAAAAGATCTGACTTATTCTTATGATAATCCTCTGCAATGACTCTAAGCGTAATGAGGTGGTCCGTGGTTGAATGACTCCTTCTAAAACCTGCTTGGTCTTTAGCCCTCTTACCTTCCATCTCTAACCATTCGTTGATCTTCTTTTTTAAGATATACCATATAATTTGGCTATGAGATGGCTAATTCGTTGATCTGCTAGCATCATATATTTATAATTATTAATATTATCCATTTACAATAAAAAAAATTCTCATGAAACAAAACTTTTAAGGAATATTATATATGATTTTTATTTAGCTAAATATATAATATTAATTATAACACAAATAATGTTAATTATATTTCATAAAATCATTAATTATGTTAATTATATTTTATAAAATCATTAATTATGTTAATTATATTTTATAAAATTATTAATTATGTTATTTATATTCCTTTTATAATAATACTTATGAAAAAAAGAATATACTATCAATAATATGTACTTCATTATTATTTCATATACATTTAAAAAAAAGATAAAATATATATTTTTATAAATATTATTTTAAAAAAATACTTTTAAAATTTAAAATAATTAATTAATTATAATGTTATATTAAAAGAATCATAGAAAATAAATTTAATTTTCAAAGTTTGTATTCCATTAAAACAAATTCTACAAAGTAATTGTCACAAAAATTAAAAGATAGATCTCCAAAGAATGATATATGATTTGTCCACCGTATTATATTATTATTGCTAACATCATACTTTTTTTAATTATGTTTATATTCCTTTTATAATAATACTTATGAAAAAAGAGGATATATTAAAATAATCTGTACAAGTTATTATTATTTCATATACATTTTTGAAAAAATATATACGATATTTTTTATAAATATTATTTTAAAAAAATTACTTTTAAAATTTAAAATAATTAATTAGTTATAATGCTATATTAAAATAATCATAGAAAGTCAATAGGTTTTAGCTTTAGTGGTTGAGTTATCGGATTGTTAGCCGCTCCACCCAGATTCAAGTCTCGCCAATGACACTTGCTCTTAAGTGAGCCTTTAAGCTCTTTAGGATCTCTACTAGCCAATTAAGTGCCCTTCCTATGTCTTCAGACTCCAGGGAGGTTAACGTGGACATATCGGGCACCGAAAAAAAGAGGGTGAAAAGAGAAAAAGAAAGAAAAAGAAGAAGAAGAAGAAAAAGAAGCAAAGAAAGAAAGAAAAGGAAAAGAAAAGAAAAAAAGGAAAAAAAAAGAATCATAGAAAATAAATTTAATTTTCAAAGTTTTCATTAAATTAAAACAAATTCTGCAATGTAATTGCCACAAACATTAGAAGATAGATCTCCAAAGAATGATATATGATTTTTCCACCAACACAATGCATAACATGGTGCAACATTAACATTTCATCTTCAAACTTGAATCTTGAGTCTAATTTATGAGCTAACATTTATATTTTTTAGTTTACGCTTCTATTATATCTCAAAATATACATACAACCCATTTCTATTTAATTGTGTGATAATGCTATATGATGCTTTATCTCTAAGTTGGATAAAATATAGAATGATATGCAACTTTTTAAGTTGACCATATGGTATAAGGATTTGGAATTGATCTACAATGGTCAACCATGGAAAACCAAAGTGAACCATGTTCAACCAAAAGTCAACCAAAGTTATCCATGGTCAACTAAAGTCAACCATGGTAAACCAAAGTCAACCATTGTGCACCATGGTCAAACATATTCAACCATGAGAAACCATACTCAACTATTATCAACCATAGTCAACCAATGGTTGGTCATGGTCAACTAAAGTCAACCATGGTCAAGCATAATCAATCGTGGTCAAGCATAATCAATCGTGGTCAACCATAGTAACCCATGGTGAACCAAAGTCAACCAAATTCAACCATGGTTGATCAATGTCACCCAAAGTCAACCATGGTCAACCAAATTCAAGCATGGTGAAACATAAATAACCATAGTCAACCAAAACAACCATGGTCAACCAAAGTCAATTATGGTCAATCATAGTTAACTAGAATCAACCAAAAGAAACCATGATAAACCAAATTCAACCATGGTCAACCAAAATTCAACCATGGTTAAGCAATGTCAACCATAGTCAACCATAGTTAACCATGGTCAAGCATAGTCAACCAAACTTAAGCATGGTCAACATAGTCAAGCATAGTCAAGCATAATCAACCATAATCATGCATAGTCAACCATAGTTAACAATAGTCAACCATGTTCAACCATAGCCAACCATAGTCAACCATAACCAACCATAGCCAACCATGGTCAACCAAATTCAACCAAAGCCAACCATGGTGAGCCAAAGGTAATGAAATTCAACCATAATCAACTGTGGTTGACTTTGGTTGACCAAAATTCTACCATGGTCACACAAAAGTCAACCATACTCAACCAAATTTAACCATGGTTGACTTTGGTTGACTAAAGTCAATTACACTAAACCAAAGTAAACCAAACTCAACAATAGTCAACTTAAGTCACCAAAGTCAACCAAATCCAACCATGGTCAACCAAAGTCAGCGATGGTAGACATGGTTAACCAAATCCAAACAAAAGTTAGCCATGCTGAACCAAAGGTCACCCATAGTTAACCATAGTCAACCAAAAGTAAACCAAGTTCAACCAAAGTCAAGCACCACTTTCACTGACTCTGGACGTCTGTTTCCCAGTCACCACACATTGAATCGCAGACTCATAGTAACGCAATGCCTCCAGAACTCGGTAAATTTCATGTCTGGAAGCCTGTTCTCTGCGTCGGTCGAGCCAAGAGGGGCCGAATGAAAAGGGGTGTCGGTCTAGTGAAGAGAGGGGCAATCAAAAGGCGCGGACAATTCAAAATTCAAATCTGATTCGGATGAGACCTTTCGAGGAAGATGGCATGCCCATGCATGATAGGGATGGATAACTGGTCAGCGGCATGGTTGATATCTTTGGCCGGAATGTTCGCATAGACTTAATTTTTCCAATCTGAAAACATCTGTTTGAATCGACGGACGTGTGTGTGCACATAGGAGGTAATGGAGGGGAGGTGGGACCCCAAGACACTTAGATAAGCTAAAGCGAATCTGCAATCGAGATAAGCTCAGCGCTGTAAAACTCATTTCAACTACCAATAAGAAAGGAGTATCTGCTAAATTTCAATGATTTCATTATTCATCTGAAGTCTTCGCTATTGCATGGTCTTGAGATTACATGGCAGGTTGATACCAACAGATCTCTACTCGGTGAAGATTGTTTCAAGATCAAAGGCATTTGTGGGTATAAAATTTCAGACTCGACAACATTTATTTGTTATAGTTTCGATGCCACCTCCCATCCAGACAAATGCCCCACTTTCACTTTCAGTCAACCAAATCCAACCATGGTCAACCAAAGTCAGCGATGGTAGACATGGTTAACCAAATCCAAACAAAAGTTAGCCATGCTGAACCAAAGGTCACCCATAGTTAACCAAAGTCAACCAAAAGTAAACCAAGTTCAACCAAAGTCAAGCACCACTTTCACTGACTCTGGACGTCTGTTTCCCAGTCACCACACATTGAATCGCAGACTCATAGTAACGCAATGCCTCCAGAAGTCACCAAAGTCAACCAAATCCAACCATGGTCAACCAAAGTCAGCGATGGTAGACATGGTTAACCAAATCCAAACAAAAGTTAGCCATGCTGAACCAAAGGTCACCCATAGTTAACCATAGTCAACCAAAAGTAAACCAAGTTCAACCAAAGTCAACCATGGAAACAAAGGTCACCCAAATTCAACCATGGTAAATATGGTCAATAAAAATTGAACCATGGCAAATCAAAGTGAACCATGTTCAACCAAAAGTCAACCATAGTCAACTAAAGTGAACCATGGTCAACTAAAGTCAACCATGGTCAACCAAAGTCAACAATCGTCAAACATATCAAACCATGGGAAACCATAGTCAACCATAGTTAACAAATGGTTGACCATGGTCAACCAAAGTCAACCACGATAAACCATAGTCAAGCATAATTAAGCATGGTCAACCATAGTAACCCATGGTGAACTATAGTGAACTAAATTCAACCATGGGCAATCAAAGTCAACCAAAGTTAACCATGGTCAACCAAAGTCGACCATGGTTAACCAAAGTCAAGCATGGTCAAACATAGACAACAATAGTCAACCGAAACCAACCATAGTCAACCAAACTAAAGCATTGTCAACCATTGTTAACCAAAGGTTAACAAAAGTCAACCATCATAAACTAAATTCAACCATGATTAACCAAAAGTCAACCATCGTCAACCAAATTCAACCACGATCAACCAATGTCAACTATGTTTAATCATAGTCAATCATGGTCAATTATATTCAACCATAGTTAACCATGGTCAACCAAAGCTAACCATGGTGAACCATAGTCAAGCATGGTTAACCATGGACAACCATAGTTAACAATGGTGAACCATGCTCAACCATAGTTAACAGAAAGTCAACCATGGTCCACCAAAGTCAACTATGATCAACCATAGCCAACCATGAAAAACCAAAGTCAACCAAAGCCAACCATGGTGGGCCAAAGTTAATCATGGTCAACCAAAAGTCAACAAAAGTCAACCATGGTCAACCTAAGTCGACCATGGTTGACTTTGGTTAACCAAAAGACTACCTTTGTTAACCAAAAGTCGACCATAGTCAACCAAAGTTAACCATAGTCAACCAAAAGTTAACAATTGTCAAAGAAAGTCAACTATGGTCAACCATATCCAACCATAGTAAGCCAAAGTCAACAAAATCCAACCACAGTAAGTCAAAGTCAACCGTGTTCAACCAAATTTAACCAAAAGTCAACCGTAGTAAACCAAAATCAACCATGGTCAACCAAAGCCAGCCAAAAGTCAATCATGGTAAAAAACGTCAACCATATTAAATAAAAAATAAATTATGGTAAACCAATATCAACCAAAGTCACCCATGGTCAACCATAATGAGTCAAATCTAACCATGGTAAACGAAATTCAACCAAACCCAACCATCGTCAGTGAAAGTAAACAATGGTCAACCAATGGAAACCATGGTCAATCAAAAGTCAACGAAATTCAACAATAAATAACAAAATTCAACCATGGTCAACCATGGTCGACCATGGTTGACCAAATTCAACTGTAGACCAAAGTGGACCAATCTCAACAATAGTTAACTATAGTCACCAAAGTCAACTAACGTTAACCATGGTCAACTATACTCACCCATGGTCATCCATGGTCAACCAAAGTCATCCATAGTAAACTATGGTTAACCATTGTGAACCATAATCAACCAAAGCCAGCCAAAAGTCAACCATGGTCAACCATAATCAACTAAAGTCAACCATAGTCAACCATGGTAAATCAAAGTCAACCATGTCCAGACAAAATCCAACCAAATTCAACCATGTCCAGACAAAATCCAACCAAATTCAACCATGGTAAACTAAAGTCAACCATGGTTAACCAAAGTAAACCACGGTCAACAAAATGTCAACCATCGACAAGCATAGTTGAACAAATGCAACCAAAGGTAAACCTTAGTCAACAAAATTCAGCCATGGTAAACCATAGTGAACCATAATAAACCAAATTCAACCATGTTAATAAAAAGTCAACCATGGTAATATAAAGTCAACCATTGTCAACCAAAAGTCAACCATGGTTAACCAAAGTCAACCAAAGTAAAACATGGTCAATGATAATCATCCATGGTTAACCATGGTCAACCAAAGTCAACCATGGTCAACCCTAGTTCACCATGTTTAACCATTGTCAACCATGCTCAACCAAATTCAACCAAAGTCAACCAAACCATGGTCAACCAAATTCAACCATGGTCATCCACAGTTAACCAAAGTCAATTAGAGTTAACCAAAGTCAACCATAGTCAACGATGGTGAACCAAACTCAACCATGGTTAACCAAAATTCAACCAAATTCAACCATCATTAACCAAAAGTCAACCAAAGTCAGCCATGGTAAACCAGAGACAACCAAAGTCAACCAAAGGTAACCATGGTCAACAAAAATCAGCCATGGCCAGTAAAATTCAACCTTGTTCAACGAAATTCAATCATGGTCATCCAAAAGGTTAATTAGAACACGAAAGTCAACCATAGTCAAATAAATTAAACCATAGTCGACCAAATAATTGAAGTTAACCAAATTAAACCATAGTCAACTAAAGTCAACCATAGTCAACAATTTTCAACCATAGTTAAAATTCAAACAAGGTTAACCAATAGTTAATTATGGCAAAACAAAGTTAACAATAGTCAATCGTGGTTAGCCATTCTTAACCAAGATCAACCAAAGTAATCTAGAATCAACCGTATTAAATGAAAGTCCACCATAGTCAACCATGGTTAACCCAGGTAAGCCATAGTCAACTAAACTCAACCATGATAAATCATAGTCAACCATGGTCAATCAATAGTCAACCTTAATCAACTAATTGTCAACCATGTTCAACAAATAGTATGTCAACCATAGTTAACAATAGTCAACCATAATGAACCAATTGTTGACCATGGTTGACCAATAATTGACATTGCTTGACAATGGTTGAGCAATTTTCAACCATTGGTTGATCATCGATTGACATTGGTTGGTTGGTCAACCAATGATTGACCACGGCTCACTATGGTTGATTATGGTTGACCATGGTTGACATTGGTTTACAATTGATTGACTATGGATTTACCAATAGTTGACCAATGATCAACCAATGGTTAACCAATTGGTTATTATTATTATTATTTAATATGGCTTGCTAATTATTAAAATAATTATTATTATAATAAAAAAAATTCAACAATCTTTATTATTATTTTTTAAATTATTTTATTTTTAGTAATACAAATTATTATAATAATAAAAACTCAACAATTCTTCCCTACACTTCGTAAGCCATATCAATTAATTAATATGGCTTATATATGTCGGCTTATATCATGCACATTTAAATGTGTGGCCATGGTTGATATACGTTGATCGACATATATAAGCCATTTTAATTAATTAATATGGCTTGCTAGTAACAAACATTAACACCACCTTAACACTAAAAATTGTAAGTGGTGCTAATAGAACCACCTTAACACCATAAAATATAAGTGGTGCTAAAAGATGTATTTTCTTGTTGTGCTAAAATGATGGGTATTTTCTTAGGATGTCTGATCCGCTTCATTGACGTATTAGTTGGTGCAGGGGCTGGTGGAGGTTCAATGAAATTAATGAAATTTTAGTTTGCATATCCAAAGCAACAAACATCCAACATAATTGTACCCCGACCGCATTCGTACAGTTTCGTCGAAGGATATCATTTATTTTTCTTAAATAACTCCATATCTCATAGATTGTTTCCGACATCCTGTACTGTAGAGAACTATATATTCGATAAGGAGTTTGGCCATACATGAAAGTCTACCCTTTTGGGGAGACGAGGGTAGTAATTTGACTATTGAAGACTACATTCGTATTTCTCTCAAGCATACTGGCTTCTGTATAGTTAACATTGTGGTTGGATGCAATATTCGCCTGATTGCTATATGTGAATAGAAATTGCGGTTGTGTGTTAGGAGCAGAGGACGTATGTGGTGTGGTAGGTGCTTCCGTAGGGGTTGGTGGAAGTATGGTTGAACTAAAGAAATGATATATTTCATAACGAATTACGTAGATTCCCATCAAACCTCGAGCTCCTTTCCTTCCACCAAAATATTCGAGAATAATAGTGATTGTTTCTGACAAACATGTTGTACAGTCATGATCGGATATATCTCTAGTGCACTAGACCAGACCATAAATATTTCCAAACAGAGAGTCCGGAGCTACTCCGATAGCATAGAGTTTAGATCCATGTGCTACTTTCACTAACAAATTGGTGAATAGGATACCAAGAACCTGATTGAAGATATCAGGACTAGAGACATTCTATGTATGGTAAAGATACCATCCATCAATAGTATCCAACTTTCCGATGAAACTATAGTTTTTGTATCGTAGCAAGCATAAATCAAACCAAATTAAACCGCCTCTGGCATTCCCACAATTCTGTCGAATGCTAGTAATTGCTTCTTGAGAGCAATTGTAGCAATGTTCAACCGTTTTGTCTCCTCTGCATTGGAGGAGGACATATATTTGGTCGGCACTTTGGCCATACACAGAAGTGTTAAACCTGGTCTGGTACATGTCTTGAACAAGGCTATTCAACATTGTATTCAAATTTCTCTCAAAAGCACTGTCTATTGTATAGTTGAAGCAAAACATTACAAATATATGCTGTGGGATGTGCGTTGCAAATATGTCCATGAAGAGTAATGCATAGTACAATTATACAGGATAACTTAATAGTTTATGCCATCATGATATTGGAGCATGAAACTCGTATATCGATAATTGTCATGGCCAATGGAGAGTATAATTTTGCATGAAACTCGTCCATGGAGAATTTTCATGGCTAATGGAGAGTACAATTTTGCATGAAACTCGTCCATGGAGACTTGTCATGGCCAATGGAGAGTACAATTTTTCAGAGTACTTGTCTGCTGTGCATTTCAAATCTGTCTCTCAAGAGTAATGGAAAGTACAATTTTGCATAATAGCTCAATAGTTTGTGCCATCGTGAGAGTGGAGAATGAAACACCCACCTTGCCTTCTTAAGAAAAAGAAATTGAGTAAGAACACCGTGATAGACATCTTCGAAGGCTAACCAGATATTCCACTCAATCAATTCAATATTTTACGTTGTGAATTTAGATATGGGTTTTTGGGGGATGAAAAGAGTAGACTATTTAGGAGCTGAAATGAGTCATTAACAAATTGGAAATAAAAAAATATTAGAATTCATCATCTTTACGCCGATAGGAGTATTATTTCAACTTTGGGGGTGGAGGCAGGGTTGATGAATTTTAAAAAACTAAATTATCAATGGGATAGATTAATTGAACCTCGAATATTCTTTGTCGCGTTCACTAATGGATGATTCAGATTTCCCTAATTAACTCGGGAGCATGTTTATTGTTGTTACAAGAACTTATTTAAATAATTTAAACCAATTAACAAATGGATTCCTGGTAAATCCTGTATGGTGGCATTACATAAGCGTTTTGAATCAACCAAATCCCTGCCACGTACAAAGGCAGGTGTCATTCTACTACCATTCAATATAGTTTTTTTTTCAAGATCCGCATGACTTCCAATAGAGCAATGGGCAGGTTTGTGACAAGAAACTAGCATCTTGGCTTATTTTATGAGTCATTAGATGGTTGGGATTAAATGCACTCATGTTTATTTCCATGTATAAAATGAGTTGGCCACTTTTTCAGTTCATGTCTATAATAGAAGGTTACTGTCGTGGTGTATCAAGAACACCTGCAGTGGTGGATTCATTGCGATGGGTGATTCATTCTGCGGTGGCAGATTCATTCTGCAATGGCGGATTTCTAATTTTTAATAGCAGGTTCATTCTAGATTTGTGTTTTTTAATAGCGGATTCATTCTAGATTTGTGTTTTTTAATAGTGGATTCATTATGTATTTATGTTTTTTTATTAGCAGGTTTTTGTAATAGCAAGTTCCTACCATGGTCGATCAAGAAGGCTCGCAGTGGTGGATTCATATTTAATAAGTTAAGCAAACTGGCTCATTTAACCCTTGGAATCAGAAGGGAAGAGTCCGCTCCAACGAATTGTATCATTTTTGCTTCAATATATTGTTTTTCCTTGAATAGATCATTCATACAAATTTTCTGATAAATTCATGCTTACCACCCAACCGCTTACTCTCTCTGCAGGCTTCCTAGACATCCCACTTTGCGACTAGCCCGAAAATTCTCCCTCTGGTAGTGTGTACAAGTGATTAAAATAAAGACTACGTGAACACCCACAAACACAAGCCCTCGCGTAACCGAATCTCCTTCTTGCCTCCCTTTAACCCCAAGAGATGAAGGGATTTTTTTTTACAGGAACTCAGAACACCTCATTCATTTGGTTGGATAAGGCCCAAGCAAAGAGGGATTCTTTATTTTATCAACCCTTATTTATTATGTATATGGTTTGATTGGCGCACACATGACTTGATATTACTACCTCCATGAATATTACTCCCTCCCTATCTGCAGACCTTCAAACTCGGGCCCTTATTTCTTTGCTTAAACATTTTATTCAATTTAAAAAATTTATTATAATTACTATGTAGACATATATCAACTTGAACCTATAATCATACTAAAAGGATTGCAATAGTGATGACTGTGTCAACAATAATTGGATTCATAGGAGTGATAGGTATTGTCATCATTAATTTCAGTTTAAATTTTAATGTGCTTCTGAAATAGTTGTGAGTGCATGTTGTATCACATAATTGGGTGACATCTCTCCTCAACTTAAAATACATTTGATTTTCATTTTGTGGTTGATAATAACCCTTACATATCCACATTCAACCCCAAGCACAATTTCATATCTTTTCGGAGAGTGTTGGCATTCTGTCCACCTCAATATTTATGCTCTATCAAAATCGCATTCTATAGATTTTTAGAGGTGATTTATATGCCAAACATGTTATGTTGGCATTTTTTGGAAACCTCATATAACTTATTTTAATGCTTTTTTTTAAACTAATAGTTCAACCTCATATAGTTCAATTCAATGATTCAATAAACTAATGATTATAGTTTGAAATGATTCAATAAAATAATCGTTATAGTTTGAAATGTGGCTTTATGTTGCCTCTTTACATTGGGTGGCATTAAAGATTCAATATTTTTAGAACATTACGGTTTCTAGAGTTTCCACAATTGACAATATAAGTAGTGGAGGAAAGAATCTTTTGGCTACAGTGAGTGGTGCTTTAATCCGAAGCCAATAGGGTAACGGAATATGTATTCCAACGCTTCTAGCGCCTATCAAGAAGCATATGAGTCTCACGATGGAATTGGAAGAGTAAGAAAGAGGCCCCATTCGGGCTCAGATAGATTCATTGAGAACAATTAATCAATAGTGTCCCCATAACAATCAGTCAAAGTTCGTACCTGGAATTTTATATCATAAATAATTATTCTTTTACAGGGTATCTTTTTCAACAGTTGCCTTTAATTATGCCCATGTAACAACTTGAAATTTAAAGAGTTGTATTTTAATCTTAATGATTGGTAAATTCTTAAATATTTTAATTATATTTTAATATTAATGATCGGCAAAAATTCATTTCAAACCTGTACATGTGTAATATCCCGAATTTTG
This sequence comes from Larix kaempferi, assembly GCA_027924585.1. NCBI lineage: Eukaryota > Viridiplantae > Streptophyta > Pinopsida > Pinales > Pinaceae > Larix > Larix kaempferi. The sequence goes on along the minus strand of BSBM01001943.1, from coordinate 432,826 downwards.
TTGATTATATTGATGTTATATATTGGACGTAAAGCCGTGATGCCTATGATTTATTTTGGTATAGTGGGCGTAAGCCCCCATGTACATGTTTTACTTTTATTATGTATGTTGGGCGTAAGCCCCGATGCACATGACAAATTTTAGTTATAGATATACATATTTGGGTGTGGACCCTGACAGATGCAGGTTATGGTTATATACTGGACAGAAAGCCCCAATGTATTTGATTGATGTTTTATTATGAGATTGGGTACAAAACCCTAGTATACTTAGATGATCTTGTTATATACTGTGCAGAGTTATGTTATGCATGACTGAATTTTATGATATGTTGAGCGTGGAATCTGGAGCAAATGGATGACCTATGTACTGGGCATAAACCACGATGTACATAGAGTGTTGGGCATAAGCCCTTGAGCACTCCAATTGATGTTGAGCATAAGCTCTGGAGTATCGGATCTTTGGTCATTGTATCCCTAGGTGTATCTTACAAATACATCCTAGCACTAGTATTCAGCAAAGAGCTCTGGAATTGCACTAGCGTAACACCCATGTAAAAGTGTTGAGCCTAAGCTCTGAATAGCACTAGGGTTTGCTGTATCTAAGAAGGTGTTGAGTTGAGGAAGGCTCTGAATAGAACCAATCATCATACTTATTTTATTCTGACTAATTGATTCATTTCTCATCTCATCAAGGACGGAGGAACTACCATGGAAAACGAGGTAATCCAACATGCAAAAAGGGACCTAGACCTACCTAACCTAGTAGACCTTCTAAGCCTACCAATAGCCTTGTAAAAAGAGTTGAACCTATTCTTTAAATAAACATCAAAGGTTATAATATAACTACTTGGTTAAATAAAGTGGTTTAATTATAAAGAATCTCACTTATGCATTAAAGTGGTATACAAAAGCTATGTATATATATAAAAGATATGATATGAATAAATAGGGTTATAAAACGTATAAGAGTAATAACAAGTACATAGGTAAATAAAGTAAATAGACATATACTTATGTATATAGCCACTTAAAGAGATTATACCTATAAACTAATCTCATGTATATAAATTATTTAAATAAAATATAAAGTGTATAAGTTAGTTAAAAAAGAACTAAGTTAAGAGTTTTGAAAACAAAACTGAAGTTTATTAAATAAAGTTTTAAATATATTTTTAGAACTTAAAATAAAACTTAAGTTAATATCAAAATATATTATTATTAACCTAATTGACAATCCAAAAGTTTATCTATAAAAACAAGGAAAAAATCCAAAGAGAGGATCCATCTTTCTCATTATCATTCTGTATGGTACTAAGAGAGAATTGTTCCATAATTATGGAGAAGTACTATTCCAGGATTTTATAAATCAGTCACCTGCCTTAGGTTCTCTAGACCTCTTTGCATATAATTCAAAACCCTTCTTTAAACTAGGTTAAAGATCCACTAGAGCTAGCAGCGCTAGCTTTTGTTAGATCTTTATATAATCAAATTTATCGCTGTGATTAAATTTCAATTATCGATTTCATAAACTAAGTGCCGGTAGAATTCTTTTAAAAGATCTATTTATATTCTAGAGTTAGCTAAAACTTCAAACGTTTTATTTTCAACCAAATCAAAAACTCAAACTAGTATCATAGATATATATTTAATCATTTAAAATCTATGACAGAGTTGCGTAGAGCCCTCAGGCCTCATTAATTTCTTCGCAGCATAAAAATTGATCATTATCGATTTATGTTAAAACCACCAAACCAAATTTAATTAGAAAAATAACTATAGAAAACACAAACCCCAGGTTTAAAAGTTTTAGGGCACATTTCAGATGGAAGTTAGGATCGAATCTCCTGAACACTACCAAGTTGACACTTAAAAATAAACAACCACACTACAACATGGGTTTCCCTCCATTTTTATCATAATAAAAACCTTATAACAAAAAGATCAAAAAGCATTTTTAATGCTAGGGCTCTGCCCATGCTAATACCTACGATATGTTCCAAAACCATTAATTTAAATCTAGTATCCATCTATAGGAGTAGCGCCATCCTACTAAAAAACGCAGAGTCATCAATTTTACACAAAGAATTAATTAAATATGCAAATAGAGTAGGGTTATGCTCAGGATTATTGTAAAAACATTCTCAAATTTCTTACAACAAACGTAGAAGTGAAAATTGTTACAGTATCTTTATAACCCATCCCAACAACGTGAAATACGATTTTTACACAGTGGATTTAATCTCCCCAAACCAGAAAATGTATTAGAGTTAAAAGGCACCAAGGCTCTACTCTCGAGTTGCACATTCAAACAAATTATATAAATTAAAACTCATAATACGTAACCTAATCATCATACATAGAAGCAAGCAAACACACACCCGGTCAAGGCTCTACCCATCAAATTAATTAAACAACATTTCGCCATTCTTTCCATAGTAAGATGTTATTTCCACTATTTACACATGAGCTAAATGTTTAAAGTTAAGAAACTGAGAACCTTTCATACATACAGTAAGAAAAATGTTAAACTTAGGGCTTGCTCAGCTAAGGATAGGTTCTCAAAAGTAAACACATAAAGAAATTATACACCCAACACCGCATAGTTATAGTGTTACTCTACCTACTCAAACCATAAGAGTATCAACATTTACTAAACATTTGCTTAAATGAACGATGTTAGCCATACAGGAAAATTTTTAAAATTTTACAGTTTTAGGGACATTACAAGTGGTATCAGAGCCCGGCTACAACACTAAGAGACATTTTGGGCTCACTACAAAAGACACCCGCTGCAGATACAAATATTTCGAAAAATGTACTTATAAATTTCTTTTTGTTTTTATATATGAACTAATAGAATTTTGTTCTTACTAATTGGTGGAACATTACAGGTATTTAAAAGCATTCTACAGCATGAATGCAGAAGAGGACAACAGTAGACATGGGAACTTGAATTCCCCACCACGAGAAGAGATCGTGGTGGAATTGAACTCAAATCTAATGAAATCAATATAGAAGTTACAAACTAAATTACAGAGTTTCAGAGATGACAATATGAAGGAAAGACAGGAGAAACAAGCAATAAATGAAGCTCTACTTCAGAGCTTAATAGGAGAAAAACCACATGGACAGTCCACCCACTCAGCAAACATATCCAAAGAAAACAACCGTCACACAAAAATATCCATCAGTCCTAAAGAGGATGAGTATGAAGAACACATACCTGATTTCATGGAAGAGGACTGTAAGAGCTCTTGCAATGATGATGGTTCATCTTTCCCTTGCAAGAAAAGGTAGAAACATGATGACAGTTTGCAGGGAGAGTTTTGGAAAATTAAAGCCCCAACTTATGATGGAGAGATAAATACAGGGGATAAAGTTGAAGAGTGGTTGTTAGGGATGAACAAGTATTTTAAAGTCCACAATTATTCCAGTGAGATGAAATCATGGTTGGCCATTTGCAACTTAAATGGTAAAGCAACCAGGTGGTGAAGAGACTTGAAGATACAAAAGGGCACGAAGTGAGATATCAGATGGAGTGCTTTCAGCAAATTATTTCAAGACAAATACATGTCTAAAAGATTCTTTAAGAAAAAGATCAAAGAATTTCAAGAACTAAAGATGGGCTCCCTAACTATGGAAGCCTTCATCAACAGATTTATGGATCTGCTACATTATATACCATACATAAAAGATGAAAAAGTCAAGATACAATAGTTCCTAGGATGCCTACCTCCCAATTTTCGAGAGAAAATTGAGTTTGACATGCCTAAAATTTAAGACGTGACTTTACACAAGGCTAGACTTTGTTATGAACACAGAAAACCCAGAAATGACAACATAAACAGAAACAGAGCCCGATTCAGAACTTTTTTCTGACAACCGAAGACCAGGTTTTAGGCCACTACCTTACCAGAAACAAAACAATAGTTTCGTACCCAACTGAGGTTTCAACTGAACGCATGCACGGCCAAATGTGCCTGCACCACATGCCAACAGACCAACTTTTAACAAAGGAGAAAAAGCTGCCCCGCCAACCATTACTTGCTGGAAATGCCAAGGGCCCCACTTTTTCAGACACTGTCCCAACAAGACAGACAAAGTTTTACACAACATACAAGAAAACCCAACGGTAGGGGACATGGAAAGAACACCAAGAATTTATGCCACACTTGATGGCCGACAAGCAGATCACTAGGCCACTATGATGGAGATTGATGGTAAGGTTTCAAACACTGCTATTTCAGTTTTAGTTGATCCCGGTGCATGACGAATCTATGTCTCCCCTAAGATAGTCAAAACTTGTAAGTTAAACCGAGAGAAACAAGAGAAATCATGGCTGGTACAACTAGCCATTGGCACCAAACGAAAAGTCTCCGAACTAGTTAAAGTTTGCGAGATAGATTTGAATAGGTTCCCAACTAAGGTATATTTAAATATCTTACCACTAGAGTCATATGACGTACTTATAGGCATGGACTGGTTGGAACAACATCATGACCTGCTTGACTGCTTAAACAAGTCGATATTATGCACAGATGACCAAGGGAATCAAAGAAAGATTCAAGGCATACATAAGAAGGTTTCTGTCGACAAAATATCTACCTTACAAGCAAAGAAGTGTGTAAGGAAAGGTTGTAAACTATTTGCAGTTAACATTCAAACCGTAGAATCCGATAGGGAACAAAATATCGAAGACTTCCCAGTCCTTCTAGAATTCGAAGATGTATTTCCCCAAGAAATACCAGGGCTACCACCCAAATGAGACCTAGACTTCTATCTCGAAGTAAAACCTGGGTCAGTACCAATTTCTAAAGCCCCTTACCGCATGAGCCCACCAGAATTGGTGGAGCTCAAGCTTCAGTTACAATAGTTAATTGATAAAAGATACATACGACTGAGTGTGTCTCCTTGGGGAGCACCGATACTCTTTGTTAAGAAGAAGGATGGGATGATACAAATGTGCATCGATTACCGTCAACTGAACAAGTTGACCATCAAGAACCGTTACCCACTCCCTATAATTTATGACTTGTTTGATCAAGTCAGAGGAGTGAAGATATTTTTGAAGATCGACCTACGATCCAGATATCACCAAGTAAGAATTTGTGATGAAGACAACAATAAGACCACCTTTCGAACCCGATACAGTCATTACGAGTTTGTGGTAATGCCTTTAGGATTGACTAATGCACCCAAAATTTTTATGTGCATGATGAACAATATCTTTAATCAATACCTAGACAAGTTTGTACTAGTCTTCATTGAAGACATTTTGATCTACTCCAAAAGTTTAGAAGAACATGAAGAACATCTCCAGATAGTGTTGTGAGTGTTACGAGAACACCAACTTTACACTAAGTTTAGTAAGTGTGATTTCTACAAACCACAGATACAGTACCTAGGTCACATCATTTCTAGGAAGGGGATAGCGGTCGCCCCTGAAAAGATTAAATCCATAGAGGAATGTCCTACACCCACTTGCGTGACCGACATAAGATCATTCTTAGGTTTAGTCAGATACTACTGAAAGTTCATTGAGAACTTCTCATGGATTGTTTGTCCTATGTCTTCCTTGCAGAAAAAGGAAAACAAGTTCCTTTGGACGACCAAATGCGAGGAAAGTTTTCAAAAGTTAAAGCAACTTTTGACTAGCGCACCCATTTTACGGATTGCTGATCCCGATGGGGACTTCGTTGTTTGCACAAATGCAAGCAAAGAAGGACTCGGTGGACTCCTTATGCAGAATGACTTCACCATCTGCTATGAGTCAAGAAAGTTAAAGGAACACGAACAGAACTACCCCACGCACGATCTTGAACTAGCCGCCATCATCCACACCTTAAAGATTTGGAGGCATTACCTTATGGGAAAGAAGTTCCTATTAAAGACGGAAAACATGAGTTTGAAGTACCTATTTGACCAACTTGACCTAAATGCTAGGCAGGACAGGTGTTTATCCTTCCTTAGCGAGTACAACTTTGAGTTAAAACACATAAAAGGAAGGGAAAACAAGATCGCCAATGCTTTAGGTCGATGGGATCATATTTTATATGAGGGAACAGTAAGTTGGACCGACTCGAACTTGCATGACAGAATTAGAACGTCTTGTAGGAATGACCAATTCTATGTCGAAATCCACAAGAAGATTCGGGAGGATAGGTTATTCCAAAAACAAAAGGAATATAAGATAGACGAGATGAGATTTTTATGGTCGAAGGAGAGACTTTATGTCCCAGAAAGTGGAGACATTAGAGCTAACATTCTCATAGAGTTCCATCAGAAACCCTACTCCAAAAATCCAGGATATCAAAAGATGATATCGGTGGTAAAGAAACACTTTTTCTCGCCTAAGTTGAAAGCTGTCATAGCACTATTCATCGCTAAGTGCCAAGAGTGCCAACTAGTCAAGGAAGAACACCAACACCCTTCAGGATTACTAAAACCACTACCCATCCCAGAGTGGAAGTGGGAGGTCATCAGTATGGATGTCATTACTAGATTACCAAAAAGAAAGAGACAGAATGACTCCATGTTTGTAGTAGTGGACAAGTTATCCAAAGCAACACACTTCATACCTGTAAAATCAACGTACAAGGTTGTCCACATTGCGGACATATTCCTAAAAGAGATCTTCTGATTGCATGGGATACCCAAGGAAATAATTTCAGATAGAGACACGAAGTTCACTAGCAACTTCTGGAGATCCTTCTTCTCTGGATTGGAGACACAATTAAATTTTAGTACCTCGTACCACCCACAGACCCACGGATAGATTAGACGAGTAAACCATATCCTTGAGGATATGCTTAGTATGTATGTTATGAACAACCCTACAAAGTGGGAGGATTATCTACACCTCGTAGAGTTTGCATACGACAACGAGTACCAGACCTCAGCCAAGATGAGTCCCTTCGAGGTATTCTATGGCAGAAAATGTAGGACACCGGTGACTTGGGATAGCCCTGTAGATAGATTGATGCTAGGTCCAGATTTACTAAAAGACTTGGAACAACTAGTCACCAAAGTACAACAAAACTTAAAACAGGCACAAGACCACCACAAGAGTTATGCAGATAAGAAAAGTAAAGACAAGGAGTACCAAGTCGGCGAACATGTCTTCTTAAAAGTGAAGGAAAAGAGAAGCTCTTTGAGCTTGGGGTGATGCGGAAAGTTAGCCCCCATATTTTGTGGACCCTTTGAGATACTAGCCAAGAAAGGACCAGTAGCATATGAGTTAGCTTTACCAGCTCAAGTAAAAGTTCATAATGTTTTTCATGCATCTCTATTAAAGAAATATGTCTATGATACTAAGCATGTGATTGATTGGTCCTTATTACACGTATAACCTGAGTGGGAATTAATACCAGAGCCCCTCCACATTCTGTACAAGAGGGAGGTTTATCTTAGGAGACGAACTATCGTCCAATTTAAAGTGCAATGGAGGTACTTCGGACCTGATTAAGCTACTTGGGAAAATGAAACCACCATGAAGGAGGCTTACCCCGCCTTATTTGATGACTTCATTTCTAGTCCCTAGAACACCGGGACGGTGTTGTTCTAAGCGGGGAGGGATGTAATATCCTGAATTTTGCTGATTATATTGATGTTATATATTGGGCGTAAAGCCTCGATGCATATGACTTCTTTTGGTATAGTGGGCGTAAGCCCCAATGCACATGTTTTACTTTTATTATGTATGTTGGGTGTAAGCCTTGATGCACATGAAAAAATTTAGTTATAGATATACATATTTGGGCATGGACCCTAACTGATGCAGGTTATGGTTATATACTAGACAGAAATCCCCAATGTATTTGATTGATGTTTTATTATGAGATTGGGTGCAAAACCCTAATATACTGAGATGATCTTGTTATATACTATGCAGAGTTCTATTATGCATGACTGACTTTTATGATGTGTTGAGCATGGAATCTGGAGCACATGGATGACCTATGTACTGGGCATAATCCCCTATGTCCATAGAGGGATTTTATTATGTATTGGGCATAAGCCCCGATGTACATAGAGTGTTGGGAATAAGCCCTAGAGCACTCCAATTGATGTTGAGAATAAGCTTTAGAGCATCGGATCTTTGGCCATTGTATCCCTTGGTGTATCTTACAAATACATCCTGGCACTAGTGTTGAGCAAAGAGCTCTGGAATTGCACTAGCGTAACACCCATGTAAAAGTGTTGAGCCTAAGCTCTGAATAGCACTAGGGGTTACTGTACCTAAGAAGGTGTTGAGTTGAGGAAGGCTCTAAATAGCACCAGTAATCATACTTATTTATTCATTAATTGATTCATTTATCATCTCATCAAGGATGGAAGAACTACCACGAAAAACGAGGTAATCCAACATGCAAAAAGGGACCTAGAGATACCTAACCTAGTAGACCTTCTAAGCCTACCAATAGCCTTGTCAAAAGAGATGACACTATTCTTTAAATAAACATCAAAGGTTATAATATAAATACTTGGTTAAATAAAGTGGTTTAATTATAAAGAATATCACTTATGCATTAAAGTGGTATACAAAAGCTACGTATATATATAAAAGATATTATATAGATAGATAGGGTTATAAAACGTATAAGAGTAATAACGAGTACATAGGTAAATAAAGCAAATAGACATATACTTATGTATATAGCCACTTAAAGAGATTATACCTATAAACTAGTCTCATGTATATAAATTAATTAAATAAAATATAAAGTGTATAAGTTAGTTAAAAAAGAACTAAGTAAAGAGTTTTGAAAACAAAACTGAAGTTTATTAAATAAAGTTTTAAATATATTTTCAGAACTGAAAATAAAACTTAAGTTAATATTAAAATATATTATTATTAACCTAACTGCCAATCCAAAAGTATATCTATAAAAACAAGGACAAACTTCAAAGAGCGGATCCATCTTTCTCATTATCATTTTGTATGGTACTAAGAGATAATTGTTCCATAATTATGGAGAAGTACTATTCCCGGATTTACTAAATCAGTCACCTACCTTAGGTTCTCTAGACCTCTTTGCATGTTAGAGCTAGCTCGGGGGGAATTGGATTAGAACCAGGAACAGTTCTTTTTCATGGTTGGGAGGAACGTGGTAGTTCCAAAGTTATTCGGTTTACACCCTACAGGCCAGCCAAAAGAATATTGATTTCATTAACTAGTGACTTCAGTTGTGCAGGTTTTACCAAGGAATGTCAAGCTACAAGGCTCAGGTATGAACTGTATTTTTGTTATAGGCTGATTAAATAAGATTTAATTCTCACATCATTGTACATTTCTTTTCTATATAAAATTTGTTATATTCTTACATTGGGAGCAAGGGCTAAGGCATGGGATCCTTAGGTTCATATGCTTTAAACATTCAAACTTAAACTGCTGCTTAAAAAAAAGAAAGATATATAATTCAAAATCCTTCTTTAAACTAAATTAAAGATCCAGTAGAGCTAGCAGCGCTAGATTTTTCTAGATCTTCATATAATAAAATTTACCACTGTGATTAAATTTCAATTATCGATTTCATAAACAAAATGCTGGTAGAATTCTTTTAAAAGATCTATTTATATTCTAGAGTTAGCTAAAACGTTTTGTTTTCAACCAAATAAAAAACTCAAACTAGTATCATACATATAGATATAATCATTTGAAATATCTGACAGAGTTGCGTAGAGCCCTCAGGACTCATTAATTTCTTTGCAACATAAACATTGATCATTATCGATTTATGTTAAAACCACCAAACCAGCTTTAATTAGAAAAATAACTATAGAAAACACAAATCCCAGGTTCAAATGTTTTAGGGCACATTTCAGATGGAAGTCAGGATTGAATCTCCTGAACACTACCAAGTCGACACTTAAAAAGAAAGAACCACGCTACAGCATGGGTTTCCCTCCAGTTTTATCATAATAAAAACCTTATAGAAAAAAGATCAGAAATCGTTTTTATCATTAGGGATCTGCCCATGCTAATACCTGCGATCTCTTCCAAAACCATTAATTTAAATCTAGTATCCATCTACAGGAGTAGCGCCATCCTACTGAAAAACCCAGAGTCATTTATTTTACAAAAAGAATTAATTAAATACGCAAACCGAGTAGGGCTATGCTCAGGATCATTGTAAAAACATTCTCAAATTTCTTACAACCAACGCAGAACTGAAAATCGTTAGAATATCTCTATAACCCAGCCCAACAACGTGAAATACGATTTTTACATAGAGGCTTTAATCTCCCCAAACCAGAAAACGTATTAGAGTTAAAAGGCACTGAGGCTCTACTCTTGAGTTGCACATTCAAACGAATTATAAAAATTAAAACTCATAATACAAAACCTAATCATCATACATAGAAGCAAGCAAATGCACAACTAGTCAAGGCTTTGCCCATCAAATTAATTAAACAACATTTTGCCATTCTTTCCACAGTATGTTTTTATTTCCAATTTGTACGCATGAGCTAAATGTTTAAAGTTAAGAAACTGAAAACACATCATACAGACAGTAAGCAAAATGTTAAACTTAGCGTTTGCTCAACCAAGCATAGGTTCTGAAACGTAAACAAATAAATAAATTGTACACCCAAAAGCGCATAGTTATAGGGTTACTCTACCCACTCAAACCATAAGAGTATCAACAACATTTTTCAAAAACAAAAACCCAACACACTCCAGATTTTTCCTGATAAAGAATTTCACAGGATCAACGCTTTCCATAGAAGCTCGAAATCATTTATAAAATACATCTATCATCCAGACAGAGACCCTAAATAAATGTCTTCATATTATTAAATCAATTTATCCACAGTGAGGAGCCAAGTTAGGAAACCCTCTGTTCCAGAAAACACCATACAGGCTTCAAAATGAAACCAAATTTATACATGAGTCAAGATGCCTCTGTTGGTTGTGGAGCCTAATCTCCAGATTCAGAGATATTAGTATTCAGCTGTTGTGCTGCAGGTTTTATCCCTTCACTTTGCTGGACGGAATAATAATAAGGACCAGCAACTTCAGTGTGGACGTACCCCAAGTTGGGGTGAACCACGATATATCTATGTCTCTCTTGTAATGTGTGTGTGATTATATTTGCATTTCTGTTTATTGTTATTGCTCTGCGATCCTGTTTTTCTAACAATTGGTATCAGAGCCAAAGGTCTATTTAGCAGATAAACCCGCAGGAAGCTAGGGTTTCTGGTTCTAGTGGGAGCAATGGTAGAAGAAGGAAAGTTTAAGGTCGAGAAGTTTAACAGCCAAAACTTCCAGTTATGGAAGATGCAAATGAAGGACTATCTGTACTAGAAGGATCTATTCCTACCATTGTGAGGGAAAGCAAAGTAGGTGGCAGCCATGAGGGACGAAGAATGGGAGGTTCTTGACATAAAGGCTCTTGGAACAATACGGTTGAGCCTAGATTTGTCGGTGGCTTTCAATATCTCAAAAGAAACGACAACAGAGGGTTTGATGAGCGCGTTGGGTAAGTTGTATGAAAAACCCTCGGCCTCCAACAAGGTATTTCTAATGAAGCGTTTATTTAATATGAAGATGTCTGAAGGTGGATCTATTACTGATCATTTAAATGAGTTTAATACGGTTACAAATCAGCTAAGTTCTGTAAGTGCGAACTTTGATGATGAGGATAGGGCTCTTCTAATCTTGTGTTCATTGCCAGAAAGATGGAATAGCTTGGTCATGGTTGTAAGTAACTCTGTCTCTAGTTCAAACACCTTGAAATTTGATGATGTTATTGGTGTTATTCTTAGCAAGGAAATGCGAAGAAAAAGCACAGGTGAGACATCAGGTAATGCATTGACCATGGAGAGCAGGGGAAGACAAAAGGAGAGAGGAAAGAGCCAAGGTAATCGTGGCAAGTCTAAAACGGACAGATCCAAGTCTAGACTAGGAAAAATAGAGTGTTAGAACTGTGGAAAGAAAGGACATCTGAAGAAAGACTGCAGATCTCTAAAGAAGAAAGGAGATTCATATAAGGAAACTACCCAGGAAGAAAATGTAGCAGGTGATGTGTTACAAGATGCTTTGATTCTTGCATTAGATAATACAAGTGATTATTGGGTAGTAGATTCAGGGGATTCATGTCATTCTACACCCCATAGGAAATATTTTCATGATTATGTTCCAAGTGATTTTGGACATGTTTTATTGGGTGATGATGAGCCATGTAAAATTGTTAGAATGGGTAAGGTATGGATAAAAGTTAAGAATGGAATTGACTGGCTGTTAAAGGATGTTAGGCATATTCTTGCTATAAAAAGAAATCTGATCTTAACAGGGCAGTTGGGAGATGGCGGCTATCTATCTACATTTGGAGAAAAGTGGTGGAAGATCACTAAATGATCAATGGTGATAGCAAAAGGAGACAAGGTAGGTACATTGCATTTATGTCCTCATAATATTGACCATTCTATCTCTTTAGCTTCCACAGGAACATATACAACATTGTGGCATCATAGGCTTGGCCACATGAGTGAGAAGGGGATGCAAATTCTCCACTCAAGGAAGTTGCTGCCAGATTTGAACCATGTAAGTTTGGAATTCTGTGAAAACTGTGTTTATGGAAAATAGAAGAGTGTCAGATTTCTCAGGGTTGGGAAATAGAAGAATAATGAAAAGTTAGATCTTGTGCATACAGATGTATGGGGACCAGCTCAGGTACAATCTCTTGGTGGATCTCATTATTATGTTACATTTATTGATGATGCAACTAGGAAAACTTGGGTTTATTGCATTAGAAAGAAATCTGATGTGTTTGCTACTTTTAAGAAGTGGAAAGCTTTGGTTGAGAATGAGGTAGTGAAAAGGTTGAAGTGTCTCAGATCTGATAATGGAGGTGAGTACGGTGGCAAAGAGTTTGATAGTTACTGTTCATACCATGGGATTCGTAGAGAGAAGACAGTCTTAGGAACACCACAAGAAAATGGTGTGTCAGAAAGGATGAACAGAACGATCATGGAGTGTGCAAGGTGTATGAGACTGCATGCAGGGTTTCCCTTACAGTTTTGGGCGGATGCTGTAAATACTATTGTTTATTTAATAAACAGAGGACCTTAAAGTGCTTTGGATGGTGGTATTCTAGAGGAGACATGGACAGATAAAAAGGTAAACTACTCATTTCTGAGAACGTTTGGTTGTGAAACATTTGTCCATATTGATAAAGAAAATAGAACAAAGCTTGAAGCTAAATCCAAGAAATGTACCTTTATTGGATATGGGGTTGATGATTTTGGTTATCGTTTATGGGATTATGAAAATCATAAAATCATTAGAAGTAGAGATGTCATATTCAATGAAAAGGTCATGTTTTGGAGGTTTAGACATTGTTCTACAGGGATATGTTGATGCAGATATGGAAGGTGATAAGGATAGTAGGAGGAGCACCATAGGGTATGTGTTTACTGTAGGTGGAATAGCAGTAACTTGGATTTCGAAACTGCAGAAGGTTGTTGCACTTTCAACAACAGAAGCAGAGTATGTTGTTGTTATAGAGGCTAGTAAAGAGATGATTTGGTTGCAGAGGTTTATGGAGGAATTAGGTAAGAAGTAGAAGGACAGGAGGTTGTATAGTGACAGCCAGAGTGCCATTCATCTTGCAAAGAACTCTGCATTCCATTCTAGGACTAAACATATACAACTTAGGTACCATTTCATACACTCTATTCTGGAAGATGAACTGTTGAAGATGGAAAAGATACACACTAGCTAGAATCCTGCAAACATGTTCACAAAGGTAGTGACCAGAGAGAAACTGAGTTCCTGCTCGATTTCAGTTGGCCGTCTAGCATGAAGGTGAAGAGGAGAAAGTTTCCAAGTCCATGTCCAGCAAGTGCAACAGCGGTGGAGTTGCTGTGATCAGTATCCAAGTGGGATATTGTTAGGTGTGGAGCCTGATCTCTATATTCAGAGATAATAGTATTCAACCGTGTCCATACCCCAAGTTTGGTTATGATCCCAGCACGACCCTAAGGGGGTCCGGGTATTTTCCCATTGTATTTTCCTTATAAAAGAAAGACATTGTAATACAGCTAGGGATGATGTATTACGTTTTATGCATTGTAAAGATCTCTGAGATCAAAAGAAGAGAGACTATGAGACAGTGACGAGGAAGTGCAATGGTTGTGCTGCAGGTTGTATCCCTTCACTTTGCTGGACGGAATAATAATAAGGACTCGCAACTTCTCTATGGACATAGCCCAAGTTGGGATGAACCACGATATATCTATGTCTCTTCTGTAATGTGCGTGTGATTATATTTGCATTTTTGTTTATTGTTATTGCTCTACGATCCTGTTTTTCTAACATCCTCTCCAACCAGACTTTCCACGTTTTCTTCCATTTAAAGCATTACATTAAGAACAAAAAAACACAACCCGAAATGGTTAAATCCTTCCCAAACATCTTCAACATTGGGAAAACAACACCTCATTTCACACCCAACTAAATACCATTCGTTTGAGAGAGAACTAGCCACGATGGATAGGATTACCGTGGCTATCGTAGCAGCAGAAACTCAATGCACAAAAACCACTCACGCTGAGCTCGAATCCTAGATTTAAATACCCTGTCAAAAACATGAGCTAGGGTTTTAGCTACAGACTCCATTAAAACAAAAGATTGACATTCAAAAACTTAGCAAAGAGATAATAAAACCAGACATTACCTTTCTGAATTAACCACGCCATACTGTAAGCTTCAAAGTGAGCGTAGGCCTGAGCCACGCTCATTTTGAAACTAGATAGCTCTGCTCCCTCCCATCAAACAAACAAAGGAAAGACTATAGTCCAATCCACTAAACGATTAGGATTACCACTCTCCAGCTAGATACCATTTCGAAATGGTAAGGCACATGGGTCGCCTATAATTCCACCAACCCCCACTAAGATCGAAATCTTTCACCCACTCTCCATAGTAGAGAGTGACAATCCTTCTCTTGTTTTCGATTTTCACCATAGCATGAAGTTCCAAAACCCATGTTAAACTTTATATTAACAATATTTGACAAGTCATAAACTTTAAAAGAGTTAAGCTTAGGATCATTATTTCATAGCACCTACAAAACAAACTTTAGATAAGCTTTAGCATAATGCTAAGTAAGCTCGACCATCGTCACCCAACTCAAACTCTCCATGCTTCAGATTTTACAAGGGCATTTTTAAAATAAAAACTCATCACACAGTAGAGACAAAACTGTGAGTCTAAATACACACAAAATTAAACTTAAAAGGAAAAACATAATCATGATCAATAACCGAAATGGATCAGTGCAATCAACACCCAGAACATCGCTTACGCAAAAGTATAAATAAATCCATTTACAACAAATAAACCAAATAGAGAATCACGAGCAGAACATAAAAACTACATTTACATTTACACTACGTCGTTTTCCCATTGTATTTCCCTTATTAAACAAAGACATTGTAATACAGCTAGGGATGATGTATTAGGTTTTATGCATTGTAAAGATCTCTGAGATCAAAAGAAGAGAGACTATGAGACAGTGAAGAGGAAGTGCAGCAGTTGTGTTGTAGGTTGTATCCCTTCACTTTGCTAGACGGCCTAATAAGGACTGGAAAATTCAGTGTGGACATAGCCCAAGTTGGGGTGAACCATGATATATCTGTGTCTCTCTTGTCATGTGTGTGTGATTATATTTGCATTTTTGTTTATTGTTATTGCTCTGTGATCCTATTTTTCTAACAACCTCTCCAACCAGACTTTCCATGTTTTCTTCCATTTAAAGCATTACATTAAGAACAAAAAAATAGAACCCCGAATGGTTAAATCCTTCCCAAACATCTTCAACATTGGGAAAACAACGCCTCATTTCACACCCAACTAAATACCATTCGTTTGAGAGAGAACTAGCCACGATGGATAGGATTACCGGGGCTATCGTAGCAGTAGAAACTCAATGCACAAAAAACAATCATGCTGAGCTCAAATCCCAACTTTAAATACCCTATCAAAAACATGAGCTAGGGTGTTAGCTACAGAGTCCATTAAAACGAAATATTGGCATTCGAAAACTTAGCAAAGAGATAGGAAAACCAGAGATTACCTTGGAGAATTAAGCACGCCATACTATAAGCTTCAAAGTGAGCGCAGGCCTCAACCACGCTCATTTCGAAACTAAAGAGCTCTGCTCCTTCCCATCAAACAAACAAAGGAAAGACTGCAGTCCAAGCCACTAAACAATTAGGGTTACCACTCTCTAGTTGGATACCATTTCGAAATGGTAAGGCACATGGGTCGCCATTAATGCCACCAACCCCCACTAAGATCAAAATCTTTCACCCACTCTCCATAGTAGAGAGTGGTAGTCCTTCTCTTGTTTTCGATTTTCACCATAGCATGAAGTTCCAAAACCAACGTTAAACTTTATATTAACAATATTTGACAAGTCATAAACTTTAAAAGAGTTAAGCTTAGGATCATTATTTCATAGCACCTACAAAACAAACTTTAGATGAGCTTTAGCATAATGCTAAGTAAGCCCGACCATCGTCACCCAACTCAAACTCTCCATGCTTCAGATTTTACAAGGGCATTTTAAAAGCAAAACTCATTACACAGTAGAGACAAAACTGTGAGTCTAAATACACACATAATTAAACTTAAAAGGAAAAACATAATCATGATCAATAAGCGAAATGGGTCAGTGCAATCAACACCCAGAACATCGCTTCGGCAAAAGTATAAATGAATCCATTTACACCAGATAAACCAAATAGAGAATCATGAGCATAAATATAAAAACTACATTTACATTACATTGATAAGTCTTTTATTTATCTCTTAGAACGGAAGTTAATTTACTAAACATTTGATTAAATGAACAAATTAATTTGTTTAATTTGAAATTAATATTTTAAAATTTTAAAATACTCGCCCAAATTAGTGCATATCCTCAACTATTTAAAAATTTATATTTCTAACTCTCCGAGATTATACCACCATTTCATATTGGGATTATCCCATTTCATACCAAGCCCTATGCCAAGAGAGAATGACATTCACATATCATATTATTATGAGTGTTCATCTACTGTCACTGTCACTGTGATAATTTATGGAGAACTATTTCCCAGATTAACTTATAACAAAAACTTCTAACTTTCTATTTTATTTTTATTTTATTTACATTTACATATTTCTTATTTTTCAAAAAAATAATTTTAAACTATATCCTATTTAATTTTTAAAATTTATTTATTTTTTCATGCCAAAACAATATTGAATATTAATTTTTCATTTAAATTTTTTTTTAAAAATCATTTTTTAAATGTAAAATATAAATATACAAAACTTAACTTCTAACTTCTTTTAAAATTATATACTTCTGGTCTAGACACATTAAAAATTTATTTATTATTTATAAATTAACCATTTTGTTTTTTAATAAATATATTAATTTTTTTTAATAATATAAAATAAAATATAAAACAAAACATTAATAATCCTTTAATATTATGATTATGTTTTCTTATTCTTGTAAAATTTTTGATAAAAAATATGAAGTTTTAATAATTATATATAATAATAATTAATATATGTACAAAATATTAATAATCCTATATATAATAAATATATGTAAAAAATATCAATAACCTTCTTTAAGGTTTTTTATATTTTGTATTTATGCAAAGGTGCATGTTAAAATTTTGAGAAAATATTAATAATCCTCTAATAATAGGATAAAAGTTTTTATATTTTATATTTATGCAAATATATATTTATATTAAAAAATTTGAAAATCATATATAATAAAAATATATAAAGATATACTAAATAATATAATATAAGATTTTTTAAATTAAAATATTTTTTAAACCATTACAAATTCTTAAATAACATTGTAAAAATGATAATTTCAAATATATTGAATAATAATTTTAAATTATATACATTTAAAATAATATTATAAATATAATTTTTAAAATTTTAAAATTAGGAAAATTCCAATATCACATATTTAAATTATAATTAAACTATAATTACATTCTCAAATCATAATTAAACCATAATTACATTTAAATAATAATAATAATAATTACTTATTTTTCATATTTTAATGTAATATTAACCATGTTATTAACATTATTAATCGTTGATAATCAATAGTCATAACATTAATTAGGCATAACCAGATTAATTACATAACCTTATACAATAATTAACATAAAACTCAAACATAATATAAACTTACCAAATGAATCATAATATTAAAATTAGTATTTCATAGACACCAACGATGTCACAATACGAATCCAAAATGAACCTTGGGAATGTTCCAATGTTATTAAAGCATAATTAAAGACTCAGTATTGGAACTATAATTACACCATAACATTACATCACATTATACCAGAATTAACATCAAACTCAAACATAACATAACCTTATCAAATTATTGTTAATGTTAACATATTTCATAAACATAAACATCGCAATCTGACATAACATATACCAATCATTGCATTCTAACATGACCCATGAGAATGTTTCAATGTGACATTATATAGTTTTACTAAGTATTAATTGAAGGCATTGTAGGTATGCATTGATAATTATTGTAATTTAACAAAACACATGACAAATGTCGCATTAACACATAACCCTAAACATCGAAATGAGATATAACCATTTAGGAACGAGTGAAAGCATGGTAATGTGTCTCACTATGCGGTAAGATAATTTATGTTGTTATTATAAATTTATTCAAAATTTCTATTATAATTTTTTTTATATATACATAATTTAATAATAATTAAAATATATCATAAAATAATATTTAAAACAATGTACAACAATCTTAAAAGTGTCTATAAAAGACTTGTTCAAAAAAATGGAATTAAAAAAAAATGAAGATAGATATGGGGGGTTGTGGTTTTGTGAGTACTTATGAGATACTGAAATAATAATAAATGACATTTAAAGAAAATGAAATAAATAAGATAAAAAAAAATTATTTGAAAAACAATACCATATAAAATCTCATTCACAATGAAAACTTTTGTTTCATTACACCATTATCTAATTCTCAATGGATTTGTAGGTTTATGAACAAATATTTTGAGTTCATTAGTTCATCGTCGCAAAAGGGAAAAAAGTGAGACACATTACCATGCTTTTACCTGAACATAGCATATAAACCATGGGCATAGTCAACAATGGTCAGCCATAGTCAACCATTTTCAATCAAAGTCAACCATACTCAACCATGGTTAACCATAGTAAACATAGTTCAACCATAGTCGAGAAAAGTCAATCATAGTCAACCATCGTCATAATCAACCATGGTAAGCAAAAACCGTCAACCATGGTCAACCATAGTGAACCATGGTTAGGCATGGTCAACCATAGTCAGCTAAAGTTAACCACAATCAACCATAATCAACCGTAATCACCAAAGTCAACCATGGTCAACCAAATTCAACCAAAGTCAACCAAAATCAGCCAACGTCAACCACAGTCAACCATGGTCAACCCTAGTCAACCATATTCAACAATGGTCAACCATGGTCAACAATAATAAATCATGAATAAAAATAGTAGACCATGGTTAACCATCATTGACTATGGTCAACTATGAATAACCATAATCAATAATGGTCAACCATAGTCAACCATGGTCAACCAAGGTTAACTGAGGCCAACTATAGTCAACCATGGTTAACCATAGTAAACCATCATTAACCATGGTCAACCGAAGTCAACCATGTTCAACCAAAATCAACCATGGTCAACCATAATCAAGCATCATCAACCTATGTCAACCAAATTCAACAATGGTCAACCAAATTCAAACAATTATTGTAATCAACCATAGACAGCCATGAAGAACCACCATCAATAATAGTCAATCATGAATAATCATAGTCAACCATGGTTGATCATCATTGACCATGGTCAACCATCAACAACCATAGTCAACAATGGTCAACCATAGTCAACCATGGTAAACCAAAGTCAACCATACTCAACAATGGTCAACCATAATCAACCATGGTCAACCAAAGTCAACTGTGGTTAGCCATAGTCAACCATGGTGAACCAAATTCAACCATGGTTAACCATAGTCAACCATGGACAACCATATTTAACCATGGTGAATGATAATTTTCAGATTCAACCATGGTTAACCAGAGTTAACCATGGTCAACCATGACCAGTAATGGTTAATTATAATCAACCAAAAGTTACCCAAATTCAACCATGGCCAACCAAAGTCAACAAAAGTAAACCATAGCCAACCATGGTCAACAAATCCAACCAAAGTCAACCATTGTCAACATTAGTCAATGTAAGCCAACAAAAATCCAACCATAGGCAACCATAGTCAACCAAAGCTAAGCTAAAGTCAACCATAGTTAACCAAATCCAACCAAAATTTAACCATTTATACCAAAGTCAACCATGATGGTAAACTAAAGTCAAACATGTTAAACTAAAAGTCAACAAAAAGTCAAGCTGAAGTTAACCATGTTTAACCAAAGTGTACCATGGTCAAGCATGGTTAACCAAAGTCAAACATGGTCTACTGTGGTCAAGCATGCACAAACATAGTAAGCCAAAATTCAACCAAGGTCAAACAAAGTAAACCATAATTAAACATAATAATAAAAAGTAAACCAAAGGAAACCATGTTCAACAAAAAGTCAACCATGTCCATCGAATAGTTGACCATGGTCAACCAAAGAGTCAACCAAAGTCAACCATGGTTAACCAAATTCAACCATGGCAAACCAAAGTCAACGATGGTCAACCATAGTCAATGAAAAGTCAACCATGAACAGGCAAGGGTAAACCAAAGTCAACCAAGGTCAACCAAAGTCAACTAAATTCAACCATGGTAAGCCAAATTCAATCATGGTCAAGCATAAGTCAATTGTAATCAACCATAGTCAATCACAGTCAACCAAAGTTAACCATTGTCAACCAAAGTCAACCATTGTAAACCAAAGTAAACCATTTAATCAATTGTGGTTAACCAAAGTCAACCTTGGTCAACCATAGTCAACCTTGGTCAACCATAGTCAACCATGATCATCCATGGTCAACCAAAGTAAACCATGGTCAACTACAGTTAATCATAGTAATACAAAGTCAACTACAGTTAACCATATTCAACCAAATTCAACAGTAGTCAAATATTAGTGGAATTAAATCAACCATATGATTTTAAAGTCAACCACAATCAACCATGGTTAACCATAGTCAGCCAAAGTCAACCAAGATCAACTAAATTCAACCAAAGTCAATGAATGTCAACCATAGCCAACCAAAGTGAACGAAATTCAACCATGGTAAACCAAAGTGAACAAAATTCAACCATGGTCAACAAAAGTCAACCATGGTCATCCAAAGCCAACCAAAGTCAACCATGGTCAAACATAGTCAACCAAAAGCCAACCATGCTCAACTAAAGCCAACCAAAAATAAACCATGCCCAACCAAAGTGAACCATGGTCAACCCTAGTCAACCAAAATGTAACCAAAAGTCAACCATGGTCAACTATAAATTAATACAAAGTCAACCATGGACAACCATAGTCAACTGTGGTTAACCATGGTCTACCATGGTAAACCATTATCAACCAAAAGTCAACCATGTTCAAACAAAGTCAAACAAATTCAGTCATGGTTAACCATAACCAACCAATGTGTAACTTACCTAGTACTTGAAACATTTTATGTTTGTGGAAAAGCATTACTTTAACTTTTATTGTAAAGCTTTATGATAATGACCAAGGATGGTCAAGGATGATTGTAAATTAATAATATTATTATTTAATAAATTAAAATAGGACACACTCACCCAAATAGACTGTTGAAGAGTGTTCACTGACCCACTAGGATGAATGAAACTGGTGTAGAAGGTAATGGACAAATGGGAGCATCTGCACTCACTTACTAGCTGTTGCAGGGGGCAACTTCCCTAAAAATGTGGTCATGTTCCCCAAGGATGGTGGAACTGAGCTGGTGGCTCATTAAATTTGAAACTAACCCAAAAGACCCAGGAAATCTTTTATAGCCATTGAATTGAGCAGAGGCTCACAACTTTATCCTTTTGTTAGAACTGAGTACATAAAAGATTCAATGAGGGGAATCTAGGTAATGAATTGCAGAGTAAGACTGTTTTACTGCTAAGTTGCAGATTATTATGTATGCAAGTCTACATGATTTATGAAGTACATAAGAGTGATATGTATGCAAGTCTTCATGATTGCTGAAGTACATATGAGTGATTTGTATGCAAGTCTCCATGATTGTTGAAGTACAAAGAGAATTTGTACGCAAGTCTTCTTGATTGCTGAAGTACAAAGAGAGTGTCTTGCTTCTACACAGTATCTTCGTCCTGGTGGTTCAGTAAACACAATTGGGGGTCCAAAAGCAAGTGATCTTGGCTTCTTCCTGGATAAGGTTGGGAGGAAAGGTCCTCTTTGGGTGTTTGTTCACCCTATCAGTTATCAGGTTCTACTTTGTTTTTGTTTCATTTACTAAACTATTGATTTATTCTGAAAACTGTATTTATATATTATCCTAGATTTTCAGATGTATCCTAGTTTCCAGTTTAGCTGTTAGAAATGATAGATTATTTATGTACAATGGATGGATGAATGAATATTGCAATAGAATAGATGAATATAAATTTCTTCCTGTATTTTTCCTTTCACCATAGGTGATGTACTCTAGTAAAAGAAGATGTTTAATTAACATAGATTATAAATTATATGAAGATTATAAGCAAAAGAATATTCTATAGAATATATCACATATAGAATTCTTTACTGATTTCTGTTCTCATTAGTATATATATATTGTTTAATCATAAATAGTTAGAATTGAAAGACAAGTAGCAAAGTCCTTATTTAAAATCATCATAGATTTTTACACAGTGGATACTTTTATAAACCCTAGATTTGTAAATATTACGATTTATCTATAAAATAGGTAGATTAAATTGTACATAAACTGAACATCATACAATAGAAAGATTTACATCATCGATTCTTAGAGAAGTTATAATAAAATAAACAAAATTTCTATACTATCAAATATATACATGATCAATATAAATCTCTTATAAATAAATAATCCTAATGTACAGAACTCATATCAACATACATTATACATTCATTATCAAATAGAATTTCAAGTTCAAAGGATGGATCAGGGTCGAACCCTCTACCTAGTTTACAAAATATCCTTTTTAAAACAAAGATTCACCATTACAGGATGTAGACCAAATATAGAACCCTTTTTACAAACCAAGCTATTATACTCAAGCGTATTCTGGAAGCAACACCATTCAAGTAAATAACAATATTTAGAAACATTCAAAAGACAATGAACCAAGCTTCCTTCGCTTTCATATAAGAATAGAATGTAAATAACAAACAACCAAAATGATAGCCAAAGGTTTGAGACTCATATGAGCTCACCTTTAGTTATAATCATACATTTATCCATTCTAACAAACAATTCCATATTTACAAGTGACATGGTTATTCAACCCTAGTTACATTATTGCAAATCAAATAAACTACAAATTGTTAAATGCAACCCTAATATTACAAACATGAGTAATACGGGATCTAATCCCTTTAGTTACAGATCAAAACAAGAGTATTAAACAATTAAAACCTGTGATAAGTCACAGGTTCAAGAAACCGTAAAGGTTGACCACTAGGTCACCTTTGTTAACATTATATAAACCTGTTGATATCATTTGTACAGGTATCGAATCCTTTCAAATACCATTATATCATTACGCACAGACTTAATAACAGTTGTAACATTTAAATAAAAAGAAATTTATGACAAGTTCGCCACAGTAGGGTTTGAGCCCAAATCTTTCCATACATTAAACATTTTACAAACAAAATGGAATCATATTAATAGAGAACATTTGAATAACAATCGCAACAGAGAGTGCTCTTTTCATTATTAAGAAGTTGTTCAAAACCCCCAATTCTGGGTGTGAACCCAAGGAACCTTGCAAGCTTCGTTACCATAAGAAGAGTGCCGAAAGGCTTACAACAAAGACCAATGCTGGTAATAATGTAAACTTAGAGTTGACAGAGGCATCATGGTGAAGGCCAGAGGCTTACCGCGGTCTTCCAACCACCTTAGTCGCCATCCCTTAGCTTTGCAAAGTGTTGAGACCACAGGTCAAGACCAGGGAGCAAAAGGAAACAATGCAAAGAAGAACCTTGCCAAGATAGGTGAACCATTATTAAAATGATGAACATTTGAATCATAAATACAAACTAACAACCATAATGCTCAACTAAAAACTTACCACTACAAATAGACGAGTTTAGCAGAGAGCCTTTTAATCCATTCGACCGGTCCATATACTCTTAAAGGACTGTGAAGTCAGGATCCAAGAGTTACAATCATCATAATAACCAAACCAAGGCATGAAACCTAAACATAACAACAATGGTGGAACCTTCTTACTCCTTTGCGTGTAAACTCCTTTTAAAAACTTAGCGTAGAGTGCCCTAGTGGCCATGGTTGTCGAGAGAGATCGCCTCTCCATCCTTCGAAGCAAAAAACATGTGATAATGCAAAACCCTCGGCGTTTAGTTAGGGTTATGCTCTACGTTGAAGTCACCACCAACCCTTCACGTGATAGCCTTTAATATCCTGACTGTCTTCCACTAGCATTCAAATTTATACCCACTGCCATATAGTTCGGGTCCTCTTCATATTTCCAACGAGCTTCATAATTTTACATGCGCCATGTTCCAAGGTTTATACCTTGCCTTTTAATCACTTAACAAAATCCAAAAACCCTTGTAATAATCGTATAGGCTAGGATTACCCCATCCTTAGTAGGTTCAAGGTCACTTTATACTATGGTGTTACTTAGAGTTATCTAGCTAAGTTCCTTATAACCATTGCTCTTTTCATTTATACAAATATTAATTGATTTTCTTAAGAGACCTCACATATAACCTTGGACAAAGGAAGTGGTATGCATTATCCTATTATAGCTAAGTAAGCCTCGAGACGACACTAGAACACCTTTCAAGTGAAGAATATAGTCAGTACCACAATATCACAATTTAATAGATTATAATACAACGATAATAACGACAAGAGACAAGCTATGAAAAAATAAATAAATGTCGAAATGTTAATTTACAGAACCGAATCAATGAATGCATGAGGTATTTATACAATTATCAAGTCAAAAGAATTTCCTCAATTATAATATCGACCTTTATGGACAACTTCCATATTAACTATAAAAGTGGAATCCCATAGTCTTTTAATGACGTTAAGTCACATTAATGATTTAACGACCATTCGTAAACAAGTTATAGTGACAATTAAGAATATAGATAAGCAGTTAATGAAGAGCTAAATGATCACATATATACTTTCCGTATAGTTTTAATAGCGATTATATAGCTTAGAAAAATTTTAATTTTTGATGAAATTTTGGAGGTGTTACACAATGTCAACCTAAAGTAAACTAGAGACAACCATGCTTAAACATAATTCAACCAAACGCAACCATGGTAAGCCAAAATCAACCATGGTAAACCAAAATTCAACACGTGGCCAGCCAAAAAGTCAACCAAAATGAACCATAGTCAACTAAAATCAACCCGAATCTACCATGGTCCACCAAATTCAACCATGGTCAACTAAAGTCAACAATGGTCAACCAAATTCAACCATAATCAACCATGGTCAAGCATAGTCAACCAAAAGTCGAGCATGTTCAACCGTGCTCAACCAAAGTCATACAAAAGTTAACGATGTTCAACCATTCTCAAACAAAGCCAAGTATGGTCAAGCATGGTGAACCAAAGTCAACCATCGTAAACCAAAGTTAACCATGGTCAACCAAACTCAACCAAAATTCAACAATGATCAAACAAAGTTAACCATGGTCAACGAATGTCAAACTTAGTGAATCAAAGTCAATCATGATTAGCCATGGCTAACCATGGTTATCCAAAGTCAACCATTGTCAACCAAAGTCACGTAAAAGTTAATGATGGTCAACCATGCTAAAAAAAAGTGAAGCATGGTCAAGCATGCTTAACCCAAGTCAACCATGGTCAACCATGGTCAACAGATGTCAAGCATAGTTAACTAAGGTCAAAAAAAGTCAACCCAAGTAATCCAAAGTAAGCCATGGTCTACCATTGTCAACTAAACTCAACCATGGTAGACCAAAGTCAACCATGGTCAACAAATAGTCAACAATAGTCAACCAATAATCAACCAATGGTCAAACATAGTCAACTAATGTTAACCATAGTTAACCATTGTCAATGAAACTCAACCATAATCAACCATGGTTAATTAATAATGAACCAATAGTAAACCGTAGTCAACCAATTGTCTACCAATGGTGAACCAATAGCCAACCATAGTTAACCATGGTCAACAAATAATCAAGCATGGTCAATTTATAGTCAAGCACTAGTCAACCAATGGTTAAGCAATAGTCAACCCTGGTCAAACAATAGTCAACCATGGTCAACCAATATCAACCATAGTTAGCCATGGTCAACTAATGTTAACCAATGGTCAACAAATGGTCAACCAATGGTCAACCATTGGTTGACTATGATCGACTATGGTTTACCATTGGTTGACTACGGTAGACTATGGTTAACCATTGGTTGAGCATGGTTGACTATTGGTTTTAACTATTTGTTGACAATTGGTTGACTAATGGTTGAACATGATTAACTATTGGTTGACCATTGGTTAATAATAATAATAATAATTAATATGGCTTGCTAATTATTATTATTATTAGTATTATTATAACTCAACAATCCTTATTATTATTATTTTTATTTATTTATTTTTTATAATAAAAACTATTATAGTAATAAAAGCTCAACAATCCTTCCCCGCAGGTCAACTATCAACTAGCAAGCCATATTAATAATTAATAATATGGCTTATATACACCGATCGACGTATATCAACCACATTTAAATGTGTGGCCATGGTTGATATACGTCGATCGGCATATATAAGCCATATTATTAATTCTTAATATGGGTTTCTAGTTTAAGTTAATTTTGATGAGAGTCATCTTAATCCTTAAAACTAAAGTTAAATACCATTATATCAACTTTTTATTTTATTTTATGTGATAGTGAATAAAAATTAGCACAACCACTTAATTTGTGGTTGGTGAACACTGATACGACAAAAGTTAAATTCCACCATAATCTATGCATTCATGCATAAACCATCGATTATTTTTTATATCATTTTTTAACTCATATTTTTCTAGTTATCTGATGATTGGTTATCCATTCATCACTTACTATTCAGTCAAAAGATGCCACTTTTTTTAAATTTTTTCTTTTAATAATTATTTATTTCGAATTCTAAAGGAATGTCATTGAATCAATTTGAACTGTACAATTGTCTCAATATGGCTAGTACACTTGTCTCATCCTTGTATAAACCTAGAAAATCATAGACTGTAATCCACCCCAAATTCTAAAATAGAAAAGACTATCAAATTAAAAGCACATTTCCACCTAAATATCTTTAACTTTGCAGTAAGTGTATGAATGGTGATCAGAACTAATCTGCAAGTTTCTCTAATCTTAATGTTTTTCTATTTGATCTCGTTATCTGTTGTTTAAAATTTCCTCTCGGTGTCACATCTAAAATAAGTGGGTGTGTATGCAAACTAAGCATTATCCATCACGATATTCTTCTTAGAACTATCCTTAATTGGTGATGGAAGAGTTGAATAGTTCACTTATTCTTCGTTTGATAATACTCATCTGTAATTCCCGAAAGAAGTGTATAAGGTGGATATTGTGTACAATCCAGTAACTCATTTTGTTAAAGTTTTCAAATTTTTGTACTTCACCTTTATTATTAAGTTGGTTTTTCTTTGGGTCCAGTTCTGGGGATACATGACTGACCTTATGGAAATCGAAGTTTGAATGTTTGTAAACACATTATTTAAAATAGTATTTAGTGATCCCACAAGGCCTTGACAATTTACTTTCACTAAATGGTTTTGTGTAATGTTAAATTAATATTTTTTTAAAGTTTTTTTTATCAACAAAATTTTCTTTTATTTAGTGACGAAAGCAATTTTTGGATCTTAATTTATAAGCATGGGTAGCCACATAGTTGTTAAACACTACACCAAAATTTATAGTACGAGTATTCTCATTTGGGAAATATCCTACTATAATTCTCTCTCCCTAACCCCCATCCAACTCTTTCTACCCATAACCACACCCTCCACCCCTCTCTTTCTCTCTCCTACTTATCCTTACCCTACCCCTATTTATCTATATCTCTCTTACTCCCCCTATACATACCCCTCTGTCTCTGTCTCTCTTAATCACCCTCCCCTTGCTACTTACCACCCCCCCATATCTCTCTCTACCCCATCCTCATGCATTCTTCTTCCCTTTCACTAACCTAATCCTCCCAAAACCCCTACCCCGCCAACCCCAATCTCTATCTATTTTTGTCCCCTAACTCCCCTCCCCCCTCCTTACCCCTAAGGTAAATTTGATTTTTACCAAAACGTGCACACGTTTTAGCTCTATAAAATGCGTATGCATTTTGGATCTACAAAATGTGTATGTATTTTGTAGAACTAAGATGTGTACACATTTTATAGAGCTAGAACACGTGCACATTTTGGTTTTCATGGCACCTAGATAGGAAGGAAATGAAAATTTAAATTTAAAAGAAATGCGCTCACATTTCTTAGCACTAAGATTGATCATTGTCACATATCCGAGCGTCATCACACTTACCATGTGTTTACTTTGGACTTAGCTTCGGGTTAACCAAATCTATGGTATGGAATATGGTAAACCATAGCTAACAATGCATCTCACCATTTTTCTCAATATGATTGTGTTTTACCCCTTTTAATAGGATGTTACACACAATAATTTTCTATGAAATTTTAAACCGAGATAACATTTTTTCTACAAAATCCAAATATGTAATTTAAAAAAAAAAATCTATTTTTCTTGTGTCATTATTTCTTAGTTAAAAAACACAATGTTAGTGTTTTTTCAATAACTTTTTTGTTTCTCAAGCATTTAAAAAAAATTGTATGTTGCACTACTAGACATTGACCTCTACATGCTATAAAAAACTAGGTCATTATCATTGCATTAATACCTTCAAAGGCTACAACCACACTTGGTGTATTGTTTTTGAAGTTTAATCACTTATATAATTAAAAAAATTATAAGTTATTAAATTTATTTTGGAAAAATAGTGTCGCACTAGTACTATTTGTTCTCTATATGTCTATCAGTTTTTGTAGATTGACTCCATCATTTAGGCACTCAAAGGATGCACCCAAAAACACATATGACTTATCATTTATCAAAAATATAAAAAGTACTTGTTATAAAATATCAAACTTGAGATAGTTATGAACATTTTCAATAGATAAAGTTTATATATTTGGAAACATGACTCAATTTCCTACATTTCATCCTTTTTACTCAAAGCAAGATTCATTGTGTAAGTATCTCCAAATATAATGTAAGTTGAGGGATGCTCATTTTTATTGTATCTAACACATCAAAGAGATCCTCATTACCTTGCACCAGCCCATGCCAACCATATATGGAATTTTTCCACAATTTTATGGAAAGTAATATTGATGTGAAGATCATCCTTAGCACATTTGTGAATCTTAAACCTTGGTATGTCAAGCCTGTCACTATTCATAACACATGTTGTTGTTTGTACACGTAGAATTACAATTGTATTGTGAGAGGTTTCTAGATTTTCGCATAAAATATTGGTCAAATGACCCCCTCCTTTTAGTGCTCATGAATTCTTATCTTAGATATTATGCGCACAAGATAGTTATCATTTATTCTATAAGAAAGAATTTGTTGGTGGTAGAAAATGTAAAGAATGTTATGATTTGGCACATTTTAATGCTAAGTATCTCATTGATCATAATGATCTCTAATTATCAAATCTCAATGTGAAGAGGAAGATATATGAATATGTTAAATACACTCCTCTTTTAGATTCAACTGCAACATCAAAAAAATTGATTTACTTGAAGATGATATTCCGGTGACATCTTTCATGGAGAAACCCATAGATCAAACATATAGATATATGAAGCACTCTCATGCAATATGGTGGCAAGACTTATAATTCAAGTAATCGTGTAACATATTCCCGAAAAATACAATATTATCAGTGATTGCTTATTGTTCGAGGGGCCTAGGTCAGCCTGTCGACTAGGCCCTCCACCCAACCATTCTGCAGCATATGTCGACAAGTCGCGTCGACTAGTATGGGTCAGGTCGGTTGGATAAACCGACAGACGGTTATGTAACTGTATCTGCATATATATATCTAGGCTGGTGGGCCGATAGGGTGGTATAGATTGCTTCTATCATTGTGTTCTGCTTTGCTGGTTAATATAAAGGTTCTCTCTATCTGTCTCATCTCTTGTATCTGTAGCATTGTGTATGCTTGCTTATATTATGTAATGTATCTATGATAACTATGTGAACCTTGGGGATACAACATCTGGTTCCGTTGCCAGTTGATACATGAAAAATGACTAGCAGTGTGACCTATGATTTCAGAACAGGAGATTAGAGACTGGTGGGAGAAGAAAATCGCAAATTACTTGCAGAATTATGCGCTACGTAACAAGCTAATGACTAACCAAGCAAGTGATTGATTCTTCTCCGAGACCCATGAGCGATTTGTAGAATCCGTGCCGACCGCCTTGAAGAAACTTCTACATGAATAGAATAGTTGATAAAGCAGAGCAGAAATTAGTATCGAAGCTAATCAATGGAGGTCGTACAAATCTATCAGAATGGTGCGAAAAGATTGCAAAAGATTTCTGTGAAGAACAGGTGATCGAAAATTGAGTATTGGTAGATGAAATAAGAAGAAAGTTCTTCACTGAATTAGCCAACCAATTTCTGTGTTCTCTGCCGACATTATTGTTTAAATTTTTTATTGACAAAGGTGTCGAATATATTGTCGAAACAAGACCGTTGCTGACCCCACCCCTTTCAAACTCTAACTGGAGGAGAAAGAACGCAAGTGGGAAAAATTTGTAAAGGAGCGCGAATGGGAATTTTTCTTGAACAAGTGATGGTCTACACTTCCCCAATAGTCTAGAAACCGTCGGGCCGGCATTGGGGGGGTGATGAAGCATGCTCTGATGTACCTAGTTTGATGAAACTCGACATATGACAAACGACATGACCAGCAGTGAAAAAAAAATTAGACAATGATAGACTTTTAAGTCACAAAAGCACCTCGGATATTCAAAAAATCAAAAGAGAAAAAATGAGGTAGCGATGTGAAGAGATGCGGGAGCAGGCAATTATGCTTCGGAGGATGCGAGGATCAAATGTTGCAACAGATGCAGAAGGGAATCTGCCAGAATCAAGCCAAGCCCGCGATGATTGGGATGTCGAAGAAGAACTGTCGTTGATGGATGAAGACTTGCAGATAGAGCGTGGTAGAGCTCTCCAGGTTCAAATACTAGAAACGATAGCACCTCCATCTCCATTCCATTTAACAGAGAGCGTTCGGGTGGAAGAAATTGTCGAATAAAATCTTGGTCTCCATGCTGGTCAGTCGGGAGTTTGGAGTCGTCGAAGCATAGAAGGCGATGATATCAATAGACTATTGATTCATCGATCGGAAGAATGGAATTGGATATCTTTTCAACCTGAATTTTCAAATAGAAGTTTTCATCTAGTGTACACAAAGCATGAGGAAGCACCCCCCCTGCCAATACCAAATTTGAGAGACTTGACAAGCACGTCGGAAAGCCCGAGATTTAGCGAAATCCCTTTTGAGCGAAAATTTAACTGGATTTCGACAGAAGTAATTGAAGAAGGAAGATCTAGCGACATCGAAGGAGATACAGTCATTGATTATGAAGACAAAGAACCAAGTCCAAAAAGACAGCTAATTCATACTAGCGAAGCACCAAGTATTGATTGTGGAAATAACCCACCCACACCTCCATCAAATTCTCAGAATAATACAATAGCAAAAATGGCACACACTACAGCACACCTTCCATTCTACGAAGGAGACGAAGACCCAAGAAGACATTGGTTTGTGTGCGAAGCAATCTATACAGCTAATCAAATTAACAATGAAGATAGACAAATTGCTCAATTTGTTGGTTCATTAAGAAAAAGAGCACTGACATGGTACATGGGGTACATAGGAAAATCACCAAGTGCAACAAAAGCACAAATCAAACAAAGCTTTTTGGCCTTCTTTATGATTGAAGATGCGACATACCTGGCGGCAGAATGACTGAAGACAATAGTCCAAAAGCCTACAGAAACTGTCAAGGAGTACGAAAAGAGGTTTAAAGACCTCTTGAGCAAATTAGACTATGATATCGAAGAAAAACTATTAATCAAATGGTTTATTGGTTGTCGAATCAATAAAATCAGAATACATGTACGTCGACAAAATGTTAATACATATGCAGATGCACTAAGAGTAGCACTAGAAATCGAAATGGATGATGAATACCCTCTAATATCCATGGATAGACATGTCGATGAACGACTTGAAAGTATGGAGCAAGCTATCAGAAATATGACGTTAAAAGGACCAGAGCTATGGTGTACAACTTGTTGAACCTTAGGACATACCAAAGATTCTTGTCGAAATGATAATCAGCGACAAGATGTAAAACTCATCCAATCCAGATGTTTCTGCGATTTATGCAAAGAATATGATTTACATACCACAAATGATTACCCATACAATATGAAAAACAAGAGGGAAAGATGGTGTCAAATTTGTGAAGTAAATACACATACAATTGAAGAATGTCATCCAAACCTGAAAAATCGGCAAAATTACCATGCAGTGTACCAAACAAATTCTGTTGAATAGAACCAAGAAAAAAATCCAGCAAAGGACAGATTCGGGAGAAATGATGGAAGAAATAACTAGTACAATCAAAACAGGAATGACAGATACCCAAGGTATAATGATCGACAGAACGATTGGCGATATAATGTCTACAATAGACATGGTGGATACCAGAGTTGCGGTCGTGGCAGTGGAGGTCGAGGTTTTCGATATGGTCGACCTGGTGCATGCTTTACATGCTTCAACGAGAATCATCGACATGCAGAATGCCCTTATAAGGAAAGAGCTGATCTCAAATTTTGTACAAAGTGCGGGGTAGGCGATCACTTTTTAGAGGATTTCCCTACCATGATCGAGAAAATAAATAATAATAAAAAATGTTAATGTTTTATCTTGTGTCAAAAAAATGATATGCTTCGTACAAAAAACTTGCAAATTGTAACAAGGCAAGGCACTCATATTGGTCAAGATAAACCTCAGATAACTAGAATTGTCGATAAGGAGGATTATCCAAATCCTATAAAACAAAAATCTGTGTACAAAGATGCGTCTGACATATTTCATGATTTAGCAACACATGAAGAAACTCTTATTGAATTGCTGAAATTAATTTCAAATGAAGAAGCTGTAGGAAAAATGATTGATTTGTTGCATAAATTAAAACACGTCGAGCAAAGACAAACTAAAAACATTTTCCGACTAAAACAAAAAGAGAAAAATGATGCTGACCCATTAGTCAATCTCGACATAAATGGATATCGTGTATGACAAGTTGTACTTGATTTTGGATCCCAAGTGAATATCATGACTCATGATACTTGGTACCAACTCGGTTGACCTCAATTACAGGAATTAGGCATCTACCTAAAGCTCGCATATCAAGGATTAATTGAGCCGATTGGAGTATGGAAAGGAGTCGAAACTTCCTTTAAAGGTATCACGACATCAGTGGATTTTGAAATCATCATACCAAAAGATGATGCAAGCTCCTTCCCTGCTTTGGTCGGTCGACCATGGGGACAGAAGATGAAGGCATCAATTTCTTTGGACAAAATCCGCATCAAGTTGAAAGGTAATGACCAGAAGGTTATCGTGCTAATCTTCCCATCACAGGGAGAACCTTGGTCAAAACCTACAGAAGTCGATAATGATATCCGACAGCTTTACCAAATAGACAATAATGAAGATCGCATTTAGCCAAACAACCAAGGAGAACTTCATCTCGGAGATCCTATCTCGCTCGGATACAATTCCGATGCAGAACTCTATGACTGGAAAATAGAGAATTATGATTTGCATGCAAAAGAATGTTGGACTGTGGAAGCCATCTCGAGGAAACAAATAAAGAAGTGTCTCTCTGTATCTTACACACCGAATATTTTCGAACGAAAAGTGCGAGCATATCCAACACTTGTTCCAGATAAAAATGTACAATATGGTAGCTTGACATTAAGATATAGAAAATGTGATTTACCTGATGTACATGTCGAACAGGTATCAAAACATGTCGGAGAGCAAGGCCATCTACAAAGTTTGGTAGAGACATTTACTGGTCAAGCTGCGAGATGGTGGGACACTCATCAGTCAAAACTTCAAAATTGGAATACTGTATCAACATCTTTCATAGAAAGGTTTGGAGGAAGAAACTTGACAATTCAGGCTGACATTCCCTTGTTTACACAAGGACAAAACCCTGAAGCTCACATTGACTGTTGCGAAAAAAAAATGGAGAAAATTAGGCTATAAAGATGAAAGAAAATGGCCTCACCTCTTTCCCAGAATACTCGACGATCTACCTAACAAGTGGTACAAGATGGAAGAAGAAAGAGGAGAAACTTTCCTTTGGAAAGATCTAAAAGAAAATTTTATTAAGGATTTCCAATTTTCTCTGCAGGATAAGAGATTGGTCGAAGCAAGCAACAGCATCAAAGAATTTTTGCAGCCAACAGAAACTTTAACACTTGGAAACAAACAAGAGAGTGTGCACCCACCTAACACTTGCTACAATATAAAGACGACAGAAAAACATCACTCAACAAGAATGAGCCTAGACACAGAGATGTCGGTAGGGAAAAGTTTTCAATGGTGAAAGGATCATCCCAGTGTGTCGAAGCCCGTAAGAACAATCTTAAGTTCAGAGATCGTAGAAAAATATGAACCTGAAAGATTGTCAGAAAAAGACTTCCCACAAACTTTCACACAAATCAAAGAAGGTTAAAGACAGATAAGTAACATCCATGCACCAGAATGGATGGATGCAAAGATTAAAACAAAGTAAGTAGATATTTCAAAGGACGATTAACCGAAAATGGAAAAAATTGGCGATTACTAAAATGAGGAACAAACAGAAGAAATATCCAGTATTCTCAAAGAATTCCAAGACGGTTTTGCTCGAGACATAAATATTTGAAAGGGCTTGTAAAGGAAATGGGCGAGATGAAAATTGATATTAAACTTGACGCCAGACCCGTGAAGAAAAGACCCTACAAACTTGCTCAAAAATATAAGGATATTGTCAAAAAGGAGATCGATAACATGCTTGCTGTAGGAATCATATATCCTATTGACCAGTCGGAATGGGCAAGCCCAATGGTCATTCAACCAAAGAAACAAGATCCGACTCGACTGAGAATCTATGTCGACTTTCGAGAGCTGAACAAGGTAACTCTAACAGATCCCTTCCCTACACCTTTTGCAGATGAAATCATCAATGAAGTTGTAGGGCACGAGTGCTATTCTTTCACGGATGGATTCTCGGGGTACAACCAAGTACCTATAGCAAACGAAGATCAGAAAAAGACAGCATTTGTGTGCGAATTTGGGTCATTCACATATAAAGTTATGCCTTTCGGTTTGAAGAACGCACCTGTGGTCTTCTTAAGAATCGTCGTCAAAGCATTCCAAGAATATATTTACAAAATCATGGCTATATACTTTGATGATTGGACAATTTATACAATGTTGATGGATCACTGCAAATGGCTAGACTAATGTTGGAAATATGTCGACAGATACAACTATCCCTGAACATTAAAAAGTGCATCTTCACGACACCTATTAGCATATTACTTGGCCATGTCGTGTGCAAAGAAGGAATTAAGGTTGACTACGCGAAGATCAAAATTATTCTTGACCTAAATCCTCCAGTAAATCCGAAACAAGTACGAATCCTATTAGGCCATACCGGGTATTACAGGAAATTTATCAGACACTATTCCGATATGACTTATCCTATGGAAGAATTGCTAAAAGAAGATCGAGATTATAAATGGACGAAGGAATGTGACACTTCATTCAACACATTGAAAAGAAAAATGGTCGAAGCACTGATTCTTCGATTTCTGGATTGGTTAAAGAAATTTCATGTACATATTGATGCATCCGGAGTAGCAATAGGAGCCATCCTAACACAACTCGGAGATGATAACATGGATTATCCTAATGCATTCAACAGTCGAAAATTGAATAAAGCTGAAAGAAATATTCTACGACCGAAAGAGAAGCATTAGGTATGGTATTTGCCCTTCAGAAATACCGCCATTATTTATTGGCTAATCCCTTTGTATTTTATATAGATCACAAAGCTTTAAAATACTTAGTCAATAAGCCATTGCATCA
Organism: Larix kaempferi; assembly: GCA_027924585.1. NCBI lineage: Eukaryota > Viridiplantae > Streptophyta > Pinopsida > Pinales > Pinaceae > Larix > Larix kaempferi. The sequence goes on along the minus strand of BSBM01001943.1, from coordinate 396,289 downwards.
CGGGAGATTATGTTGCTGGTTATTACTGTTTCAAGAATTTGAATTTGAAGTAATCATCCGACCTGGAAAAGTTAATGTTGGACCAGACCACCTATCGAGAATCGACACAAGAAAAGAACCGACAGGAATTGAAGATGACTTACCAGATGCACACTTGTTTCGCATTGAAGCAGTACCTTCAGAACTTATGGAAATTGCACAATTTCTGGAAAATGGGCAAGCTCCTGAGGGAATGAATGAGAAAAAGAGGAAGATATTAGCAATGAAAGCAGCCCCCTACACTTTGATCAACGGTTTCCTCTATAAACTTGGCTTGGAAGATATATTACGCCGATGTGCATTCGAGCATGAATGACAGGATATACTTACAGAAGCCCATGCTGGACTAGCGGGAGGACATTGTCATGCGGATATAACAACCAGAAAAATCATGCAAGAAGGACTCTGGTGGGAAACAGTTCATAAAGACTGTCGAGAGTTTGTATCTATGTGTGATAAATGTCAGCGCATGGGCCGACCACTACCAAGAACAGAAATGCCATTGTTCCCAATTAACCCTAGCCGAACATTTGAAATATGGGCTATTGATTTTATTGGACCATTTCCAGTAGTGGGAAGATGAACAGGTGCTCGGTATATTATTATTGCTATCGAATACGTTACCAAGTGGGAAAAAGCAGAACCAGTCGAAACATGTTCAAGTGAAGTGGCTGCTAAATTTATTTATGAAAACATAATTTATGAAAACATCATAACACGCTTTGGATGCCCCATAACATTGATAAATGACCAAGGTACGCACTTTGTATGTAAAACCATTAAAGCGTTGACTAAGGAATTTGCAGTTGATCATAGAATAAGCACATCATATCACCCTCAGTCGAATGGCGTAGTAGAATCGTTCAATAACACACTTACAAAAAAATTGACGAAAATCTGCAACATAGAGAAAGATGGTTGGGATGATAAAATACCTGTTGTCCTTTGGGCATATAGAACAGCATATAAGAAAACGACAGGACAGACACCATTCTCACTTGTCTATGGGCAAGAGGCTGTCATTCCGTTACATTTTCGACAACAAGCACCGACCATTGCAACAGCTCTACATATCGACGTCGAAGATACTTGACATGAATGGCTATTACAGCTGTCGAAGCTGGATGAAAGTCGACAATTGGCATTAGAACATTAGAGAGTGCAAAAACAGCAACAGAAAGCATGGCATGATAGAAATATCAAACAAAAGAATCTGTCAGTTGGAGATTTATCACTCCTATATAATAGCAGCGTAAAAGGGAAACCAAAAAAGTTGCATACAGAATGGATGGGACCCTATATCATCGAAAGTTAAATCCTAATGGCTTAGTCCGACTAAAAACATTACAAGGAAATATTTTCAAGAAAGTCGTAAATGGTGCCTGACTTAAAACGTATAAATCATGAACATGAATTTGAAAAAAAAGAAAAACGGTTAGAAATAACCAAACGAGAGTACTATAAAGCAATCAAGCAAATATAGCAGATCGTGGCAAAAGGCATAAATGACAAGAGAATGGAAGAGGAAGCAAGGAAACAGCAGAGAAAGAAGTCCGGCGCACAACCGTCGATATTACAGACACCGACAAGAACATCGACAGTTTACAGAAGAAAATCCGACACGGCAGAAGTATTGGAGCTCGGACCGTCCAAGCATAAATAAAGAAGCTCATTGATCTAACACAATGAACGAGATGTCGCAGCACCATGATGACAAAGCAATAAAGGCTAAAGATAATCACACCGCCAAAAGTAATGCACCTGACAAAGTGCCGATATCCGGCCAGCCTTATTTAATAGCCCTATCACATCAGCCATTAATACAGGCCTCTACATCTCGTTCGCCCATGTCAAGTAATTCCACCATAAATACAGAGCTCGAGGATTCTTGGTTACTCTTCTGCCGAGAACTTGAACTCCAAGAAACAGAATTCCTTGACTCCACTGAAACCATTTTTACAACCTCGCACCCTGAATCCTCCATGGCTCCCCGAAAAACTTTAACTGCTAGCAGAGCTGCCGCAACATCAGTTAGAGAATTGGAGAAAGAACAGACACCACTGGAAACTAGACACCAATTGATTCAGAATGCAAAGGCATTAGAACCCACCTGGAGGAAAGCATGGAGAAGTGTTGAGGATTGGGGAAAGGAGTCAAACGGTCATTGGAGAGAGGAAGCACGACGGTTGCAGATAGCCACAATCCTGCACTACCTGAAGGCACCTTTACTGGATAATTTTGGAGGATTGAAGGAAGTCATTACACAGTTCATCGTTAGTAGATACCACAACGACAAGCTTTACCTTAATATTCCAGTCGAAATCAATGGTGAAATCATCCACAAAATTACTAGCCTTTCACATAAAGGAGATGTTGTACCAACAAGTCCAGGTGTAGACTTGCTTGACGAGTTTGTTGATTCTACCGCTGGAAAGAATTCACGAGGTATAGTAGTGAGTCAGATTTTTTTGGCAATTACAAAACTACCACCAAGATTGTATCACATGCACTCTCACGGACAGGTAGAGGTTCAGACCTAAAGACCAAAATGCTAGAAGCTGTAAAAAATATGGCTATGAACGGCAAGGTATACAACTGGGCAGATTATGTGGCCGACATCCTCAAATATACATGGCAGAAGTGCCAGGACGAGGGAGCTAGCATCTACTACCCATCTGTACTCATTTGGATTTCTATGGCCCATTTTTGACCAAAAGGAAATAAAGATTTCGCTGAAGTCCGACTCGTCCTTATGGAAAATTTCCGCTGCTTTGCACCTGGAGCAAGCCGACATGGACCTTCAATAGTCAAGCTTTGGCTTGAAGCATGGTTTACTGACCTTAAAGAAATAGCAACAAGATGGAGGGTACCACAGAATGTTCGTCGAAGCCTGCCCCTGACAGCCCACATCCAACTATCTTTGGACGACATAGCAGTATGGTACATGGAAGGAGCAGTAGGTCTAGCAAAACAGCTCGACTATTACCCCTCAGTAATCGAAATCTTCTCAGAATTAATCCGTTAATCAAACGAAGTATTACCCATCCCAGAACAAGCTAGGAAAACCAACTTCAAATATGTTGAACTTATATCTGACATGGAACAAGAAGAAGCATATGAAAGTCGGTTGTACATGAACACTTTCAACTATCAGCCCGAGTCGACACCTAGCACTAAGATGTTAGCACTCACCCAGACTTCGCACATAGAGACCGGAGAGTAGTCGAATAGTGATACAGAATCCGACAACCCAGAACATCTTCTGACAGACGATAATATCTAGAAGGTAGCAGCCGAACTCATCACAGCCCGACAGAACCGAGTAATATCCAAAAAAGGGAAAGGGAAAAGACAAGTAACAATTAAAGAACTGTCCATGACAGATGAGATCAAGCTATACGACACTGCTACCCAAATCCTTGAAGATGAAACAAAGAATAAAGTGCCAGTTGAAGAGCAATTCAGAAAGTTCTTAGAAAAATATAAGTATCCCATCTTCCCAAACCATTGTTAAGAAACCCAAAATTTCAATCATACCTGATGTTGATCTAACCATCTAGTCCCCCCCCATTCCCTAACTACAGTAGAAGAAGAAAGTAGTCTTTTAGCATTACCTACTCCTCCTGTCACAGAAGACACCACTTTGAATACATTCATTGCAAACATTCTGAGATTCTGTCCTAACTGGCGCGAGATGGTCATCCAATAACCCATTTTTTCCTCTCCGTCTACTATCCCGGTTAACTTAGATCCTTCTGACAACATACAAACAGGAAGTTCACCTTTGCCATTACCCAGACCAGAAATTGTCGGTCACATGACAACCCACCATATCAAAAATCCTGATCCATCAGATCCAATATATGCACAACAAACAGGTGTCTTCACTCCTCTTCCAATCGAATCACTACCACAACAAATGAATCCAATTCAAGCAAAATCCGTTAGCAAGGAAAAATCCCAAGTTGTCAGTTCCCAGGTCGAGTCTAGTCTAGTTAGTTCGGATCCGTTCGACAGTACCATTTCACCAAGTCCAATTCCGACATCCGCCGACCTACCATCATTCACTCTAAACCAGTTGAGTTCCCCTGTCGAAGGATCCAAGTCTAGTCCAATTTCATAGCAACTCAACAAAGAAGCAACCACAAAAGAAGTAGAAAAAGTCACAGAACCAGTCAAAACTCAAGAAACTGCAGCCGACACGACAGGACCATCAGAACACACAAATGCTCCAGTTACTAATATAAGTAATATGGAAATCTCTAGCACGTCATCAGCAAATCCATTAAGGGCCAAAGTAACAGAACATGAAAATCCAGTCATTACAACAGCAGTACCCAGTACACACAGTCTGGCAGAACAGGTTGCTATCAGCACACAAGTAGTCATTCACAAGTGCCCAACAATAGGAGGAAAAGATAAGGACGCAGAACAACAAACTGTAAATAAAGACAAAGAAAAGAATAGCCGCAGGAAGCTCAAAGAAAAGAAACGCAAAGAAAGAGAATTGCAACAACAAATACAAATGCAGCAAATATAGGAAAGTACTCCATCTGTACATTTAGACCAATTGGGAGCTAATACAAGTTATCAACCACATTTGGAACCCCAATATGAACTTGATATACTTGAAGATGCAGTCTTCAGAGTCCAAAGATATCGTCGACAAGAATCACACGAATAATTAATGCAACTCCAAGAAGAACAAAGTACATTTCTCACCAAATGTGAAAAATTAGCTCAACAAGTTATCCTGCTTCCAGCTAATTCCGACACGACACCACCTCTAGACAAAGCATACCAGTTACTGGAATCTGTCGTGTCGATGTTACAATCTGAGCTTCTCAAAAAACAACAAGATCAAGCTATCGAGGTAGCCTCCCTCATGACAAATCCGTTTACAACCTTTTCAGAAGCTTTCAAAGCACTCAAGCAGTATGCTAATCAAGCAGAAAAACTTGCCACGGTTCTCAACAATTGGTATGTCTACTATGGTGATGTCTACACAAATCTTAAGAAAACAAGAACATTGCTAAGCAAGCTTCAGCACCAGCGCTTGACTGCAGATGAAGCACTTATCGAAATACTTGATAACCAGATCATCATGGAGAACAAGCAATTGGATAAGTTAGAAAAACAAGAAATTTAGTGGATGTCACAGGCCCGAGGAGGCCTCAACAAACTTGAAGAAATTCAGCCTCAAATCAATCAACTACTTGCTGTTGCCAACAATACAATTAACACATTTGGTCCCGACATGATCCATTTGTAGGCTACATCCACTCACGAAAAGATGGAAAATATGTCGAAACTCACAACTCTGACTATCGACATCCAGAATCCACTACGCACTTGGGAAGAGTTCCAACACCATCTCTCTGTCTCTGCTGAAGTTATCATTGAAGCTTGTCTCTAGATTCCTAATGTTATCGATTCTAGCATTTCTTTGACATAACTGTTTTTGTAACTTATTTTTTGTAAATTTGATCTCTCCATTTCTTCGGGATGAAGAAATATTTTGAGGTGGGGGAGATGTTGGAGGGGCCTAGGTTGGCCTGTCGACTAGGCCCTCCGCCCGATCATTCTGCAGCATATGTTGACAAGTCGCGTCGACTAGTATGGGTCGGGTCGGTTGGATAAACCGACAGACGGTTATGTAACTGTATCTACATATATATATATCTAGGCTGGTGGGCCAATAGGGTAGTAGAGGTTGCTTCTATCATTGTGTTCTGCTTTGCTGGTTAATATAAAGGTTGTTCTTTCTATCTGTCTCGTCTCTTGTATTTGTATCATTGTGTATGCTTGCTTATATTATGTAATGTATCTATGATAACTATGTGAACCTTGGGATTACAACACTTATGATAAGAATTACACTTTCAATGTATAGAGGAAGTTACAAAGTGAATTTTATCATTCAAAATGGGTCTCTATACTTGTGCATATTTTTATAGACATGCAGAGCTAAGTATTGATGATTTTGATGGCACTGCATATAATCATGAAGTGATTAAGGATATCATTTCTACATCGGTGTTGATCGTACACATAATACATGCTTTGTCCAATATTTTGTTAATTACTTTATAATGAATTTTTGAGACAAGGGTTCACTTTTAATGGTTGGTGCAAGCTAATGTTGGCCTCTCATGACACGTTAGTGGCAATGCAAACCTAGAAAAACAACAATATGTTAACTTGGAGGGATTATTGGAGATACTTCCACAATTAATTTGAATATGGTATAAAAATATGAAATGTAGGAAAATGAATTAGATTTCCAAATATATAATTTTTTATTTATAAAAAATGTGTATAACTAGGTGAAAATTGTATTTTCCCAACATTGGTATGTTAAATTTCATGCAAAATATAGTGTATATGAGTTTGTTAGTGCAACCTTGTAATACCTAAATGATGGAATTTCGCAGCAAAAAAATGTAGAGCTGTAGAGAACATATTCATCTAGTTCATTGCTATTTTTTCAAATTTCAATTTTTTTTTAATTACAAAAAACAAGTTGTACAACTTGACGAGAACTTTATACTCAAAACGATAACTCTAGCCATAAAAATTCACATTTTTGCATAAAAAAAACCAAAAAACAACCCCGAATCAAAAAGTGGCGCTACTTGTAGCACCACTATTTTTTTTGTAGTTAAAAATATAGAAATTGACAAAAAAAATCCTTATTGTTGTTTACAAAACCTTAAAATCAAGCCCTAAATTGAAAACTAATGCTACTCGTAGCACACTTTTTCAAAAAATGGCATTATTATACCATTGTATCAATTTAAAATTGCATTTTATAAATATATTAGTAACACTATATAAAACTAACACTTAATTAAACACAAATTCTTCAAGAAATTATTTGACCACTTTTTCATGTAAAATAAAATAATTTATGATAATATTCATAATAAAATCATATTATAAACCATAAAATGTAGAATTTATGATATTTGGGCACATAAGAGATAAAACGCAATATCACCCCTTTTGTTGGGGGGCTAAAATTACAACATTTTGGAAACTATTGGTGGTAACGTTGCAATCAAAATCCTAAATCTATCACTAAATTGAAAAATGGACATGCTAAAAACACTGTCATTTCTACTCGAGGTTAAAATTTTAAAAATAATAACTTAACAAAATAAATTAAAAAAAAGTAAAAATTCAAAAATGTAAAATTTACATCCTTACAAAAAAAAATCTCAAAAAAATATAAAAATAAAAATAAAAATAAAACACAATTTTTTTTATTAATAAAAATAATTTAATAAATTTTAAAATATATTATGAGTTTATATATAATTTTATTTTAGATATATAATAACCAATACTATGATGTTATACTATTGATAATTGATAACATATTTTTTCAAAGGGAAATATCCTACTATAATTATCACAAGGTTAGGGGTAATGAGAGTGAGAGAGAGAGGCAATGGTTTAAGGTTGTTGTGGGAGAGAGAGAGAGAGAGCGGTGGGGATAAGGTGTAGGTGGAGGAGTAAGGGGGAGAAAGAGTGAGAGATGGGGTTAGTAAGGGTTAGGGGGAAGAGTGGGGAGAGAGACAAATATGAGGAGGGGGATTAAAGGTAGGGGGAGGAATAGGGGGTGAGAGAGTGAGAGAGGGGGTTAGTAAGGGTTATGGATATGAGAGAGAGAGAGAGAGAGAGGAGGAGGAGGGTTAGAGGTAGGGAGAGGAGTAGGGGGTGAGAGAGGGTGAGAGAAAGGGAGTGTTAGGGGATTGGGGGACATATAAAGAGGGTTAGCAGTTATGGGTAGGTGGAGGAGTATGGGAGATATAGATTGAGTATGGGACAGAGGAGTGTGGGACTTGTCTTGGTGATGATAACAAATGACAACATTAAAAATATTTGGATGCGTGGGTATATAGAATGAACATTTTTCATGAAGAAAGTGAATATGACTTGGTGTGTTAGACTTGGCCTGGTGATTATTTAACATGAAAAATATTTGGATGGATAGGTATATAGAATGACACTAAATATTTGTAAGGATTAGGGGGGAGGAGGGATATAGAGAAAGAGAGGAGTAGAGAGAGAGAGAGAGAGAGAGGGGGGGTTAGGGGTTTGGGGAGGAGTAGGGATATTAGAGAGAAAAGGGGGTATAGGTGAGGAGTGTGGGTGTTGGGGTGAGAGAGAGAGGGTTAGGGGTTTTGGGAGGAGTATGGTGATTAGAGAGAAAGGAGGGTATATAAAAGGAGGGTGTTGGGGAGAGAGAGAGAGAGAGAGAGAGAGAGAGAGATTGGGGGCTGATAAGGGGTTATAGTTAGAGGCAAAGGGGTTTTTTAGGAGATTAAGGTTAAGTGGAGAAGGGGAGAAAGAGAGTGAGAGAAGGGGTTAGTAAGGGTTAGGGATAAGATGTGTGTGTGTGTGTGTGTGTGTGTGTGAGAGAGAGAGAGAGAGAGAGAGAGAGAGAAAGAGAGAGGTTAGTGGTAGAGGGATTCATATGGATGTGTGTGTGTAAGAGAGAGAGAGAGCCAATGGGGTGGTTTTGTGTAAGGGGGTTGGGGGAGATATAGGGGTGGGGGTTAGGTGTGGGTGGAGGCATAGGGGAGTGAGAGAGGGTGAGAGAGGGGGTTATTAAGAGTTAGAGAGAGAGAGAGGGTGGTAGGGATTTGGGGAGTAGTAGGGATATTAGAGAGAAAGGGGGGTATAGGTGAGGAGTGCGAGTGTTGGGGTTAGAGAGAGAGATAGAGAGACATTGGGGCGTGGTAAGGGGTTGGAGGTAGAGAGAAAGGGGATATTTAAGGGGTTAGAGATAGAGACATAGAGGGCGTTAGGAGATTAGAGGTAAGTGGTGCAGGGGATAAAGAGAGTGAGAGAAGCGGTTAGTAACATTTAGGGAGACTAGGAAAGGGGTGAGAGAGAGAGAGTAGGGAGGGCGTGTTAGGGGCATAGGAGGTGTAGAGGCAGGGGTAGGTGGAGGGTGTGGATGATTAGGGGTAGGGGACCTGCTAGGGTCCTAGGGGGATAGACAGGGGTAGGTGGAGGGTGTGGGTGATTAGGGGTAGGGGGTGTTAGGGAGTTTGAGAGGGGGTGTTAGGGTTGGGGGGGTGTGTTACGACGTTGCGGGTGTATTAGGGAGTTGGAGAGGGGGTGTTAGTGGGTTAGGGAGGGGGTGTTAGGGATTTGGAGAGGGGGCTTTAGGTTGTTGGGGAGGGGTGTTAGGGGATTGATTTATGGAATACAATACACATTACAAAATGCATATGCATTTTGGTTCTCTAAAACGTGTATGAAAATAAATGCGTATGCTTTTTGGTTCTCTAAATTGCGTACGTTTTTTAGAGAACCAAAAAGCGTACACATTTTATTCTCTTAGCCGTCATGGAATCCCACTTGGATTCCTTGGTATTTCTCATTCTTATTTTTAATAAACACATACGTGTTGTTGAATTTTACAACAAGAACATGTTTTGCAAAATATCCTTTGCATCTAAAAGGTCCCCGCAACTTTGTGCGAGGACCCATATATAGATAGGTAGGTGAATATTAAATATTTAACATACTATTTACTACTGAAACTTGTAAAGTTTGGAAAATATTATGATAAAAACATATTTTATATAAATACAGGTGATATTAGAGACTTAAAATGACCAAATAGCAATAAAGGCCCAAAAATAGTCAATTGGCGAAATTTTTCCCCTAAAATTTTCCTTCCTTGGCATGATTTTCATATACCCCTCTATATATATAATGCTACACAACATCCTTTGCATTTTTTCAGACATGAGAATCAAATGCCGAAAATATCACACCCTAGCCCTCACATTATCTAGAAGTCTATCATGATATGATGCTTAAAAATAATAGTCCAACATGTAAGTTCTCATCCTCTCCTAATTGAATCCTACATTTTCTATGCTTTCATAGCTTTTTCCTTTAGTTTTTTAACACTTTTGCAGCCATTGACATCAAACAGATTCATGCAGTTCCTTTTGTGACAAAACTTGTTAGCAATGCTTCACGAGTAGCCTTGGCATCATGAGATCATTTTTTGCAAGTGAAGAAAGGGCCAAGGTCACCTTTTTTTATAACACCTCATTTACATTAGCCACTTTGCCATTTTTAAATCTCAATAATAGAACCATATTTTTTAGCGTTTTTTGCTTTAGGAATCTACGTAACATTTGAGCTTGTGCTATGGAAAAATTTTCTTTGAACATCAATTTTACTTTATCTCAAATTGTGTGATCGTGCATCGTTGGTACGAATTATTTATTTCGATCCGATTCTATGTTCTCCTTAAAATAGTTGTCAAATAGGATGTTGTTGTAACTACTGATTAATATGTGTGAATTTCTAGGTGTGGTAGGATCATTTGGTGGGTTAGATGTTGTCCTTATATATATATATATATTGTAATTTCAACTTGAGAATAGTTATAAATAATTTTAAAAACCTGAACTTTCAAATCAAATCTAGAAACTACAAAATCCAAAATTTAATAAATTCTCGACTCACTAGTGGTGCTAATATCAATATTTTCTTCTTCATTCATGTGCTCGATATCAACATTGTCAAGTTGCGCATTCGTGTCATTGCCGAGTTCCTTAATGTTTTTCATGTTTCTCTTAAATTTCTCATGTTTTCATGTTTTTCACTTTCCTTTCCTTTGATTCAACACTCTTGTGATCATACTTTAGGTTTCAATTATTTTGGTTTCCCATGTTCAAATAATTAGAAACCTAAAATACAATGCCAAAATAACACAAGTGAGAAACCTAATAACACAAGTGATGATGGAAATTGCAATATCTCAAAGCCAAATTGCAATATGCTAGAGTCAAACTTTCATAAGCAATGAGGGAAATCCCAATATCTTAGAGCCACATTGTAATATGCTAGATAAAAAATTGCACAATTGATGAGGCAAATTGCAATATCCCATAGCTAAATTGCAATATGCTAGAACCAAAATTCCATAAGTGATGAGGCAAATTGCAATATCTCTTTTTCTTTGGGAAAACAATTGTAATATCCCAAATTCAAATTGGACTATGCTTTCTCTTCTTCTTATGCATGAAAAATGGAAAGAAAATTCATAATCCAATTCTTCTTATCTTCAATAATGTAGGGGAGACAAAAAATTTGGAATGTAGGGGGTGGTTTCCTAGATTCAAAAAATGATATAGTCTACTATCTTTTTCTCCATTTCAACTATAGGCTAGGTTCAACATGATAAAAGAGTGATGTTTTGGTATTGAAAAATGGATATGATTCATTAATAGTCCTTTACACCCCCTCGCCTTTCACTTCTTATGGTATCATATCCTCTTTAAGCACTCATGCTCACAAAGTTTTTTATGAAATGTAAAATGTCCATATCCACAATTAGTTACAATTACCATGATAGTTCTACCTCATGGTACTATAAAGATAATGCCTTTGCAAAGAATTTTTAAAACAAATTTAATATCAAAATCACATCATAACAAGGATTGGGAATCGATTATTACATCCAAAAAAATGCCAAAAGTAGAAGGATTATCCAACTTTTGCAAAGTAGATGTTGCAATGGAGAAAGTCTACACATGGTAAAACTAGAAAATATCTAGGTGAAATCATCCCTAATTCTACCTCTAGATTTTGTTAGATTGTCTACAAATGAACAATTAGAAAATTTGCAAGAATGATTTCTGTTTAGATTTGCATGTGAACGTGAGAAAAATCACAACTCACTAAGTGTGGCATTGATGGAAAGTCAACGATTCACGTTTCAACTGCCACCATAAAACTCAATTCCTTCTGTTTAGGAAAACTCCTAAACAAAATCCAAGGGAGGCAGGCCCTATAAAAATCTAAGGATGTCCTCCTTGGAAAAAGCCACTTGGGAGTTAATAAATTACACTAGGAAAACAATCTAACAGAATAACTTAACAAGCAATTTGAACAAGGATACAAATATGGAATGAGAAAAAGCTTGCAAGCTACATTAAAAGATTACTTTACTAGCAAAAAATAAATGTTATCTAACTTACTAGAATGAAGCATATCAACTTGTGTAATATAATAATGATATAAACAATTAAAAAATTGTTGCCATCATCACTACACAAGAATTTTAATGTTATAGTTTGCCAAAATTCTATCGAGAGCAACAAATAAAAATGATCGAATCCGAACACCACAAACATAACCTATTTAAAAAAACAGATCATTGAACAAGAATATAAATATTATTAAATATTATAATATTATTGATTGACCCTATGTTTATGCATCAACGAGTAATTAGTAACAACCACATTTAACACATCTAAAAAGTATACCACAATAATCCAAAATCGTTCGTGCGAATGGAATTGGTTAGCTCAACAAATTCTAATAAATTCATGATAAATTATGAAAAGCTAACATATATAATTGGCATGCATATGATGATTATGAAAAGCTAACATGATACTAGCCTACATTGAGGACTTTTGCATTGACAAAAAGTTTATGAGAAAATTAATAAATAAAGATGACCGAAAATACTGCCAATGCTTTTCGTATGGCAAGCAATATGGCAAAGCAGATAAAGAAAGGATAATCCAAAATGTTGCCAATGCCCTAAAAAGCTTGCCGAAAAAAATAATGAAAGGATAATCCAAAATATTACCAATGCTTAAAAAAATGTTACCTTAAAAAATCTCATGATAAATACAGAAATCTACAAAAGAATTATTGAACGAAGAGACCCTTCTGACAAAGAAATAAATTTGGTGAACAAAAACAAACCAGGCTTAAAAGGCTATACCCGTGGTAAAGACCCTTCCAACAAAGAAGGAAGTTCTGTAAACAAAAACAAACAAGAAAAAAGAAATAATATCTGTTGTAAAGTAGGTTACTTTGCAAAAAGAGTGTCCTAAGAAGACATGTAAGGTCGGGTCTCCATATGTCGAAGATTTTGGTGAAATTTTTTATGAATTAAACTGTAGCGATAAATATGAAAAAGAAGGGAGAGTTTTCACCTAGGCACCTTTAAAGAAAATCTTGTAAACATGAGAATAAGAAATATCAATATGACAGAGCTCTAGACTATGCAACAATGGTAGGGCGCAACATGTGCAGCGTGTTCCACAACATCAAGCGAATGCTAAACCTCGGAGGGAATTGAATGACAACAAGGAAATCTTTGCAAGGAAAACACCAAATCCTGTTCCAATGAAGTATTGGGACAAATATGTTAGCTATAAAATATGTGAGAGAAAATAAATATACAAATATAAACAATTACATTAGCAACACACTATTTATCCTAGAAAACCAGCTATCAATAATAGATCTATTATTGGTCCTCCATTTATCCTGGAAAACCAGCCATCAATAATAAATCTATTATTGGTCCTTGGCCAAACTAGGTCAAGGCAGCCAAGAGCATTTCTCATGCTCACATTGGCATCTTACAATTGAGGAATCCCACCCTATAAATAAGGTTCTTTACATGCAAATACAACTAGCAAGAAACCATGGGCTACCAAAACCGTGTGCCCAAAACCACCCAATACCAAAACTGTGTGCCCAAAACCACTTACATCCTTACTCATTTCCTAATCAAAATTAACCCTAACAAAATATTCCTGATAAATTTTTTAACAAAATAGAATCTACTAAATATACATTGATTCCATATATAATCTGATAAAAAATCCACTTAAAAATACACTGGTACTATATATAATCTGATAAGGATGTGTTCCTCACATTATAGGAGAAAATTATATTCACATATAAATTTAATCAAATGTCTAGTAATATTTCTGATGTTTTGTAAGATCATTTTAAAACAACAAAATAAACTTAAACCATCTCAACACCTATGATGGCCATTTAAGAACAACAAATCCATATTCTTACTGATTATAATAATAAATGTACTCAATTTTCTCTTTAACCAGTAACATTCATACATGAAATCAATCGATTTGGCATTACCTTGGTGCCAAGTCAGTAATAAAGGAATCGGGTTTACTTAGAAAATCAGGCGGAAGTTGTGGCCACGGCACATGTGACGACCCAGACTCGCCAGAACTCACAAAAGAGGGCTTTGTGGGATCTGGTAACGTGAGAGAATCAGTGGAAAGCATCAAAGTGACTGTAGACATTGGTGGACGAAATGACGATTCAACTTGTGTACATAAAAGACCAACATGAATGCATCTTAACACTTGCTTCTCATTGCAAGTTTCAATTATTGATGGGTCAATTATCTGCAAAATATTTCCTCCTTGGTATGATCTCCATGCCTGCATAATCATAACAAGATATACACAATAATATAGGCCTTAACTTAAATTTATAGTAAGTTCATTTCAAAATGATAAGCGTTTTCACCGTTGATCTCATATTTCGTTAAGCGATTTAGATTAAATAAATAACATGGTTCATGCTTCGTCGGAAATGTAAAGAAAGCAGTATCTCACCCATCCTAATACAGTCTGCATTTCAGGTGACAAAGTATGATCTGTATTCTTTCTTCCAGTGATAAGTTCGAGAAGAAGAACGCCAAAGCTATAGACATCAGCTCTGGCAGATAATTGCCCTTGCATAACATACTCTGGTATATCCGCTGCATATCCAAATTACAATCTTAAAATTATATACAAAGAGTGATAAAATAAATAAAAAATTTATTAAAGAGAAGTGAAATTTGTTAAGAAACACAATTATAATTCTAAATCTAAAAAGTAAAAATTTAATATTGGAATCAAATCATAAATATTATTAAAGGATTTTGTTTTTATGAAAATTATCATTATTCAATTTTTTTTCGTAGTTGCAATCAATTTTTGGCAAAAATAGCTTTAACCACGAAAAACAATGGATTTCAAACAAATATTACTTAAAAAACGATCCACATCATGACATCTTTTAATGACTCTCGCCAATCTTGTCCATGTGTGAGAGGACGTACGATAAAAATTGTTAAAATTAATTGCTTTTTTCAAAGTCTCAAGCCGAAAAATATTGCAGAAATTTAAGTGTATGACATAAGTTTACATGTTAAGCTTCCAAAGGAAATGGTGAAACGACAAGGGTAAGTAAGAGTTTACTTGCACAGTTCGATGAATATGCTGCACAAACACATCCAACAACATAATTCAAACATCTTGCAATGCGTATAAGCTATCAAGACTGCTTGATAGTGTTTATAAATCTTAAAAAGTGAGGCATGACAAATCATACAGCAATTTGACTGTGTGTAAGAGAATTATTTTGAGATATTACTAAAATTCTAGAACTCCTTTTGTTAGGAGAAAAAAGGAATTGAATATTGTTTGACCGTATATATGACTGCATATAAAATCAAGAATTGCGCAGCAATATTACGATAAAATATTTTAGCAGACGAAATAAAACTGTAGTTCTGATTCCTACACAGTAAAATCATTATAGAGAACGTATTAAATCCAAAAAGAAAGATCAGATAGAGTCCAATGACAATTCTAACAATTATCTTTAAATCAAGTACAATGAAGTTAAAGTAATTTAAGAATATAGTTTTGAAATTCTCACAAAGTTCCAGCAACCCTTGTACTGACGTGACTCTTATCTTCGGGAAAATGTTTTGCTATTCCAAAATCTGCTATTTTAGGATTCAATTTCTCGTCCAACAAAATATTGCTGGCTTTAATATCCCTATGGATAATCCGCAATTGACAATCCTGGTGGAGATAGAGAAGCCCACGAGCAACTCTCAATATGATGTTGTAACGCGTTTGCCAATCAAGGTTTTTGCGTTTCTTTGGATCTATATTTTGAAACAAGAGACTACTAATTAATAATATGGCTCAACGAGATCGATTGAAACATAAAAACTTTTTATCTAAGTGCACAGCAAGTGACTCACCGAATAAAACCTTATCAAGGCTCTTATTTGGTAAGTACTCGTAAACAAGTGACGTTTCCGAACTCTCTGCGCCATAGCCGAGTAGCTTTACAAGATTTCGATGACGAATTTTCGGCACAAGCTTAACTTCATTCAGAAATTCTTTCTTTCCCTGAATAGAATTTAAGGCCAGCTTCTTCATAGCGATTTCTTTTCCATCCTCAGTAATTCCCTAAGAAATACAGGCAAAAGATTTTGTGAAGTGCTTACGCTTAATTTTCTTTCTAGTATATATATTTATTTTCAAGTTAGTACAATCACCGGTAGAGGGTGCGTGACAGCAGCCCGAAAGGTTTATTGGCGTAGGTTACCTTGTATACAGGACCAAATCCTCCCTCTCCGAGCTTGTTATCATCATGAAAATTTTGTGTAGCAGCTACCAATGAATCCATTTTAAACACTATTTGCCGATCCTCATTTAATATTGATGCGTCTTCCCAGCGAATTGCTGTCTCTTCCTCATCAGCTATACAATTGGCAAAATAGGCACCACATGGATGGTGTAATGTTTTCGATGACTAGAAAATGGTCTCCTTTACTTCTTAGGTAGATATATATTAGAGAAAAGCCATTGGTCATCCGGCATCTAAGAAGATTATCATACAAACAAAAATTTGTAGAATATTGACCACATGGATATGGAAGGGTGAAAATGACTAAAGGAGTTGGTAAGTTTCTTCCTCAATGTTTGAGTAGAAAAGGTTAAGTAGTATATAGAATATATGACGATATTATCTTGTTTGAGAAACTACAATACATATTCTTTCTGGAGGAATGATGCTACTCTTAAATAAAACCAAAGGATAGGAAGAATAGATAAGTATTTTCACAAACTAGTATATGGAGATGTGTGGTTAATAAGAAAGGATGTAAGGGATAAGCTCTTTTTCGAAAGATGTAATTGGAATTGCTTGTTTACCAATACTAAAGGTTTAACATGTTAGGGAAGTAAGAAGGTAGCATAAATAACTACCTTGAGGACGAATTTAGCATGTTCTTCATTTACTTCCACAAAAGAGTATTCTTTGTCATTATATCTCTATCTGAAGATCTCAAATTATAGAGGGGAATAATTGTTGAGTATCAATTTCATTCGAGTATGAGATTGTATAGGATAAGTGATGTGCCACATTTTAGCACGCCTGTTCCCTTACTTATAAGATCAACAAAATGACGATGGTTATAATTATTTAAAAAGTACATGTGTATTTTAATTAATTAATAGGATGCATATGATGAAAATACATGATTTCATTTTTTCTTATCCTAGTGATCTTTACTATGGATATTGGGGCATTATGGGTGGTTGTTATAAAAGTTATACTTTTATGTGATCAAGAATTATAAGATAGAGGTACACATTATACGCATGGATGCATTGATATTCTAATTTTATTTTTGGTATATAGATTCATGTGATATTAAGTATAATACTAATATGTGTTAATACAGTAAGCTTGTACCTTTACATGTGAGGATCATATAAGGTATGTATTTATCTTTATCCCCATCAGATTTATAAAAGTATATTGTAAACTATGTAAGAGGCCCTGGTGAGGAGCTCAAGGCCAAGGCCCCACTAGTGGACCTTGAAAGTATCCTAATTTATTTCCTAGGTTGTAAGCTGTTAATTTTAGACTGAAGGAAATGACGCAACGGAACGACGGAAAAATGAATCCACTAAGGAGAAAATCTTGATGACTAGGAAACCATGTGTGTAAATAAGCGTCACACTGGTGCCTCGAGCACTTGAAGTAAAGAGAACTAACTATATTAGTTGGTGAACATAAAACTTATAAGTATGAATACGAACTGGGTATAAATCCTTAAGGGATTGCGAAACTGATCGTTGCTTGCATGAGAAATTGATCAAGCTATGCACTTTTAGCATGGGCAAGTTATCCTATTATTACAAATCTTATACCTTATAAACCTATCATTAGTGAAATCCTTTTAGTGCTACCAGGAGTGCATTACCATGGATCGGCTAGTACTACCATTCATATATATATATATATATATATACTAAAGGTATCCCTAAAATATATTTCTTAAGGAATATTCTTCTTGAGCAAGTGAAGACAAATTGTTTATTAAAAGAGGAAATGAAGGGTATGTAAATGATTTTATATATATTCCTAATTATATTAAAATCTAAAGTGGAGAATTTACCTAATAGGAAAGAAAGAAAAACTAAATATTTTAATGATATACACATAATCGAAGGCATTTTCAGGGAATGTTTATCTAAAAGATTTATATAATTAATCGCATGGAAAAAAAATATTCCTTTAAGAAGGAGCGAAATTATCCTTCTAATGATATTACGGTACATGGTAATAAAGGAGTATTTTTCCCATTAATGGATGTTATCAAATACATTGAGGATTCCACTCTAAAAAAGAAATCTGGGCTTTGTTTTCCTATAACTTAAGGATGGAAACCGTTCTGAAGAAAACTCCGTTATTTAAGTAAGTGGTCTAGCTCGGAGTTCCTCCTTAAGAGGAATGAGCACCATCGTAAAAGGAAAAACGTGAGGAAAAATACACAGGTGCCACTTGGCATTTTTTTTTTACCTCTCTGATTATTATGATCGCCACATGGCGGGGATATTCACCAATGAGGGCAGACTCCCTAGTGTAGATAGGGAGCCTTGGTTATAATTAGAAGTTGGAAGCCGCAGGAAATGAGGAAAAAGGGAAGTGGAGTTGAGAGGATGGGCATGGGTCTCCATTGTTTGGATTACTGTGAAGTCACAAAGGAGGAAGCCTCCCTCGTCTTTTTTTTTTGGGTGGCTTATTTCATCGTTTAGCGTAAGGATGTATCCTAGAGAGGATAGGCGATATGTTCCTTAACTGAGGAGGAATACATAACTCAGTACTTACCAAAATCGAACGCGGTATAGAAACCAGAAGGAACCAAACTGGAAATTATACGTCTGTATTGGGTAAATTCACTTATAACTAGCACTCTTGCATCTGTTATATTTTCGATTGTTGTGATTAATGTACATATTCATTTTTAAAGCATACATGTCGGTAAAGAATGTGATTTCATCTGGTCACTGATCGAGACTTTTATAAAGATTTGCATATTACCTTGTTGCCACCGCATGAACAGCGTGTTACCTCTTTGGTGCAGTCTCTGCATTATCTGAAACGATGAACCCAGTTAATATCCAGTTTTATATGTTTATATATATATAATATGCCTACAAATTTTGGGTAAAACAAATTGTTTATACTTGATTTCCACCTGCGATTTCATCTCCTAGATATTCAAAAAGGATTTTAGTGTTGCCAGCGAATTTGGGTGAAATGAAGTCGTTGATACTTGATTTGCTGTCTGAAACGATGGATTCTGTCAATCTCTAGTTTTATATGTTTATATATATACTTCCTGCAAAAACGTAAGGATCAGGTTTTGATCTATATTGAGATATGTTGTATAGTGTTGCCTGAAACTATGGATCCGGTTAATCTCCAATTTTATATGTTTATATTTATTTATGAAGTCTAAGGAAGGGACGACTGAGCTAGGCCAAGATCCCTGTATAATTTGGGTATAATGTACCATTTATAGATGAAACCCTCTATACATATATATATATAGTAATACTCTGTGTAGGATTACGCTGTCTGGATTTATATCTTATCATACTTGTGGTTGTGATAGGAAAAGTTTAGTTGATGCAGTTTGGCTAGTGTGAGGTTATATCAATTACACATGGTTTGAGATATTTTTTTTATGGTAAAGTTTTGGGCTGTGCAGAGCCTGGGGAAAGGATGGCTGAACAAAGTACCGATCCCTGTATAGTCATGGTAGATTCTTTCCGCGTTTTAAGTTTGAGAAGAGACGGCTCTTTAGGAGGAGCACAACCTCTTGGTTCAAATATTAGTATATAGAATGGAATTTGATTCCTGGGTTGAGAATGATGTTTATAGATTGGTCTGTTGTTAGAGGACTGCTTTCAAACCCTGCGTATGATGTGTGATAGGTTTTCCTGATGAGAGTTTTCGGAAAGTCTGTCTGATAGATATCACCTCTATTTAGATCAGCGTTTTAACCCTCGGGTGTGTATACTCTGTTTTCATGGATGTTTTTAGATCTGAATATTGATCATCTTTAAGATAATGATTTTCAGACTGATGAGTGGAATTTATATTAAGCCTCAACTCTTATAAATGAATTATGAGCTTGATCCACATCTAGATTATTGATGCTTTTATATAAATATATGTTTTAACTAAATAGAAATTCCTTTTGAGATACGTGGTTTCTTTACTTAGAAAATCTAAGGATAGGTGAAAATCCCTTTTGAGATAAGTGATCTATTTTACATATTACATATATGATTGTTTCTGTTGATTTATTGGGAAAGCATAGAAGCTACACTTTGTATGGTTCCATTATATTATTATCTCTACGTTGAAGCCTGAGAGAATTTTATTGAGTCATAATGGATCTCTGTCATACCATGTATGTTAACGTGTAAGTCTTGGAAATGCTCTATATAAAAGATACCTTGGAAAAGTGGAAAAATAATTTTTGTAACAATTGCTTTGCAGAATGTACCCCCTCGGGGTTGATGAATAATGAGATATGACTATTTGGTGGACGTAGCCCATAGAATGGAATAACCCTGTAAATATGGACTCCCTCACTTATGTGTTTATGATGGTTCGTTGTTGGTTTCAAATGCATCTTTATTTACGTTCTTTTAAAACATTTAAGATCATATTTTATGATTTGAGTTAGTAGATTGTTTTTTAAAGATTATGAAGGATTTGGTTTCCTTAAGGTTTAACTAGAATGATTATAGATGTGTATGGATTGCATGTATACTTGATATGTTGCACATGAGAACAATATGTGTTAATGGGAGAAAGGTGGAAATTGTATTTGTGATGTTATGTATGCAATTTAAGATGCTACCCTTTATTTAATCGAGTCATGTCATTAAAATGGAAATAGTATAGGAAATGCATATATGCATAGTTAAACAAATGTTATATTATGTGTATGGTTAGTCGAATGGTTTGTAAGTTCTGTTCCAGCATAAAGAGGATATTGTTAATATTGATTCTATGTACAATCAACAAGGTTGACATTCCAGTAATTATCCGGTTACATTACGCTATCAATGATTATAGAGTGACATGTTTACATAGATTGTGATGGTATAATCATGAAAACTGCTGTAGTCGATAATTTTCTTTAAGTTTTATTTTAGATCCTTAATGGAGGATTTTTAACTTGATGATTAATGTTTGGATAACATATTTGTATGATAATTGGCAAGGGAAAATTTACTATCCATATCTTTTCAAAGTTAAGCAACAGATATATATATATGGGTATGTCACAAAAGGTCAACCATGATAAACCATAGTGAACCATAATCAACCAAAGTCAACAATGGTAATATAAATTCAACCATGGTCAACCAAAAGTCAACCATGGTTAACCAAAGTCAACCAAAGTAAAACATGGTCAACCATAGTCATCCATGGTTAACCATGGTCAACCGTAGTCAACCATGGTCAACTAGAGTCAACTATGGTCAACCATGGTCAACCCTAGTTAACCATGTTTAACCATAGTCAACCATGCTCAACTAGATTCAACCAAAGTCAACCAAAATTCAACCATGGTTAACAAAAGTCAACCATGGTCAACAAAATTCAAGCATGGTCATCCATAGTTAACCAAAGTCAATCAAAGTTAACCAAAGTCAACCAAACGTCAACCATATTCCATGATGGTGAACCAAAGTCAACCATGGTTAACCAAAATTCAACCAAAGTCAACCATCGTTAACCAAAAGTCAACCATGGTAAACCAGAGTTAACAAAAGTCAACCATGGTAACTAGAGTTAACCAAAGTCAACTAAAGGTAACTATGGTCAACGAAAAATCAGCCATGGCCAATAAAAGTCAACAATGTTCAACAAAATTCAATCATGGTCAACCAAAAAGTTAATTAGACCACAAAAGTCAACCATAGTCAAACAAATTCAACCATAGTCGAACAAAAAACTAAAATTAACCAAATTAAACCATAGTCAACTAAAGTCAACCATAGTCAACAATTTTCAACCATAGTTAAAACTCAAACAAGGTTAACCAATATTTAATTATGGAAAAACAAAGTTAACAATAGTGAGTCGTGGTTAGCCATCATTAACCAAGGTCAACCAAAGTCATCCAAAATCAACCGTAGTCAATGAAAGTCCACCATAGTCAACCATGGTCAACCCAAGTAAACCAAAGTCAATCATGGTCTACCATTGTCAACTAAACTCAACCATGGTAAACCATAATCAACCATGGTCAATCAATAGTAAACCCTAATCAACTAATTGTCAACCATGGTTAACCAAAAGTATGACAACCATATTTAACCATAGTCAACCATAATCAACCAATTGCTGACCATGGTTGACCAATGGTTGACCATTAGTTGACATTGGTTGACAATGGCTGAGCAATGGTCAACCATTGGTTGACCATTGATTGACATTGGTTGGTTGGTCAACTAGTGGTTGACCACGATTGACTATGGTTGATTATGGTTGACTATTAGTTGACCATGGTTCACCATGGTTGACATTGGTTTACAATTGATTGACTATTGGTTTACCAATGGTTGACCCATGATCGACCAATGGTTAACCAATTCATTGACCGTTGGTTATTATTAGTATTAATTAATATGGCTTACTAATTATTAAGATAATTATTATTATTATTATAATAAAAACTCAACAATCCTTCCCTGCACTTCGTAAGACATATTAATTAATTAATATGGCTTATTTGCGTCGGATTGTATAAACCACATTTAAATGTGTGGCCATGATTGATATAGGAACATGGTTGATATACGAAATGTGTGGCCATGGTTGATATACGCCGATCGTTGTATATAAGCCATATTAATTAATTAATATGACTTACTAGTAACAAACATTAACACCACCTTAACACTAGAAAATTGTAAGTGGTGTTAATAGCACCACCTTAACGCCATAAAAGATAAGTGGTGCTAAAAGATGTATTTTCTTGTTGTGCTAAAATGATGGGTATTTTCTTAGGTTGTCTGATCCGCTTCATTGTTGTATTAGTTGGTGCAGAGGTTGGTGGAGGTTCACTCAAATTAATGAAATTGTAGTTTGCATAGCCGAACTAGCAGACATCCAACATAATTGTACCCCCGAACGCATTCATATAGTTTTGTTGAAGGATATCATTTATTTTTCTTAAATAACTCGATATCTCAGATATTGTTGCCGACATCCTGTACTTTAGAGAACTATATATTCGATCAAGAGTTTTTCCATACACAAAATTCTACCCTTTTGGGGAGACGAGGGTAGTAATTAGACTATTGAAGACTACATTCATATTTCTCTCAAGCATACTGCCTTATGTATAGTTGACGGTGTGGTTGTATGTAATATTCGCCCAATTGCTATATGTGAACAAAAATTGCGGTTGTGTGGGCAGAGGACGTATGTGGTGTGGTAGGTGCTTCCGTAGGGGTTGTTGGAAGTCCGGTCAAACTAAAGAAATTATATAGTTCATAACGAACTATGTAGCTTCCCATCAAACCTCGAGCTCCTTGCCTTCCACCAAAATATGCGAGAACAATAGTGATATTTTCTGACAAACATGTTGTGGAGTCGTGATCAGATATATCTCTAGTGCACTAGACCATACCATAAATCTTTCCAAACAGAGAGTCTGGAGCTATTATGATAACATAGAGTTTAGATCCATGTGTTTCTTCTGCTAACACATTGGTGAATAGGCTACCAAGAACCTGATTGAAGATATCAGGACTAGAGACACTCTGTGTATTGTAAAGATACTATCCATCAATAATATCGAGTTGTCCGATGAAACTATAGTTTCCATACCGTAACAAGCAGAAATAAAACCAACATAAACTACCTTCGGCATTCCCATAATTTGATCGAATGCTAGTAATTGCTTCTTGCGAGCAACTATAGCATTGTTTGACCGTTGTGTCCCCTTTGCATTCAAGGAGGCCATATATTTGGTCGGGACTTTGGCCATAAATAGAAGTGTTAAAACCAGTTACAGACGTGTCTTGAACAAGGCTATTCAACATTGTATTCAACTTGCTCTCAAAAGCACTACCTATTGTATAGTTGAAGCCAACGTTGCAAATATATGTTGTGGGTTGTGCGTTGCAAATCTGTCCATGAAGAATAATGGAGAGTAAAATTATGCAGAATAGCTTAATAGTTTGTGCCATCATGAGAGTGGAGCATGAAAATCGTCCATGGAGAATTGTCATGGCTAATGGAGAGTACAATTTTGCATGAAAATCGTCCATGGAGACATGTCATGGCCAATAGAGAGTACAATTTTGCAGAGTACTCGTCTACTGTGCGTTGCAAATATGTCTCTCAAGAGTAATGCAGAGTATAATTTTGCAGAATAGCTGAATAGTTTGCGCCATCGTGAGAGTGGAGCATGAAACGCCCACCTTGCCTTCTTAAGAAAAATAAATTGAGTAAGAACACTGTGATAGACATATTCGAAGGCTAACCAGATATTCCACTCAATCAATTCAATGTTTTACATTGTGAATTTAGATGTGGGTTTCCCGAGGATAAAAAGAGTAGACTATTTAGGATATGAAATGAGTCAAACAAATTGGAAATAAAAAAATATTAGAATTCATCATATTTTAAGTTAATTTTGATGAGATTCATCTCACATCTAACTTAGGATCATTTAACTTAATCCTTAAAACTAAAGTTAAATACCATTATATCAACTTTTTATTTTATTTTATGTGATAGTGAATAAAAATTAGCACAACCACTTAATTTGTGGTTGGTGAACACTGATACGACACAAGTTAAATGCTACCATAATCTATGCATTCATGCATCAACCATCGATTATTTTTTAACTCCCATATTTTTTTATTTATCTGACTATTGGTTATCCATTCATCACTTACTAGTTATCCATGCATCACTACTATTTATTCATTCAAAAGCTCCCACTTTTTTTTTCATTTTTTTTTTTATAATTACTTATTTCAAATTCTAAAGGAATGTCATAGAATCAATTTGAACTGTACACTTATCTCAATATGGACAGTACACTTGTCTCATCCTCGTACAAACCTAGAAAATCATAGATTGTAGTCCACCCAATTTTTTTTTTCTAAATCTGCACAGTATATTAATTAAGAAAAAAGGAAATTATAGACCATGAGGACCTTTGAGGCGGTCTGGGATAATGGAACCATCCCATTCTAGCAAAGATAGAAAAAATATTATAGATATTTTTTAAGGCCATACAAAAAAACTGCCTCTTTTGGAGAGGCCGGGCAAGGACTGTCTGAACATAGAGTGCACTGTAGATGAGAGAATTATACAAAAAAGTCTTCAAAACGATGTAGCAAAAAATCTAGAATGAGCAAAGAGAACCAGTCTTCTGAGAAGTCTTCCGAGAAGACATGGGGAGAATTATTGATTAGGAGGGAATTCCTCCAGGATTGGGAAATCGCCCTGAAATTTTTCATCTAGCTCAGAAAACTTGACAGGAAGCGGTTTCAATTTATGAGTAGCCAAGAGGTCATGGTCTGCTGGGTTGCATGATTTCTTGTTGGGAGGAGAACCGATGGTGGAAGAAACTGGGAACAGTACAAGAGGAGCCGCAGGCTGAGAAGGGGTAGCCACTACATGATATGGAGGAGCTGTAGGCCCTTCTGAGGGTGCACTGACAGTATGGAAGCTAGAGGCACCACCAATGCCCGTTTCTTCCATAAATGGACTGTGACTTCTACAGGCGATTTGGTTCCAGGATAAAGTGGCATCCAAATTTTCCAGGCGTTCATCCATATCGATGAGTTTGGCTTTGGTATCCAGCACCAGATTTCTCGTTGATCCCTAGTTGTTAAGCATGTCGTCCATCAGATTTTCTAGCATGTTCTTCATAATACAGTGGTGGTATGTGTTGCCTCAATTATTCCCAGAGGCCAAGTGGTCTGCAGCCAGATGCGCTTCCCACTCATCTATCAGATTGCGGGCCGTGAAGGAGACGCCAGTGTCATACCCATCCCCAATGGTAGCAAGCATTGGGTTTTAGCCCGGCTCCCACTTCCCTGAAGAGGAGTGTCGCGCGGCCTAGTCATGAAGGATAGCACAGAGTGAAGCCACACCCAAATCCATAGGTGAGAAAAAAAATTCGCAAAGCAGAACTAGCACTGAGGAGAAATGTTGAGAGTGTTGTCATTGTTGTTCACTATCCCATTTAAGAGACAGTAATCCTAGCTCACATGAGCCATATCAATGTGTTGAGGGCCAACGTGAATGAGCAAAGGGATAAAGTAAATTCGCAGTGTACCAAGAGTGCGTGTAGCTAGCAGGTGAGGGGACGTCGAGGTAAAACTTCATGAAGGTGCCATTAATCATCGAGAGGGGGAGGAAACCAGGCATGTAAGTGCATGGGATGCATTTTTCCATGTCTCAGGCTCCCGTGATGATGATCCTCCAGCACGTGCCTCCCATGTGTCATGGTGGAAGTTGCATCCGGGGTGACGAGATCCAGTCGAGAAAGGTCTCATTATTTATGAGTCAGGTCTTAAGGGCAGTTTCCCCCGATATCCCCATCAAACATACAGAGATCACTTGCCACTCCTTCATTGGAGAGGAAGTCAGCCAGAGAATTAGCTTTGCGACGTATATGGTGAAAAGTGACTGTTATGGAATGCTTCAAACTGTCCTTTAGGCGGTGAATCCCATGATCCGATCTCCAGCTAGGAGTAACCTTGGAGACATGGGAACCATTCTGAAGTTTAGTATCCAGGGAGAGGATGATTTGAGAGTCTCCCTCCACATTGAGTGGTAGACAATGCTTTTTGTTTGTAATTAGAATTCCTTCCACAAGGCCTGCAAGTTCAGCTGTGTTGTTGCTATTGTAGCCAATGTTTCCAAAGTAAATCTAGAGAATAGTACCAACTAAATTACGAAGAGCTCCTCCAAATCCTGCCTAGCATGGATTGCCTTTTGAGGCACCATCGAAATTGAGTTTGAAGGCTCCTTCGGAAGGGGGTTCCCAAAAATCAGGACTGATAGTGTTCATACGGTGGCTCCTCTAAGGGGGAGGGCATGAAGGATGGTCGAGATGCAGATTGACCAGGATTTGTCACTCAGTCTATGAGTTGGGGTAGTCCATTCTATTCCAGTCTTTGATAAATAAGGTTTCTTGAATTTTCTTCCGAATGGTTTTCTAGATGTCTTCAGTGGTTCTTCTTTTGTTTTCAAAGATGCGAAGGTTTATTTCCTTCCCGATGTTCCAAACAATGAAGCCAGGAGTGAGATTCCATAGTTTGTTCAGGAGCATACTCTGAAAGGGATTTTCAACCCAGGGTAACATAGTGTCCATGACGTTTCCCTTGACCCTGTTGGATTTTCTGAAGGTGAGAGCCACCAAGTCCCAAAGCTCATCGGCCAGCTTACAGGAGTCCAAAAGATGATCAATGGTTTCAGTGTGACTGTGGGAAAGGAAACATAGAGAGGGGCCTTGGAAACCTTCTTTTAAGGAGGTTGTCCCATGTTAAAATACACCAGTGTGAGAGTAGCCAAAGGAAGCATGAGATTTTGGTCCAAAGATTGGATTTCCATATGGTTTTCCACCGAAGAAAAGGGTGGGAGTCTGATCCACTAGAAAAAATATAGTAGGATTCCTTTACTATATAACTTCCTTTAGGTAGGTGTCCCCATCTGATTATATCCGGGCCATGTCGAATCTTGATTTTCCTTTGTTTAAGTTGCTGCCAGACTGGATCTAGATGGGTATGATCAATCTCAAGGCCCCATAGAACATGATTCTTCCAGAGTCTAAAGGGAGAATTTGCCTCTGAATGCCAGTAGTCCTTGACAACGGAGTTGGAAGTAGCAGGGGTGGTGGCTATGACCACGAATTGATCACAATGGCTATTTATGCTAGACATTTGTTGCCACGAGTCCTGCCAAAAGAATGCATGAGCCCCGTCCTAGATTTCCTAGAAACGGTGTTGTTGAATAATATATCTTTGACTGTTGGATGCTTTCCAGATCAAAGATCCCTTTGGGTTTTGGTCATAGTGGATTAAATGGGATGGGTCCCAGTTCTGGGCATACTTCTTGTTCCAAAACCAAGGCTAGGGGGAGTTATTTTGCGAGATCCATCTCCACCAGATTTTCACTGAGAGGGATTGGTTGCTGACTTCGGGATCCCTCAAACCAAGGTCGCCTTCCCACTGCGAGAGGCAGACAGTATTCCATTTGATAAGATCCCACATATTTTTATTTTTGTCCCTTCCCCAAAGGAAGGACCATTGGATATTCCGAATAGATTCGAGGACCCACTTGAGAAAATCCATCACAGAAAAAAGGTAGAGAGGCATAGATTGGAGGACAACTTTAAGGAGGATAAGTCTACTGGCCAAATTAAGAGAGCGAAAGTTCTAAGAGGATATTTGGTTTTCAAGTTTGTCCAAGAGCTCTTTCCAGGAGGAGTGTTTGATGGTGGAATCAAAGAGAGGGGATCCCATGTAATTAGAAGGAAGAGTGGAAATAGAGAAACCCAGGATGCGGGATATATTGTGCTTAGTAATGGCACTGGTGTTGTAAAAGAAGAGCTGAGACTTGTCAATATTAATGGAGGTTCCGGAGGCCTTAGAGAAGGTGTCGAGAATTTTTTTTAGAGTGCGCACTTCCTGTACTGAGGGATGTCCAAAGACAAGGTTGTCATCGACGAACTACAGGTAAGAAATGGGGGGTCCACCGTGAGGGGAGAGGCCAAGAAGAGAGTTGGAGGTGAATGTCGCATGGATCATGTGATCGAGCCCTTCCTCCATGAGGATGAACAGGAAAGGGGAAAGGGGGTCCCCTTGACGGATGCCACGATAGGGAGAGAAGGTGGAAGAGGGAAAGTTGTTGATGAGGATCGAGAAGAAGGAAGAGGAGGTGGGGGAAAGGATCCAACGGGTCCACTCATGGCTGAAGCCAAAGGCTTGGATAATTTTATCAATGAATTTCCAGCTGAGCTTGTCAAAGGCTTTGGAGAGATCAAGTTTTATAACCATTCCAGGGGTCTTGGAGACTTTTAGGGAGTGGGTGAGTTCATGGGATAGAATGATCCCATCCAGAATTTGTCTCCCTTCAACATAGCCTGTAACATACCCTTTTTGCTGAAATTTTTTTATGTTGGAAACATTATGTTAACTTTTATTGTAAAAGTTTTATGTTGGACAAGTGTCCAAGGATGACTGTAATTGCACAATATTTTATTATTTAATAAATTAAATAGGAGACAAACACCTAAGGGGAATGTTGAAAGAGTGGTTACTGACCCACTAGGTGGAATGGAATCTGGGGTAGAAGGCAATGGACAAGTTGTAGCATCATGATGCAACTAACTAGATGTTGGTATGGAACAACTCCCTTGAAATGTGGTCATAGTGCCCTGGAAGGTGGGACTGGAGCTTGAAGCTCATTTATTCAAAACTGACCACTAAAAACCTAGGCAGTCTATATAAGAGCCATCAAATTATGAACTGAGGTTCATCACTTTTCCTGACGAGGAAATTTACCTTGGTGTTTTGCTATGCTTGAACCCAAGAGATTTGATGAGGGGATATGCTGAGTGTTTGATCATGGTATAAGTCTACCTATTATACTATTGAGTGCATAAGTTATATTGCTGAGTGCAGAAGGCATATTTTGAGTGCAGAAGTTATATTGCTGAGTGCAGAAGGCATATTTTGAGTGCAGAAGTTACACTGTTGAGTGCAGAAGTTATTTTACTGAGTGTCTTGCTTCTACACAGATTCCATCTACTTAGTGGTTCAGTAAGCAGGATCAGGGGTCCAAAGGGACCAAGTAGTTTTGGCTGCTTCTTCTGGAAAAGGTTGGGAGGAACAAGCCTCCTTGGGTGTTTGTTGGCCCTATCTTTGTTTACAGGTTCTACTTGTCTTTTCTAATTCTAAGTAGTTTAAATTTCTATCGGCAATTATTTATTTACTGTTGTTAAGAGTATTATCAAACAAATATACTTATTTAAGTTTCTAATCTAATTAGAATGCTGCATAGAAATAATTATGTAAGATGAAATGAATAAAATATTTCTCTGCATTTTTTCCCATGCTAATGGATCTGCATCGCACTCTAGTACAGAGAAGAAATTAAGGTTGATAATATGATAGGCAGATTGCCAGATGAATGAGAAGACCAATATTGTTGTATTTTCCTAGCTTTTCCTACCATTAATATTCTATATACAATTCAATGTTTTTCCCTTATCATTCTTTTCCTCAGTTAAATGTTTCAGGTTCCCTGTATTTCTTTCACCAGTCTGTATTGAAATTAACAACTGCAAAAACATTTATTTCTTAAGTACATAGTACCGTTTTCCTTATTTTCAACAAGTATTTTTATCATGAAAATAAACAAGTCTTCATATCTAAGTATAAAATTTATCTTTCGGTTATACAATATTTAGGAAATCATAATAGCTGCCATGTGAATAGTATCAACAAACATTATATTACTTTTTCCTTTTCAAATAATGCATAGTTGTTTAGTACCAATCTGTATGCATAGTTTTCATATGTGTTAAACTATTTATTATTTTAAAACAAAGAATCATTATATTATATACAAACAGAGTATCATTTACAAAACCTAGATTTTTGACAGGTTTGTACCCTTCACTTATAAAACCCTAGAATTATTAACTTAAAGAGATTAGTTAAGTTTTCAAATAGAACAAAGGATTAATCACGATTCATTTCATAACTGAAAATAGAACATTACATTTTGTCTCATGGCCTTCTCAAAAATCAACAGAAAAGAATAACAAAGAGAAGCCCACGACTCCATATACTTAGACACAAAAATGATTACCATTTACATTCTCAAAGACTAGAATCAAGGGTATCTCGGTAGCATCATGAGTCTACATTACCACATTCAATTGAAAACTAATAAACAGTAAACCCTACGTTTAGTTGCTGTATACATCTACTTCCCATAACTAAACACTAATATCATATCAGTAAAATATTTCCGAGAACCCACATTAGGGTTTGACAAATTTAAAACACAGTGTTAAGATCCAAAACCCCGAACTCATCTTAAAAACACAGAAGTTGCAAAACGACAAGTTCCATTTCTTACAAACTGGAGCAGTGCTCTCACATTCAACACATATATCATAAACATAGAAAACACAGTTCTTATTTTTTTAAAGGCACAGTAATTTTTATTTAAGTAAGCTTCATTTTCTTTATACAAGGTAGAGCAATGCTCGCAATATCATCTACATAAACACAGGTCAAAGAGAAAACAAATCCTTTTATTATCGAGGACAGTAGCAGCGTGAAACCCTTCCTAAGTATTTTCTTATGGAGTTTACAATAGAAAAACAAGCACTACTGAAAACAACAACGAATGGGTCGAGGGTTTCATCCTCCCCAAACTGTCAAAACAAGCTCACAAGTATTTCAACGAAGGTCACCCTCGGAGCCCAAGCAAACACAGATTCTCGGCAAGGAACACAGTGAAGACCCAATAGTCATCTAACCGGAGTAACGAGTAACCACTGAAGCTTACCGGTCTTTTAGCAGTTTCCAGCTACCAAATACTTAAACTGAGAAGCCATCGACGAAGGTACCTGCCATTCAAAACACAGTAGTGGTAAAAACAAGTTTTACAAAGATTATTGCATACGAAATAGCAGTAACTGAACTCTCAAAAATAGAATGGAGATACAGGGTTTCGAATCGAGATCCATTACCTTTAAAGAATTTCAAGATTTTGGCCTTGTTTGAAGATTGGAATATTTTCTTGTGCCGTGATTTTTCTTCCTCAAAATATTTCAACAAAGTATGTTGATGTGATAGTCCAATTCTGGAGTCTCGACTGATGTGTATCCCACCATCTTACAGCTTGACCTATGAATGTTTCGACTAAAATATGAAGTCAACCTTGTTCTCCTATATTCTTTGATACTTTCTCGACATGGAATGTAGGTGATTCTCGTTCTTTGTATCTCAAAGGGGGAACACCCAATGACTCGTTTCTCATTGGTGCGAGCGTCGTATTTTCTTTAATTTTTCTTTCAAAAATCTTTGGAATATTGGAGATAGAAAAACAGTGTTGGATTTTCTTCTTGGGGATAACCTTAATTGTCCAAAATTCTTGTGCTTGTAACTCATAATTCTGTATTTTCCAATCGTAGAGTTCAACATCTGAATTATATCCGATTGATGCAGGGTTCCGGAGGTGGATCTCTCCTTTTGCGTTAGGTTCAATGTAGCCTTCATTGTTCATTATTTGGTATAACTGTCTAATGTCGGCGTCATCATCAATAGGCTCTATCCAAGGATGTCCCTGTCAAGGGTGAATGGGAACAATCACTTTCTTCCCATTTCCTTTAATTTTTATTCTATATTTATCAAGAGATATTGAAGCTTTCATATTCCTTCCCCATGGTCGGCCAACTAAGGCATGAAAGGAACTGGAGCCTTCTTTTGGGTCGATAATTTCAAAGTCAACTTGTGTGGTTATGCCCATGATGGATGTGTCAACATTTTTCCATACCCCAATTGGTTCGATCAATCCTTGGTTGGCTAAATTTAGATAGATTCCCGACTCGTGTAGTTGTGGTCGACCAAGCTATTACCAAGTGTTTCGAGTCATGATATTTGCTTATGATATGAATTCGAGGATGACTTGTTGAACAAAGTATCCTTCAATTTCTAAGTCGACAAGTGGTTCTGCATAATTTTTATCTCTCTGAATTAGTTGACAGATATTTCTAGTTTGTTTTTCTTTGAGATATTTACTTTTAATGTTGTGTAATAGGTATAAAAATTTCGTGACAACTTCTTCCTTGGTTATTAAATTGAAAAGTTCAGTAATATGGCTTTGTCGAAATTTGTCATTGTCTTCTTGTGATGCTAACTCTTGAATTATTTTTGCAGCATTATTATATAAGTGGTTATGTGCAATTGGATTAGGATAGTCATATTTACTTTTTATTTTTCTAATTTGCGGATTATCAGCACCAATTTTAGTTCCTTGACAAGTGTCAATCTGAAGATTCTTAGTTTTAAAAATATCAGACTTTGGAACACTAGACAAGATGTTAATGTTCCTTTTATTAGTAATTTTCTCAAGTATGGTGGGAAAATCCTCCAAGAAGTGATCACCCACCTCACATTTGGTACAAAATTTGAGATTTTTCCGATATTTGAAGGGACAGTTTGCAAAAATATGGTATTCACTCAGACATGTAAAGCATTGTAGTCATCGACGTGGTCGAGGATCTCGATTTCCGGTGTTTCTTTCATGACCTTGAAATCCTCCCCATCGATGGAAGTTGTCAGTTCTTCTATCATATCGTCGGCCATCGTTCCTGTTGTTTCTATCATTCCTTTGGTCGACAACACTGGTTTAATAGACTGTGTGGTAATTCTGTTTGTTCTTTATATTTAAGCTACATTTTGTTGTAGAATGAGATTTGACTTCGCATATGGCACACCATTGAGATTGATCGTTTTTCATGTTGTAGGGACAATATTTCATTGCATGCAAGTCATGTTCCTTGAAGATGTCACATACAATTTTTGTTTGTACAAATCTGACATTTTTTCTGTGTTCATCTTGTCGGTAATAATATTTTGTATGACCGAATGTTGAGCATTTTTTGCACCAAAGATCATCTCCTCGCAAACTGATTTCACGAATATATTTTTTCATACTTTCCAACTGTTCTTAAATGCGGTGGTCGACATGTGCTATAGGCTAGTCATCATCCATTTCTATCTGCAATGCTTTTTTCAAATCATATTCATACGTATTGTTAGCACTCAGAATTTCTCCTTTGGTTGTGGAAGGATAGTTCTAAGGTAACTATTTCAAACGAATCTTTAGGAAGAAAAATGGCTTTTTTCCTACCAGAGAGGGCTCTCACAAAAATAAATACAATGGCCATAGATATATCAAAACGATTATGCTTTAATATTTTAAAGGATGAAACACAAGGATACCATTGGGCATGGAGTCAAAATCAAAAATCTTTAAGGATAACAAAGTTTAAACAATATGAGTTTCTACAAAGACAAGGTAGTTATTGCTTCACAGTCAAGTTTTTTTTGCAGGTGATAATAGAAGAAAAAGAAGCAGTCCATTACTTTTGGGCACTAATTGTAAATGAATCCAACACCAACTTTAGATGAAAAATTATGAATACTTAGATCCCGTAAATCAGAGCATGATAACATGAATTTTCACGTAAGCAAAATCTCATCTAAGCATGAAAGGGAAACATAATGGAAAGGATATTACAGGAATCACAAATCACATAAGAGGGATAAAATCACAGACTGTAAATAAATAACACATGAATCTTTGCTTTGGAAAATATGCTTAACTCTGCAGAAAATTTATATTATTTCTTGAATAAGCTCAATACATAATTAGTGTCTCTTTCACAGGTTCCAACCCTGATTACATTACCAAAATCTGCTTTTATACATGAAAGGCTTCTTGAGAAAAATCCTAACTTCCTATTTCTAAAAATAGGAGACTTCAACTACTTATTACATACTATTTTTTTCAAAATCTATATAATTTATAATTTTCAAAATATAACATTTTGTGTCCTCTTTATTTGCTGCAGCTTGGTACAAATCTCTTGTTCGGACAAGAGTCTTCATGTGTGAAAATTGTACTTCATCTTGCCATATTTCTCTATTATTTTCCATTGTTCTGAGGAGGGAATTTCATAGTTGGTCATCTCTTTAACTAAAACCTTCATCTCCACATGATCTGCAATAGATATTGGAGGTAGCTTTGCTCCTATTGCTTCCAACTGATTTAATATTTAAAAGTCATTTGTGAGCTTCTCCAATACAATTTTTCCCGTTTTCGTCTTCTTCATTGCACGCGACACGTCCCAATCATTCTGATGTTAAGTGAAAAATGTCAAACTTTCATGTGTGTTTGGATTTTATACCCTCCAAAAGTGGTTTCGCAACGTCGGGAGGCAGTTTCTTTTACCACCCTCCGAAGTTGAGAAATATTATGGTGTTGACATGTGGATAGTGGTTTGGTATTTCGCAACCACCAAGCATTCCACTTCTACGTGCATGTTGGAGAAGAGAAATGGATATGGACCGTTGATCTGTCCGCCAACCAATCATCCAACCATTGATCTCCTCTTCTCTTTAATGGTGCTCCAACATCACTTTGGACACCTCCATTTGAGTTATATACCTCGCTTTTTCTTCGGCAAAACCTATCTCCGCCATCGATCCTATCTACTACTTCAATATGGGTCGTTGATTTTATGAAACCCTGCGAAACCCCTTATTCTCCTATCTACATCCTATTTTTGCTTAGCATTATGACCACATGGGATGTCTCCTCTTGGAATTCGACACCTTGTTTCTTTAACATATTTTTCATTAACTCTTTATCATGATGAAACACATTATAAATTTATGATATCACTCCTTTTCTCATGTCATCCAAAAGTCTTTCAACAAACCCAAAAAATAATTGTGCCAACAACTGGCTCCAATTGGGGATGCTATCCTCCTAGTGAGGTAGCAAATAACATGTAGACCAAGTGCCTAATCCATTTTACTATTCCAAAACCTTAATCTGCAACCTGTTCCAAACTCTGAAAACTTTGCAACCTTACTTAAATCCAAATTTAAAATGAAAAGTTGTACTGAAAATCAATTACTGAAACCCAAACCAAAAATACTGCATCCTCTGTACAAGCTGGAAATTCAAAATAAAACCAAAATTCTCACTACTAAAATCAAACTGCAACTGCACACCAAACTGAAAAGGATGCTTGATATCCAATATTATTGCACACAGTCTATCCTACCCTACTATGTTGAACACAATTGTTGGATCAAGTGATATGAGAGATCCAATGCAGCCAATTGAGCAAATGGCTACTTGATTTTGGCTCACATTACACTTCTCCTTAACATAAATAGAAACTTGAAAGATGGCAACTTTACACACAGCCAAAATTTATACCCATAATCCATAAATTTTGTAAAAAATTGCTTCCTTAATGATTGCAGCATACTTGCAAAAGGATCTTCAAGACCATGAACTATTACCTCTTGTTGATTATCAGAAAAAAGAACTAGGATGCTTTTATTCTTAACTACTGGTTGTTGTTCCATTTCATCATTTTCAAGATTATTTTTCAAGGAAATAGCAGCCATATGCTTATCTTCCTTAACATTCAAAAAATTTATGTTTAGTTCTTCATGCAGCTTAATAGGTGTATTAAAGAGCGACCCTTCATGTAATTCAATAGGAAAATCATTTTGGTTCTTCATGATTTCTGAATCTATCATTTCAAAATTTTGAATAGCATATTCATTTCCAAAATGATCTAAGAGAGAAAATTCTTCTTCAATGACTCCATCAGAAGGTAAATGATCTGCATAAAATATTGATTGACTATCCACATTCTTCTCTTAGCCAATAAAAATCTGAGAATCTTCAACAAACTCAAGGAAAGGAACATGAATTTCAACATTTAAACCTTGAAATGTTTCATTAAACTTTTCATATGGATGAACCTTAAGAACTTATGAACCCTGAATGGCTTCTCCTATATCCTCTGAAACTTCTAAAGGCTACTGAATTTTCTCATCATTCTCAGGAGAAGGAATCTAAATACTAAGGTCCGAATTTTATTCATTTATAACCAAAGAAGAAACTATTGTCTACTGACTTGTTTTGAAGCATGGATGGGATACAAACCTGATGTGTCTCATCCTAGAGTGTTTGGATCTAGAGCATGGGCAAGGATTCCAAATTAGAAAAGGAGAGCCCTAGATCCACAAAGCAGAGAGTGTATTATGGTGGGTCATGCATTGAATGCAAAGGCCTACAAGCTTCTTGATCCTTCTACCATGACCACATTCCTTGATGGGAGTGTACAGTTTGAGGGATGGCCTCTACATTATGGTCATCTTGTTGAGAAAGAGAGCTTTCCTACCAAACCTCCATTGCTTGATGAGCTCCAAGAGAGAGAATCTTCATCACATGACAGTTCAGATTCAGAGTATGAGAGTGAAGATGATGACGAGCGAATGCTATATCCAGATCCACAAGAACCTGAAGATCTAGCACATATTAGTGAAGATGAGCGAATGGAAGATACAGATCCACAAGAACTTGATGATCTTGCACTTGATGATCCTCCTATTCCTAGATGGGTATCCACTACTCTTAGATATTCCAAAGATTTTGTTGGAGATCCACTTGATCCGAGGAGAACCAGATCTGATTTTCAGAATGGAAGGTTTCATCCTTCTCACATTACTGATCCTTTTCTTCCCGATAAATATTTCTTCGGTGTAGAAGTGCACTTACCATTTGGGGTGAGTGATGTACATGATTAATTATCCTACCATAGTCTATCTTGAGGGGGGATTTCATCCCACTGGGTTTTCCCTCTTTCCTCACTTTATTTATTTAGATTGTTGTACGGGGTGACCTTTGGTCTCAGTTACCAAGGCCCTACCATTTCAGTTGTTCCTCATAGTTTGGTTTACGGGGGGGTGTTGGAATATTATCACCATCATTTTTATATTTTGCATGCCTGCATGCATCCAGTCATCATGCATGCATCTGCATGCATTCAGTCATCAGTATGGTATTCTCCCAGCACCTCATCCTCAGTTGTTCAGCCCCAGGAGCCTGTTTCTACTCAGTTATATCGCTCCTAGCCATAGATGCACCCTTGTTTTCATCACTGGAGTACAAGTGCACCCTCTTCCACCTATTTAGGAGATTCTTCAGTTAGTTCCATGATTAGTGGTTTTGATCCTTGATTACTAGTTTAGCTAACTGCACCACTTAGATAGACGTCCAGCGAGACTATATCATCTATACTGACTTTTGACAGCTCCTCGAGTCCTCATGCGCCCACATTGGAGTCTCCTTCCCTACATTTGTGCCACATGCACCCGTTAGACTCAGTTAGACTCATTTGACTGATGTTTGACCACTTGTGACCACTATTACTGATTGGATGATGTCTCCAATGTTATCCAAGCCACACATTGAGGAGAATTTGAATGACCTTAGGAGGCATTAGAATTCATTTGATTGTATTTAGTTATTATTCACTATTCACGGTGCCAGCTTACAACTGATGTATGATATAACAGTTTTTTTCATTTCTTGAATATGAGTGATTATTGAATCAACATTTCTTCTTCTTCTTTCTGGACTTCTTGAGTGAGTTTTAGTGAGGTTTGCTATAGCTGAGTGATCCTACTTCCAAAATATGATAGGTGCTCCCTCACGTTCTGAATAGAGTAGATGAAAACTTCGGTTGGATAAATCGGGTTGAAAAGTAACCCAATTTCCTTCCTATGGTCGATGAATCAATAATCTATTGAACTCATCACCTTCATCGTTCTGTCGACTCCAAATGCTAGTATGGCCAATGTGAATTCCGAAGTCTTCTTCGATAATTTCTTGTACTTGGTCACTCTAAGTTAGATGTAATGGGGAATATAGAGTGATAGCTTCGGGTATACTCACCCGGAGAGCGTTGCCATGCTCCATCCATAGATCTTCATCCATCAGGGATAAGTCTTCATCAACACCCTCATTTTGTTGAGCTCGACTGGATTCTGGTGGATTTCCTTTTGCATCTGTCACTATACCCGACTTTCATTTTTTCTGGAGCGTACTAGCTTGCTCCCTTAACTCCTCGCACCTCTTCCTTCTCTTTTCTCGTTCAATCTTCTGTATATTAGGAGTGCTTTTATGGATTAATGATCTATCTTTGTCGAATTTTTGGGATTTTTCACTACTGGCCATCTTGTGTTTTCTTCTATCGACCGTTATTCATCTACTCTATTAGACCGTGGTCGTCTACCCCCCCATTGCCAAACCTAAATATATTTAGAGAATTATGGTGGGGCAGCAATTCATTTGCTATGAAAGTATTCCCACTCTCATTCTGTCACGAATTTTTCCCACTTTCTTTGTTTTTCCTCCCCGTTCGAGTTTTGAAGTGGTGGTAACAATAGTGGTCGAGGTTCGACAATATGTGTTGCTCCCTTGTCGATCAAGAATTTAAACAAAAGTGTCACTAGCGAACAAATAAATTGATCGGTAAGGTTGTTATAGAACCTATACTTCACGTTATCGACAGAAACACGTTCTTCAATCGCTTGTTCTTCACATAATTCGTCAACAATTCTTTCGAACCATTCAGATAAATGTGTGTGGCCTCCTCTGTTTAGTTTTGTTAGCAATTGTTGATCTCTTTTATCTATTGGAATTTTCATCCAGAATTTTCTTCAATGCGAATGGCACAGACTCAATGAATTTTTCATGTGTTTCAGAGAAAAAATTATCCCTAGCTTGAGCGATAGTCAACTTCTTTCCTCTAACATAAGTTTGCAAGTAGTTTTCTATTTTTCTCTCCTACCATTCCTTTATCTCATGTTCTGTTATCATTTGATCATGCTCATTATCGCGCTATGCATGTATCACCGACAACGAAACTAATGTTGTAGTTAAGTGGATTGCATATTTACCAGCGATACATGATATATAATAAACAATAAATTATATAGATAGGAACATAATATAAGTAATGGCATAGTAGAGCCAACAAGTCTTTCTATTATTCAGAACGAAAGTACAATACAATGTCTCAGTGCCTCCCTGTATTCGACTCTCCAGCCTATATATAGTTTACATACAGTTACGTAATGACCTGTCGGTTCACTAACCGACATGACTAACTGATTCGACATGTAGTGGTCAACATGACGGTTCAACACGTTTCTACAAAGTGGTTGAACGGAGGACCTAGTCGGGCGACCGACCTAGACTCCTCCAATAAGGTCATAAAGAGGAAAATAATATTTTAATTGACACTTTTAATGAAACTAAACTTGATATTGGTCTATTTTGTGTGTTGGAACAAAAGAAGGTCATTTATGGTAGTCTGTTATGTCTTGATGGTGGTAACATAGTTAATCTTGAGCAATCTTAGGTTCAAGGAAATGGTGTTAAGAAGTATCGTGAGACACTTCATTGTTCGATGATGGTTATGTCAGGTCTTAATATCATTACTTCACAGTCTAAATCAAATGACAAGACATTATCCATGACCACTAATTTTGGATAGTCATCTTATAATTCCAATAATGTATATCATCTATCCTTAGGATTTGCATGAGAGTCACGTACCTTTCTTTTTCGTTTTCACGACATTATTGAAACTTGGTTGGAATTATCCTTCACTCGAAAGCTTCCACAACACAGCAAGTACTTAATCTTTTATGTTGTGAATAGATTTCTAGTTGATGTAATTTTTTCGACACTACATAACCCAACATACCAATCCTATGTACCTATGCATGATGGTGATATTCCTATAGGATCGAAAGTCCTTCGATGGCTACACTGGCTTTATGATTTCACATAACATTTGATGAGCCGATGTAGGTTAGGTTCTAGGTCCAGTATAGGTTTTATCTCTCTTCTTGATTTTATAATAAAGAGATTCGCTTATTTTAGGTTACCTTTGGAATAAATCCACCATATGTTCTATTAGGATTTTGTTTCCTGATAGTTTATTTTTCTCCTAGTTACTTTCAAAAGTTTATTCCTTTGAATAGTTTAGTCATCATGGATAATATTTTGCTTTGTTCATTTTAAACTTAAATTTTGGCTTGGGCTTGGTATATCTCTAAGTTTATAGGTAATACATTTGTACGAGCCTATTGAAAAGAATTGAAAGAGGATTTTCCTTAGTTTGGTCATTTTCCTTGGTACTATAATCAAGAATTGGTAAGACGAGAAACATAACTAAGAACATTAGAACACGTATGAGTTTTCTTCATTAAAACATTGAGGAATGGATTAGAGACGAAGTTCTATCTCATTAAATTTGAAGATAAGTTCATAGGCACATTGGTCCTGCTAAGTTATTGTTTTATCATTTAATTATCGTCTTGGCATATCTTTATCCCTAGAATTATTTTTAGAGGTATTTGCTATGTAAGGATTTGCTTTTTATGGAAATATAGAACATAACACTCATGAACTCACAAATGAAGAATTATGCCTTGTGGCATTGACAAGAGAAAATAAAGTTCAATTGCACGTATTTGAAGCTAAATGTCCACCAATCATCCAAATGATTTGGAGGGTAATGATGAGTGGCATACTGCAAATCATAAACAAGAAGTGCTAGCATAAATTTGATATTTTGGAGGCCATGTTCAGCTTGAAAATATTCAATCATAAGGATATCAACCTATTGCAAGAGATATATGGTATGAGTATTATTGCTAAGATTGCAACATCCTCATTGGTATTTCAGAATGTGAAGGTGAAGCATAAAAAAGGCCACAATCAATTTTAATGCTCAATTAAAAGATGATTCATTGAGCGGAGAACCATATTCAATAAATATCACTCCAAGCAACCAATTAATCACCATGGTCAGAATAAAATTAAAGGAAGTTCACTCCCTTTAATTTCTATCGAATCCTTGGCTACACGAAATTAGAAAGATTGCAAGATTAGATTTCAAGAATTTATATAGGCATGGCTTTCATATTAATTCAAAAAGTAAATTTGTTTACTATTACATGCTGAACTGTAAAGACGAATTCATGCAAACCTGCCTATGGTAGAACATTTAGCACGCGAGAGCTACAAGAAGGTTAAAAAAGATCCCATGAATAGAATTATTAAAAACTATTGGCTCACTTGTGGGAATACTTAGGTTCATTACGACATAGACCAACAAATCCAAAGGTACTGGCCCTTTCGGCATCACCATCGAATAGGTTAAGTCTCACCCGAAGTACCTATGGGTATTGTAGGAACAATGTTTCTACAACAGCGAAGGGGAGGG
This sequence comes from Larix kaempferi, assembly GCA_027924585.1. Classification (NCBI taxonomy): domain Eukaryota; kingdom Viridiplantae; phylum Streptophyta; class Pinopsida; order Pinales; family Pinaceae; genus Larix; species Larix kaempferi. The sequence goes on along the minus strand of BSBM01001943.1, from coordinate 354,357 downwards.
AACTCTGTTCTACAATCACAACCATTAACAGAACCTCGCCATAAATCAATTTAAACCACATAAATATATATTGTGTACATCTACTGCGCAATATATTGTAACTGAGAACATTTATGTCTTATTGTCATGTCATTACATATTTATCATTTTAATAGTACATATAAACAAAACAACAAGCATACACATGAACATTCACATAAACAAGACACCAAATAATTTTACGTAGAAACCCAACTGGGAGAAAACTAGAGAAATGATTTGTATATTAATTGATCCCATTACATAAAGCATTTTATCTTCATCTTCTTAAAGATCTACGCACATAGTCTGTAGACTGCAACCCTTACAAAACCCTTCATTTACACAAAATCATACTTGGGATCACTTAGCTCTTCGTCACACTCTCTCTTCCACCATATTACATCCAAAATTATTAGCATCCTACTCTAACCGACCCATCAAACCACTAAGTGGACAAAAAATCCTAGTTTACTCCCTAACTTTCTCTAACCACTTTCTTGGTTGACGTGCTCAACCACTACTCTTTCTCGTTTTTACGGCACTACATCAAATTCCATCCTTATTTTGTAGGTGCACTTCCCTTTTGACTACTTCACTGCATAAACAACTTTCCAATCAACACAAAACTAGTTCAAAAATATCCTAGGGCCAAAAGGCCCCCAACACTCACATGTTGCTCATTTTGAGAAACTCAAGATTTCTCCAGTGGAGTCTTCCATGTCGCCAAAAACATGACATATATCTCCTTTGACACTTTGAATGTCCCTTCTACATTATATTCCTGCTCTTGTAGCTCATCTACTAATTGTGTGGTTACTTCAACCTTTAATCGTGCTTCATCTATCTGCATATCTTTTTGTATCTCTACATATCCTCCTCCGCTGATTTCATATATTCTTACTGTCAAATTCCCTTTTAGCCATTTGAAAAGATCTAAGTGAGTATCTCCCGTCTTCTACCATATGTCTGTTGTAGTATGTTTGAACCTATTATCCAACATTTCAATGTCATCCTCTATCAAGGATATATCTGTGCTACCCTTCTGTGCTTTTCTCGTGGTCCTCTTTCCTTTAGCATTTTATGTAGCTTTCCTTTTTTTCCCTAACTATAGGGTCAGTCTATGTTGCACTAGATCGTTTCTAAGCTTCCTAGGATAAGTTCTATTCTTAACTTGCTCCATCTTCTACTCCATATACCTTTTATCCTTGTTGTTCTTTCTCGTGCTCTGTTGTACCGTTTTGTTGTTCTATTGTATGCAACACATCCTATGGTATTTCCTCTGCAAGAACTAGTAACTTCCATTCTTGAGCCCATTCCTGGATAATACCAGTTACATATTCTTCCTCTAACTCATAATGTGTTGTCAACCATTCATTATTTGTACCCCTCTTGGCTTCCACAAATATGGATTGGGGCCCTGCTTTAAACTGAAAAATATTCAAGAATAAGTCTACAATACGAGGCTCCATTTGATGGGTTTGTTGTATGTTGTATTGAATACCCTCTCTATAAACATAAAACATGATGTTTGTGTCCTTTTTTCAATATGCATTGTCAGTGTAACATAAATATGCATTCTGCATAGCTAAACAATTCCCTTCTTGGTTCGCAAACCTTGATTCCTCCATGTCATTCCAAGCAACTAATACAAGGGTTTGTGCACGAAGTTGAGTGACCCTTTAGGTGCAATTCTGCACCTAAATATGCATTTTTTCACTGCTCTCTACAGCATGACATACATGACCATTATTAACGAAATTTTAGGCATAGATATAATTTTTTATGCAGATTCCAAATATGTAATTTTTAAAAAAAATTATTGAGATTTTCTATTTATTTCCTAATTTTCTTGTTTCATCACTCCATTGGTCAAAAAACATACTGATAGTGTTTATTCTGCAACTTTTTCATTTCACAACCATTTAAAAAAAAATTGTATACTGCACTAGAAGACACTGACCTCTACATGCTATAAAAAATCCAAGTCGAAATAACTGAATTAAGACCTTCAAAGGCTGCACCCACATTTGATGTATCGTTCTCGAGGTTTGATCACTTACATAATTAAAAATAAATAAAAATTAAACAATTAATTTTGGAAAAATATCGCTGCACTAGTGCTACGGGTTCTATACATGTTTACCAATTTTTGTAGCCCAAAACCATCATTTAGGCATTGAAAGGCTGCACCCACAAAAACATATACCTTATCATTTGCCAAAAAAAAAAGTGACTGTTAGAAAACATGAAATTTGACATAGTTATGTACATTTTCAATACTTAAAACTTATATATTCAGAAACGTGACTCAATTTCCTATGTTTCATCTTTTTTACTCAATGCAAGATATCTTGTGTAAGAATGTCAAAAAACCAAGTAAGTTGAGGGATGCCTAATTTTTCATTTTTTTATTGCATCTAACGCACCAAAAGTGACCCTGATTAGCTTGCACATGCCCACAATCAAAATTATTAACTAAGAATAGTGAAATGGACTACCTTTTTCTTGTGTGTCGAGGAAATCACTCAAAAAATCATTGAGTAGGAATGTCACCTAGTTCAACTAGACACCTTCGACACATTACTCAACCAATGCTATTACTGGCATGGAGACTTGATTGGGTCGACACTTCCTCAGTAATTTGCTATCCAATGACCGTGTTGAAAATCTCACCAATGGATCATCAATAGAAGCTACGTCGTATCCTCGATTGCTCTTCTCCAACTCATACTTATCCTACATTTAATCAGCTAGCTCATTGTCCTTTTCTCTTCCCACAAAATAAGTTGTTGGATATGGAATTGCATATGGAAAACCCATAATCCTTGACATTAAGTATGTGTTTACTGAAATTTTCCAATCTAAACAAGTTATACAACTTAACGAGAACCCGACATTGTTCTCAGTTTTTGGGCGATCAATTTTAGTAGCTTTTATTACCTTCGTTTCAGAAAGTGTGTATACCAGTAGCACCATTTTTCATTTTGAGCCATTTTTTTGTGATTTTGAAACTTTTTGGTCATACGAAAACTAAAAATTTTATTTACAAGGACGTTTTTTCAAAGTTTACAAAGAAATATACATTTAGTAGCTAGTTATAATTCAAAAATACATACATTTTTGAATTTTTTACACATTTAAAGGCTAGTTAGAATGAAAAATATATACATTTTGGAATTTTTTCTCTAAACTTTTATTTTAAACAAGTCATTTTTTGGGGAAAATTTGTAAAAAAAATGAGAAAATAAAGACATTTCAAACAATTTTTAATGTATTTTGATATTTTATGTATAAAAAATATATTATTTAACATTATTTCCATAAAGTGATGATTCATAGAAACTCAAGAAAAAGTATGCTGTATATTTGTAAATAACATATTAAAAACATAATATTAATTCTCAAAATAAAATCTTAAAGTAGAAGCATTACAAAAATATCTTATAATTTTTTTTCCAAACTGGACATTTTCCTTGATGACATGAAACTAATAACAAAAAACTATTCAGACCAAAATCTCCATCGAAATTGACATTTTCCACAACTTGGCTCTCTTCCTAAACCTCAATATACTCTTAATAAACTTTAAAAACCATATCAAATTATTTAAACACCCTAATAAAATATTAAACCAATCAAATATAAAAATACATAATTTAAATTTAAAACATAATATCATAAAAATAACTCATAATACAAAAGTTTTACATATATAAATAATTTAATATATTAATGGTTTAATAATTAAAAATAATACAATAATAAAATTAACATCTAATAATATATATAATATAACATCTAATAAATAGAATAAAATATATTAAATAACAAACAATAGCAATATATATATATATATATATATATATATATATATATATATATATATATATAAACTAACCAAAAAAATATAAAATATAACATACACTACCAAAAATAAATAAATAAATATATATATATAATATAAAAACTAATCGAAAAAATATAAAATATAACATAAAACAAACAAATAAAATAAACAAGAGTTGCGTGTAGCTTAGTCCCTGCCCTATAGGATTTAATGCAGAAATAAATACTGAATATTATGAATTGATGTTTATTAAAAAAAAACAAAGAAAGCCATGCAATGACTGCCTTCCGGAATGATTTATTGTAATAAAACAAAGCAATTGCTCCCTTCCTCAAAAGATTTAATGTAGAAATAAATACTAAATATTATGAATTGTTGTTTATTAAAAAACAACAAAGCAATAGCTCCTTGCCCTAGAATATTTATTGTATAAATAAATAAAAAATATTCGCAGTTGTTGCTTATGAAAAAAAACAATAAAGCAATGCAAACAATGTTATTGGACTTGAAACAAACAAAATATTCATCTGAGAAGCCACAAAATAGAAAAGTCTAAGAATATACACTAAAGGGGTAATGAATAGAAATACATTCTCTTTGATGTTGAGAAATTCTCAAAAAGTGCAATAATAGATTATGCACCAATGACGGTTTTAGATGGTACATAGAAAATTGCACAACTTTTTGATGTTGCTCTTATTCTGAAGGCCGAATGCGACTAATGTGATGCAATGACCAAAAGAGAGTGATTGTTGCTGCATAAACAAGAAAAGAACATGTTTAAGGTGCTATACTTTTTCAAAAACCAAACCCAAAGAATAGATGAATCAATGTTTAACTTAAGGAGACATTCACCTATTGATTCCCAATGGCAACTTTTTAGAAATTGTAGTGTAATAATGTGACCTTAAGCTTTCTTAATGATTGTTGTAGCACAATTTTTTTGATGTACACATGTGGCTTGTAGTTAGATATCAACCTCGGAAGATACCAACATTATAGTTGCAAGTGTCTCTGAACAGTGTAGGAAAAGTTGAAATCTCTACGATAGTAATTTACCTTTGATGCATATGCTATAACTTGAATGCTGAAGACTAGAATGTTGGAATGAGTAATGTTCAACCTGCAACAAGATATAATAACAGTGTAAGTTTGGTGTTCTCATATATGCAAAGTGTAGCTAGAGAATGCAAATTTGTTTTGTTGGTTTTGTAGCATTTTTTTCTTTTTCTTCGCAATGACAAAAAAAATCCAAACGCTGGAATATTGTTAAGGAAAACAATATTAAACCACCCGCAATGTTAAACCATTATATTATTTTTTCTAATTTTTCAATTCAAAAATTTATTATTTATCTCAAAATTTAATCACAAAACATGTCACATCAATTCAATCTAACAGTTCAAATTATTATTATTATAAAAATAAAAATAAAATTATATTGAATAAAATAAAAATAATCATAAAAGAACTAACCAACTTTACTTAAGTCTAAGTTTTAAAAGGTTAATTAATGTATGGTTTCCAGTTAATGCCTACGCTTGGGACTAATAAGTAGAATGAACAACAAAGTTGTATAGTAAATTCCTTCTAAAAAATAAAAATAAAATAAAATGGTAAGAAGACTAGCACACAACATAAAAGCTTATTGTATTAATAATGAAAACAATTATTGAGAAAATAGCACCTAGTTGCAAGGAATGATGCATAGCTAAAAAATTATAGTGATTTGCAATTTCTACTAATTAGAAATTTCTTGATAGAATAAATTCTTAATATTACTATTATGTAAGTAGGTTTAATATTGCTATTTTCTAATAAAAAAGACTATAGTAAATTTATGTGGAATGGGCTCTCGCCTTGTTATGAGGCAAAATAAGAGCTCTAATACACTCATTGAGCAAAAGTGTTTTGCATAAAACTTAAGTTATAGTGTCTTGAATGGTGGGACGCTTAATTGAAAAGGAGGTAGAGCCATTACTAGAATCCCTGCAATAGAATGCATGGACTAATAAATATAAGGTATATATGATTTATTTGTGATTGTAGAATATAATTGTATAATTTGTACATAGATTGTGGATGCTATGAAATCTAAAATATAAGAAATAAAATTAATATAGTTGTATAATTTGTACATAGATTATGAATGCCTGAGGTCTAAAGTATAAAATACAAAATTGAATTTATAGTAAATTTATGTATTATTTAATTTTTTACATCGTAATTTAAGATAGACTTCCTTATTTATTGATTATTTGGTTTTTTTTTAATTTATAATATTCAATAATATAATCTTTAATATCTTTAAATTTGTAAAATCCCAAGCTTTTTTAAATAAAGAAATGGTTTTACGTTAAAAGTAGAAGAGTTACAAAGTTACCACATGGTTTGGTTTTACATTAAGTAGAAGAGCTACATCATTAAAGTTACCACTTACAATGAGTTGTATCATTGTTTTATATAAAGAAATGTGAAATAACACGATATAAAAATTTATGAAAACATTTGAGCTATTTAATCTTAGTCCAAATATTAAGTTATCCTTTCTATTTGAGATATAAATAAGTTATCCTTTGATTCCATTAGGATAGGAAGGCGGGGAGCAATATTAAGTTCATTCCTGCGCCAGAGCGAAGGGTATTACCCTGCCCTTCAAATACCGCCTGCAACAGAACCCCTATTACAACAAACAAGACTACTTACTATTGGGATGCACCTCCCTATGCACAGTGGCAAGTGTGCCGTCCCTATAATTCCTCTGTTCCTTTTTCAAGAAACACACATACATTCTTGCTTTCCCAACCAAGAAGGTGTTGCTTCTAGGGCAGTTTAATAGTTTAAGGCGCCACGTCCTCTGGCCCAAGGGCTTCTACAGGAAGAGATTCCAGTGAGTCGAAATAGAAGAACTGCACAGCAATATAGGAATTCATTGCAGTTTTCTATAACATGTTATTCGGAAGGTTTTTAATCCAATTGAAAATGAGTGTCCACACTAATCAGTCACAATTATAGCTTTCTCTAATACTGACGTGGGTTATTTTTAATTCAGATGAAAATGAATGTCCACTCTATAGCAAGCACCATTATAGGTTTCACTATCGACAGAGAATTGCGGTTGCTTTTGTTGTGTATAGTGCGCGCACAAAGCAATCTTAAAATTGGAAATAGATTACACTGGTTTACTAATTCAACATAATATACGAAAACTATATAGTCGTAATAAAAAACATTTGCACCCACGACATACAGTATAGTTTCGCCATCAATATATCAATTAAAGTAATTAAGCAAACAATCACAAAATAGAAGATGCCAGATATTTGCTGATACAGTGTGATCCGATCCAAAGATTCTGAAAGGACTACCAAGACTAGTGACAAAGGAGTTAATATGTACAGAAAAACTTCTACTATACTAAATGCCATAATTTTAACTAATTATAATAGTCTAGGAGGCACATAAGAACAAAGTTCAAATATATAGCTAGAGGCCGTGGATCCAGCTCTATTTCAACTGCATTTCGATGTCGTGGACAGGGGTTGAATTCATTTTCTCATCTTTTTGAGATACTTCCTCTATAGGACTTATCTCCATCACAACTTCCTTATCTCCTGCATCAAAGTTTTTAGTTAGGGATTGCTTTCCCTTGTTGTTGCGGTAAATACCGTAGAGTATCATTTGAGCTGATGACAATGGCAATCCAAAAAAATTTAGGATCATGCAGAGTAACAAAAAAAACATAAATAAGTTTATTTGTGAAAAAACAATGTAATAAAGAGTGAATAAAGAATGAAGAATTGAATAATTTACATGTTAGTTGATAGTATGCATAAAGCTAAACTTGATACTCCATTGCATGGATATCTATCTATTCTATAGTTATTGTAATGCCTACCATAACCATGATGTCTTTGCTCATAGCACTATAGGCCAACCAGAAAACATAAGTGAGGAACTCCACGCTCTTGGTTTTTAGTACCAGTCTCTGCACAAAGCAAACATAAGTGAGGACGTTGAAAGTTTTCTATGAGGTTATAGAAAACTGCACGAATTTAGTTGCCTATAAAAAAACCTAAATAATGAAGGGGCGATTTCATTATTTAAGACGGATTATGAAAAGCATTAACATGTTATGGTGAGAAAGAAATAAAACCTAGAAAATTGGATGAAACTTGCCAGAACAGGCTTTCACAACCTCTTGCCCAACGATTCCACCAAACATAACTGCCATGGGATTCAACACTGCACAGGAACCACTTGCTGAATGCTTGAATATATTTACATTTTCATCAACGACACTGGTATCCAACTTAATCAGGCAGGTGTCACTATCATTTAAAGCCCTTGCTATATCAATGAATCTACTCGCATCTTCCTGGGAAGCAACACAAGGGAAACACCCGAATTGATGAACAAATTTATCTAGAGCTTGGAATGCTTTACTTATCAATTTAAGAATGGTTTATTATACTAAATTCAAGCTACAAATGAAAATATCCATGAAGGATACAAATACCAGCAAGAGTCAAATTTAACATGTTTACTCAAGGCTTCTGCAACAGGCTCACACATGAAAACCATAAGCAGTGTTATATGTCCTGAAAAACAGGCTCACACATGAAAACCATAAACAGTGTTAAATGTCCTGAAAAACATGGAGAAAAATTTACCTTTGACTTGCATGAAGGGCATGTGTAACCTTCTGCAGATGGAGCTCTTTGCAAAAGTTGAAGCAAACAGTGAGTGTGCAGAACATATGGAGAAAAATCTCACATTTATACTTAAATAAGATGGAATTATACCAACATACTTGTTTACCATAACTCAAAAGAAAGAAAATATATTTAAAAATAAAAAGTTTAAGAAACTAATTTTGAATTAAAAAATTCAATAAATTAATTACCATTTTGATATTCAAATTTTCTTTCCAATATACTTCAAATTGAATACTAGATAATATTCTTATTTAATATCACAAACATAGTAATATTATTAATATTAATTTCTAAAATACTCCAAAATACTCCAAAATAATGTTGATATTAAATTTTAAAATAGATATATTTAAATATAAATTTTGATATATTAAATATTTAATTATTAATTTGAAAAATTAAAATATACTAAAAAGCATTAATATAAACCTATATGTTTATATATATATATATATATATATATATATATATATATATATAAGCATATATTTAAAATACTCTTAATTTTTTGAAAGCATTTGAAAAATATAAGCACTAGCATTGTATGTCTACTAATGTATAACAAAAGTAATGTGGATAACAACTTAGGCTTTAATGGGATCAGATGAGAAGATCTGCGGTTGTGATGGAGCTCTGAGGCTCGATATTTTGTAGGGATCCATGTGTATTAGGGTTTTTGACCCACAAACTCCCTTATGGACATGTGATCTGTGGTAGACAGTAGCTGAAGCCACCCCTAAGAGGATGTCAGATGTAGATTAGGGTTTCAATATTGAATCCCAAGGAAATCCATGCTAATTCTGGACATTGGCTACCGGTGGTTTTTGGGACCTTCCTAATCTAGAATAATATCTAAAGGATGAGCTTTCGCATAGTGATATTTGGAAATCGATCCAAGAGAGGCCGAATCCGATCTGTCAAGAAACTTCTTTTTCTTGGACTTCTGATCTCCCACTGCCACTGCTGATCTTGTTGCTTGGCATAGATTGTAGAGCCACCAGACTGGTTCTTTAACTGGTCAACATAATTTTTCTTTGAAGTGTTATTCTGAGCCTTTCAAAACTATATAGCGTAGTAGTGGCGTTGCTGCTAGCAGGTGAAATCAACACCGGTGGTTGTTTACCCGACATAGCAACTATTTATATTGGTCAACCACCTATGTTGATTCAACCATAGGTAAACTGGTACAAGCTCTCGACCTTGCACTACTAGATAGTACACAATGGGAGCTATGTCGATCTTGAACTTGGTAAAAAAAGGTAAACCCACATGTCTATCGTAATGCAAAGAAAGCATAAGTAATGGCTCGAGTGTGTTGTTCTCGATTCGATAATGTAGAACAAAACTAGATAATGCATAACAATACTATGTTTGATTTTAAAGATTGGCTTTATTAGAAGAGGTTTTTTTTTTTTATTATTATTATGTGGATAAGTGTTTATATTTTACAATTTTAAATGGATAAATAAAAGTCCTCTTCTTAAATTGCACCAACCAAATTAAATTACTAAATAGATGTACTAATTTTAAAATAATATTGTTTTTTTCTTAAAACATGAGATGAAGCATCTCAGAGACTTTTGTAAAATTGCCATAAACTCTAGGACACGGCATTGTAAATTGGCCTTTAAAAAGGGTTGAAGATATTCCATGAAAACAACTGAAAATACTAAAAAGAAAGAATAGCTGGTAGTTTAGCATAGTGTTATGCTACCCTTGGAGCTCAAGCTTGCAACCATTAGCCTTTGTTGAAATAGATGCAACCTGCACCTTTGACATTCATACGACATCAACAAACACTTCAAAGCTTAAAACAAAATTGTGGAAAAGCAAACTAGAAGACACGAAGTATGTTCAAGAGGCATGAGCAACATTGGAAGACTAAATGTTCTTCTTTCAATTAAAAAAAAATACATTTCACAACATCCAGCTGTGAGAACAAAGAGACTCGAGTGACATCCATTCAAAGCCCTTGATAATGCAAACAAAAATCTTATATCCAAATCATATTTTAAGGATTGTTCAAAAGATGATCTAAGCTCTATATCTGACTATCTTAAAATCCCTTAACCACATCATTTCCATTAAAAAACAACAAACAATAAACCCTAAAATTCAAAAGCTCTAATTAAGCTATCGGCCATGGCTGTGAAGGTACCAAAATGAGAGAAGAATCAAAAGCTTACCAGAAAATTAAAATAAAAAGAATAAATGGGTGCCAGCACTGCCCCTACTTCAAAAGTCATCACATGAAAAACATGCCTCGATATTACGAAAAAAAGCAAATTACAAATTAAATTCACAACATCACACAAAACTCGAGCTTTTTATATTTATTTTTGTATAATCGAACAAAATCACTTTACTCATGCAATGGCACTTGAGCTTGCGAGAGAGACTACCTAGGCCTTAGGCCAAAGGGCTCCCTAGATCAAACCCTGAATGACAATAATGCAAAGAATTCCACCTAGCTTAGGAAAGTTATTATTTTCAATTGCAGTGAGGCCATGAATATAACTGATGAGAAGGTAAATAGCTTGCACAACCAGTGCTAGGTAATGCTTCAATGAAAATAGATTTCAATTAAAGAAAAGACTAGAAGCAGAACTCAAATTTTGAGTTCAAGTTAATGAAAACGATATTTTTTAAAATGATTATTTCAAACACTAACTCCATTAATAGAGTAACCATACTTAACAATAATTTAGCTGCGTTAGTGGTTATTATTATATGGATTAGAAGTAAATGTGTTTAAATTTAAATTGATCTATGATGTTTGGAATACATAAATTATTATTTATTTGGTTTGGTCGATTATATTATAAATAAGATGTTTGGAATACATAAATGATTATTTATTTGGTTTGGTCGATGATATTATAAATAAGATGTTTGGAATACATAAATTATTATTTATTTGGTTTGGTAGATGATATTATAAATAGATTTAAGCATGGCTTTATATTTGAAAGAAGCTGCATATTCCCTGGTATGAAAATTTGGTTTGGTCGATGATATTATAAATAAGATTAAGCATGGCTTTAGATTTGAAAGAAGCTGCATATTCCCTGGCTTTAGATTTGAAAGCTTGAAGGGAGATATGAAAAATTGGAGGATGAGAATAAAAATTGGACAATGAGAATATGGCCATCTTGATTTCTAGGCATTAAACCTCATGCCGGAAAATACATCTGTTTCAGTGGACTCACATGTTTATTATCTTCCCGTATTGCTTATTTGACCAAATCCTCTCTTATGAAACTCATTTGACTTTAGTAGTTGTTTGCTTATAAAGTGACTTATTTGACCAAATCCTCTCTCATGAAGCTCATACATCAATTGTATTGTAGTAGTTGTATGTGCTTTCCTTGTAAAAGCACAAGGACCAACTAACACTTACGCCGCCCTGTGTGAGGGAAAGAGAGAAAATAAATTCAGGCAGGGAACATCGAAGCAATATATATTATGTTGCTTAGACGTATATAATGATGACCAAAACAAATAGTTTAAGTCCCCATGAATCTAGACATACATTAGCATGTCTCCATCTTCGCAGAGTGGGAGATGATGAATTGATAGTGGGGTTTATGTATTCCAGCCAATCATCGAGTGTTTTTCTCATATCAATGATCTTGACCTTCAGGCGTTTGCAGCATATTGAATAATTATCGTTAGACATATGTTATCCATATAAGGAGGATCATGTTCTGTCAATTCAAGGAGGAAAAATGGCGAAGAAAAAGTTGGCTAGGATTGCATAGAGGAGAAAACTAACTCATGTTTTTTGAATTGGACAGAGCCAGTAAAGCACAACTAGGAAGAAGATTCATACAGCCTTGTGAAAATTAGAGAAGACAGAATACAAAGAACAATAGCCATGTGTAGTTTGTCATTATCGTTTTTTTAAGTTAGCATGTTGTAGAATATTTTTAATTGTTATGCAGTACAATCATTGATCTGGATTCTGCGCTCCGTAATCGACCTTTTTGAATGGTATACGTTGATATAATTGATGGCTCGAAGGGTGAACTTGACAGAATTGATTTCATTGCTATAAATTTAATGTTAAAACCCTGTGAAAAACTATCGCAGCGTTTTGGCATAGTCCTTCAAAACATTTGGATTTATGCATATTAAATTCATCTTTCAATTTACCCTTCGAATTCATTCATTAAAATCATTATACGATTGATGAGTAAAATAATTAGTTATCCATGTTCAATAATAAGTTCCATGTTCAAGAATTAGTTATATCCATGTTCCATGCTTTGTATTTAACCGCCCAAAATTCCCTTGTCTGGAACTAGAACCGTAACCCTAACATGGCATTTTTAGATATTCCAGAAAAATATAGAATCAAGTATTGGCTTTTGTTGGTTTGCTAAATCCATTTTAGTTTCTTATATGGTTGGTATTGATCCAAACTGGGAGATATGATAGCTTATAACCTACATCACCTGCTTTGGATCACCCTAATAAAAAATTTAGCAAAGAGAGAAACACTTACAAATATCCCCTCGTTCTACTGGAAAGAAAATGCAAAAAATGAAACCCAAAAAACAAAATCATTCAAAGAGAAAAAAAATTCCTGAATCCCTAATCAAACATAGGGTATTAAGTGTTGTGCCTCAGAGGTAGTGACAAAAAGCATTCAACATGCATTTTTCAGATGTTACGCGTTACATTAACACATCACCGGCACAACATTACAAAACATGGGCATTCAAAAGATATGATAACCACGCAACCCCTGCCACTTAAAACATTCACACCAAACCTGTATAGAAGAAAATACAAAGAATCAACAGATCACTGATGCCAAACAATTGTGAATAAAGGATTTTGTAGATCATTACCTCACTGCCTGTCCATACTAATATTCGTGTTGGGTGTGGATTAGAATGCCCACTGGACAAGATTTTCTCCTCCTCCTCCAGATACGCAAGCTGCAACAGTGTCCCGTCACGTCCAGCTCTGTTCCCTTGGGAGCACAGGATACGATTTTTTTTATTACTGTACAACGTTACATGTTGTCTCTGAAACCAACCCGACTGGCCTAAGACCTTGTATTTGGCTTGCTCTAGGCTGTAGTAATCTCTAGTAGCCTGCAACTATTTACACAACGTCGTACACATAACAAATAATATTATAGATCTACAAAATTATTATAAAAGAAATTTTAACAGCAAAACACATTTCACACAGCTCTTATGAGAACCATCTAACAGGCACAGCGTCAAGGTTGAGAACAGAGCATATCCACGAAATACAATCACACATAGTCCAGGAACAGATTTTGAGCATGAAAACTCTGATGTTATTAACAGAAACATAACTCCCTCAACCAGCTACTCTCACACACACAAAATACCTTATTCCTATCAAGAAAACAAATACAATAGGGATATCTCGATCTCAACACGTCTAGAGCCTTCTATAGGTGTCAGTGTGGAGAATGGCTTCTTCAGGAAGCCTCTGATAATTTAATACAACATTAATGTTTGTAATTACCAGCTGCAATTGGTTCTATGAGCTGGCAGCTAGTTAGGCGAGCTGCCAAACAAAACCTCATATTTGTAGTAATTTGGTTTCATCATCCAACAAAAATATTACAGAAGAATAAAGACATTCCTCCTCTGGAATGCAGAGACCGCTCCTCCCTGCAGTCGAGTTATTATTGTTTAAATAGGAGATGAGAATTTACTCTGGAAGTTAACTTCATCTCGAAAATCCTCGAATTTCCTTGATTCCCTCAGCTGCACGCTATCTTTGCAGGTACATTCTCTGTTGATCCGATCCAAAAAAATTTGCATTAGTGACTTCATGAAATGATTCTCTGCCCGCACCTTCCTTTCATCCTTAGGTTTGCGCAATCGTGGCATTCACGGTCTCTCTAAATTTTCTACAAACCAATAGAACAAGCTCAGCGTCTCAGTGAAAATATATATATTTTAAATAAAACTCGTTGAAATCTTTCTGAAACTAATTATGAAAATAAGCTTCTTTAAAGCCAGAGATTCCGTCAAAAACTGCATGCCAGCTCCTTCATTGAAAAGGCAATGGCAAATCCTGTGATTTGGTAAGTAATAATCCACGGTTTGGTTAATTTTTTTATTGAAATGACAGCTAAGGAGCTGCTTGTGAAATGAAAGCTTGCAGCTCCTGGCAACACAAAGACTGTTACAATGTCAGCACACAATATTATGAGTAAAATAAATAGTGATATGTCAGAAATATTTCTGCTGAGTATAATGTTTGTGAAAAATAATTTATTTTAATAGCGCTCAATGAGAAAAATTGTCAAATCTATAGGTTTTATCCAATAAACTCCGAAAAAACAAAATAAAAAATATAAAAAAATATTATTATTGATAATAACTTTATAAAACATAATATATAATTATATCTTGTTATCAAATTAATTATCAAAATCAAAACATATAGTCTCGTACCTACGGGGACTAAAATAAAAACATAGCATTAAACAAGCATGCTCTCACATTAGATGTTTTATGCTATGTTTTTATTTGTTTTATGCTATGTTCTATGTTTTAGTTAGTGAACATAATTGTTTTAGCTTTTATGCTTCATATTTGTTTTATGTTATATTTTATATTGTTTGTTAATTTTATATTTTATATTATTTATTTTGTTTGTTAATTTTTATATTTTATATTGTTTATTAGTTTTTATATTTTATATTGTTTGTTATATGTTATATTTTATATGGTTTGTTTTATGTTATATATATATATATTTTTGGTTAGATTTTACATTTTATATTATTTGTTTTATGCTATATTTTATATATATTTGGTATTGTTGGCTATTTAATATAATTACGTTGAAGGTGTTCTTTTAATGAGGGTCGTTTTGAAAAACATTGTACCATCTTCGTCGTTTCTTTATCGGATAAAAATTTGCTACGTATTTAAAATTTGTCGTTTTGTAAATACAATTTATCTTATCATTGTGTGTGCGGTAATTCCACTAAATTGCCATGTGTTCTTGACCATCTCTACACCCCTGGGCCCCAACGCCAAACTGCAAGAAAACGCGATCACGACCATTCTGAATCTCTCAATCTATGCTCCAAATCGTGACGTGATAATGTCAAGCTGTGGTGCCCTGGACGCCATCGTGCACTGTCTCACGACCGGGCGGGGTCGTCTACCCAATACAATTTTGAAACGTGTAACTTAACTGTCACGTTCATCCTATGTTATGTTCTTGCGTGTTGTTGAATTCGAACTTGGTTATGTTCTTGCGTGTTGTTGAATTCGAACTTGGGGGTGTGTGCGGCATTGAATTCGAATGGTATTGAAGTTTTATCTTTAGACATACTCCCTGTTGTTCTTGACCTCACAACATTTGATATCCACGCGATATTCTTGACCTCACAACGTTCGACATTCATGCGACTAATATAAACATACTTGAAATTTGATTGTGAAGATGATGTGTAATGCATTTAACCACGAGAAGTTCAACGAGATTGTGATGGGAAGAAAATTGACGAAGGATACATGAACAATACATGACTAGGCGTCCCATTTAAAGTGTTATTGAGTCATAGACGAAATTATAGTCATAATTCTGTGGACTGTCTGTGAAATGTTAATATATTTGATATGGATTATACATTGAATAGTAACGTGTTTATTATTATGCAATGTAATTTCATGATATATTCTTCCGTAGTTTGATTTATGATTTCAATTTTTAAATATGAATTTCAAACAGTGGTCCCTTCCAATATTTTGTTGTGAGAGGGTGCATATCCAAATTACAGTGGGATCGTTCTCAACTTTTTTTGGAGAAAGTTCCTATTTTTAACTATAGAGCATGATGCACATAAGTAAAAGTGGGATAAAGTGAAATAGAATGTTGTTCCCACACCACGCACCCAAGCAAAGCAATTCCGTGAATATAAAAGTTCTGGTTTGTGAGCCGGTAATATAAGGGTGTTGAAAAGGAGGAATGTTGGTAGGTCGCACAAAAATGAATAAAGTAGGCTAGCTAGGGAATCCCTCCCAATGCTGAAAGGGCAAACCCACCCATTGAATCTCAGTATTAATGCAATAGTTCATAAAGAGGGGGTAGTTTCTACTATCTCGCTCTTCTTCAAATCCTGTACATTGTCATAAATAATCGACTGGTAGCCATTCATGAATAAGGAACCGCAATGTTTTTCCTGATGAGCTGTCCGCAAAGATTTTGACAAGACACTGGGCGTTGTTCATTGTTATGTCATTTTATAGTCTACTAGCACGCTCCTCAATCATGACACGGTAAAAGAAACATCGAGTGAGAGTCCGGACTGTGACTTGATAACCGACAGGTAACATAGAAATTCAAGGATCTCCTGCGAATATTATTCCTTATCCTTCAATGTTTTGGATACGATTTTGCACCAAGCTTGATGATGTCTATTCATTCAAAGATTTCATGCTAGATTTTATTCCATGCTAGATTTTTATTTCCTCTTAGATAATCAAAGGTATTTACGTATACAATAATATTTCTAATGGATTTTTGGGTATTTTTAATTGATGTGTTATTAATTAGAACAATTTAGATTAAGAAGGCTATAGCCATTTCTAAGAATTCAAGCTTGTTAGCAATTTTAATTTGAAATTGAAAAGGTGGTTATGAACTTGGTAAAGCGACCTAAAGACATTAAGATAAAGGTTTTGTTTTTTATTGGAGTGATTTTTATTTTCAAATTTTTTAAATATGATTTTGAATTTATATAAATGGAAGTTATATTGTTTGTTCATATTTATATATTGTGAAAGTATTTTCTGCAATTTTGAATTTTATGTTTATTCTAATAATCAAATCTAACTTCAAAATACTTTTTTTACATGTTTTTCTAAAAAACGTTCATTATTAAATAAATACATCTTAGTAGATACATTTTGGTAATGGAGTGGCACTCACTTCACATTTTAGATATGGAGTTATATAAACTTTACATGTTATGTTATAAGTGCAACGTTCAAGCAAGATGATGGAGGATTCACATTTGGATCCATTTTGGTAGTATAGTTCCTTAAATTCCACCTATAATGTTAGAAGTGTCATATTCACAATTGATTTGGAGTGTGTTCAAGGTGGGAAATGATGATATTTGTTTGTCTAAAAACACCATCATTTTTTCTTGAACATAGTTATACATTACTAGAATAACATCACTGCTTTATTGGAAACTATAGTTTTTTGTCAAGAAAAGTGAGGAAACAATGTGCATGTTGTGTCCAAAATCAAATCTTTAGAATTCAATTCAGGAAGATTCTCAATACTAAGATAAAGGATAAACTTACAATATCTTATTAATGTCCACTTAAACAAATTTAATTTGTTGAATATATGTTAAGCCCATTTGATGATGGAGGGAAACCAACTTCTAGAGTCCAAACACATTTTATTACTAATATTTGATACATGAATTTTTGTAAATGTGTGTGTGCTATCTCTCTATATATACACAATTTTGGAATTGTTTTTAAAAGCTAAAGTGAAACTACTCACAATTATTCAACCTTAGAGAAACACCTCTCTCATAAAAAACATGTGTGAATTGATACTACAATATAGCTTCCATGCTACAAATCATTGATGATATACTTTTTAACATTTTCATAAACCATTTCTAGATATTATTAATTGAATAATTTTATGTTTTAATGACCTACAAAGAAGCATTATAACATCCAAAGAAGATGATAGTCATGTAAGATGGAATACGACGAACACCCCACACCATCTAATTGAGGACACACAGTCTCTCCTTTGATATGTAGTTAGCCTCTTCAAATATGTGGAATAGACAACATCATTAAAGGCGAGCAATGAATTCATGTGATGCTTGATTTGCCAATAGGATCTGGGTCACTAAGCATTCTATGAAATCATGTTTAGCCTATTATGGTTTAGCCCATTAGAGGATGGCATATATTCCTCACTAAATTATACAAGAGGAGGTAGGATGCTCACAATTCCCCTTATTTGATTGACTATGTATGTTCATTCACGCAAATGCATCATTATGAATATCTTAAGTTATTTTAAAACCATTATCATTTATCCAAATTTAAAAATAGATTAAAATCTTGCTAATATAATATTATGTCCATTTTTAGAAATTTATTTATAATTTATACATTTAAAAATAAATATTACTATTCAACTTTTTTTTAATACTCTTTATATATAACCATATAAAATGTATTTAAAATAATGTTTATTTTAAATTTAAACTCACATTCAAACAAATATCAAAGCATAAATATTTTCAGTTTGAGAAATTGTAACACATTTGTGATGTTGTTTCATTATCATATTACACTATTTTAAAATTTTGGGCTAAACTCTTCATTTGAGGATTTGTAAGACATTGTTAATGTTTTACTATGAGAGACGATATATTTATAATAATTTTTTTATAGTGATGTTATGTGGTAATGAATGTGTTTTTTTATTTATAAAGATTTAAGATTAATTGTAATGTGTTTTTTATTTATAACGATTATAAAATATCCAATTGAGTTTTTGTTTTAATCAGTTTTAAAAAAAAATTAAGATGAGAAAATATTGAATAAACTAAAGAGTAGAGAGAAACACACTTATGAAATATAAAACAAAACATTTTTTTTTAATAAATATAATGAAAATGAAAGAAACTATATTCTTATGATACAAAAGCAAACTTATAAGACATCTATATAATGATACATAATTTTTTGTAAGATATATAGAGTTTTTTTTTAGATGAAAGAGCACTAAGCTAAGAGAACAAGATGTACAAAAATGATTGTATATATTTATTAACAATATTTATGACTTTAAGTATGATATTCATATAGCTTATTAACACATAATTTAGAGGTAAGAATTATTGATTAAATTATTATTAGTAGCTCCCAGTCAAAATTCAATGGTCAAAACATGTGCACTCCTTCTCTAAAATACAAATTACATTTTGGAACAAAAATTAGGTAGGAATGGTCATAGATGCACATGATTGAAGTAGAATAACACTTTGAAATTAGGGAATTCAAAATCAAATACTCTATTTTTAAGGAAAATCAAATATACTCTATTTCTATGTAAACTTCAAAATCAAATCAAATAGACTTACATTTTTCAAGTCTACCATCTAGTACTTAGAAAGTGTCTAGTGTTTAGAACATGTTGAGGATGATGTACATTTTCAATATGAATATACAAAATCACATAGACTAACATTTTTAAAGTAATTTTACCATGTATCATTTTGAAAGTGTCTAGTACTTAGAAAGTGTCTAGTGTTTAGAACATGTTGAGGATGATGTACATTTTCAATATGAATATACAAAATCACATAGACTAACATTTTTAAAGTAATTTTACCATGTATCATTTTGAAAGTGTTGTAGTGTATCAATTTCACATCACATAAATTACTATATAGTGTGAAGTGTGAACTTTTGAAACCTAACATTTATTTTTGTTTCTCTAACGGTTCAATATAAATATAACTTTTCAATATAAATATATACAAAAATGTTTATCTTATTCATTTCGTTAGCTTTGGTTTCTTTATTTACACACAATTTAGAGGTAATAAGTATTGATTTAATTATTATTTATAGTTCTCAATCCAAATCCAATGGTCCAAGCATGTTCATTCCTCCTTTACAACAAAAATTTCATTTTAACACATGACATTTTATACCGCGCCAAACATTGACAAACATTGTTACTAACTTAAATCAACATAAATTCTTAAAAGACCATTAATATTTAATGCCAATTTATTCTAAAATAATTTACTTCAAGTGTCCTGCCACTCTTTTCTTCTCACAATTGTAAAAAAACTTCTAGGTTAGTTTGTAGTTTAGTGACATTTGTTTTTCAACCGAGAAGTGCTTTCATGGAGTTGTGCACTTATTCTAGGAAAGATATTGCTCTTCAGTTTAATTTATATATCTATTCAATTTTTCTTTGACATTTTATTGCACCTTTTGGGGCTGGGGCAATTGCTAGTTTATGCTATATGTTATATTATTATATGTTTTAATTTTATTATTGTATTTTTTTAAATTATTAAACCATTAACATATTAAATTATTTACATATGTATTTTTATGATATTATGTCACCACACAAAGCCCCAACTTTTATGTATGATAAATATTTTTTAATGTTTTGTTTTTTATTTTATATATATATATATATATATATCTTAATTTTCTTTTGTTAATTTTTCTATGTGTTTTATTTGTATTTTAGTTTTATTACTCCTTTTTATATTGTTTTTTTTTTTAAACTTTTATGTATGATAAATATTTTTTAATGTTTTGTTTTTTATTATATATATACATATATAAATAAATGTATGTTTTATTTATTTATTTATTTTTTTTATTTGTATTTTAGTTTTATTACTTGTTTTATATTGTTTAGTTTTTTTTTGTTTTTTTATTATTTATTTTATTAATTGTTTTTTCAAAATATTTTATTACGGTATTAAAGTATAATGCAAATTTTTTATTTTTTTTAGTATAATTTTTATTTTTTTATTTTAATTGTATTTCAATTTTTTTTGTTATTTAATTCTTTTTAAGGTGTTTTATATTTTTTTTAATGTTTTTTTAGTTTTTTTTGTGTTTGGTTTTTTAAATTTTTTTGCTATTTAATTGTATTTCATATGTTTTATATTCTTTTTGTATTTTAATTTTAGGAGTTTTGATTGAACGATGTCGGTTACTAGGTCACAGTTTTGAACAAGGTGTATTTTTTAACCTCCTAAAAAAATGTGGTTCTGGGAGTAACACCTTTTGGTTGAGAGGTTGATTTAGGGTTTTGACTGCAATCACATCGGTCGGGGTTTCAAAAAGTTGTAATTTTAGCTCTAAAAAAAGGGGGTGCTACCGGTAGCACTACTTTTCAAATCGAGGGTTGTTTTTAACACAAAAATATGATTTTTTATGGCTAGAGTTCTCATTTTGAGTATAAAGTTCTCGTCAAGTTGTATAACTTGTTTCTAGCCATATAAATCTACCATGCACACATATGAAGAGCTGCTTCACACAAGTATTAACTTTTGCACATCAACCAAAGTGAGGTATTTATAGAAGGGCCAATATGCCATATTTCTCAAATCCTCTAGCCCATGGCTACGATTCAACAACTCAAGAATTTGTGTCTTCATGAAGAACTTTCACTAAGTATTTACCTGGAGCAAAATCTAGGAGCTTCTTTCTATTAGCCAAGTCATGATCTGCATACTTAAGGTTCAACACTTTTCCTAGCATATCACCTTCCTTCTTTAATCCTTTCGGGATTTCCGGTGTTCGAAAAGTATACTTCACATCCTTGATCAACCTTACTGGTTTGGCATTCTACTCCCTGGGTGGGACATATGGTGGAAAAATAGACAACATGTTAGACGCCGAAGCCTCGGCCTCATGTCTTCCTTTGGTGTGGGCCTTCGTGTTCTTTGTGCATGCTGAATTTCTTGCTGGTGTGGGTGACCTTCGTGTCACTGAAAACACTACTGTTGCTACAATCTCTAGTTCTACCGAGCTCTGTGGTATTCCTGACTCCATGAATTCTTTGACAATTTCCTCAAGTGATTTCTTAGGCATAATCAGGCACACTCTTGCACAACACATTGGTTTCTTATTTTTGTTCTTCATAGCTCAATTTTTAACAACACTCGACAAACAATGACTTTGATCCTCATGCCTTTACAATTTTAAACCTCGACCATCCTGTATCGTCACTGCATTAACTATGGATTTAACGTATTTGACCAAATATCCCTTAGGATTTAACCAATCCGACATTTATTTTCCTTAACACCCCAATATATTTTCACAAAATCTCGTAGTGTCTTGCATTAAATGCAATTGTTCCATAATTGACCAACAATTTTGTAATTAATGCACCAGTTCATTACTTCCAATTGTTTTTGTATAACTCATCTATGACACAACTATGTGTGGTGAGAAAATCTCCCTACGGATAGGTAGATATCCCCTTGGGATTAGAAAAGGTCCCTAGATTCCTACCCAAGACAGAGAGGAAACAAATAGACACTATAGTCCTCTTAGATCTAGCTCACACATTAGCTAACAAGCTATGGAAAGACAAAGAAAGTAGATGGCATACCTTACTTTGATGGTTGTCCTTACTGCTCCTAAGTTGCTCCAGCTCCAGCCTTTGATTATGGACTTATGAACCTGTTCACAAAGGAAAGAAAACACCTTCTCCAAAGAAATATATGTATAAACAAAGATATAACTATAAAAACATAGACAATTTTATGAATTCATCATTAAAGACATGAAAATGAGAGGAATAGGCTAAGTTATATTAATGATAAGAAATCCAAAAGAAGCCGATTACAATGTTATACCTTGATGTCCAAAGTAGAAGCACCTCCTTCCAAGCTCTCGAACATCACCCTTGCAAGACTCATAGGATCATAATTTTAGTGCTTCCAAGATCACCCCTACCTAGCTCATGGATGGCTTTCTTTAAGTAGGATTTGGGAGGCCAACCACTAAGAGGAGATTATGGATCTAAGTGAGGAAGATGTGGATCAAGGATCTAGACCATGCCAAGGAGGGAATGTGAGATGGGATTCGAAGGGGGAGCTCATCCCATGAAAATATCCTCAAAATCCAAGATCCAAAATCTAGGGATAATGGCTATTTAGGGATTTCCGTGCCCCCATAACTGAGAAAAACGCGAAAATGTTGTAATTTTCGCGCCCCCATAGGCATGAAAAACACAAAAATAAGGAATTTCTGCGCCTTGCACAATTAGCAGGGCGTGAAAATATCTCTAAAAGGCCCATAAGTGGGTTAGGTCAAGTGGTTTTCGATCCCTAAGTTGTTGGATTTGCTTCCAAGTGTGACTAGGGAAGGAACCAACATTATGGCAAAGGGTCCTAACATCCCTAGGAGGCACAAACATCATGTTTCTCATGGTGATATGACATGAAGACTCTCAATAGTACACAGTGTGAAAATTTGAGGTATAACAGATGCCCCCTAAAGTGTGAGGCCAAAATAAATCTGATGGCTGAAACACTTTACTAATAATAAGTCTGCAAGGATATATGAAGGAGAACTGGAGAAGAGTTGCAAGAGAATATCAACAATATGTCTAATGACCCCGAGGCGGGCATACCCTTGCTCGGAACAACTGAATCAAAGCATGGCTGCCGACCAATACATCGCAGATCCATGATCGTACTGACTCAACAATGACTGGAGACAAATCATGGTTAGTAGACTACAAGCGTAGATCCATGATAAGACAATGAAACAAACACGACCAATACAAGAGTGGATCTGTGTGACAGTACATGAATAAGGTCACCAACATAATTTCCATGTGGGAACCTACTCAAAAATCGCCATCGCAACCTGGATGTGAAAATAAATATCAAAACTATCTAGGGTCTTCTACTCGATCCCAAATCGATACGAATCTAACCATGTGATTACAAGGTGTTGAAGTCGAACATGGTAGAAACCACTTGATTACTGGTCAATGATGTGATCGTTAACAAGTACTAGGGAAATCACCAATGATGACAATGAATCCCAAGGTATCATAGTACATCTCGATGAAATGTGAATAGATGATTTGACGTCGAACATCCGCGAGATCATTCGATCAGAGGTCAGTGATGAAAACCCACTGTTGAATATGAGGAAACATGCCATTGAGGCATGCAGGTACCATGGTATTAAGGTTGGTTTCTAATCCTAATCCATGGATAATGAGTTGAAGTCGACAGGAATATGCTTGTCGAAGAAGGGCCATGATGAATCCCACATCATCGACACGAAAGCGACATAGGAAAGTGATGTGAAGTAATGAAATATATGAGTATTGACTGACACAAGGATGCAAAGGCTGAAAAATATTGCAGAGGCTGACTAAGGTAAACTTCCCTTGAACATGGAATGGCATGAAAATAATGACTTGACAACGTTGACTCAATGAGGAAAAGACCAAGACATAATGCAATGATGACTGAGGCATTCTTCAGGTGACTTGAAGGAGCATGATGACTCATAGAATTGGCATGAATCAGAGATACGCAGATTACCTAACTGTATGATGAGACGCAAACAGGTGCCATGTTCAAGGGAGACACAAGACGCCCTAAAGCTTTCTAAAACAAAATTAACTTATTTCTCCCTAACCCGTATCATGCTTGATTAGTACCTCTTTATTTTTTTAAACGATATTGAAGAGGATAAAGATGCTTGGTATACCTCATCCTTCGAACGAGTCCAATATCACATGTTTTACTAACTTGAGAAAGGAGGCATTCGGTCCCAAAAGGGTCCTTCGATGTTTAATGTTACGAGTCCAAGGGAGGAAAACTCGATGATTTTTCATGTTTAGAGAGTCTAAAATAATCCAAAGAAGACTCCAAAAAGGCCTTTTTCATAAAAGTTAGTCTCCTCACCCAAAAAAGGATAAAATAATGTGAGAGAGAACTCTTCTAATCACGATTGACTAGAGTGTTCTTTTTTCGTAAATAGTCTAAATGGTCTGAAAAGGGGAAAAACTATCACTGGATAGACATCCTTTCAAATATTTTTATGTCGTCAAAGAAACAAGTTCACTCAACAATCTTTTCCTATTTTGGGAGTATGAAAAGAGCTTAAAGAGGACTCCATGTACAAATTTGTCATGGTTGGTGATCGAGTACGACAAAGGAAAAATTAAACTCGGTACAGTTCCTTTTCCGTAAGTAGTCTAGCGAGGCTGGATAAAGTGATAAATCTATACTCGTTAGACACACCTTTTTACTTAATTTTTAATGAGAACGTCAATGGTATCAAAAGCACTCGAGATCTTTTTCATGTTTAAATCCAGAGTACGAAAAAGGAAAAAGTAAGCTCAAACCACTTTTCATATTTTTAACTAGAGCACGAAAAAGCGAAAAGTAAGCTTAACACCTCTTACTATTTTTAACGAGCTCTAAGAAAGGTTGGAAGAATGCTCGTGGTATCTGCTTCATTTTTATACGAGCTTGCAACAGAAAATAAACTATGCGCTGATGATGGTTTCATTTTTTAGCGAGCTTGAAGTTGAAACTAAACTATACTCGAAATGAGGTCCATTGATGGGTTACTTCCCAACATAATGTCTAGTTGTTGGAATGTTTTCCCCAGCATAAGAAGATGATGGCTAACCTCTAGTATGATGTTCATAGGATGGAGACATGCCCCCCAAGCTTTGTTTCATATGCCTACTCTTCTTCTTCACCCAATTAAAGTCCTGGCTACTAATAGGAAAAGGTTCACTGGAGGGATAGGAAAAATGAGGATTAAGTGACACAGAAAGATGAAATGAAGGTTCAAGTGCTAAATATTGTGGGAGATTCAACTCAAAGGGAGAGGAATCTATTTCATTTTTTAACGAGCTCGAAAAAGAAAGGGAACTATGTTCATGATGACTTAATTAATTTTTTAATGAGCTTAAAACAAAATGAAACTATGCTCAAAGTGGCCCATTTAATTTTTAACGAGCTTAAAACGGAATGAAACTATGCTCAAAGTAGCCCATTTCATTTTTTAAGGAGATTAAAACATAATACAACTATGCTCGAAGTTGGGTTTCATTTTTACACAAGATTGAAACTGAAAGTAAACTATGCTTTTAGGGTCCTGTTTCATTTCTTAATGATCTTAAAACATAATAAAACTATGCTCAAAATGATGGTTGGTTTGTTTTTTACACAAGCTTAAAACCAAAAGTAAACTATGCTTGAGATTGGTTCCTACCAACATGATGTACAAAGGTTGGTAGTTTTCCCCCATCATAAGAATCCAATGGTCTTAAATCCAACATGATGTCTAGAGGATGGAAACAAGTCCCTCTAAGCTTCTTCCATGAAGGAAATAAGTCATCGGTTCGCTAGAAACTCAACTCCGGTGTGATGTCTAGAGTCGAGAGACACAATTGACGACGGGGGAGGAACCACTAAGACATGCAGAACATTCATGGAAGTCTGGTTGCTAGTAGTCATACAATGATTAGGTTTAACAAAGGAAAACTGGTCGATGGTCACTATGTTTCCATGATGAGGAAAATACATCACTTGAAAGAGTGTGGACAATACAGTTTTCATGGCGTAGACATAATCTCTCCCAAGAAGAAGATTAAAATCTAAGGGACCATGGAATACCATAACATCAATGTAGATAGTTTTCCCTCCTAAGGTAATATGTAACTGAGGAAGGATCTCTAAAGGTCTGGTAAATGCGGCAGAAAACTAGGACGCGAGATCCATATTGAATAAGATATATATATTTGAATTGATAAGATAAAAGATGATTTACAATAGCTCGCCTTTTATAAGGTTTGAGCATCCTTTAGAAGGGTTACGTCCCTTCAATTAAACTAATTACTAATTTACTTGATTAATTAAATACAATATTTTATATTCATAGCATTGCCTTCCCCTTTTGGAAAGCTTTGTCCTCAAAGCTTGAGTATTCTCCTAATGTCGTCATTCATTCAGATTCAGTGTCGGTATTAGAATCGGACGCAATTTCTTGTGTAGAGACTTGCACTTCCTTTCCATTGATGATTTTGCACTGTATTGTCTGATTGTTCCTACATTTATGGCCTGGGATCCAATCATCACCGCATCGACGACATATGTTTTTCTTCTTCTTTCTATTATCCAAGTAACTGTTAGATGGCTTTGATCTATTTTCCATTTCATAGGCATATGATTGAGCTTTGTGGCATTGATGGCCGGGTGACCACGTATCCTCACAGTACCTACATTGTGTCTCTTTTTCCTATCGATAATGGTTGTCGCCTCTTGTTTTTATTCCTTCCAGTTTGCGTTCTGCGGCTTTTGCTTTATGTCTTGCTACCTCTACGTTAGGTATGTCATGTAACTTTAACTCTTTTTGGAGGTACGGTTTAAGACCTCCTAAATAGGTTTCGAGTCTTTGCTTGTCAGACAACCCAAATACTCGTGTCGACAAGGATTCCCACTGATGTGTGAATTCCTCAACACTTCCAACTTGTTGTAATCTCGTAAGTTTACTGAAAAACTCATCTTCCTTGATTCCTTGAAACCTATTAAAAAAATCATTTTTGAACAAGTTCCAGGTGTAGGAAAAATTGTCTCTTTTCCACCAAAGGTACCAATTATAGGCATACCCTTCCATATGCATTGATGCATATTTCACCTTCTCCTCATTAGATTGAATATTGTAAATGTCGAAGTATTCTTCTGCCTTGTTTAACCAAGCAACACATTGGTCTTCACTTCCATTGTATTTCGACAACTCTATTTTTGCCTTAGGTGGGTACACTATGTAAGGGTGATATTGATTCCCTCTTGCTTTATGTTTTGATGGTGGATCGGAACTACTGGATGACGTAAGTGACATATTTGAACTGCTTCGTTGTTGGCGGTGATTTTTATCTTTTTTATTCTCTACTATCTTACTGATAGCTTCTATTTGGCTGTTTAATCGTGCCTCCATCTCTGGCAATACTTTTGTTTCTATCTCTTGCTTAAGCGTCGCATTGTTAATCTTTATTTCTTTTTGCAATTCTTCTTGATTCTTGGCAAGTGCTTCCTGTGTGACAATATGAGATGAGGCATCTAGCACATCTGGACTACTGACTTGGTCTGTCTTAGGCGTTAGTCTTTGTAACATCTCCATTAATATATTATGGTTCTGCGTCAAGGTGCTCAAGTTCTGGGTTATGGTGTTTATGTTTTGAGTCATAACACTCATTTTGTCATCCCAGTCTTTTTGTTTTTCGTTTAGAGTGTCAAATTTTTCACTCAGCCTTCTTTCTAGTACCAGAACAACTTCATCTTTGATTTCTTTTTTAAGCACGGCATTGTTATTTTTCATCTCTTCCTTAAAATCTTCTTGAAACACTTTCTCAAGTTTGTCCATTCTGGAGTTTAGACCTTCGACGATTTTTAAATCTCTAATTTGGTCTTTTTCTAATTTTTCTAGTCGGTCTCGTAACTCAACCATTTTTCTTGACCGGGTGTGGGGAGGTGAATATTTGGAATCGATTTTGGTGTTTAGGATAAGAGTTAGGGAAGGAATAAAATAATAATAAATATTATTAAATTATAATAATAATTTATTGTATATTAAAATAATAATACAATAATTATTATTTAAATTATAATAATTTTATTATGTATGAAAAAATATAATAATAAAAAATGTATTATTAATATTTTTGTGTTTTGAATGTATGCAGGTCTTGGGAATGGCGGAAAGTGATAGTGGGGAGGCGGCGGTGGAAGAATGCGGAGGGGAATGGAGAGAGCTTAGCGAGGGAGGAAATGGGGCAGGTGTGGCGTGGACGGTGTGCTGGAGTGGGCGTGGAGGGGTGTGCTGGGCGAGTAGGCGGGAGCGTGGATGCGGTGGGAGAGGACGAGGGTTTGGGAGAGGTGCGCGAGTAGGCAGAGAAGAGGAGGGCTGGAGCGGAGGCGTGAGGAAGAAAGGCGCAGAGAGTGTGCGTGCAGGGAAAAGCTAGCGCGGAAGGAGTGGAGGACGGATGTGAGGGAGAGCGGGGGTGGAAAGGTGGACGGGAAAACAGGCGAAGGAGCGCGCGGGAGTCGCAGCAGGGGAGCTGGTGGGCGTGGGCGTGGGCGTGGGCGTGAAGCTGGCAGGAAAGTATGCAGGGAGACGGGGAGGAAGGAGGAGCTGGGCGTGGGCGTGGTGGAGGGAGGGTGGAATGAGGAGGGGAGAGCTGCGCGGGATAGGGATATGGTGTGCAGGGATCTGCGGGAAGGTCGAGGCGGAGGGGAGGACGAGGGTTTGGAGGTGGTGTGGAGGGTGGAATGAGGAGCCGAATCCGAGCTCGCTGGAGGAGTTGAGGAGCCGAGTCCGAGCTCACTTGAGGAGGAGCGAGTCCGCTCTGAGTGTGAGCCGAATCCGAGCTCAAGTGGAGGAGCGTTCCGCTCTGATACCAAATGCGGCAGAAAACTAGGACGCGAGATCCATATTGAATAAGATATATATATTTGAATTGATAAGATAAAAGATGATTTACAATAGCTCGCCTTTTATAAGGTTTGAGCATCCTTTAGAAGGGTTACGTCCCTTCAATTAAACTAATTACTAATTTACTTGATTAATTAAATACAATATTTTATATTCATAGCATAGGCCTTCTATTAAAAGCCAATATTTGATCAGTTAGTGGAACAAGCTGAGGAGATCCTAAGGCTTTCCAAGCAGTTGAGGATAAAATACTAACATAATCTCCTTCATCAACTATAGTGTGAAATATTTCCTTATCAAAAACTCCTACAAATATATGAAAAGTGACACTCGAAGGAAGACAAGATTCCGTTAGATCATTCCAATCAAAGGAAATGACCTCAGTACTTCGGGGGGCTCCGTCTAAATGGTAAAATTCCCCCTTTTCCAGAATAATATGAACTGATGAAGAAAACATCAGTGGTTTTTAGTTCACTATCAACTGGAAGAGGAGGACAAGACGAAGATTGTGTCATGGTGACTACTTCAGTCTTGAAATTTTCCAATGAAAGAGTGGGATTGAGTGGAGATGACATCGACTCAAATCCTTCAACTTCACCTGTTAGCACCTATATATTTTCCTACAATATGAAGTTGAATGGAAGGAATGGAGAGTCAAAATGTACCTGGTATTGAAACCAAGATATCCTCCATGCTCCACTGCTAGATGCTATGGTAAAGGGTTAATGGTCTAAGGAGAACCAGAGGTGCAAAGGATGAAAACATGTTGGATTATATGCAAAAATAAACAAGAAATACACTTTATAGCCTATAGTCTGTCGGTCAAGTCATGGAGAGCTAAACATCACATCAATCTACGTCGTAGATTTGGCACAGAGATCATATCCATGGTCCTGCGTGTAATACTGCACAGCCAAGTTGCGAGGGAGTTAAGAAAGGAGTAGATGTGATGAGGTTTCTCCACCGACCAGGTGTCAGCAGGAGACGTCATTGCACGAAGACAGATCAAAGGGCGGTATGTAAGAGCAGGTGCATGCGATGGTGTGATTTGGGGGAAAGATCCACGGTTTCATAATGTAAAGGGATACACATCAACGGCTCTCGCAGCAACTCGCATAGAGAAGTAGTGCACCGGATAAGAAAGGGATGGATGCGATGATATTTTTTTTCCTACCAGATATCAGTTTCAGAACCCATCGCATAGAAGAGGAAAATCATGGTAGGGACCATTTGGATGCATGCGAGGCTGTCTTATGGAGAAATGTGGCCAAAAAGAATGGCATGGATGGAAAGTTAAACTAGATCCGACGGCAAGGAGGACTCGGCGGTCAAATCAAGAGATAAAGGGGCAACTGATCTGACGATAGCAAAGAGGCACATGAGAAAACCAATGGCGGAGATCAAAGGATAGCAAGTGAAGATGAGTCGGGGTTATGTTGGCACGATTATATATATAAGAAAACAACCGCGAGGGTTGACATTTCTTCTTGAATATTTTCAAAGTTTGGTGGTCCCTCGGTGTGTGGTAGACGGCGAAGGCGACAGAACTTCCAGAAACCTGCTCAAAGCTTCTAAACCGATAGGTAGGGCCTTATAACCGTCCTCTCTCTTGAAAGTTGAATTTTTAAAGTCATAAAATTGGAGAGGAACAGGCTTCTACCAGCCATAAATCTAGGGTTGCCCTGGAAGATAGGGACGCAGACGTATTCGACCCACACCTTCGGCTCTCTATCCCAGAAATTAAAACAAAGTTAGATGCTCTGCATGAGTAGGGTTTGGACATACACAGGGTTTTTAGGTCGTCCTTTATTTACTTTTTCTTAGACCAGGTACCCTCTTTCCCCGAGTTTGTAACATGGTGCTCTGTGAATTATTCCGAATCCACAAGGATGATCATGGATGCCTCCAGGTCTAAAGTGGTCTGTGTTTTAGATGCGTCAGTTGTAAGAAATTAATTTTTTATCCCCGAGCCGCAATACCAGGAGTCGGAAAGCTTTTCAGAAGAGTCGGTGGTCGATCTATTCCACCAAATTTCCCCAGAAAGCCTCGAACTTTCCTAGCCACATGCTTACCCCATTCCGAAGTTGCCGAAAAGCCGTACCCCTTGGACATCAACCTTTTTGATGACGATTCCCAGTTGGTCTTCTCACTGTTGGCTCAATTCTTAGGTTTAGATACCGATCTATGGGTAACAGAGGTCCAACTTAGTTTACTCTTTAGGATTAGTATTTGTTTAGCAAGGTTCGACACAGGACTCATCCCTCCTCTGAAGTTTGATGAATTTTTTGGCTAATAGAATGCATGTATAGTTGGAAAATTTCCCAAATACTAGGTTTTTCAGATATCAGACGGAACTCATGAAGATGATCATGTATAGTGACACGGAAAGCCAACATTTTCACCCTTTGCTCGAGACAAATGCTTGGTTGGACAATGTGTTTGAGTATTTCAATTATGTTTTACCCCCAGTGTACAAAGTCATTTTTGAGGAGGGACTGCCAAGAGTGCTGCCCGGGATGAAGTCCATGATGCAGTTAAAAGATGAAATAGCCATTGGAGACTGGTTTCTTTCGAAGGATACTATAGTCATTCGGTTGTATGGCTTTGTGAAGGAACCCTATATCTTGTCTGCCTTTCTGACATTAAGAACCTTTGCCCTGGAATTTATCAAGAAAAAATTGAGTTTAGAAGAGGCACTGTTCCTACAATTCAAAAAGGGCACTGATATAAAGTATCCTTGGAAGGTTGGCCCTTTTATTGTAGAGAGCAAGAAAGCTTTACCAGAGATAGAAGAAATGATAAGACTCCTAGGATTCGAAAAAGACATAGCTATTGAATATGATCCCCTGCACGTTATTACCAGAAGAAGGAAGGAGTGCAATATGAGCGCCTTCAAACACAAGGAGACAGAAAAGCCACTCAGGAGATGGAACCTGCTACAATGGGAGTCCGAGGCAGAAATAGTACCAGATTTGTAGGAAAGGGACCCCGAAACATCTGATGTAAAATGAGTACTGAACAGGTGCCGAAAACTGGAGAAGTGGGCCGCAAAAGAGATCTCGAGGAAATACAGGATATGGATACTGAGATGGGTGGTGAAGATAAACGACCTAGGATGATAACACCAGTTGACGTGTTTGATGGAAATACTCAGGTCGAGTCATTGATTCCCCTTGATGGAGAAGAGTTGGTTGATGGGACACCTATGGAAGAGCTGACTGTCAGGATGAATAATGAGAAAGCCGAAAATGAGGGGTCCCCAATCCCTGATGTTCAAATAAAACAATACAAGTTTTAGGATGTTGAAGAAGGTGAAAGAAGTGGTAGATTCCAGTCTAAAGCTGATCTGTATGAGCAGTATAAGCAAACTAGACAAGCCTCAGCACAAAATCTGTTTGACCTAATGTCAAGAGCTGGCAGTTTGTCCAAAACTAAGACCTCCTTAATAGCCAGTAGAGATGAAAAGCACAACACTTTAAATCTGGCCATATCAACTGATGCAGAAGTAAAAGAGATGAAGCTCAGGTGGGATACAATACCAGTCCCTGACACGATACATTTTCACCAGCAGATTGGTGATCTCATCCATGTTGATCTTGCGAAATCTACACTAAAAGGTGATAACTTGGAAGTTGCTGTAAAGAAATTGACAAATCAGCTAAAATAGGAAAAGAGTGAGAACCGAGCCCTTTAGCAACTCGTAAAAAGATTGCAAATTGAACTTGTTGGAGTTGACAGGGGAGGGAAAGCCATGAAGCAGTTGCTGGCTGATAAAGAAAAGTTAATTTCAAGTCTGCAGAAAAAGGCTAAAGTCCCTAACATCGAGCTAATCCAGGCCCCTGAGGAAACCAGATTTGAAATACAAAAGGAGGCCTTATCTAAAGAATTGGATGGTTGTAAAGTAGAAATGGTGAAGCTTCCTGGGGAAAAAGACAGTTGGAAAAGGGAGAAAACTAGCCTAGAAAAGCAACTTGAAGACCTAAAAAGTAACTTGTCCAGTCTGGACATGAAGCCGAGCAATGTAAGTGAAGGTGCTGATGAAGACAGTACTAATGATCTGGCATAGGATATGTCACACGTCAGTCTGAAGGACAATGAGATTAGGGAGTTAAGAGAAAGAGTGTGGAAAGTAGAAGAGGAAAACAAGAAGCAAGAGGAGGAGATAAATGGCCTCTGGGAAAAGCAGAAAGAGTCAATTGAACAGAATAAAAAACTCATTCGCCAAGTAGCAAGACAAGATGCTATGCAAGGGTGTAGACATTTGGTATGGGATAAGATATATAAAGAGGCTGAGATTTTTTGGCCTTACCTAGAATTCATAAGAGTCAAGGAAAAAATGATCAGTGATGCTTGGGTGGTATGTGTAGCCACGAGAGAAGACTTGACCCAAAAACCCAAAGAAACAACATTAAGTGTTGTGGCCTTTTTAAATGACTTGTCAGAAGAAGAAAGGGTCCGATTAAACATTGGAAACCAGATCATTACAATCGTCGCGACTCGAAGAATTTTGAGGAAGTATGCTCAGGTGGAAAGCGTGGAGGCCAAAGCAGAAGACACGAGGAAGGAGGTAGCATATTTCAAGAGTTCATTTGGTAAGTTAAATAAAATGGGACTGCCGTCTTTTTGGGATGACAATTTAGAGCTGCTCTCCAAAAGTGCCTACAAAAATAAGATCTTGGCTATAAGGATGGATCATTTGAAGTTCAAACACATGGAGTAGTTGCTCATAGGTAAAACGTTATTGGAAAAGATCCAAGATGACTTTGAAATCCTGAACAGGTTAATTGCCATTGGCGAAAGGCTTCTGCCAGCTTCCTATTCTGACCACATTGAAATCCGGGTAATGGTGAAGGAAATGACAGATTACGATCTCCGTTCAGCTAAACGCTGGGTTGCTGTGCATGCATATGCCAATATGAGATGCGCTCTCCATCACCTGCACTAACTGTCTAAGTTTTTTATAAGTTGTCAAGTATTTGTTTAAAAGGTCCGAAAGACATATAAGACATTTTTAATTTTTGATATAATTTATAATATTCTTTGAGGGGGCTAAATGGATAGCCAGCTAGAACTTTTATCTTTACTATGTTTGTTTTTTCTGTAAGATTAATTCCATACTATGATAATATCGGCAATTGTAAGAAATAGTTAGACCAGCTCTACCTGTTTCTGTTTTAAAGCAGTTATGACAAACAAAATTTGATGAAGTGTCATTCTGTTGCAAAACATATTGGTTTAGAGGAGCCGATCCTAGAGCTCCAAGAGATCTATAAATATGTTTGTAATCGAAGGCACAAGGGTTGAAAATCTAATGTTGAAAGCTTTTGGTAATTTTGAGGATTAGTTTGTAAGACATCTTTTGAGCCGTTTTAATAAAGTTTGCAGAGCTGAAGCCTGCATTTTGATAGGGATTCCTGTGTAATTGGTCTGGTAGTCTGTATTTTCTCTCTTCCCAGGTGAAATTGTATTTTCTCTCTTCGTAATCCCATTATGTGTTATTTCCTTCATGCTTGGATCAAGGTAATGATTAAGTAGAATTCATAGAAATTATGCTCTGCTTAGTCTTTTCCAAGTATTTCACCAACATATCCTACTAAAGTTGATGTAGGATTCATCTTGGTATGCCTTACATTGATGGACTGTTTCTTTCCTCTTCTATTCCACAAAATTAAATTCTCTTTGACTACTAGCTGCTTACTACCTTACCCTTGTGAATGCGTTTGCAGAATCTTTGTGAATGATGTTTCATAGTTTGTTAAAGGTGACTCCATTTTCCAAACTAAATCCCACACGTTTTTAACCAAACAATGCGTGAATCATTTTTATTTCCAAACAGAAAACTGATCTTTTGTATAATTGTTGTAATTGAATATCTTGGCTGTGAATGCTGGTATTTCTTTTTCATTGTTGACAATCTTGATTATTCCAGTATTTTCGCGAGATTTTAGAGAGAGCCCTCTCTGTCTTTGTTGGGTCAGTAGCATAGGCCAAAGATTGGTTAGTGGTTACCCAGAATTACCCTCTTTCAGCCTTGGGGGTCAATTTCAGTGTTAACATCACCCTTCAAAGGAAAACCGGATGAACTATCTGTTCTCCACTCATTGAGGAAAGAATGGGATCGACCGAGGATGGAGTAGGATCGACTACTTTATCAACCAATGAGGGGTCAAGGGACAACTTACAATATCCAGTTGGAAGGTGATTATGGGATACATAAATGTCTTCCAACAATTGTGAAGCTTCATCCATACGATGACATAGGTAAGTAAGGTGCATATCCTTGCATAACAAACAAGGGTTATTGACTTTACATTTCCGACCCATAACCATAGAGTCACTGGTTGATGGGGTATCATCATTATGATGTCCAAAGATTGATGATGTAGGTTGTTTGGATTTTTTAGACCACTCTTCTAATACTTTGGAAAGACCAGGAGAATCATTAAGAAGGTGATCCCCCCTACAAAGCATGCAAGGGAACTTGGGTTTTCTAGGTGTTGGACTAGAAAGAGCATTGTTAGGGGTAGCCTGTTGATGTTGTGTCTCTTTATTCTTTTTCTTCTTCTTAACCTTCATTTTCTTCTTCTTCTTAACCTTCCTTTTCTTCTTCTTCTTATCCTCTTGATTAATAGCACTACTGCTTTTATCAGGCAAGGAAGAAGAAACAAAAGAAGATACATTCAATGAAGAAGACAAAGGATCAATTTGGGATTGATGCTCTCATGATGGAGAGTTAACATTTGAAGCATTAGGTGCATTAGGGATCACTGGATTGGAGAATAACCATACTGGTAACCCTATAGACAAACCGAGAAGATTCAAAGTAGCAATAAAGGGAGGACCAATATGTCCAAATGGAGGGAAAGCAAAAGGTACACCTTGAAAAGGGGCCTCCTGATTGGTAGTCCCGGAAGAGTTTTCCATGTCTAAAATCTCTAAGAACCTCTGAATTACCACACAAATCAAACACTAATCAATTATAAAAGCAACAAGAAGTCTGTGAAAGGGATGGATAAATAAGCCATATTTTGACAGGATTATCAACTTGTCACAACTCGTGATATACTGTAGGGTCCAATAGTTATACTCGGCCCAATATTTCAGAATACTAAACAGGGAGGATTGGGACTGTACCCCTGACCGTATAACCCGACTACCTAGCAGTACATGCATAGTAATCTCCCCGAGTGTTGTTCTCGCTGTATTGCTACAATAAGATGACCAATAGGTTTACTCGGATAGTTCCAGGATGCTAAAGGGGTCTCCCAATATACGCAAGGTACATGGGAGCTCAAATCTGTAGTAGTGTTGTCTAATGCACAATCGTACGAAATGGGCCTTCATATATACCGTTGAGTACATGAAGTACCTTTCTATATACCCGAAGGTACGTGAAAGGCCATTCGATATACCAACAAGTACGTGGAAGAACCACACAGACCCTAGAATGCAGTGCAGGAAAATAATGACAGCTCCTATGCTTTAAGACATCAGAACATGTCTCTAACCTATCATTTAAGTTGCTAAAGATTTTAACTTAACTAGCGCTTGATTTGATCTTATGCGGTTAAGTGGATGCACGATGTGTAGACTTTTAAAGGAAACAAAATGCACCACTATTCTAAATGAAATGCAAATCTTTCATTTTTTCAATGAAAACTAGCTAAAAAAAGAGTAAGACGTTATTTTTCCCAAATGTACAACCCAATGCAAATGAAATTTTAGCTTTTTAATGAATGATAACCAATCATGTAAAACCATACCCAAACTATCCTAAGGTGAAAAAAATAGATCTTTCTATCAATAACAAATGCAAAAATTCTAATTCATTTCCAATCTTTTTACACTTAAAAAAGACACATCTAAGCTATGGGAAAGAAAGATTCAGTACACGTTTCCAATCAAATGAAATGCAAAGAAAAACATCCAATATATTTTTGTAACTCAAATGCACAAGAACATGAAACAATATTTTATTCTTCTCATGAAGGTAAGACCAAGAATGTCAAATGATCAAACCAATACAAGAAGGATATTTATGTTTTTTAAGCTTGTAAATCTAGAAAAGAGAGACAAAAAGAAGCTTTTCTTTGAACAAATGTGGAAACAAAGAATCAATCTACTCCAATAACCAATAAATAGCTAAAGATGCAAAGGAAACAAAGTGAAAAACCCAAGAAATATGACTTGGAGAGACAAGGATGTCCCAAGTCTTTCAAAGCCAATTAAAGGAATCCAAACGACACAAAATATCCCAAGAGGTTGAAAAAACCTTAATATGGGTCAAAGGGACTGTAGGATACACGATCATTGGACCCCCTCGGCCATGAGGGGGTATTTTTTTTCAAATTTGATGTTTATTTTAATCAAATATAGTGCAAAAAATTCCTAAAAATGCATACAAACATGCACTCAAACTTTGGATACGAGAGCACTTACAACTCTTAACAAATAGCAAGAGGTCAGACAAATATCCTTGAACCAACAGACTGTTGATGTATATGTAACTTCGGAATGTATTTCATATATGTATATTATACTCCTATAGAGATGGTATTATTCCTCTATATGGAAGTTTTTGTATTCCTATAGAGATGTTATTATTCCTCTATATGGAAGTGTCGTCATTTATATTGTAAGTGTCGTAACTTATACTTGATGGGTTATTAGACTACCTTGTTGGGTTCGGCCCTGTATAAGTCATGTGGGTCGAAGAGTTATTAGACCACCCTATTGGGGGTCGGCCATGTGGGTCAAAGGGTTATTAGATCACCCTATTGGGTGTCGGCCCAGTCAACATTATGTTATGTGGTTAAGTTAAGGCCGACCTAGTAAAGGTTATTAGGCAAGTCAAGTCAAGTATAAATAGAGTGTGGGAGGCACTCTATTTCATCATTCTATTCTCTCTCACACTCTTGGGAGAGTGGCACACTTGTGGAGGAGGAGAAGCTGCTGCTAGGATATATCTATCTCTTATGCTTGGGTTGTATCATTGCTCTATCTATCTCTGAGGAAGTTATTGGGGTTTTTCACCTTTATGGTTTTCCCCAAGTAAACTCTGTGTCTCTTGTGTGCTTGCATTTTTGTATCCATAATTGATATGTTGTAGATATGCTGTACATGTTGTTCTCTCAGTTAAGATCCTAGATTAGATTGAAGGAAATTTTGAAAAATTAATATGGTATCAGAGCTAGCCTGAAAGAAGGCATGGTATGGCATGTATGACACTTGTTGCAATTGTGAAGCTAGGGCTTGATATAGCAAAAACCATTCATCGCAGAACTTTCGCTATAAATACATTTTGGCTAGGTTTCAAGGTCTGAAAATCCTACAGGATGAAGCAAAGATCCCCATGTAGATTGTGTCCAAAGGAAAACCTTTAATTCGTTGTACTTTGTGATTTATAATCTGTACAATATAGGGTTTCTGCCTCTTCCAGATCTCAGTCATAAACAGGTGACCTTGGAAAAAAGGTCATAACTTGAGCTAGGAAGCTCCAAATGAAATTTAGTAAAAAGTGATAGGTAGTTAAAAGACTGTACTTTCTCAGGTAATGTTTTCAGAGCCCGAAACTGAACCAATGACACGTGGCACGCTGTACAAGTTCGATCTTCTATTTTATCCCATAAACAGGTCATGTTGCGACACTTGGCATAAATCTCTCTTAGAGAATCCATTTGAGGTTAGAATTGTGGGGTTGGAAAGATGACAGGACGGGATATCACAGAAAATGTTTTCAGACCCTATGGATCTAAAAGGTCAAAGTTACACCAGAAACAACCAGGTACATATTTCTGTCAAAACAGAATTATTTTTTAGCACCTTCATTCATGGCTTCCGGAATTTAGGGTTTCATAGAAAGTTGGAATTTTTGTAATCGAAGACTACGACTGAATTCTAATCATCAAAATAGAAATTTAGAGACCAAGATCAGAATTTTTGGTTAGGCAGAAGGCCAGGCTTGATCAGACCCTAGTTCAGGACTTTGATCAGAAAAGTGAAAAATTAGGGCTTCTACAAAAATGGAAATTTTTGAAATCTGTGACCATGGCTGGAAGCTCCTCAGAAAAATAGAAGCTTAGAGCTTTGGATTGAACCTTTTGATTGGGAAAAATGGTGGGCTTTATCAAACCCTATTTCGAGGTCATGTTTAGTGAATCCAAAAGTTTCAAAGGCAAATTTGAGGGGT
This sequence comes from Larix kaempferi, assembly GCA_027924585.1. NCBI lineage: Eukaryota > Viridiplantae > Streptophyta > Pinopsida > Pinales > Pinaceae > Larix > Larix kaempferi. The sequence goes on along the minus strand of BSBM01001943.1, from coordinate 314,556 downwards.
GAAACTTTGCAGTTTTCAAATTCTGAGTATACCAGCATGATCAGCTCGTCAAGGCACATATTTCTATCCTTTCGAAAGTTTGAAATTCAAAGTTTGAATTTTTAGGGTTTCTCTGACAAACCCTAATCCAACTCCAGATCCAGTTCCTGCAAATCAAGTGGATTGGGTTAATCTTAGAAGAGAATGGATTGGTTACCTGCATAAGTGAAGAAGTTCCTGTTTCAGAGGGAGATGAGGCTAAGGCCTTACATAAGAAGATTACAAGCAATCTCGACAGGTATGACTCATCCAGGTATGTTTCGAGATTTGTTCATGATTAAGTTTATGGTATGTTTGTCTTCATGTTATTACGGTTAAATTTAAACTTGTCGTATCACCTTAATAAAATTATGAATGCATGATAGAAGATATTCATTGATTAGGGTGTTAACACTTATGATTGTACTAATGCATTATCGTGTTGTATGAGGTTTATGTTGTCCGCTAACATGAAAGGTACACCAAGAAAGACAAATCATGTTCTAGTTCAAGAACATATGATCATGATGACATGAAGACAAAGATTCATCCATTGTCATGGATCACTTAAAAGATCTACTTACGAGGTATGTATAACTTGGTTCTATAATGGTTAACCTATGAGATATGTATGTTACTAGCACAAGCCATTGAAGAGAACAAGAAGACATCATGTGGGTATGTTAGACATAACTAACTAACATACCAATCCAGGTATGTTTTTCCTATATCAAGTTAGAATCCTACCTTGTGTTAGGATCCCTTATATAAGTATACTTGGTATGATTGGTTATGTTTATTCATAAAGGTAGAAATGTAAGTAATCAAGGGTTTATGCATTTTATGTCTCTTATCTTGATTGATGATTTAACTAACCAGAAGATTCCTATGATCAAATAAGAATATGCATGAATAAAAGAAGACTTCCCTGAAACCTTGAATACTAATGTTTATTATCTGTGTTTGAAATGATCATGACTATACATGTTTAAGATTATTGTGTTTTGATAGTATTAAGATTATACTAATGAATGTGTGATTATTGATGAGACCTCAAGGATAACACAATGATGATACTAATAAGTATGCATAGTGATGGATATAAGTTCAAGGACAGGTAATCCATGAAGCAAAGATCAAGAGGGAGCACACTCCAGTTGTTCCTGCAAGGAAGCAAAGATCAAGAGGGAGCACACTCCAGTTGTTTCCTGCAAGGAAGCAAAGATCAAGAAGGAGCACACTTCAGTAGTTTCTACAAGGATGCAAATATTCAGAGGAAGTTTACCACTTCTCACAATCCACATCAGAATGGAGTTGTAGAAAAGAAGCAAAGACTGAGAGGGAGTAAACCCAACAAACAAACAAAGATAAGTATTTGAATTCTCATTCCTTGCATATTTTATTGTTTAAATAATACCGTTCAATAATGTATATACTCATGTTCCTTGAATTAGGTTGTGTATTATGCATATTAGAATAGTTGCATTGATGAATAGTATACTACTAATATACATGGGTAAGTGGCCTATGGCACTGCACAACATTCCATTGCTACTTATCTAGAATGAAACCTCTTTGCTGACATGTTGGGAGTTGTGCACACTCTTAACAATGTTCTGGTAGAGATTGGAAGGCATCTAGAAAGTTACAGGAAATGGATACATGTTGTATTGAAGCATTGGCTAAGATAATTGCATGACTGTATGACATATTTCTTTATGTGTAAGAATTTGTTCTGAAAACTATGAGATGTTTCTAATCATGCAATTTAACTTGTTGTGTAGGAAAGATCATATACTATCACCTACAAAAGAAGGACTACAACATTTGTTCAACAACAAAGTTATCTATTGAAAATATTGAAGATATTGAAGTTTCCAGGATCTGGGAAGAATGCCATGATCGAGGAGTACCAGTCGATCATGAAGATGTTTGGGATGCAGTCCCAAGACCTAAAGGGGAAGTCTGTAGTGACTTCCAAGAGGATATACAAGATTAAGCATGTTGCAGGTGGTAGCATAGAGACTTTTGCTCCTGTAGCCAGATACACTTCCATTAGATCCGTACTTGCTTTGGCTGCGGTGATGAAAGGGAAGATACACCAGATGGATTTCAAGACAGCTTTCTTGAATGGTGTAGTTGAAGAAGAAATGTATGTGGATCAACCACTTGGTTTTGAGACACATGACAGGGAGTCATATATGTGCAGAACTTGGTATGGTAGGGTAGACAGCTTTCGATCTAGTTTGGGATTTACCAAGAGTAAAGTAGATTCCAACCTTTACTACAAGGTTGAGGAAGGCAATCCAGTGATACTACTTTTGTATATGGATGACCTGTTTATTACAGGTGAAGATAGATTGATTGCTGACACGCAGCGGAAGCTTGCTGCCAAGTTCGAGATGAAGAACTTGTGGATGATGCACTATTTTCTAGGTATGGAGGTGTGGCAGAGTGCAGATGGAATTTTCCTTTGACAAGGGAAGTATGCAGTAGAGATCCTGAAGAGGTTCGGGATGATGGACAGCAAGGCCATGGCCACACCTATGGCATCAAACCTGAAGCTTCTGTGTGATGCTTCATCTGAGCCGGTTGATATCACTATGTATCGTCAGATGATTGGGTTCTTGACATACCTAACGAACACGAGACCGGATATTTGCTTTACACTGAACAAATTGAGCCAATTCCTGACGGATCCGAGGAGTGTTCACATGGTTTCTGTAAAGGATACTCTGAGGTACCTGAAGGGTACAGTTGATAATGGGCTCAAGTATGATGCGAATCAAAAGTTTAACCTACAGGGTTATGTTGATTCAGATTGGGCAGGTAGTGCTGCAGATAGGAAGAGCACTTCTAGGTGCTACTTCAATATGGGATCGGGTGTGATCTGTTGGTTTAGCAGGAAGCAATCCTACGTAGCACTGAGTACAACTGAGGAAGAGTATGTTGCAGTATGTTCGGCTAGTTATGAGGCAGTATGGCTCTAGAAGCTACTATCAGAGTTATTTGATCTCCCGCTGGAGACAATTGGTATCTTTTGTGATAACCAGAGTTGTGTGAAGCTATCTGAGAACCCGGTGTTCCATGACAGGTTGAAGCACATTGAGATCAAATATCACTATATGAGGGATATGGTGCAAAGAGGAGAAGTGAAGCTCCTGTATATTGCGACGGGTGAGCAAATCGACGACACTTCAAGGAAGAAGTGATGGACACATTCGCTGAAGCCATTCCAGGCATGTTGGAAGGAGGATCCTTCACATGGCTATGGATGTAAGCGCTAGATGATGAGCAAGGGTGATGCTCCAATTACTGCTCTGTATCTGTACGCATCATGTTGATGTTGGATATGATCAGTTGGATCATTTATGTATTTGTATGCATCATGTTGATGCTGGATATGATCAGTTGGATCATTTATGTATGTATGCATCATGTTGATGTTGGATATGATCAGTTGGATCATTCATGCATGTATGCATCATGTTTATGCTAGATATGATCAGTTGGATCATGTGTACTGTGTATGCATCAGGAAGATGCATTGTATGATTAGGATGATCACAGATGACGAGCTTCAGGATGTTGCTCCAGATGATACGCATCAGGTTGATGGTATGATGATGATCAGGTTGATCATGTGATGATGTACATCAGGATGATGTATGGTGAGTATCGGTTTGATACTCTGTGACCGTGGACAGGTTGTGCAGGTAGCATAGAAAAGACCCTTTAAAAACCGGACAAGTAGAGCGGTGTGCTCGTAACATCCTAGGTTGCTCTATCAAGATCCAGACAGGTAGAGCGGTGTGCTCGTAACATCCTGGGACTCTGAGTAGGTTTTGCTACAGTTTCGCATAGAAAAGATCCTTTCAAATCTAGATAGGTAGAGCAGTGTGCTCGTAACATCCTGGGATGCTCTATCGAGATCTAGACAGGTAGAGCGTTTTGCTCGTAACATCCTGGGATGCTCTGAGTAGGTTTTGCGAAAGTTCACATAGAAAATATCCTTTAAAATCCAGACAGGTAAAGTGTTGTGCTCGTAACAACTTGGGATGCTCTATCAAGATCCAGACAGGTAGAGCGGTTTGCTTGTAACATCCTGGGATGCTCTGAGTAGGTTTTGTGAAGGTCAACATGTAAAAGAACCTATAGTCTGTGCTAGGTTTTGTTGACGCACGTAATCAGTCCTGAGATCAACAGTATGGCCATTGATGATGAAGACCTGTAGGTGGTGGGCCTACATCCAGTATGAAAAAGGACTGGCTCTGTAGAAATTCCTCTGACCAGTAGATTCAGGGATCGATTGAGATAGCAGCAGCAGTGACGATGACGATGACTCAATGATGATTATCCAGTGGCGATGACTCAATGATGATAAGAAGACTTGTGCTAGAAGACCTGTGACGAGAAATACCTTCGTAGTTAACAGGGAGTGTTGATGTATATGTAACTTCGGAATGTGATTCATATATGTATATTGTACTCCTATAGAGATGGTATTATTCCTCTATACGAAAATGTTTGTATTCCTATAGAGATGTTATTATTCCTCTATACGGAAGTTTCATCATTTATATTGTAAGTGTCGTAACTTATACTTGATGAGTTATTAGATCACCTTGTTGGGGTCGGCCCTGTATAAGTCATGTGGGTCGAAGGGTTATTAGACCACCCTATTGGGGGTCGGCCATGTGGGTCAAAGGGTCATTAGACCACCCTATTGGGTGTCAGCCCAGTCAGCATTATGTTATGTGGTTAAGTTAAGGCCGACCTAGTAAAGGTTATTAGGAAAGTCAAGTCAAGTATAAATAGAGTGTGGGAGGCACTCTTTTTCATCATTCTATTCTCTTACACACACTTGGGAAAGTGGCGCACTTGTGAAGGAGGAGAAGATGCTTCTAGGAGATGTCTATCTCTTATGCTTGGGTTGTATCATTGCTCTATTTATCTCTGAGGAAGTTATTGGGGTTTTTCACCTTTATGGTTTTCCGCAAGTAAATTCTGTGTCTCTTGTGTGCTTGCATTTTTGTATCCATGATTGATATGCTGTACATGTTGTTCTCTCAGTTAAGATCCTAGATCAGATTGAAGTAAATTCTGAAAAATTAACACAAACTAAGGAAAATCACAGTAAAATGCTCCCAAACAGCAAAAACAGAGGATTTTCACCCCTATACAGACCAACACAGAGCGAAAATATGAGATTTTTGCACCCTGGAACACTGTGAGGTAGCAAAAATTTGGAAATTTTTGCGCTCTAGGACACTATAGGTGCGCGGATATATGGAATTGTCACTCTACAAGGTGTTTTGGAGAAGCACAAATTTTCTTCTAGGTGTAAAAATGAAAATTAATGCCTAGATCTGAGCAGGGACGAAGTGCTGGGTTCAAGATAGTCCTCAATGATGACCAAAGAGGATCTAAGGTGATGGGAAACAACACTTAAGAGAGGATTTGATGATCCAAGCAAGCAATCAAAGGTGAAACTAGGGAAAAAATTCCCCAGCAGAGTCGCCATTTTTTGTGGTGAGAAATGTTCGGGTACACAGGGTACTACCAAAGGACCGAACACCAAGAGCAACCACTTCACACAAACAGATCACAGATCAACACACCGATTTTTTGACGTGGTTTAAACCCTCTTGAGGGAAACACTCCACGGCCCCGGCCAAATAGCTTCTACGGGACAATTTATTATGCAAAGAAAAGAAAGTTACAAATGAGCTTCTCATAATCGATCAACTAAACAATGACCCTCCATGCTCTTTAAATAGAGATCATGGACCAATCGGGTGTTAAGCCACGGATCAAGGTTAGGTTTGATCTAAGAGAAGTTGAGCTGTCGGATCACTCTATGTCGGAAACATATCATGACCGTCGGATTAAGTATTTACAAATGCATACTAATGCATACTAAAGAAACACACTATACCTAACGAATATATTACACAAGTTGATCTTAACTAACTCCTAAGTGTCTAAATATCCTAACATCCCCCCTTAAGAACAACTTGGGATAGGATTGAAGGATTTACAAAAGTGACACTATTAGGAGAAGGAAGGAGGCATTAGAGCCTATCCCCCCTTAATGACAAGTTCCTGAACTCCTAACATAGATTGAAGTTTAGAAAACTTCGCTTCTGTAAGAGACTTGGTGAAGATGTCTGCAACTTGATCATCTGTAGGGCAAAAGAGCACTTCAAGAACACGATCATGAACAAGATTTCTGATGAAGTGCATATGTAGCTCAATGTGTTTGCTGCGTTGATGTAGAACTGGATCTTTGGCAAGCTTGATGGCACTTTGATTGTCGCACCAAAGTGTAGTAGGCTGCTGCTGCTCGAATCCAAACTCTGAAAGGATCTGTTGAAGCCATAAAGCTTCCTGACTGGCATTAACTACTGCTCGATATTCTGCCTCTGCTGAAGAAAGAGCAAGGGCTTGTTGTTTCTTACAAGCCCAAGTAATAGTCCAGATCCCAGACTGAAAACATAACCTGCAGTAGACTTCCGATCATCAGGATCACCGGCCCAATCTGAATCAGTGAAACCAACCAACAAAGGTTTCCCCCTGTACTGTAATGAATCCCAAACTGATCTGTACCTCGAATATATCGAAGTATTCTTTTAGCTGCTTTCCAGTGACTTTCATGAGGTGTCTACATATAATGGGCAACACGACCAACGGCAAAGGAAAGGTCAGGACGGGAATGAGTCAAGTATAAGAGACTACCAACAAGATGACGATACAAGGTGGCATCGACTTCAGGTGAAGTACAAGTGGTAGAAAGTTTGACTCCAGACTGGAAGGGAGAGGGGGATGGTGTACAATCTTCCATGTGAAAGTGACGAAGAAGGTCACAAGCATACTTAGACTGAGAAAGAAAGATTCCTTCTTTGGTTTGCAGAACTTGGAGACCAAGAAAATAATGCAAATGTCCTAAGTCTGACATTTCAAAAGTTTGTTTAAGACTGGATTTCACATGGGTTATAAGCTTAGGGTCACTACCAGTAAGAATAAGGTTATCAACATATAGAACAAGTATGATGAGATGGTTTCCTACTTTCTTGGTATAGACATTGGGGTCAGAATGACATCTAGAAAAACCAGTGTCAAGAAGAAAGTTATCCATTTTGGCATACCAAGCTCTAGGAGCTTGCTTAAGGCCATATAAGGATTTCTTAAGGCGGCAGACAAGGTTAGAGTTATTCTGAACATAGCCAGGAGGTTGTTCCATGTAAATTTCCTCCTGTAAATCACCATGTAAGAAGGCAGACTTGACATCCATTTGATGGACTTCCCAGTTGTGTAAGGATGCAAGGGAAAGAACAAGGCGGATGGAGTTCATTTTGGCGACAGAAGCAAAGGTTTCATTGTAGTCAATCCCTTCAACTTGGGAAAAGCATTTGGAAACTAACCTTGCCTTAAGTCTTTCAACACTTCCATCTGATGCATACTTAGTTCTGTAGACCCATTTACATCTGACAAGTTTTCTTCCTTTTGGAAGAGGTACAAGATCCCAAGTATTCTTCGCCATTAAGGAACGATATTCTTCATCTATGGCTGCATCCCAATCTGGATTCCCTGAAGCTTCTACAAAAGTTTATGGATCATGATTCTCGGAAACTTGAGCCAAAAGAGAAGAGGCTCGCTGAAACTGAGAACGTGTTCGACATTGATCTCTAGGATCACCGGCAAGATCACCAGCTGCTTCACACGTTGAACGGACCCATTGAGGAAGCACTTGTGCTGGTGCAACTGGAGGAACATGAGAAGGCGGAGGTGGATTTTCATCCTCACTGTCATCATCAAAAACTGGAGTTGGAAACCTGTCAAGAAATTTGGAAGAAGAAGAAGAAGGCACAAACACCGAATCAGGCTCGCAGGCCAAAGATGGCACAATCGCCGAGTTAGGCTCATAGGCCAAGATATTTTCATCAAATTTAACATCTCTTCTAATGATTATAGCATGAGAATGTGGTTGAAGAAGTCTATAACCTTTTGCATCTTCAGAATATCCAACAAATATGCACTTTTCACTTTTAGGCTGCAATGCTTTCCGTTTTTCATCCGGAATGTGAGCCCATGCTTCACTACCAAACACACGGAAGTGACTTACATCAGGTTTAGTTTTAGTCCATGCTTCTTGCGGTGTTATACCTTGTAATACTTTAGTGGGGGTGCGATTAACTATGTAATTTGCACAATTAATGGCTTCAGCCCAAAATTGAAGACTTAGTCTTTTAGATTGGATCATACAATTAGCCATTTCTTTTAAAGTGCGGTTCTTCCGCTCAGCTACACCATTTTGTTGTGGTGTATATGGAACAGTGTGCTGTTGTTGGATTCCTTGTTCAATGTAGAAAGTAGTGAACTGTTTGTTAACATATTCTCCTCCATTGTCAGATCTTAACTTAATAATTTGATGACCAGATTGTTTTTCAACAAGGGCCTTGTAGGCCAAGAACATGTTAAATACTTCGCTCTTAAGTTTTAGGAAATAAACCCAAGTGCGTCTGGTGTAGTCATCAATGAAAGTTAAGAAATACTTGAAACCAAAAAATGAAGCAAATGGAAGAGGACCACACAAGTCACTATGCACAAGCTCTAAGGGAACCGAGGCGTGCCAAGAGGCACGTTTGTCAAAACTGTCCCGATGATGTTTTCCGAGTACACAACCGAAACAAACACCATCTCTGCAAGATACCATCGGAAGACCTGTCACCATATTTTCTTTACATATTTGTTGCAATGAGCGATAATTTAAGTGACCAAATCGCTCATGCCAAAGTTTGCTCAAGTTATCACTATGAGCAACAAAAACTGAAGGGAAAGGTGATGACCCAAAGTTGTTAAACTTGTACAACCTGGTAATATCATCAACAATTCCGGTAGCTAGAACTTGTTGAGGATCTTTAAAATCCTTGATTACAACTTGGTGAGGTGTAAGGGTCACAGTTTTACCTTCACCAGAATGAGTGATCTGATAGACTGATAACAAATTGCAGGAAATTCTTGGAACACATAGTACATCACTAAAATGACCATTATCTACTGGAACTATTCCAGCTCCTACAACACTTAGAGATCTATCATCACCAACAAATATTTGTTTGGTGTTACATTCATGCATAGTAGAAAATATGGCTTGATCCTTAGCCATATGATAAGATGCTCCATAATCAATGAGCCATTCATTTGAAGTAGAAGAAGAAGATGCATTATAAGAATAACTAGATGCACAAAGTGCATGTCCATGAGAGGCAGATTCTGAAGGCGAATCTAGGCTGATGTGGTGCTTCTTCATTGCTGCTTTCAAGGCTGCCATCTTCTTGAAACACTTAGATTCATCATGATTATCTTTCCCGCAATAGTTGCAATGACGCTCAGTCTTCTTGCCTTTATGCTTGGATCCTTTGTCATTTTTTAAAGAAGGAGTTGACTGAGAGGGTTTTGGACCCTTGTTTGACTTATTATTGCAAAAATTTTGTTTCTTGGGAGGCTTGGACTTTTCTTTCTGTTGGGACAATAAGGCTTTCCCAGATGTATCTGCATTGTTGATTATTCCAAGATGAATGAGTTTATCTTGTTCCCTAATCAAGGAATCACAAAAGGATTCAAGACTAGGCTCTTGATAGCTAGCTGCATTCAAGGATGCTTTCATGGAGTAAAATGTAGATACAAAAATAGAATATGCAGGTCCAAGTTTGGAAAGAATATGATAAATGCATTGTTTGTCTTCCCTTTCAATCTTACATTCTGCACATAAGAGCTTGAGAGTTTTGTACTTAGATAAATAATCTTGAATGCATGAAAAGTCACTTGGATTTAAAGAAATCAACTCATTTTCGAGTTGGTGACCTCGAATTTCATTGTGTTTACCAAACACAGATTCCAACTTGTCCCAAGCAGTATTAGGTTCATCAATTCCAGATATGTGGAATCGCAAATCAGTAGAGATTGACATCCCAATCAATCCACGAGATTCATCACATCTATTTGCCCATTTTGTTTTCTTATCATCATCAGTGGGTTCTTTTTCTTTCCCTGTGGTAATTCTGAAAAGTTCCCTACTTCGTAGAACATCCTCCATACGAGATTTCCATGAGAAATAGTTGGAACTGTTAAGTAAAATATCACAATTGGCAGCCATATTTGTAAATTAATGGCTATAAAAGCAGAAACCAATAGTCTGGATGTGAAGAGCTCGAAAAAATAGACGGTTTAAAAAAAAACGGCACTGAAAATTGACTCTGTATGATGAAGTTATGCTTGAACAAAGAAACTGTTGAAGATGTCCCCAATAGTGACGTGGCAGCCAGAGAATGTCCAGCCAAAAAAAGAACCCCCCTCTTCCCAAGATGAACCTTTTGACAATCACTTTACAAGAAAGTTGCTTTAAGTGAACCACTTTTGTAAAATAAGTGATTTCACTTTTACAATGATATTACTTTTAAATAGTGCAGCAATAAAAAACTTAAGTGACTCACTTGTATTTTTATTTTTTATTATTTAAGTGAGATGCACTTTTACAATAAAGTAACTTGAAAATAGAAATTGCATGCACTTTTCCTTTTAAAAGTAACTTCCTAAGACTTGAACTCAAGACCTATTAAGGAATAAAGCAACTTTGAACCAAGTGAGCTAGATTAAAAGGTATGTAAAATATGGGAATGAGGAAGGGGGCTTTTTTTTTTTTTTTTTTACTCTTCTTGCTCGGCGTGCTTGCCCTTTTTCCTGCAAAACAGACCACGAAACGAAACAAAAAAAACTTTTCCACACTTGTGGAGTCAGATCTTGTTAGCTTGCCCGGAAAGTCTACGTTTTCTCTCTGTTTCTGATTTGCCGAGATCGCGCAAGGTGCACGGCAAAGAACATACGCAGCCGAGAAAACCCTTTCCCTTTCTGTTTCTGATTTGCCGAGATCGCTCAAGGTACACGGCAAAGAGAATACGCAGATGGGAAAGCAGCAATCCGAACCCAAAAAAAATCTAACAGTAAAAAAAATGAAATATGAGATTTTTTTCTTATTAAAAAACGAAATAAAAAAATGCGTCACTGTAACATTATACCTTCAGATCTGATAAAATACGCGTTTCTGGAGCAACCGAGAACCGTTTTCGATCAAACGAAAACTATTTCCCAATGGAAACGACGCTCCAGACGCAATGGAACACCTCCCACAACCCATAAATGCACAGAAATACCAGAACTAGAAATCCTTTCGAGTTTCGGCAACAACAGTTCAAGATCTAGATCACAACCGGAAGCGATACTTCATAAAAGCTCTGATACCATGTTCGGGTACACATGGTACTACCAAAGGACCGAACACCAAGAGAAACCACTTCACACAAACAGATCACAGATCAACACACCGATGTTTTGACGTGGTTTAAACCCTCTTGAGGGAAACACTCCACGGCCCCGGCCAAATAGCTTCTACGGGACAATTTATTATGCAAAGAAAATAAAGTTACGAATGAGCTTCTCATAATCGATCAACTAAACAATGACCCTCCATGCTCTTTAAATAGAGATCATGGACCAATCGGGTGTTAAGCCACGGATCAAGGTTAGGTTTGATCTAAGATAAGTTGAGCCATCGGATCACTCTATGTCGGAAACATATCGTGACCGTCGGATTAAGTATTTACAAATGCATACTAATGCATACTAAAGAAACACACTATCCCTAATGGATATATTACACAAGTTGATCTTAACTAACTCCTAAGTGTCTAAATATCCTAACAAGAAAATATCCCTACGGATAGGTAGATATCCCCTTGGGATTAGAAAAGGCCCCTAGTTGCCTACCCAAGATAGAGAAGAAAAAAATAGACACTATAGTCCTCATAGGTCTAGCTCACACATTAGTTAACAAGATATGGAAAGATAAAGCAAGTAGATGGTGTACCTTACTTTGATGGTTGTCCTTACTGCTGATAAGTTGCTCCAGCTGTAACCTTTGATTATGGACTTATGAACATGTTGACAAAGGAAAGAAAACACCTTCTCGAAAGCAATATATGTATAAACAAAGTTCTAACTATAAAAACATAGACAATTTCATGCATTCATCATTAAAGACATGAAAATGAGAGGAATATGTTAAGTTATATCAAGGATAAGAAAGCCAAAAGAAGCTGATTACAATGTTATACCTCGATGTCCAAAGTAGCAGCACCTCCTTCCAAGCTCTCCAACATCACCCTTGTAAGAATCATAGGATCATAAGTTTAGTGCTTCCAAGATCACCCCTCCCTAGCTCATGGATGGCTCTCTTTAAGTAGGATTTGGTAGGCCAACCACTAAGAGGAGATTATGGATCTAAGTGAGGAAGATGTGGATCAAGGATCTAAACCATGCCAAGGAGGGAATGTGAGATGGGATTCAAAGGGGGACCTCATCCCATGAAAATCTCCTCGAAATAACAGATCCGAAATCTAGGGATACTGACTATTCAGGGATTTTCGCGCCCCCATAACTGAGAAAAACATGAAAATGTTGTAATTTTCGTGCCCCCATAGACATGCAAAATGCAAAAATAAAGAATTTTCACACTTTGTACCACTAGCAGGGTGCGAAAATAACTCTAGGAGGCCCATAAGTGGGTTAGGTCAAGTGGTTTTCGACCCCTAATTTGTTGGATTTGCTTCCAATTGTGACTAGGGAAGGAGCCAACATGATGACAAAGGGTCCTAACATCCCTAGGAGGCACAAACATCATGTTTCTCATGGTAATATGACATGAAGACTCTGAATAGTACACAGTGTGACAATTTGAGGTATAACACTATGTCTGTACATGCAGTACAAATCAACTATGCCATTATCCTACTCTTATGTGTAGACTCCTTTAGCGTCTAGTGCCCATTTCAGCTGCACTCGACACCTAGATGTCACAGTTCTTTCATACCTAATGAAGGAAAGTTCAACTATACATGTACAGTTTTAGGCGACTCCCATGGATTAATCCATCCATAACTTCCCCATTCAGTTTTTGTAATTGCACAACACCCCCTTCAATCAATCCAACTTAAGGGAGGGGATATGAACTAAATCCAAGCTTCCAAATTTATCCCCATCATCATTTTATGAATTCATAGCAAATGAAATGTGTGTGCAGATGCATAATCTAAATAAACACAACGAAAATAAACTCTACAATACACATCTAGCATGCAATTACTAGCATAATTATCACATGAATAAATTAAATACATTGCATGATTAAAATACAAGAGAATACTTATCTTGAAATGAAGCTATCCCGAGCAACTGGCTATGCAAGTGCAACGTTCCACCCAACTATAGGCCATTTGTTCTCATCAAACTCTCAACACAACTGCCACCCCCGAGATGGGAATGATTTCCACAAGGAAAAGGGAACAATAAATTCACACATAGCCAAGTATATACCACATCTCATCCAAGCCAGTCCACAGCTGGGTTTATTAGGCTATCAAGTAAGTAGAGGGAAGGGAATTGATAAGCTAGTGAACTCAATCCATAGAGCTAACCAAACCTCTACAATATTAGCTAGTTTGGCACCCACAATACCTACACACCCAACATAAGGAAAGTATCCCCTTCACTTATTCATAGTCCCTCAGGTCATACCTTCCCTTCTAGTGCTCTTCAAGGTGTGCATAGAAAGGTAACCAAACCCCTATCATCTTCCGTAGGGTCACCACCTTCACTAAGTTTATCAAGCCAATTTCAAATCCCCATCTACTCCTAGTTGCTTACACACAATTGCAAGCCAAACAAGGGATGCACATAACCCAAACCATAGAAGTATCCCACACATATAGCAAGGAACAATTGTTGGGCATAACAAAAAGTTTTAGTTGTGGGATTCACAAAACATGATTTCCATGACTGTTCCAAATCGTGGGTACGCTAAAACAAATTTTTGAGAGAGGAAACAACAACTGGAAGCTACAATTGGAATTCCCAACAGGTACACAAGCAATTGAATAGAATAAATGGATCTCATAGAACCCCAATTCAATTTCCATTCTTCCCCACCATTTTGCAACACCGAAAATTACTTTCCCAGCTAAAAAATGGAGGACAACTCAATAAATTTGTGGAGGAAAATTCCAAACAAGCAAGCACTACATGAGAGACAAGAATTCCTGGATGAATGAATGGAATGGAATCAATTTCATGGGTCTTAGCTTTCCCAGGAATCCAAACACGAATTTCCAAAATGGTGTCTTTCCCATACATGAAATTTGGATATCCATACTCTCCCTTTCCCAAAATAATAACTACTTCAAGCACCTCTTAGAAGAATTAAATGATTGGTTGCATAAGTCAATATGGGTAGTTGATGGTTCATGGGTTCTCTCATTGACACTTGGCTTGACATTATTGGATTCATTGGTTTGAATATTCCCCCCTTATCCTTGTAAAAATCATGCCCCCATACTCTTTTTTCCTTGTATAGCTAGTTGTGGGTAGATTTTTTTATCCAAATATATATTTACATCATATTTATAATCTCCATCATGCCAGGCTAGCACGTGATCCACATGCATCAATTTTCCATTGTTGATACCTAAATGATAAATCGATGGTGGGGCCTTGGCCTTGAGCTCCTCATCATATTTTATAGCAATATTACATCATTTACATGTTTAATGCAATGGGGTCAAAATCGTGGTATTACACTTTCGTTGAATACTTAATCACAAAGAGTCCTAACCAATGCATTCTAAACTTACTGGGATATTTGAAGAACTTACTATCATAGAGGAGAACTAGATCTCCTACCTGGAACTTATTTTTCTTTATATTTTGATCATGCCATGCCTTATCCCTTTCTTTTTGTACTTGTTGATGAAATCCTGCAATAAATTTGTCTTCTTCTAACTTCAATAATTGTGAAAACCTTTCTTCTAATGCTCCAATATCTGTCATCTCTATAAATGTAGCAATCATTAAGCTTGGTACAATATGCTTGATATGCATCACAACTTATTTCCCATACACCAGTCTGAAAGATGTATCACCTGGCAATTTTTTACAAGTTGTTCTATAGGCCCATAATACTGATGGTATCCTTAAGTCCTAATCATTGTGGTTCACATTGCATACTTTGGTCAATGTATTCTCTAAAACTTTATTAAAATCTTCGACAGTTCCATTAGCTTGAGGATGGTATGGTGTACTTTTCTGATAGTAGATCTAAAATTCTTCTATCAATGCTTCAATAGTCCTATTTAAGAAGTGACTTCCTCGATCACTCATTAATATCCTAGGACAACCAAACCTGGTAACCATATTTTCAAATAAGAACCTCATAGCAGTCATAGAGCTACAATCCCGAACTAGTTCAACCTCAGCCCACCTAGTCAAGTAGTCTGTCGTAGTCATTATGTACTTAGCTCCAATCTCTTCGTCGGTGGGTTAATTAGTCTAATAAATTCAATAGCGCATTTCTCAAATGCTTATAATGTTATATGAGGTACTAATGGTGTTTCATCTCTTTTGAAGGTTTTCCAACCCTTTGACATACATCAAAAAACCTGTAATACTCTTTTGCATCCTTATGTAATGTAGGCCACCACAGTCTTTCCCTCAATACTTTTTGTGTTGTATCCTTACCTACGTAGTGTCCCCCTTCAACACCACAATGAGCCTTTGTAATACCCCCAATTTTGACTTGGAATCTATTTAATCAAAATTATGTAAATGATGTCAATATGCTAGTATGGATTCCTAGTGTGGAGCTCAAGGACAAGGCCCAACTAGTGAATGGTTAGGCATGTATTTTGTATATATTTTTATTTGGACCATATGATTGTCTTATCATGCCAATTCGAAATGTATGTAAATATTATGTTGGAAATTAATAAAATGGTCCAAGATGGTTGTGTAAAGAGCACTAGAGGGGCTATGATTCCACCAAAGGCTAAGAGGAAGGGGGCCTATGGGGAGACCAAATCCTATGTTGCCATGTGTCAACCTTAGAAATCATCCAAAATATTCCATGTTCCTTAAATGATCCAATTACCTTCTATTGACTATGAAAATCAATCATTGAATGCATATGTGAGGTTGGTGGGAAAAGTCACTTCATGCAGTTATTGAAGCATGGGGGTTGTGACAATTATGTCAGCTGTCAGCAGTCCTATTTCTTCTATGGTCAAAATCTATGTTAGTTGTCTTTTCACCCTTACCTCATATCCTTGGAGTCAACACTCTTTGTATCATTCTTTCATGCATGTTTTCTACACAACGTAGAGTTTTCCACTACTGTTCATGTCCATTACTAGACTATGTTTAACCCATTAATTCGAATCTGAAGACATAACTACATTTTTGGAAGGGAAAATATATGGTTGTAGGTGATCATGGAGGTTGGGAAAGCTAGGAAACTTTACCCATTGATTTCTGCTACTTTTGGATGCTTCATAAGCCATGGATTAATGTTTCAAGAGGTTCTCGATTAGCATATAGTAGGTTGGAATCCTACTGCACACACTGGTAAGCACTACAAGGGTTGAATTTCTTGAGGGGACTATGGATCAGTGAAAGGAAACACCTTCCTTGTGTTGTGTGGGGAAGTTGTAAGGAGTGCCATGGCTCTAATGGCTTAGTGAGACCCCTGTAGAGCTCTGGTTGAACTTCTTGGATAAGCACAATGAGTACAATGGTTTGTGGGATGAGAGAGAGAAGCCTGTAGGTGTTTCCTTTTCCCTAGTGGCATCATAGCCCAGCTTGGGGGTGGCCTCTTAGAAGAAAGAGTATAAGCTGGACAATGTGCTTATGGATGGGTGGAAAATCGCTCTTACGCAGCTAGTTGTTTGGATCTTCTTTGTTTATAGATACGTACTCTTATGTATATGATGTGTAATGATTTTTAATTTATATGCCTGTGACAACTGTTCTTGGAATTGCATGTTATGTGTGCGTGGATCAATTTTATTTGCACTGTGTGTTTTTATTTCCATTTCTACACGTGAATTTTAGGTGTAATAATTCGTAATTATGCTTATGGGTGAAATTTAGAGGGCTCAATTTAGTGAATGTCCCCTCCCATTGGATGAATTGAGGGATGGGGACATTACAGAGTGGTATCAAAGCTTCTGGTTGCAATACTAGATTTGTATGGGACATGAATGTGAAGTTATAGGCAAAAAAATGAGTTGCAGATGAAATGCTCATGTAGATGTCGGGTTCTATTAAACAACAGATAAGGGACAAAGTCAATTTCATAATAAGCCCTTATTCCCAAATTAAAATTTCATGTAATTCTGAGGTTTTAAAATTTTGGGAAATTTGTAAATGGGCCCCATCCATGCCACATGGATGGATGATGTGTAGGAGCCACGCAAACAAAAGACATGATGTGGATCAACCACATTGGACGTGTGCACAGAAGGTTTCCCAGGATGAAGTGCAGGGAGGAATAGGATCTGACCATCGGGTGCTAGGGTAGATCAACGGTTGCAGTTGATTGAGCATAGGAAAATCGTGCAGTGGTTAGTAGTGGGTAGATGAAGATCCAACTGTTGGATGAAGGGGAATATCAACGGTTAGGGATCACCGCGCATTGAGAACCTGCAGGGTGATTAATGATAGGCGAGCAGAGATATGACTGTCAGATCATATGGAATATCAACGGGGAAAACTCATCCCGCGTCGATAAAATACATGACAGATAAAATGGGATGAAGGGCATGTTGTGCCAAAAACCACTAGGGGCACGTGTCACCTTTTGATTGACCATGCTTCCCCAAGATCTATTTGCCAAAAATACCTCATGGGGGCGAGTTACCGCTTATGATAAAAGGGGAAACCGCCAGTGGCTAAGGTTGAGTGGCATGGTGGCATAACGGCCTAGTGGTGGGGAGAAGGTGACATAGCCGCGTCACAGGGTGATAGGTACGCATGTATGACACATCGACAAGGATGTGTCAGGCCACGTCAAAACCTTGTTAGCTCAATGAAAATGACATTTTTTTATGCTCGAGATTGAGCTAAATTGAACTATTTACAAAAAAAAACACGAGGGTGTTTCCCTTAACCCGCCCTGCAGCAGCACAAGGAGGCCACAAGGGGGCAAGCCCCTTGACCCCCATTTTTTGTTTTAATCAATAAAGATGGATATGGATTTTAAAATCGATCATTGGAGAAACATAAATTTGGTCACATTCTGGATTGTGAGGATGTATTAAAGGACTGCAAAAAAAATTGTATGGAGAAGGTGGAAAAAGGGAAAAGTAGTCAATTCCAGAAGTTTATAGCAGGTGATTGAAGCATTAGATCATGGAATTGAAAATTGATGAGTAATATTGGTCACTTCTATTTTCTATGTAAGTAAGGAATTTATCCTGGTTATGCATAGGTGATTTTCTGCAGGTGTCTGAAGTTGGCTTCTGGAGTTAAATGCACCTACAGGAAAAGTGAAGATTTTGGGCCAAATTGACAATTTCCAAGGACTATAACTTTGAGCTCAGAATTAAGAATTGAGCATGCTTATAGTCATTGGAAAGATTGTCCAATGGGGAAAAAGTTTATAGAGACTAATTTTGAAATCCGGATTCAAATGTTTTTATAATTTAACTAGAAAAGTGCTTGTAGCCATAATCTAAAAATAACTGTCAATACTGGTATTTTCCAGAATATGCGAAAATTATTTTTTAATTTTATGAGGACTTAATAAATATAAAAATTGTGTTATATGAACACTTTTGCAGATCCATAATCATATCAGTGACTGTTAAAGGGTCAGCAGTGAGTATAGTACAATTGAGAAACCTTTGATCTTGGTTGGGCCAATAAGGTCATCATCATGGAAGATGCATAGGATCCGTATGAAGTTGAGGCAGATGCAATGGGAGAAAATATACAGTTTGAGAATGAAGAGACAAAATCTAATGGTAGGAGGAACCAAGTGACTCCACTAGACATTGCAGAAACTATGAGGATCATAAGGGTGGAGCTGCAAAGTTATAAAGCAGACAATGAGAGGTTTCTTAGAGATCAAGATGAGCAGAATCAAATGAATGCAGCTATGCTCCAAAGTCTGACAGCCATTTAGAGGAATATTAAATCCGGACATCATTCTGAAAATCAAGAGAAGAATAGGAGTATCTCAAGAAGGCATTCTCACAAGAGGTCCCATAGTGAAAGAAGAGTTTCTAGGGGTAGGTCATATACTCTAGATATCTCATCTAGTGAGTCATCTCACTCTAAGGATTCCACTGAAGGATAAAGGTCTTCATATCCTAGGAAGAAGAGGAAGAGGTATTCCAAGAACAAATCACATTAGGAATTCAGGAAGGCCAAACCTCCCACATTTTATCTTGAGATCAAATATGGTCAAGAAGCTAAGGCTTGGATTCTTGGGATGAGGAAGTATTTCCAAGTCCAAGACTACCCTGGAAATATGAAGGCAAGAGTGTTTATATTCAATATGAATGGGAGAGCATCTATATGGTGGGATCACCTTAGGCAAGTGAAGAAAATCAATGAAAGGAAGATAGTGTGGAAGAAAGTCAAAAAGTAATTCAAGCAAAAGTAGATGTCTGATATGTACTATGATGGAAATATTAAAGAATTCCATGAGTTGAAGTTGGGACAAATGACTATGGAGGAATATGAAAATAAATTTTTGGAGCTTCTGAAGTTTTCCAAGTATATTAGAGATGATAAAGTCAAAATTCAACATTTTCTAAGTGGATTGCCTCATTCCTATAAAGATAGGATTGTGTTTGATGAGACTCAAACTCTAGATGAGACCATAAGAAACGCTAAGTATTGTTATGAACAAGCCAAAAGAAAGCCATATTTCCATAAATCATGGAAGGACAAGAATAATAAGAAGTTTGGGCAGAGGAAGAAGGGGTTCAAGCCTCCTCATTTTAGAAATAAACCAAGGTAGCCACCCCAAGTTGTGACAAAGACATCTAGGATGATGGGAGACAAGCCAAGAGAGACACTTCAATGTCGAGGATGTGTAGAGGATCATTTGCTTAGAAATTGTCCACATCATAATGTTAAATTTTGAGCATTAATTCACAATACTCTAGGATATTTACTGAGAGAATAACATATATAGTATATCAATGCATGACAATCACAATAAGCATGACAAGCATCACAAGAATCAAAAGCATGAGAGACAAGAGACACAGAGTTTCCGTGGGGAAAACCCTAAGGTGAAAAACCCCACAACTTCCTCAGAGATAGAGAGAGCAATGGCTCAACCAAAGTACAACCAAAATACACTAAGATAGTCTCCTAGTAGAAGATGATCCTCCTACTCACTAATGTGCCACTTTCTGAGTGAGAGTGAGTTACTTTTTCGAATGAGTAAAATAGAGATCTTTGATCTCTATTTATACCAACCTTTTTTCCCAGTGACCTTATGGGGCCGACTTGTCTATATAGGTACATCACATTATAATATATATATTTTAGGGCCGACCCCACACATGGCGGTCTAATAACCCATCGGCAAGTACACACACTTGCGACACTTGTCAATCCACATGACGACACTTCCTTACAGAGGAATAACACATCTCTATTAAGGGTACAATAAATATATATAAAATACACAGATGAAATACATTTCAAAGTTACATATACATCAACACTCCCTCTTAACTAGGAAGGTATTTCTCGACACAGATCTGCTAGACAAGTCTTCTTCTCGAGATCATCGTCATTGATGCATCGTCATCATCATTGTCACTGCTGCTACTATCTCAACCAATATCTGACTCTACTCGTCATAGGAAGTTCTACAGAGCCAGTCCTTTTTCATACTGGATGTAGGCCCACCACCTGCAGGTCTTCGTCATCACTGGCCATACTGTGGAATCCTTAGGACTTATTACGTGCATCACAAAACCTCGAAAGAGCATCCTAGGCTGTTACGAGCACACGCCTCTACCTATAGGATCTCCCAGGGCCATATTATATGTGACCTCACGACAAAACCTCGCAAGAGCATCCCAGGCTGTTACGAGCACGCAGCTCTACCTATAGGATCTCCCAGGGAACGAATTACATGTGGTCACCACAAAACCTCGCAAGATCATCTCAGGCTGTTACGAGCACACAAGTCTACCTATAGGATCTCCTAGGGCACGAATTACATATGGTCATGGAAAAACCTCGCAAGAGCATCCCAGGACTGATTATAGGCACACAGCCCAACCTATCGGATCTCCTAGGGACATGAATTATATGCCATAGGACAAAACCTCGAAAGAGCATCTGCCAGATATCCCAGGGCAACGAATTACATGCCATAGGAAAAACCTCAAAAGACTATCTGCAGATCTCCTAGGGAAACGAATTATATGTCCTCCTAGAGCAAAACCTCGAAAGAGCATTTGCCAGATATCCCAGGGCACCGAATTACATGCCATAGGAAAAACCTCGAAAGACTATCTGCAAATCTCCCAGGGCAACGAATTACATTCTCATCTGCACAACCTAATCCACGGCCATAGAGTATCAACCTGATACTCACCATACATCATCCTGATGTACACATGATCATCCTGATCATCATCACTGCAACATCCTGCTACATGTCATCTGGAGCAACATCCTGAAGCTCATCATCCATGATCATCCTGATCATACAATGCATCTACCTGATGCATACCAAGTATCTACCTGATACATATCATCATACATGATCCACCTGATCATACAATGTATCCACCTGATACAAATACAAATACATGATACATATCACCATACATGATCCACCTGATCATACAATGTATCCACCTGATACATATACAGATACATGGTCCAAGCATCCAACATGATGCATATACAAAAATACATCCACATGATCCAACCGATCATATCCAGCATCCAACATGATGCCTACATACATATAAATGATCCAAGTGATCATATCTAGCATCCAATAGGATGCGTACATATATATAAATGGTCCAACTAATCATATCCAGCAGAAACCAGAACATCATCCTGATGCTCATCATTTAGCGCTTACATCCACAGCCATGTGAAGGATCCTCCTTCCAACATGCTTGGAATGGCTTCGACAAATGTGTCCATCACTTCTTCCTTGAAGTGTCCTCGATCTGAAGAATTCCAAGCCTCTCTCTGAAGTACTCGAACTTCACCCTGGCTAGTGGCTTTGTCAGCACATCTGCAATCTGCTCATCAGTCGCAACATACAAGAGCTTCACAGCTCCTCTCTGCACCATATCCCTGATATAGTGATATTTGATCTCTATGTGTTTCGACCTGTCATGAAACACTGGGTTCTTGGAAAGCTTCACACAACTCTGGTTATCACAGAAGATACCAGTTACAACATCCAACGGGAGATCAAATAACTCGGACAGTAGTTTCCATAGCCATACTGCCTCACAACTAGCTGAACAGACTGCAACATACTCTACCTCAGCTGTACTCAGTGCTACGCAGGACTGCTTCCTGCTAAACCAAGAGATCACATCTGATCCCATACTGAAGCAGCACCCAGATGTGCTCTTCCTATCTGCAGCACTACTAGCCCAATCTGAATCAACATAAACCTGTAGGTTAAACTTTTGATTCACCTCATACTTGAGCCCATAATCCACTGTACCCTTCAGGTACCTCAGAACATGCTTTACAGTAACCAGGTGAACACTCCTCGTATCTGTCAGGAATTGACTCAATGTGTTCACAGCAAAGCAAATGTCTGGTCTCGTGTTCGTTAGGTACATCAAGGAACCAATCATCTGACGACACATAGAGACATAAACCGGCTCAGATGAAGCATCACATAGAAGCTTCAGATTCGATGCCATAGGTGTGGCCATGGCCTTGCAGTTCATCTTGAATCGCTTCAGGATATCTATTGTGTACTTCCCTTGACCAAGGAAGATCCCACCTGCACTCTGCCACACTTCCATACCTAGGAAATAATGCATCATTCCTAAATATTTCATATCGAATTCAGCAGCAAGCTTCCTCTTCGTATCTGCAATCAATCTGTCATCTCCTATTACAAATAGGTCATCCACATAAAGGAGTAGAATCACAGGATTTCCTTCTTCAACCTTGTAGTAAAGGTTGGAATCCGCTTTACTCTTGGTAAAGCCCAAACTAGATAGGAAACTGTCCATCCTACCATACCAGGTTCTGGGAGCTTGCTTCAAGCCATACAAGGATTTCTTCAATCTGCACACATATGACTGCCTGTCATGTATTTCAAAACCGAGTGGCTGTTCCACATATATTTCCTCTTCAACTACACCATTCAAGAAAGCAGTCTTGACATC
The DNA here is from genome assembly GCA_027924585.1 of Larix kaempferi. Classification (NCBI taxonomy): domain Eukaryota; kingdom Viridiplantae; phylum Streptophyta; class Pinopsida; order Pinales; family Pinaceae; genus Larix; species Larix kaempferi. The sequence goes on along the minus strand of BSBM01001943.1, from coordinate 291,241 downwards.
CATTTGATGTATTTTCCATCTCATTGCTGCAGCCAGGGCAAGTACTGTTCTGATGGAAGTATACCTGGCTATAGGTGCAAAAGTTTCTTCATAATCTATTCCCTCTTTCTGAGAGAAGCCACGAGCTACGAATCTTGCCTTGTATTTCTCTACACTGCCATCTGCAGCATGCTTGATTTTGTAGATCCATTTGGAAGTCACAACAGACTTCTCTTTAGGTCTTGGGACAACATCCCAAACATCATTCTTCATTATTGATTGGTATTCCTCAACCATGGCATTCTTCCATTCTTTCTTTTCCGCTGCTTCTTCATAACTGGAAGGCTCTTTGTTCATAATGTCACAGAGTAAAGCAACATAGCTGGTATGTGATCTGGTTCTCTTCTTTGCTCTGTGTTCTTCTTCTGGAATGCCAAATCTTTCTGCATCTTGAATGAGCTCTCTAGCCCATGCAGGTTTCCTCTTGTGAGGGTTATCCTCACGGTATGGATCTACATGTTCTTGTGGATCTTCAAACTCACGAACAACTTCTGGAACTGCTTCACTCATGGTAGTGTCTTGAAATCTGGTTTCCTTAGTTTCTTCATAAACTTCGATAGGTGCCTTCCTTGATTTGATGAATGCTGAGTTTTCATCAAATGTTACATCCCTGCTGAAATCAATCTTCTTGAACCCTGGAAAGTATATTCTGTAAGCCTTCCAGCTTTCACTGTAACCCACAAAGATACCCTTCTTTCCTAAAGGATCTAGTTTAGTCCTCTTTTCCTTTGGGACATGAGTGTATACTGGACAACCAAATATTCTGAGATGACTCACATCAGGTTTCTTACCAGAAAAGACCTCTTCTGGTGTCTTGTTGTCCAATATCTTGTGGGGTGTTCTGTTCTGCACATATACAACTGTTTTAGCTGCTTCTGCCCACAGATGCATAGGTAGATCCTGGTCATGCAGCATTTCCCTTGCTGCTTCCATGATAGTTATGTTCTTCCTTTCTGCAACTCCATTCTGTTGAGGATTATACGGAGCAGTCAACTCCCTCTTAATCCCTGAATCACTACAAAGCTTCTTGAAGTCACTTGAGGTGAATTCTCCACCATTGTCGGATCTGAATGTTTTGATCTTCTTGTCAGTTTGATTCTCCATCAAGGTTTTGAATTCCTTGAATTTGTCAAACACCTCATCTTTGCTCTTTAAGAAGTATACCCAAGTCTTCCTAGAGAAGTCATCAATAAATGAGACATAGTAAACATACCCACTCAGGAAACTGGATGACATAGGACCACATACATCTGAGTGGATGATTTCTAGGATGTCTTTTGCCTTGCTTTCACTGCTTGGGAAAGCCTTCTTAATGTTCTTACCTTTTTCACATCCCTTGCAAACACCTTCATGTTTGGTCTTGATTTCAGGAAGACCCTCTACTGTCTTGCTTGCAATTGGAAGTGCTCTATAGTGCATATGAGCAAGTCTTCTATGCCAAAGTTCACTTGGCTCCATGGATTCATACACCATGGCATGTTCAGGTTGTCCTTTCAATTTATACAAACCTCCCTCTTGCTCTCCAATCACTACTGCATCATCTATGTTCTTTCCCTTTGGCCACATTAGGACTTGGCCATCCACAAATGCAACCCGCATACCTTTTGCATCCAATGCAGAGATGGAGAGTAAGTTCTTCTTGAGCCCAGGTACATAAAGGACTTCTTTCATCTTCAAAGATTTTCCAGAATCTAGGTTGTAGGAGGCTTCACCACTTCCTTTGATTGGGTATTGATAATCATCCCCAAGTTTCACCTTATGGGGTGATTCATGTTCAGATAGGTTCACAAAAGATTCCTTAAACCCAATCATGTGTTTGGAAGCCCCACTGTCAATTAACCAATCATTACAACCATGGGAGATAGTACCTGTGAGAGCAGAGATCAGAACATACTCTTCTTCACTTGATGAGTCATCATCACTATCACTTTCTGCCCTAGCCTTCTTCTTTGGGGGTTCATCATCTTTGGCAGCATGAGCATGAAACCTTCTTTTGCTGCCCTTCTTCTTCTTATTGTAGTAATTATCCCTTTTGTTCTTGGGACAATCTGAAGCAAAGTGACCCTTCTCATTGCATGTGAAGCATCTTAGGTCCTTCTTACTCTTTTGATAGGATCTATTGTGGCCAGAGTGCTCCTTCTTGGTTTTGCTTCTTTTGGTGTGAGCTGCAAGAGCTTGATCTTCACCTCCCATCTTTTCCTCACAAGTTATAAGTCTAGCTTCTTCTTGAGAGCATTCTTCCCGCAATCTGTTGAAGGAGATCAACTTCTTCCTTGCACAAATTCCTTGAATGAAGGAATCCCATGACCTGGGTAGGCCATTTAGAGTGGTCATCACCACTTCACCATTCTCCACCATTTCATCCACTGCTTCTAGTTATTCCTTGATCTGGGAGACCCTCGAAAAATAAGATTGAATGGTTTCTCCATTCTGAAACTTTACTCCTTTCAATTGGTTCTGCAAGGTCATCTTTCGATTTATGTTCTTTCCTTCAAATAGCTTGGTCAAAGATTCAAACATCTCCTTGGGTTTCTTAAGAGAAGACACATGGGGTATGAGATGGTCTTTGATAGAATCAACAATGATTCTCTTTTCGTTGACCAAGTTCTTCTTATGCAATACCTTGGCCTCTTCATCCTCTGGGATAGGGATGTCTTCTTTCACATATGAGTCCAACTCATTCTCTTCCAGGATTAACCCAATCCTATACTTCCAGGCTCGGAAGTTATCAGCCCCTTCAAGCTTATCCTCAAGCTTGGTGTGGAGAGACATCTTAAAGAGTAGTTCAAATAGAAATAGAAAAGATTTAGGTCTTACCACTTGAAATGCTGAAAACTGGATCTGGTCCCGGATTAGGGTTTGCCGAAAAAACCCTAAAAATTCAAAATGTGAATTTCAAATTTCTGAAAGGATAGAAAGATGCGCCTTGATGAGCTGATCAGCCTGGTGTATTCAGAATTTGAGATCAGCAAGGTTTTTCCCTTCAAAATTGCCTTTTTGTCCTCCCGGGTTCACTAGGAAGAGCTCTGAATTAGGGTTTCAGTTTCCCGGAGATCTACCCAGCCAAAAATCTCAATCCAAAACTCTAAACTTCAATTTTTTCAAGGATCTTCCAGCTGTGCCTTCAGATTCCAGAAATTCCTATTTTTGTGGAAACCCTAATTTTTTAGGGCCAAATCTGAAAATGCTCGGAATTGAATTTTGATTGGACAGATAGATGCGCCTTGATGAGTAGAGTCAATCTACTATACTGATTTTCAAAAATCTGTGGAGAGAAACCCAATAAACAAGGAACTCAAGCTTCCGTCACTGCAAAATGTCTTCTTCTCAGGTTAGCTCTGATACCATGTTACATTTTGAGCATTAATTCACAATACTCTAGGATCTTTACTGAGAAAATAACATATACAGTATATCAATGCATGACAATCACAATAAGCATGACAAGCATCACAAGAATCAAAAGCATGAGAGACAAGAGACACAGAGTTTCCGTGGGGAAAACCATAAGGTGAAAAACCCCACAACTTCCTCAGAGATAGAGAGAGCAATGGCTCAACCAAAGTACAACCAAAATACACTGAGATAGTCTCCTAGTAGCAGATGATCCTCCTCCTCACTAGTGCACCACTTTCTGAGTGAGAGTGAGTTACTTTTCCGAATGAGTAAAATAGAGATCTCCAGTCTCTATTTATACTAACCTTTTTGCCCAGTGACCTTATGGGGTCGACTTGTCTATCTAGTTACATCACATTATAATATATATATTTCAGGTCCGACCCCACACATGGTGGTCTAATAACCCATCGGCAAGTACACACACTTGCGACACTTGTCAATCCACATGACGACACTTCCTTACAGAGGAATAACACATCTCTATTAAGGGTACAATACATATATATAAAATACACAGATGAAATACATTCCGAAGTTACATATACATCAACACATAATGGGAGTGCAAAGCAAGTTCACAACATACAAGAGGTTGTAACTGTGGGTCAAGTGGCAAGGACTATCCCTAGTATTTATGCTACACTAGATGTCACATCCCCTCCCATCTATTGATGCAAGGAAGGGAACATGATACCCAAAATCTGGGCTTTTATAAAACTTATCCCATTTCAACGTCCATGATTCATATAAATATAAACAATTGCCCATAAATCAGGAAAACATGTACAGTGGAATAAGACATCATCCACATACATTTCACATGCATCAACCATATCAAGAGCAACCATCCTTTAATTAAAACAGTGCAGAAGTAAATACACATAAGAGAATATACTTATCTCACTGTAATGATGTCCCGAGCAACTAGCTATGTTGCTGCAACGTTCCACCCAACCATAGGTCTCTGGCCATCCTATATTCTTTCAGCACTTAAAGACCACCCCCGAGTTGGGCATGATATCTACAAGGAAAAGGGGACTCTCAAGCTCAACACAACCCAAAGCAATGGATACCCATCTCAATCCCGACATTCATTTACACACACAACAACTCAAAACTGGGCATGGTTATGCATTTCAGAAATGGGATTCATAGAACAGGGTCTATGGGTTTTCCCCAAATTGTTGCACACCCAACACGGATTGTGGGAAGAGGGAATCAATTCCAGGGAAGAAAACCGATTCCTCCCACATATGTATGAGCATTCAGTGGGCCAAAACGACCTCTATAAAACCCCAAATCATTTCCCCTTCTTCCCCAATGTTATACAACATAAAAACGCCCTTCCCAGCTAGGAAAATGAAGGAAAACATAGGAAATTTATGGAGGAAAATGCCTAGGTAGCTCCAAACTCGTGAGAGAGAAAAACTGATGGGTGAATAATTGATTGGGGGCAATTTCGTGGCTCTTTCTTTCCCAAGAAGCCAAACATGAAATTCTAGGAATGGTGGCTTGCCCATACTCGAATTTGGAAAGCCATACCTCTCCATTCCCTAAGGCATTAACTACCTCAACCAACTCTTGGGAGAAATGAATGATTGGGCACAAAAGTCAACATGGGTAGTTGAGGGTTCATGGGTTCTCTCATTGACACTTGGCTTGACTTGATTGGCTCAAGGGTTTGAATATTTCCCTCCCAATTCCTTGTAAACATCATGCCCCCATATCTTGTTGCATTGCATAGCTAGTTGTGGGGATTTATATTAAAATGCATATTTACAATCCCCATGGTTCACTAGCACATGGATAGCATAATATCCAATACTTGCCTCTTCAAGGTCGATCGTTCACTAGCGGGGCCTTGGCCTTGAGCTCCACTCTAGGAATCATACATAATATGCATACAATATTTCCATTATAGCCCAAAATATTACAAGGGTAAAAATGGGGATGTGACACCAGAGGACCGCCAAGCTGATCATCAATCAACTGTGGTTGAGGTTTAAGGTAAGATTGCTAACCAATCTATTTCTATTTTGATTGACCCTGGATATACTCACATTTATATCAGTCCTAAATTTGTTGATATTTGTTCTTTTAAGAAAACCGAGCATAGTAAATCCTAATTGGTTCAACTAGCCACAGGAACCAAGAGAAAATTTAGTGAAATGGTGGAGAAATGCCCATTAGAAATGGGTGGACTTTCCACTTGTGCGAATCTGAATATTTTACCACTTGGTTCATATGACATTCTCATTTGAATGGACTAGTTGGAAGCACATAGAGTTAAACTAGACTGCTACAACAAGTTTTTTGAGTGCATTGATGATGAAGGAGACCCAAGGGTTGTGAAAGGAATTGCAAAGAAAATTTCTATTAGGCATATTTCAGCCATGCATTTGAAGAAGTTTTGTACAAAAGGTTGTCAATTGTATGCAACCCATATATTGGACAAATCAGAAAATGAAATTCCAAAATTGGAGAACTATCATGTGCTACAATAATTCAAGGTTGTGTTTCCCGACGAAGTGCTTGGACTACCTCCCAAGAGGGACATTGATTTCACAATTGATTAGGTTCCAGGAGTTGCACCAGTGTCTAAGACACCTTACAGAATGAGCACACTAAAATTATTAGAGTTGAAAATGTAATTGCAAGAATTAATAGAAAAGAAGTACATAAGGCCATGTGTGTCTCCATGGGGAGCACCAGTACTATTTGTGAAGAAGAAATATGGTACACTCGGGTTATGCATTGATTATAGGAAGTTGAATGAAGTGACAGTGAAAAAAAAAGTACCCATTACCTCAAATTGATAATATTTTTTATCAAATAAGAGAGGCAAGGGTATTTTCAAAGATTGAATTGAGGTTTGGTTACCATCAGGTAAGGATCAAGGAAGAAAACATTCAAAAGAAAACCTTTAAAACAAGATATGGGCACTTTGAATTTGTAGTGGTGCCATTTGGTCTCACTAATGCACCAACTTCCTTCACGTGTCTCATGAATAACATTTTCCACAAATATTTAGACAAGTTTTTTCTTGTTTTTTCTAGATGACATTCTTACTTACTCTAAGAATGAAGAAGAGCATGAGGAACATTTGATAATGGATTTGTAATTTCTAAGGGAACATAAGTTGTATGCAAGTCTAAGCAAACGTGATTTTTACAAAAAAAAAATTCATTCTTTGGGTCACATTATTTCAGAAGAAGGAATATCAGTGGACTTAGAAAAGATTGAAGCTATTATGAATTGGCCAACTCCAAGGAATGTGACATATGTGTGATCTTTTATGGGTCTTGCTGGATACTATAGAAGATTCATTAAAGGATTCTCCAAGGTTGCATACCCAATCATCTCTTTGCAAAAGAAGGGCACAAATGATGCGTACATACATATAAATGATCTAACTGATCATATCCAGCATCTAACATGATGCGTACATACATATACATATAAATGATCCAACTGATCATATCCAGCATCCAACATTATGCATACACAGAGCATTAACTGGAGCATCGTCCTGATGCTCATCATCCATGATCCTCCTGATCATCATAACATCGTCCTCTTCAGATCATCTCATCATCCACGAAGCACAACCCAGATGCACATCATCTAGCACTTACACCACCAACATGAGAGAACACATCTACCGCCATTCAGAGAAGGCTCCAGCCCTTACTTTTTCACTATGGGAGAACACATCTACCACCATGTGAAAAATGGCTCAGCAATTACATCAAAACCAAGGGAGAACACATCAACCATGTCAGGAAAGCTCATGTGCATCTGCATCTTTTGGACTCATCACTTCCCTTTGGAAGGAAGATCGATCTGAAGTGCGCCAAGCCTCTCTCTGAAGTACTCAAACTGCACTCTGGCCAACGGCTTGGTCAATACATCTGCAACCTGCTCATCCATTGCAACATACTCTGCTTCGACTGTACTCAGTGCTACGTAGGACTGCTTGTTGCTAAACCAAGAGATCACACCTGATCCTATCTGTAGCACTGCCTGCCCAATCTAAATCAACATAACCCTGCAGGTTAAAATTTTGAGTCGCATCATACTTGAGCCCATAATCAACCACACCCTTCAGGTACCTCAGAATATGCTTTACAACAACCAGGTGAACATCTCTCGGATCCATAAGGAACTGGCTCAATGTGTTCACTGCAAGGAAGATATCTGGTCTCGTGTTCGCCAGGTACATAGAGGACCCAATCATCTGACAATACATCGTGACATCAACTGGATCAGATGAAGCATCACACATAAGCGTCAGGTTCGATGCCATAGGTGTGGCCATAGCCTTGGAGTCCACCATCCCGAAACCTCTTCAGGATCTCTACTGCATACTTCCCTTGTCCAAGGAAGATTCCATCTACACTCTGCCACACCGCCATGCCAAAAACAAATAGTGCATCATCCCCAATTTCTTCATATCGAACTCGGTAACAAGTTTCTGCTGCATGTCGGCAATCAATCTATCCTCACCTGTTACAAACAGATCATGCACATAGCAGTATCACTGGATTGCCTTCCTCAACCTTGTAGTGAAGGTTGGAATCCGCTTTACTCTTGGTAAATCCCAAACTGGATAAAAAGTTGTCTATCCTACCATACCAAGTTCTGCACATATATGACTCCCTGTCATGTGTCTCAGAACCAAGTGGCTTCTCCACATATAGTTCTTCTGTTGATGTATATGTAACTTCAGAATGTATTTCACATATATGTATATTGTATTCCTATATAGATGTTATTATTCCTCTATATGGAAGTGTCGTCATTTATATTGTAAGTGTCTTAACTTATACTTGATGGGTTATTAGACCACCTTGTTGGGGTCGGCCTTGTATAAGTCATGTGGCTCAAAGGGTTATTAGACCACCCTATTGGGGGTTGGCCATGTGGGTCAAAGGGTTATTAGACCACCCTAGTGGGGGTCAGCCCAGTCAACATTATGTTAAGTGGTTAAGTTGAGGCCGACCTAGTTGAGTAAAGGTCAAGTCAAGTTAGTGTATAGATAGAGAGTGTGTCTCTCTCATTTTACACATTCTATTCTCTCACTCACACTTGGAAGAGTGGCACACTTGTGGAGGAGGAGGCTCTACTGCTAGGAGAAGACTATCTCTTGTATTCTAGTTGTATCATTGCTCTATCTATCTCTGAGGAAGTTATTGGGGTTTTTCACCTTTATGGTTTTCCGCAAGTAAACTCTGTGTCTCTTGTGTGCTTGCATTATTGTGTCCATGATTGTTATGCTGTAGATTTGCTATACATGGTGTTCTCTCAGTTAAGATCCTAGATCAGATTGAAGTAAATTCTGAAAATTTAACATGGTATCAGAGCTAGCCTGAAAGAAGGCAAGATATGGCATGTATGACACTTGTTGCACTTACGATGCTAGGGCTTGATATAGCAAAAACCAATCATCGTAGAACTTTTGCTATAAATCTATTTTGGCAAATTTTTTGGATCTGAAACTTTTGACAGGTCGAATATCAGATCCCCATGTACCTTGTGCCCAAAGGAAAACTTCTAATTCATTGTACTTTGTGATTTATGATCTATACAATATAGGGTTTCTGCATCTTCCAAATCTTAGTCAAAATCAGGTAACCTTGGAAAAAAGGTCATAACTTGGGCTAGGAAGCTCCAAATGAAATTTTGTAAAAAGTGACAGGTAGTGCACAGACTGTACTATCTCAGGAAACGTTTTCAAAAGCAGAAGGTGAACCAGTGACATGTGGCACGTCGTACACGTTCGCTCTCCTGTATTATCCCCTAAATAGGTCACGTTGCAACACTTGGCATAACTCTCTCTCAGAGAATCCAATTGAGGTCATACATATCAAGATGGAAATATAACCGGTCAGGATATCTCAAGGAAATTTTTCAGAGGCCAAAGTTGAACCAATGACACGTGGCATGCCGTACAAGTTTTCTCTCCTATCTTATCCCATAAACATGTCACGTTGCGACACTTGGCATAACTCTCTCTCAGAGAATCCAATTGAGGTCAGAACTGTCGAGATGGAAAGATAACAGGTCGGGCTATCTCAAGAAAATGTTTCAGACCCTGCGGATAGAAAAGTTCAGAGTTACACCAGAAACAATCAGGTACATATTTCTATCAAAACAGAATTATTTTTGAGCACCTTCATTCATGGCTTCTGGAATTTAGGGCTTCGGAGAAAGTTGGAATTTTTGTAATCGGAGACCATGGCTGGATGCTACACATCAAAATAGAAATTTAGAGGCCAAGATCAGATTTTTTTGGTTGGGCAGAAGGCCGAGCTTGATCAAACCCCAGTTCGGGACTTTGATCGGAAAGATGGAAAACTAGGGCTTCTGCAAAAATTGGAATTTTGGAAATCTGTGACCATGGCTGGAAGCTCCTCAGAAATATCAAAGCTTAGAGCTTTGAATCAAATATTTTGGTTGGGTGAATCTCCGGGAAACTCAAACCCTAATTCAGGCTCCTCCCCAGTGAATTCAGAAATCTAAAATGCAATTTCGAAGGGTGAAACTTTGCAGTTTTCAAATTCTGAATATACCAACTTGATCAGCTCATCAAGGCACATATTTCTATCCTTTAGGAAGTTTGAAATTCAAAGTTTAAATTTTTGGGGTTTCTTTGACAAACCCTAATCCAGCTCTAGGTCCAGCTCTTGCAAATCAAGTGGATTGGGTCAATCCTAGAAGAAAATGGATTCGTCACCTGCATAAGTGAAGAAGTTCCTGTCTCAGAGGGAGATGAGGCTAAGGCCTTCCATAAGAAGATTACAAGCAATCTTGACAGATATGTTTCATGGTTAAGTTTATCATATGTTTGTCTTCATATCATTACAATACAATCTTGATTAATTACTAGACTTGTCGTATCACCTTAATAGAAGATATTCATTGATTAAGGTTTTGACACTTATGAATGTACTAATGCATTGTGATGTTGTATGAGGTTTATGTTGTTCGCTAACATAAAAGGTACACCAAGAAAGACAAATCATGTTCTACTTCAAGAACATATGATCATGGTGACATGAAGAAAAAGATTCATCCATTGTCATGGATCACATAGAAGATCTACTTTCGAGGTATGTATAACTTGGTCCTACAATGGTTAACCTATGAGACATGCAGGTTACTAGCACAAGACATTGAAGAGAAACAGAAGACATTATGCGGGTATGTTAGACATAACTAGCTAGCATGCTAATCCAGGTATGTTTTTCCTATATCAAGCTAGAATCCTACCTTGTGTTAGGATATTATACTGTTGTGTTGTTGATAATGATTATTCATGAAGTCATAGGTTTGAATAGTCATGGTTGTATGCATATTATGTTTCTTACCATAATTGATGATATGACTAACCAAAAGAATCATGAAGGTATAGGTTTGAGTAATCACGGGTTTATGCATTGATGATTTAACTAATCAGAAGAGTCCTAGGATCAAATAAGAATATGCATGAGTATAAGAAGACTTCCCTGAAACCTTGAATACTAATGTTTATTATCTGAGAATCATCATGACTATATATGTTTAAGATTATTGTGTTTTGACAGTATTAAGATTATACTAATAAATGTGTGATTATGTATGAGACCTCAAGGATAACACAATGATGATACTAATAAGCATGCATAGTGATTAAGGATGGATGTAAGTTCAAGGATAGGTAATCCAAGAAGCAAAGATCAAGAGGGAGCACACTTCAGTAGTTTCTGCAAGGATGCAGAAACTCAGAGGGAGTTGACCACTTCTCACAGTCCACATTGGAATGGAGTTGCAAAGATTCAAAGGGAGTCCACCCAGAATCCATACAAAGATAAGTATTTGGATTGCCATTTCTTACATAACGTTGTTCAATGATGTATATGCTTATGTTCCTAGAATTAGGTTATGTATTATGCATATTAGAATAGTTGCATTGATGAACAGTATACTACTAATATACATGGATAAGTGGCCTATGGCACTGTACAACATTCCATTGCTACTTATCTAGAATGAAACCTCTTTGCTGGCATGTTAGGAGTTGTGCACACTCTTAACAATGTTCTGGTAGAGATTGGAAGGCATCTAGAAAGTTATGGAATATGGATAAATGTTGTATTGAAGCATTGGCTAAGATAATTGCATGACTGTATGCCATATTTCTTTATGTGTAAGAATTTGTTCTAAAAACTGTGAGATATTTTCTAATCATGTAATTTAACTTGTTGTGTAGGAAAGATCATATACCATCACCTACAAAAGAAGGACTACAACATTTGTTCAGCAACAAAGTTATCTATTGAAGATATTGAAGTTCCCAGGATATGGGGAAAATGCCATGATCCGTTGATCATGAAGAACGATGTTTGGGATGCGGTCCCAAGAGCTGAAGGGAAGTCTGTTGTGACTTCCAAATGGAACTATCAGATCAAGCATGCTGCAGATGGCAGCATAGAAAAATATAAAAGTGATGAAATAGAAGATACACCAGATGGATTTCAAGACAGCCTTCTTGAATGGTTTAGTTGAAGAAGAAGTGTATGTGGTGCAGCTGCTTGGTTCTGAGACACATGACAGGGAGTCATATATGTGCAGAACTTGGTATGGTAGGATAGACAGCTTTCTATCTAGTTTAGGCTTTACCAAGAGTAAAGCAGATTCCAACCTTCACTACAAGGTTGATGAAGGCAATCCAGTGATACTACTATGTGGATGACCTGTTTGTAATAGGTGATGATAGATTGATTGCCGACACGCAGAAGAAGCTTGCTGCCGAGTTCGAGATGAAGAACTTGGGGATGATGCACTATTTTTTTTTGGTATGGAGGTGTGGCAGTGTGTAGATGGATTCTTCCTTGGACAAGGGAAGTATGCAGTAGAGATCCTAAAGAGGTTTGGGATGATGCACTGCAAGGATATGGCCACACTTATGGCATTGAACCTAAAGCTTCTATGTGATGCTTCATCTGATCTGGTTGATGTCACGATGTATCGTTAGATGATTGGGTCCTCTATGTACCTAACGAACACGAGACCAGATATTTGCTTTGCGGTGAACACATTGAGCCAGTTCCTGATGGATCCTAGAGATGTTCACTTGGTTTTTGTAAAGCATATTCTGAGGGTACGGTTGATTATGGGCTCAAGTATGAAGTGAATCAAAAGTTTAACCTGCAAGGTTATGTTGATTCAGATTGGGCAGGCAGTGCGGCAGATAGGAAGATCACATTTGGGTGCTGCTTCAGTATGGGATCAGGTGTGATCTCTTGGTTTAGCAGGAAGCAGTCCTACGTAGCATTGAGTATAGCCGAAGCAGAGTATGTTGCGATAGATGAGAAGGTTGCAGATGTATTGACCAAGCCATTGGCCAGAGTGCAGTTTGAGTACTTCAAAGAGAGGCTTGGTGCACTTCAGATAAAGGTTCCTTCCAAAGGGAAGTGATGAGTCCAGAAGATGCAGATGCACATGAGCTTTCCTGACATGGTTGATGTGTTCTCCCTTGGTCATGATGTAATTGCTGAGCCATTTTTCACATGGTGGTAGATGTGTTCTCCCATGGTGAAAAAGTAAGGGCTGGAGCCTTCCCCGAATGGCGGTAGATGTGTTCTCCCATGTCGGTGGTGTAAGTGTTGGATGATGTGTATCTGGGATGTGCTTCATGGACGATGAGATGATCTGAAGAGGATGATGCTATGATGATCAGGAGGATCATGGATGATGAGCATCAGGACGATGCTCCAGTTACTGCTTTGTGTATGCATCATGTTGGATGCTGGATATGATCAGTTGGATCATTATATGTATATTTTTGTACGCATCATGTTGGATGCTGGATATGATCAGCTGGATCATTATATGTATATTTTTGTACGCATCATGTTGGATGCTGGATATGATCAGTTGAAGATATTGAAGTTCCCAGGATACAGGAAGAATGCCATGATCCGTGGATCATGAAAACGATGTTTGGGATGCAGTCCCAAGAGTTGAAGGGAAGTCTGTTGTGACTTCCAAATGGAACTATCAGATCAAGCATGTTGGAGATGGCAGCATAGAAAAATATAAAAGTGATGAAATAGAAGATACACCAGATGGATTTCAATTCAGCCTTCTTGAATGGTGTAGTTGAAGAAGAAGTGTATGTGGTGCAGCTACTTGGTTCTGAGACACATGACAGGGATTCATATATGTGCAGAACTTGGTATGGTAGGATAGACAGCTTTCTATCCAGTTTAGGCTTTACCAAGAGTAAAGCGGATTCCAACCTTCACTACGAGGTTGAGGAAGGCAATCCAGTGATCCTACTATGTGGATGACCTGTTTGTAACCGATGAGGTTAGATTGATTTCCGACACGTAGAGGAATCTTGCTGCCAAGTTCGAGATGAAGAACTTGGGGATGATGCACTATTTGTTTTGGCATGGAGGTGTGGCAGAGTGCAGATGGAATCTTCCTTGGACAAGTGAAGTATGCAGTAGAGATCCTGAAGAGGTTTGGGATGATGGACTTCAAGGATATGGCCACACCTATGGCATCGAACCTAAAGCTTCTATGTGATGCTTCATCTGATCCGGTTGATGTCACGATGTATCATCAGATGATTGGGTCCTCTATGTACCTGATGAACACGAGACCAAATATTTGCTTTGCGGTGAACACATTGAGCCAGTTCCTGATGGATCTGAGAGATGTTCACTTGGTTGCTGTAAAGCATATTCTGAGGGTACGATTGATTATGGGCTCAAGTATGAAGCAAATCAAAAGTTTAACCTACAAGGTTATGTTGATTCAGATTGGGCAGGCAGTGCTACAGATAGGAAGAGCACATTTGGGTGCTGCTTCAGTATGGGATCGGGTGTGATCTCTTGGTTTAGCAGGAAGCAGTCCCACGTAGCACTGAGTATAGCCAAAGCAGAGTATGTTGCGACAGATGAGCAGGTTGCAGACGTATTGACCAAGCCGTTGGCTAGAGTGTAGTTTGAGTACTTCAGACAGAGACTTGGTGCACTTCAGATCAAGGTTCCTTCCAAAGGGAAGTGATGAGTCTAGAAGATGCAGATGCACATGAGCTTTCCTGACATGGTTGATGTGTTGTCCCTTGGTCATGATGTAATTGCTGATCCATTTTTCACATGGTGGTAGATGTGTTCTCCCATGGTGAAAAAGTAAGGGCTGGAGCCTTCCCCGAATGGTGGTATATGTGTTCTCCCATGTCGGTGGTGTAAGTGTTGGATGATGTGCATCTGGGCTGTGCTTCGTGGACGATGAGATGATCTGAAGAGGATGATGCTATGATGATCAGGAGGATCATGGATGATGAGCATCAAGACGATCCTCCAGTTACTGATCTGTGTATGCATCATGTTGGATGCTGGATATGATCAGTTGGATCATTATATGTATATGTATGTATGCATCATGTTGGATGTTGGATATGATCAGTTGGATCATGTATATGTATGTATGCATCATGTTGGATGTTGGATATGATCAGTTGGATCATTTTACTCATCATGTTGGATGCTGGATATTATCAGTTGGATCACTTGTATGTATTTTTGTATATGCATCATGTTGGATGCTTGGACCATGTATCTGTATATGTATGAGGTGGATACATTGTATGATCAGGTGGATCATGTATGGTGATATGTATCATGTATTTGTATTTGTATCAGGTGGATACACTGTATGATCAGGTGGATCATGTATGATGATATGTATCAGGTAGATACTTGGTATGCATCAGGTAGATGCACTTTATGATCAGGATGATCATAGATGACGAGCTTCGGGATGTTGCTCCAGATGACATGCAGCAGGATGTTGCAGTGGTGATGATCAGGATGATCATGTGTACATCAGGATGATGTATGGTGACTATCAAGTTGATACTTTGTGGCCATGGAACAGGTTGTGCAGATGAGCATATAATTTGGCCCTTGGAGATTTGCAGATAAGCTTTCGAGGTTTTTCCTAAGGCATGTAATTTGTACCCTGGGATATCTGGCAAATGCTCTTTCGAGGTTTTGTCATGACTACATGTAATTTGTGCCCTAGGAGATCCGATAGGTTGAGCCTTATGCTCGTAATGAGTCCTGGGATTCTCTTTCGAGTTTTTGTGGTGGGGTCACATGTAATAAGTCCTGGAGATCTGGACAAGATGAAAAAGGTCTCAGATGATCTTTAGGGTTCTTGCTAGTCAAGAGACACTTTTAAGGTTTTGTGACGCACGTAATAAGTCCTGATATTTTCACAGTATGGCCAATGATGACGAAGACCTGCAGGTGGTGGGCCTACATCTCGTATGAAAAAGGACTGGCTCTGTAGAACTTCCTATGACGAGTAGATTCAGAGATTGATTGAGATAGCAACAACAGTGATGATGATCCAGAGAAGATGACTTGTGCTAGAAGACCTGTGTCGAGAAATACCTTCCTAGTTAAGAGGGAGTGTTGATGTATATGTAACTTCGGAATGTATTTCACATATATGTATATTGTATTCCTATAGAGATGTTATTATTCCTCTATACAGAAGTGTCGTCATTTATATTGTAAGTGTCTTAACTTATACTTGATGGGTTATTAGACCACCTTGTTGGGGTCGGCCCTGTATAAGTCATGTGGGTCAAAGGGTTATTTGACCACCCTATTGGGGGTCGGCCATGTGGGTCAAAGGGTTATTAGACCACCCTAGTGGGGGTCGGCCCAGTCAGTATTATATTAAGTGGTTAAGTTGAGGCCGACCTAGTTGAGTAAAGGTCAAGTCAAGTTAGTGTATAAATAGAGAGTGTGTCTCTCTTATTTTACACATTCTATTCTCTCACTCACACTTGGGAGAGTGGCACACTTGTGGAGGAGGAGGCTCTGCTACTAGGAGAAGACTATCACTTGTATTTTGGTTGTATCATTGCTCTATCTATCTCTGAGGAAGTTATTGGGGTTTTTCACCTTTATGGTTTTACCCAAGTAAACTCTGTGTCTCTTGTGTGCTTGCATTATTGTGTCCATGATTGTTATGCTGTAGATTTGTTATACATGTTATTCTCTCAGTTAAGATCCTAGATCAAATTAAAGTAAATTTTAAAAATTTAACATCTTCTTCAACTACACCATTCAAGAAGGCTGTCTTGAAATCCATTCGGTGTATCTTCCACTTTATCACTGCAGCCAGAGCAAGTACGGATCTAATGGAAGTGTATCTGGATACAAGAGCAAAAGTATCTATGCTACCACCTGGAGCATGCTTGATCTTGTAGATCCTCTTGGAAGTCACTACAGACTACCCTTTGGGACTGCATCCCAAACATCTTCATGATCGACTGGTATTCCTCGATCGTGGCATTCTTCCCAGATCCTGGGAACTTCAATATCTTCAATAGATAGATTTGTTGCTAAACAAATGTTGTAGTCCTTCTTTTGTAGGTGATGGTATATGATCTTTCCTACACAACAAGTTAAATTGCATGATTAGAAAATATCTCATAGTTTTCAGAACAAATTCT
Source organism: Larix kaempferi (assembly GCA_027924585.1). Taxonomy (NCBI): domain Eukaryota; kingdom Viridiplantae; phylum Streptophyta; class Pinopsida; order Pinales; family Pinaceae; genus Larix; species Larix kaempferi. The sequence continues at coordinate 274,278 of BSBM01001943.1, read as the reverse complement.
TACACATAAAGAAATATGTCATACACTCATGCAATTATTTTAGCCAATGCTTCAATACAACATTTATCCATATTCCGTAACTTTCTAGATGCCTTCCAATCTCTACCAGAACATTGTTAAGAGTGTGCACAAATCCTAACATGTCAGCAAAGAGGTTTCATTCTAGATAAGTAGCAATGGAATGTTGTACAGTGTCATAGGCCACTTACCCATGTATATTAGTAGTATACTGTGTTGAGATATTGTAACTTCAAAGAATATTATATTTGTACTTTATTATTCTAGAGATGTTTCGTTCCTCCTTGAAGATCTTATTGTATATCCGGAGATGTTTATTCCTCCGTCGGAATGTGGTAACTTGGGTTATTAGACTTCCCTAGTGGGGGTCGACCCTATATGTGTTATATGGGTCAAAGGGTTATTAGACCACCCTAAAGGGGTTGGCCCAGTCAGTTGTAGTGGGGTATTTAACCCATTGGTTAAATACGAGCCTACATGATTTGTGTAAAAGACAAGTCGGAGTAGTGTTTAAATAGAGGAGGTGTATTCCTCATTTCACACACACTCACTCACTTGAGAGTGGCGCACTTGTGGAGTAGAGGTCTGCTATGGAGAAGGAGGAGCTTATGCTCAGGGCTACATCTTTGTATATTACTGGTCATCTATATTGAGGAAGCTTTACTGGGTTTTCTACCCCATGAGGGTTTCCCAGGATAAATTTGTGTCTCTTGTGTTTATGTTGTGCTTGTTGTTTCTTCAGTGCTCCTGCATATGCTATTATTGTGAAATGGAATGCAATGCTGCTATTTTCTGTCTTAGCATATTAAATCGTAACATGGTATCAGAGCTAACCTGAACGAAGGCAATGTATGGCACTTACGACACTTGCTTTACTTACGACAATTTGAAGGTTAGGGTTTTATATAGAAAAAAAAGTCATCGTGGAACTTTCGCCATAAATCCATTTTGGTGAAGGTTCCGGATCTGAAACCTTTACATATCTTAGCTAACATCACCAGGTATCTTGTGTCCAAAGGGAACCCTCAGATTCGTTGTACTTTGTAAGTTATGATCAGTACAAGTTAGGGTTTCTGCCTCTTCCAGATCTCAGTCAAAATCAGGTGACCTAGGAAAAAAGGTCATAACTTGGGCTAGGAAGCTCCAAATGAAATTTAGTAAAAAGTGAAAGGTATTACACAGACTATACTTTCTCAGGAAACGTTTTCAGAGGCTGAAGTTGAACCAGGGACACGTGGCACTCCGTACAAGTTCGCTCTCTTGTTTTATCCCATAAACAGGTCACGTTGTGACACTTGGCATAACTTAGGCTAGGAAGCTCCAAATGAAATTTCATAAAAAGTGAAAGGTAGTACAAAGACTGTACTATCTTAGGAAACGTTTTCAGAGGTCGAACTGGAACCAGTGACACATGGCACGCTGTACAATTTCACTCTCCTGTTTTATCCCAAAACAGGTCACATTGCGACACTTGGCATAACTCTCTCTCAGAAAATCCAATTGAGGTTAGACCTATCGGGATGGAAATATCATAGGTCAGGCTACCACAGAAAACGTTTTCAGACCCGGTGGAGCGAAAATTTTGGATTTACAGCAGAAACAATCAGGTACATATTTCTGTGAAAACATAATTATTTTTGGAGCACCTTCATTCATGGCTTCCGGAATTTAGGGTTTCGGAGAAAGTTAGAATTTTTGGAATCGGAATCCACGGCTGAATGCTACTTAGGAAAATCGAAATTTAGAGACCAAGATTGAATTTTTTTGGTTGGGTAGAAGACTGGGCTTGATCAAACCCCATTTCGGGATTTTGATCGGAAAGATGGAAAATTAGGGCTTCAGCAAAAGTTGGAATTTTTGAAGTCTGTAACCATGGCTGGAAGCTCCTCAGAAAAATAAGAGTTTAGAGCCTTGGATCGAACCTTTTGATTGGACAGAAGGGTAGGCTTCTTCAAACCCTAGTTCGGGTTCCTGTCCAGAAGATCCAGAAGTTTCGAAGGCAATTTTGAGGGGTCAAATTTTGGAGATTTCAAAATTGAAGTATGCTATTTTGATCAGCTCAACAAGACACATCCTTCCATCCATTCAGAAGTGTGAAAGTCAAAGATTGAATTTTTAGGGTTTCTCTAGCAAACCCTAATCAAGCTCCAGATCAAGTATCAGGGGGAGTTGAGGCTAAGGCCTTACATAAGAAGACTACAAGAAGTCTCGACAGGTATGACTTAAGGAGGTTCAGGTATGTCTTGAAATCTGATTCTTGATTAAGTTCATAACGTGTTTGTCTTCATGTTATTTATTAGTACAATCTTGATTAATGTTAGAATTATCTTATCACCCTAGTAACAGTATGAATGCATGTGAATTATCGAAGACATTCATTGATTAGGGCTATATGATTGTACTAATGCATCATGGTGTTGTATGAGGTTGATGTTGTTTGCTAACAAGATATAGGTACATCACAAAAGACAAATCAAGTTCCTTAAACATGACAACATGAAGACAAAGACACATCCATAATCTTTGTTCTACTTACGAGGTATGTATGACTTTGTTATATTATGCTTAACCTATGAGACATGCAGGTTCTAGCTCAGGATCTCTAAATCATTGAAGAGATTGTTTAGGTATGTTGTACATAACTAAGCAGGTATACTAATCCAGGTATGTTTTTCCTATGTCATGTTAGAATCTTACCTTGTGTTAGGATCCCTTATATAAGTATACTTGGTATGATTGGTTATGCTTATTCATAAAGTTAGTAATCAAGGGTTTATGCATATTATGTCTCTTATCTTGATGATCTAATTAACCAGAAGAGTACTATGATCAAACAAGAATATGCAGGAGTAAAAGAAGACTTCCCTGAAACCTTGAATATTATCTATAATCATGACTATACATTTTCAAGATTATTTAGAACTATAATGTTTTGATAACATTGAGAATATACTAATGAATGTATGTTTGTGTATGAGATCATGAGGATGACACTTGAGCATGCACAGTGGTACAGAATGAATAGAAGTTCAAAAGACATACAGAAGATCAAGCGGGAGGCAACCACACAAACATAAAAGATAAGTATTTGAGTTGTTATTTGAAGTAGTAAATGATATTGCCTGTAATAGGTTGTATGCATATTTGTATTCCTAGAATATATCATGCTGAGTGTAAACATTCATAGAGCATTGAACAATATACTACTAATATGCATATGATTGGTAAGTTGGACAAACATTGCATTGTTGCTTGTCTAGAATGAAACCTCTTTGCTGACATGCTGAGAGCTGTGCACACTCTCGATAGTATGTTCTGGTAGAGATGGAAGGCATCTAGATAGCCACTGTATGCATACATAATATGGAAAAGTGTTGTGCCAAAGTATTGGTCAAGATAGTTGCATAACTATGTAAATGATATTTGTATGCATAATAGGTGATCATGTAAAAATGATTTGATGATTATGAAGTATTACTAATCATGTACTTAAATTTGATTTGTAGGAAAGATCATGATGAATGATGAACACTGAACAAGCGATGGATGTTCAACAAAAGATTTACAAATCAAACACACTATAGAAGGCTTGTGGCTAGCAGATTCTCTTAGAAAGAGGAAGAGAATCATGATGAGATGTTTGCTCCAAGTGGCTAGATAAGACCATTCTCTTAATGGTGTAATTAAAGAAGAAGTGTGAATCAGGTTCTGTATGGGTTCCCAGGATCGATAATCAATTGATGAGCTTAATGATCACCATGGGTGATGTGGATCTCAACCTTTGCTACAAGATTGAATATGGTTTCTATACACAGATGACATGGATGCAAGAAGGAACTCACCACAGAGTTCGAATGATATTAAGGCTCATATCAGTAGACCCATCTAACGAGAGAGGGCACAAATAGATATAAGATCATTCAATACAGAGTGTGAATGATGTTCAATCAAAAAGGGAGAATTGACAGTTTCTTGATAAGCTTGGGCTTTACCAAAAGTAAAGTTGTTCCTAACCTTTACCTTAAGGTTGTGGATGATGAACCTATCATACCATTATTGTCTCTTTCTGACAAGGAATGAGAAATAGCTCATGAAAAGAAAGAAGAAGATGGTTGTAGAAATGAAAATGAAAGATATAAGATTAATGCATTACTTCCTAGGTCTGGAAGTATGACAAGGCTCAAAAGGAATCTTTCTCAACCAGGGAAAGTATGTTGAGAAATATTAAAAGGACTTGATGTGTTGGAATGGCCACTCTTGAAGTTGTTAGCAGATGACTCATCAGAGTTAGTGGATAGAACTATGTACAAACAAAATATTGAGTCATTGATGTGTCTAACAAATACTAGGTCAGATATATGCTTTGCTGTGAACACCTTGTGTCAGTATCTAGTGGAAACCAGATGTGTTCACCTGTTAGTTGCAAAGCATGTGATGAGGTACCTAAAGGATACGATAGACTTTGATCATGACTTCAGATGGCTACACAGATGTTGATTGGGCAGAAATTGTATCAGACAGGAAGAGCACATCGAGAGGATGTTACTGTCTGGGATCAGCCATGATCTCATGGTTTAAAATAAAGCAATCTAGTGTGGCTCTCAGCACAAGCGGAATATATGGCTGCTTGCTCTGCTAGTTGTGAAGCAGTATGGCTTTAGAATGGATCCAATTGTGATCCTATGTAACAAACTGAGTTGTACCAAAATGGCAGAGAATCTAGTATTCCATGATAAGTCAAAGCACATAGATATCTAACATTTCTATATACAAGATATGGTGCAGAAAAGAATTAAAGTTCAAATTTGTAACAAGTTACCGATGTACTAACCAAACCTCTACCTCAAGTAAAGTTTTCCGAGACAAACTTAAAATAGTTCAGAAGGACCCTCCTCGAAAGGGGGAGTGATGTGATCACTTATGATGAGATTTCCCGCATCGACAGTAAGGTCGATGATGTGGATACCTATATTGGTGATGCTGACAGAGAGGTTGGTGGATGGTCCTTAGATAGGGTCTAATGTGACAAGGGGATTGGATCATCCCTGGACTTCAGTCCTAAAGAGAGCCGTAGACGTATGTCTTCGAGAATGAAGTCCTTGGTGGACATGAGGGGATTGGATCATCCCTGGACTTCAATCCTAAAGAGAGCCGTAGACGTATGTATTCGAGAATGAATTCCTTGGTGGACATGAGGGGATTGGATCATCCCTAGACTTCAGTCCTAAAGAGAGCCATAGACGTATGTCTTCGAGAATAAATTCCTTGGTGGACATGAGGGGATTGGATCATCCCTGGACCTCAGTCCTAAAAGGAGCCGTAGACAGGTGTCTCCGAGAAAGAAGAGGGATTGTATCATCCTTGAGCACATGTTCTAAAAGGAGCCATAGACAGATGTCTTTGAGAATGAAGTCCTTCGTGGACATGTGAGGATTGGATCATCCCTGGACTTCAGTCCTAAAGAGATCCATAGACATGATGCCTCCGAGAATTGAAGATAGGACTGCATCGTCCCTGAACTAGGTTCAAAATGTACGTGATGGGATTGCATCGTCCCTAGACATGAGACTTGTCTTAAAGTGATAAGGATTGATCATCCTGGAACTTGATCAAGATTGCATCGTCCCTAGACATGAGACTTGTCTTAAAGTGATAAGGATTTATCATCCTGGAACTTGATCGGGATTGCATCGTCCCTAGACATGAGACTTGTCTTAAAGTGATAAGGACTGATCATCCTGGAACTTGATCGGGATTGCATCGTCCCTAGACATGAGACTTGTCTTAAAGTGATAAGGATTGATCATCCTGGAACTTGATCAGGATTGCATTAACCCTAGACAAGAGACTTGTCTTAAAGTGATAAGGACTGATCATCCTGGAACTTGATAGGGATTGCATCGTCCCTAGACATGAGACTTGTCTTAAAGTGATAAGGACTGATCGTCCTGGAACTTGATCAGGATTGCATCGTCCCTAGACATGAGACTTGTCTTAAAGTGATAGGGATTGATCATCTTGGAACTTGTTAGGGATTGCATCGTCCCTAGACATGAGACTTGTCTTAAAGTGATAAGGACTGATCATCCTAGAACTTGATCTGGATTGTATCATTTATGGACCTATGTCCTAAAGAGAGAGGGATTGATCATCCTATAATATGATCGTGTGTGTTGCAGGGTATGCTGCTATGTTTTGATGATAGACGTATTAGTGAGAATACATGCTTTTGATGATAGATGTATTAGTGAGAATACATGCTTTTGATGATAGATGTATTAGTGAGAATACATGCTTTTGATCATAGATGTATTAGTGAGAATACATGTTTTTTTGATGATATATGTATTAGTAAGAATACATGTTTTGATGATAGATGTATTGGTGTGGATACTAATACAGATGATCCAGATACTGTAGATCGAGATGATCCAGATGCTGTAGATTGTGATGATCCAGATGCTGTAGATCGAGATGATCGAGATGATCCCGATGCTGATGATCGTATGATGACGATGCTGATGATCGTGAGGATCCAGATGTTGATGTTGTTATAGCTGTTCGAGTGCTGCAGAAGATAAAGACTCAGTACTGAAGATGTTGATGTTCCAGTAACTGCTTGAGTTACTGATGATGTTGAGAAAGCTTCCAATGATTTATAGATGTATCATGTATGATGTTGATGACTCCTTGCTCGTGCAGATGCTGTTATAATATCCTTCTCGTTAAGGGGGAGTGTTGAGATATTGTAACTTCAACAAATATTATATTTGTACTTTATTATTCTGGAGATGTTTCATTCCTCCTTGAAGATCTTATTGTATATCCGGAGATGTTTATTCCTTCGTCGGAATGTGGTAACTTGGGTTATTAGACTTCCCTAGTGGGGGTCGACCTTGTATGTGTTATGTGGGTCAAAGGGTTATTAGACCACCCTAGAGGGGTCGGCCCAGTCAGTTGTAGTGGGGTATTTAACCCATTGGTTAAATACGAGCCTACATGATTTGTGTAAAAGACAAGTGGGAGTAGTGTATAAATAGAGGAGGTGTATTCCTCATTTCACACACACTTACTCACTTGAGAGTGGCATACTTGTGGAGGAGAGGTCTGCTATGGAGAAGGAGGAGCTTATGCTCAGGGTTACATCTTTGTATATTGCTGGTCATCTATATTGAGGAAGCTTTACTGGGTTTTCTACCCCATGAGGGTTTCCCAGGATAAATTTGTGTCTCTTGTGTTTATGTTGTGCTTGTTGTTTCTTCAGTGATCCTGTATATGCTATTATTGTGAAATGGAATGCAATGCTGCTATTTTCTATCTTAGCATATTAAATCTTAACATACTGTTCGTCAATGCAACTATTCTAATATGCATAATACACAACCTAACTCTAGGAACATAAGCATATACATCATTGAATAACATTATGTAAGAAATGACAATTCAAATACTTATTTTTGTTTGGTTGCTGGGTGGACTCCCTCTGAATCTTTGCAACTCCATTCTGATGTGGATTGTGAGAAGTGGTCAACTCCCTCTGAATATATGCATCCTTGCATAAACTACTGAAGTGTGCTCCTTTGCTTTCTTGCAGGAACAACTAGAGTGTGCTCCCTCTTGATCTTTGCTTCCTGGATTACCTGTGCTTGAACTTATATCCATCCATAACCACTATGCATGCTTATTAGTATCATCATTGTGTTATCCTTGAGGTCTCATACATAATCACACATTTATTAGTATAATCTTAATACTATCAAAACACAATAATCTTAACCATGTATAGTCATGATCATTCACAGATAATAAACATTAGTATTCAACGTTTTAGGGAAGTCTTCTTTTACTCATGCATATTCTTATTTGATCATAGGACTCTTCTGATTAGTTAAATCATCAATGCATAAACCTATGATTACTCAAACCTATACCTTCATGATTCTTCTGGTTAGTCATATCATCAATTATGGTAAGAAACATAATATGCATACAACCATGACTATTCAAACCTATGACCTCATGAATAATCATTATCAACAACACAATAGTATAATATCCTAACACAAGCTAGGATTTATCTTGATATAGGAAAAACATACCTGGATTAGCATGCTAGCTAGTTATGTCTAACATACCCGCATAATGTCTTCTAGTTCTCTTTAGTGACTTGTGCTAGTAACCTGCATGTCTCATAAGTTATCCATTGTAGAACCAAGTTATACATACCTCGTAAGTAGATCTACTAAGTGATCCATGACAATGGATGAATCTTTGTCTTCATGTCATTGTGATCATATGTTCTTGAACTAGAACATGATTTTTGTTTCTTGGTGTACCTTTCATGTTAGCAGACAACATAAACCTCATACAACACCATAATGCATTATTACAATCATAAGTGTCAACACCCTAACCAATGAATATCTTCTATCATGCATTCATAATTTTATTAAGGTGATACGACAAGTCTAAATTTAAACAAGATTGTACTAACCATAATAATATGAAGACAAACATACCATAGACTTAATCATGAGAAAATATTGAAACATACCTGGATAAGTCATACCTGTCGAGGTTGCTTGTAATCTTCTTATGTAAGGCCTTAGCCTCATCTCCCTTTGAAACAGAAACTTCTTCACTTATGCAGGCGACCAATCCATTCTCTTCTAGGATTAACCCAATCCACTTGATTTGCAGGAACTGGATCTAGAGCTGTATTAGGGTTTGTCAGAGAAACCCCAAAAATTCAAAATTTGAATTTCAAATTTTTGAAAGGATAGAAATATGCGCCTTGATGAGCTGATCAAGCTGGTATATCCAGAATTTGAAAACTGCAAAGTTTCACTTCTCAATTTTGCCTTTGAAACTTCTGGATTCACTAGACGTGACCCCGAACTGGGGTTTGGTGAAGCCCACTCTTCTGCCAAATCAAAAGGTTTGATCCAAAGCTCTAAGCTTCTACTTTTCTGAGGAGCTTCCAGCCGTGGTCACATATTTCAAAAATTCCCATTTTTGCAAAAGCCCTAATTTTTCACTTTTCCAATCAAAGTCCCGAACTAGGGTCTGATCTAGCCCGGTCTTCTTCCCAACCAAAAATTATGATCTTGGTCTCTAAATTTCTATTTTGATGAGTAGCATTCAGCTGTAGTTTTCGATTACAAAAATTCCAACTTTCTCCGAAACCCTAAATTCCGGAAGCCATGAATAAAGGTGCTAAAAAATAACTCTGTTATGATAGAAATATGTACCTGATTGTTTCTAGTGTAACTCTGAACTTTTCAATCCACAGGGTCTGCAAAATTTTCCTGAGATATCATGACCTGTCATCTTTCCATCTTGACAGTTCTGACCTCAATTGGATTCTCTGAGAGAGAGTTATGCCAAGTGTCGCAACATGACTTGTTTATGGGATGAAACAAAAGAGCGAACGTGTACGGCGTGCCACGTGTCACTAGTTCAACTTCGGCCTCTAAAAAGTTTTCTTGAGATAGTACAGTCTGTGTACTACCTGTCACTATTTACGAAATTTCATTTGGAGATTCCTAGCCCAAGTTATGACCTTTTTCCCAAGGTCACCTGTTTTTTACTCAGATCTGGAAGAGGCGGAAACCCTATATTGTACAGATCATACATCACAAAGTACAACGAATTAAAGGTTGTCCTTTAGACACAAGGTACATGGGTATCCGATTTTCGACTTGTAAAATTTTTAGATCCGAAACTTTGCTAAAATGGATTTATAGCGAAAGTGCTACGATGAATAATTTTTGCTATATCAAGCCCTAGCATCGTAAGTGCAACAAGTGCCATACATGCCATATCATGCCTTCTTTCAGGCTAGCTCTGATCTTGTGTTAAATTTTCAGAAAATACTTCAATTTCATCTAGGATCTTAACTGAGAGAACAACATGTACAACAAATATACAACATATCAATCATGGACACAATAATGAAAGCACACAAGAGACACAGAGTTTACTTGGGGAAAACCATAAAGGTGAAAAACCCCAATAACTTCCTTAGAGATAGATAGAGAAATGAGACAACAAGAATACAAGAGATAGTCTTCTCCTAGCAGCAGAGCCTCCTCCTCCACAAGTGCGCCACTCTCCCAAGTGTGAGTGAGAGAATAGAATGTGTAAAATGAGAGAGACACACTCTTTATTTATACACTAACTTGACTTGACCTTTACTCAACTAAGTCGGCCTCAACTTAACCACTTAACATAATGCTGACTGGGCCGACCCCCACTAGGGTGGTCTAATAACCCTTTGACCCACATGGTCGACCCCCAATAGGGTGGTCTAATAACCCTTTGACCCACATGACTTATACAGGGCCGACCCCAACAAGGTGGTCTAATAACACATCAAGTATAAGTTACGACCCTTACAATATAAATGACAACACTTCTGTATAGAGGAATAATAACATCTCTATAGGAATGAAAAATACATATATGTGAAATACATTCCGAAGTTACATACACATCAACACATAGTCAATTGTACCCTTCAGGTACCTCAGAATATGCTTTACAACAATGAGGTGAACACCTCTGGGATCCGTCAGGAACTGGCTCAATGTGTTCACCGCAAAGCAAATATCTAGTCTAGTGTTCGTCAGGTACATCAAGGACCCAATCATCTAATGTTACACAATGACATCAACCGGATCAGATGAAGCATCACACGGAAGCTTCAGGTTCGATGCCATAGGTGTGACCATGGCCTTGCAGTCCATCATCCCGAACCTCTTTAGGATCTCTACTGCATACTTCCCTTGTCCAAGGAAGATTCCATCTACACTCTGCCACACCTCCATGCTTAGAAAGTAGTTCATCATCCCCAAGTCCTTCATCTTGAACTCAGCACCAAGCTTCCTCTTGGTATCGACAATCAATTTATCCTCACCTATAGCAAACAGATCATCCACATACAGAAGTAGTATCACAGGATTGCCTTCCTCAACCTTGTAGTAAAGGTTGGAATCTGCTTTACTCTTGGTAAAGCCCAAACTGGATAGAAAGTTGTCTATCCTACCATACCAAGTCCTAGGAGCTTGCTTCAATCCATACAAGTATTTCTTCAACCTACACACATATGAATCCCTGTCATGTGTCTCAAAACCAAGTGGCTTCTCCACATACACTTCATCCTCGACTACACCTTTCAAGAAAGCTGTCTTGACATCCATCTGGTGTATCTTCCATTTCATCACTGCAGCCAAAGCAAGTACTGATCTAATGGAAGTGTATCTGGCCATAGGAGCAAAATTCTCTTCATAGTCAATCCCTTCTTTCTGGGAGAAGCCATGAGCTACAAATCTTGCTTTATATTTCTCTATGTTGCCATCTGCAGCATGCTTGATCTTGTAGATCCATTTGGAAGTCACAACAGACTTCCCTTCAAGTCTTGGGACCACATCCCAAACATCATTCTTCATGATCGACTGATATTCCTCGACCATGGCATCCTTCCATTCTTTATTTTCCGCTGCCTCTTCATAACCAAAATTTTCTTTGTTCATAATATCACAGAGTAAAGCAACATAGCTGGTATGTGATCTAGTTCTCTTCTTTTCTCTGTGTTCTTCTTCTAGAATGCCATATCTTTCTGCATCTTGAATGAGCTCTCTAGCCCATGCAAGTTTCCTCTTGTGAGAGTCCTTCTCACAAGGTGGATCTACAGGTTCCTGGGGATATTCAATTTCACAATCTGCATTTGGAATTGCTTCAGTCATAGTACTATCTTGAAATTTGGTTTCCTTTGGTTCTTCATGATCTTCAACAAGTGTCTTCCTTGATTTGATGAAGGATGAGTTTCATCAAATATTACATCCCTGCTGACATCAATCTTTCCTGAAGGATCTAGCTTAGTCCTCTTTTCCTTTGGGACATGAGTATATACTGGAAAACCAAATATTCTGAGATGGCTGACTTCAAGTTTCTTACCATAGAAGACCTCTTCTGGTGTCTTGTTGTCCAATATCTTGTGTGGTGTTCTGTTCTGCACATATACAACTATTCTAGCTGCTTCTGCCCATAGATGCATATGAAAATCCTGGTCATGCAGCATTGCCCGTGCTACTTCCATGATTGTCCGATTCTTCCTTTCTGCAACTCCATTTTGTTATGGATTGTAGGGAGCATTCAACTCCCTCTTAATCCATGAATCAACGCATAGCTTCTTGAAGTCACCTAAAGTGAATTCTCCGCCATTGTCGGATCTGAATGTTTTGATCTTCTTATCAGTTTGATTCTCCATCAAGGCTTTGAATTCCTTGAATTTATCAAACACTTCATCCTTGTTCTTCAAAAAGTAAACCCAAGTCTTCCTAGAGAAGTCATCAATGAAAGAGACATAGTAAACATACCCACTCATAGAACGGATGACATTGGACCGCATAGATCGGAGTGGATAATTTCCAAGATTCCTTTTGATTTGATTTCACTGCTTGGAAATACCTTCTTTATGTTCTTTCCTTTTGCACAACCTTTGCAAACACCTTCATACTTGGTCTTGATTTCAGGAAGACCCTCTACTACTTTACTTGCAATTGGTATTTCCCTGTAGTGCACATGTGCAAGCCTTCTATGCGAAAGTTCACTTGGCTCCATGGATTCATGTACCATGGAATGTTCAGGTTGTCCCTTTAATTTATACAATCCTCCCTCTTGCTCTCCAATCACTACTGCATCATCAATAGTTTTACCTTTTGGCCACATTAGTACTTGGCCATCTACAAATGCAACCCTCATGCATTTTGCATCCAATGCAGATATGGAGAGTAAGTTCTTCTTGAGCCCAGGTACATATAGCACATCTTTCATCTTCAAAGACTTCTCAGATTCTAGGTTGTAGGAGGCTTCACCACTTCCTTTGATAGGATATTGGTAGTCATCCCCAAGTTTCACCTTATGGGGTGACTCATGTTCAGATAGATTAGAAAAGGATTCTTTAAACCCAGTCATGTGTTTGTAATCCCCACTATCAATGATCCAATCATTACATCCATGAGAGATGGTACCTATGAGAGCAGATATTAGAACATATTCATCTTCACTAGATGAGTCATCACTTTCTGCTCTAGCCTTCTTCTTGGGAGGTTCATCATCCTCAGCCGCATGAGCATGATATCTCTTCTTGTTTCCTTTCTTCTTCTTATTGAAGTTGTTGTCCCTTTTGTTCTTGGGACAATCTGCAGCAAAGTGTCCTTTCTCATTACATGTGAAGCATCTCATATCTTTCCTATTCTTTTGATGGGTGTGAGGGGATTTCTTGTAATGAGAGTGCTCCTTCTTAGGCTTGCTTCTTTTGGTGTGAGCTGTGAGAGCTTGATCTTCATTTCCGATATTTTCTTCTCGAGATACAGGCCTAGCCTCTTCTTGTGAAGATTCATCCCGTAGTCTACTGAAGGAGATCAACTTCCTTCTTGCACAAATTCCTTGAATAAAGGAATCCCATGACCTAGGTAGGCCATTCAAAGTGGTGATGACAATTTCACCATTCTCCACCACTTCATCCATAGCTTCAAGTTGTTCCTTGATCTGAGAGACCTTGGGGAAATAGGATTGAATGGTCTCTCCATTCTGAAGATTTACTCCTTTCAATTGATTCCACAGAGTCATCTTCTGATTTATGTTCTTTCCTTCAAATAGCTTGGTCAAAGAATCAAACATCTCCTTGGGTGTATTCAGAGATGACACATGTGGTATGAGATCAACAATGATTCTCTTTGCCTTGACCAAGTTCTTCTTATGCAATGCCTTAGCCTCTTCATCTTCTAGGACGGGGATTTCTTCTTTCATGTATGAGTCCAAATCATTTTCTTCCATTATTAACCCAATCCTATACTTCTAGGCTCAAAATTTATCAGCCCCTTCAAGCTTATCCTCAAGCTTGGTGTGGTGAGACATCTTTAAAGAGTACTTCAAATGGAAATAGAAGAGATTTAGGTCTTACCACTTGATTTGCTGAAAAATGGATCTCGTCCCGGATTAGGGTTTGTCAGAGAAACCCTAAAAATTCAAAATGTGAATTTCAACTTTTTGAAAGGATAGAAAGATGCGCCTTGATGAGTTGATCATCCTGGTATATTCAGAATTTGAGATCTGCAAAGTTTCACCCTTCAGAAATGCCTTTTAGTCTTCTCGGATTCACTAGGGAGGACCCTAAATTAGGGTTTGAGTTTCTCGGAGCTTGACCCAACCTAAAATCTTGATCCAAAGCTCTAAACTTCGATTTTTCCAAGGAGCTTCTAGCTATGTCCTCAGCATTCAGAAATTCCTATTTTTGTGGAAACCCTAAATTTTAGGGCCAAAAATGAAAGTGCCCAGAATTGAATTTTGATTGGACAGAAAGATTCTCCTTGATGGGTAGAGTCAATCTACCTTACTTCTTTTCCAAAATATGTGGAGAGAAACCCAATAAATAAGAAACCTTAGTTTCTGCCACTACACAATGTCTTCTTCTCAGGTTATCTCTGATACCATGTTAATTTTTTAGCATTAATTCAATATACTCTGGGATCTTTACTGAGAGAATAACATGTACATCATATCAAGTATAACAATGCATATCAATCACACCAAGCAACCACATGAGACAATAGACACATAGAGTTTCACTAGGGAAAACCATAAAGGTGAAAAACCCCACAACTTCCTCAGAGATAGAAAGACCAATGATACAACCAAAGTACAAGAGATAGTCTTCTCCTAGAAGTTTATCCTCCTCCTCACATGTGCACCACTTTCCGAGTGATGGAAGAGTGAGTAATGAGATGATCAAATAGAGATCTCCCGATCTCTATTTATACTTTTCCTATCCTGCCCAATAAACCAGTGGGCCGACTTGTCTAACTTAGCCTAATAACCCATGGTTACATTTAATCCGGGCCGACCCCTTACTAGGTGGTCTAATAACCCATCAGCAAGTTATAACACTTGTGACACTTGTCAATACAAATGACGACACTTTCGTATAGAGGAATAATACATCTCTATAGGAGTACAATAAAATACATAGATGAAATACATTCCAAAGTTATAGATACATCAACAAATTATTCTATATTTCTCCCTCCACGTGCACTGAATCTGATTTCCCCATGGCACTGAAGGCTCTTTTGCTTCACGATCCCGACACCCAGGTAAATTTACTCATGCTTATGGATCCTCTTGTCCATGAATTTTGTTCTTCTCTTCATTGGGAATAATATGTCTCAAATGCACTTTGAATTGTAATATATGGGAAATGCTTCAAGAAACATGTGTTGGGGGCTGCACCACATATAGTGGACTTCCTTTGGCTTACGTTCCAAGTCCAAGGTGTAGCTATTCCTCCAGAATCACACTGGACTTATATCCTGCTTCATCCATTTCAAATACATCCCATCTAGATGGGCAGACCACAAAAATAATGGAATCCTAGTGGTTAGCTTAACAAATGTGAACCTTGTCAATCACATCAGTAAACCAAGTTCCACTTTTTTAAAATATGAAGCTTTACATTTCCCAAAGTAAAATTTAAAGCTACATGGCCCAAGGTGTCTTTTATTTTTCACAAAATGGAATTAGTATTAGGTTTCAACTAGATAGTCATAGTGCCTTAGTTCTTACTGTTGAACATCAACTCATTACACTTAGGTACTAGGATGTATCTACTCAGAGAGTAGGATCCATGAGACATTGATCTAGTTTGGATTGGAAACATAAGACTTGGTCTAGCAGGATGAACTTATTTATATATTTTCATTCTCTTTGATATCTTGATCCAACCATGTGCATGGGAGAATTTATAGTGCAAGATTGAATTCATGTACGTATGTTCCAATTGCACCTTCATCCAACACAAAATTGGGTGTTTAAACTTAATTTCTTCACTAGTGGATGATGATGGCATCATTATTTGTAGACTAGGAACATGAAAAATTCTGAGGTACCATAGCAGTTCCCTCTCCTCTAATGGATTTTCCCAAAGTAATTTTAGTGCTAGTTACCAAAGTATTTTGGGTTTGTTTCTCTTTGGATATCTTTCATATATCCACATGCCTAACTGAGTACCACTGGATATTTTCAAAACTCCTATTGCCATGTAATATTAAAACAAAATAAGAATTACCCATGATCCTCCTAGTGCATTTTTTATCTCCTCAGGACATCCCCATAGACAATTCTAGATTTGCACTCTCTCTGTTTGGCAAGAAATGATTTTCCCTTTTTTTTCTCGCTTCTTGTTTTCTTGAATGATGGACTTCAATCAATCTTTATTTTCTCACCATTAACCTGAACAACAAGCAATTTTGTGTTCATTATTCCTAGAAGGAATGTTTTCCTCTATCACATATTCCATTTTTCCATCATTTTCTATCAATTTCTAAAATAATGGCCTATGGATGGTGAGCTCTTCATATGTTTCCTTCTCTTCAATCATGCCCTTATGGATCAAAATAATTCTATCTATACGTGGAAAAAAATGCAATTGCTTGGTAACCAAAACTTATATTTTGCCTCTGAGTTCATCCTCCGGGCATTTATCAAGTACCCAACAATCAACATGGGCATCAGGTGCACTTAGAGGATCGTTAAATAAATAAAGATATGCATTAGAGCACACAGCCTTAGCAATAGAAAGTTTTTTATTTTTCCCTGCAATAATGTTCACTCCTATTTCATAGCTAATCTCTCGGAGATCACCACCTCGCAATGGTTGAACTTTGAAGGCCATGTTCCATTTCCCTACCATGGATTTTTTTTTCATAATCCAATGGAAAGGAGATCCAAATAAATTGTTACATTAAAGATCCATGAGACTTGTTGAACATAGGAAACACTTCCCCTGCCATCAACCTCCATTTCTACTACTACATATATCTTCCCATGCATTGCTGAGACCAAAGAAGCTTTTCCTTCTCCGGTGCTCCTAACAATGCCAAGAAGACACCCACTGAGTCATGGAGTTCAATGTTAAATACTGTAGGTCTTTCAGCCTTTGTGTACCCAAGAAAATTTCCATTTTTAATTGATATGGCAGGTATGACCAACTGAATGGGTGTGTTTGGTTGTAATATTCTTTCTTTCACCAAAAAGAGGTCCTCTAGACTCTTCAAAGATACGTTAGTGTTAGCAACCTGAGTTTTCAAGTTAGGGAACATAAAAGGTGGATATCTCAATATTGCAAACAAGAAAATAGATGGAAATGTTTTTGCAGGTGTCATTTCACCACCATTTAAGGTATACTTCCCTAGAGCAAAGACCGTAACAACAACTGAAATATTATTCAGAATGAACCTGTTGCACGAACCCAATAATTTTTCCTTCCGAAATGAGCTGATCTCATGATTCCTGATAGCATGGACTTTTGATATAAAATTATTTTCCTGATAGCATTTTCCTGTGTCATTGCAACTAGGATACAGTATGAGACCAATCCTCTTGTCCATATGCTGCAATGCGTCATTTGATGTTTTCTGCATCCTACTAATGACAAGCATTTGTACTAAGTGCATAAGTACCAAGCAAGGAATCCATACTAAGTTCTTGGTATAGTAGAACAAATAAATGAAAATACAGAGAAGAATGATTAAAATAATCAAACAAACAATCATGAATCTTCATTTTCAATCTTGAATAAGCTTCTGAACCAAAATAGTTCTCCATGAGTCAATACTATGTTGGAGGAAAACCCATGATGCATCATGCCTATAGTCAGAATGACACTACTACTGTTTACCAATGTAACTGAAAAGAATAACATCAGTAAGATTGAAGTAAAGGTCAAATAACAGAAAGAGATAAAAACAAAATACTAGGCACACCTGCACACCCAATTGGGTTGCACCTATGGACCTGAATGTATGAAGAGCTCTCCAGTGAAAACTTTGTTGATTAGATGGTTGATGTGACGTACCCCATATTCCTTCCTTGTCCAGTGGGCATCTGGAATCTATTTCTAAATGTTGTGGTAAACCAAAAAAATTCCAAAACATTTTATGTGTTTGTGCAAATCACTTTTCTCTGTGTAACCATTATGTAGTAAGTGCCTTTGACCTCAATTAGTCACTGAAATCCTTGTTGGTTTCATGTGAACCATTTCCTATGGGTAGTTATTTAAATTAGTTTAATATGCACGTATTCACTTCATTTCTACCACTCTTGGAAGGGATCATGAATAATCAAGATACAATATGCATGCAAATTCCTATGATCTTGGATGACAATATCATATGTCAGGACATAAAATTTGATAGAAACAATTAAATTATTAAATATATTAATATCTGAAAGCAAGTCATGTACATATCTTACTTTAATTGTGTTAACTGTGGGTGCTGGAACCTATTTTCAATGTTGTGGTAAACCAAAAAATTTCCAAAACATTTTATGTTTGTGCAAATCACTTTTCTATGTGTAACCATTATGTAGCAAGTGTTGTTGAACTCTATTAGTCACTTAACGCTAATCTCTATTAGTCACTGAAATCCTTACTGGTTTGATGTGAACCATTTCCTATGGACAGGTATTTAAAATAGTTTAATATGGTCTTCTCCATGGTTTTCTAACCTGCTGTTATTATTTCCAGTTCTAGCTAATCCACATCTTCTTTATTCAGTCCTAGAAAGTTGGTTTAAGGAGATGCATGTTGTCCCATATTTTCTTAATAGATATCTAACAAATACTATTTCTTAACTGTTAAGTAAATGCAATATCATTTGTTGTTGTGATACCTTGAATGATTTATAGTACTTCGTTAGCAATATTTCTTTTGTCTCTTAGAATGAAATTATGATATGGGTGTATTCTGAAACTCTGGCCACCCATATGATATCTATTGCATAAGGATTCTAAACTACTAAGTAAATGCAATATATTTTGTTGATGTGATATCTTGAATGATTTAAAGTACTCGGTTAACAATATTTCTTTAGTTCCTTTGAACTAAATTCTCATATGGTTGTGGTTCGAGAACACATACACCCATTCCCAACAAAAAAATGTTGTTCATATGGGTCTCAATTGGCTTGAAACTGTTTGCATTTCTATTATTCTTTCAGTTGGTCCTTAATTGCTTATCGTAGTTATCCTTAATTGGAAGATTATTGTCAGTATCCTAATTGTGATTATGTTTAATTAATCAGTCCACCAATCAAGGCATCCCAATAATTTTTTGGGTTGGTTAAATACCCTTTTGGAAATGACTCTTGCAGGCCAGAAACCTTTGGTTTAGGAGTTGTGTTTAAGGGGTATCTATTCTGCCAAAATTGTTGAGTATAGTGTCTGCTTAGGAGAAATCACTGGGGCTCATTTAATTGTGAGATATCACGAGATAGAACAACAGATTGGCCAAATTAGCATGGAAGCATGTATTTTAGGGGATTTCCATTGAACACAGATTGGTTTCCTTCCTAGAAGAAACTACCTATGTTCTATTAGCTTTGATATATTAATATTACTAGATAACACAACAAATTGGCCGCATTAGTATGACGAGAATTTCTCGAAGGGATTGAACCCAAGTCTCTGGGCAGAAAGCACACTTGATTTACCACTTGACCAAAGCCCTCTTGACAAATGTCACCCATTTTTAACACACTTCTTGTTTAATGTTATAAAAGTATTATTTTATGATATTCATTAAAGCATAAATAGAAGATGTTGTATTGTAGGACTCAGTGAACTGTGAGGTGTTACAAGTTAGCATAACAGATTGGTTGCATTATCACAGCAGCATATTTTCAGTGGGATTGAACCCAGGTGCACTAGGTGCCTAGGACAAACCACCTAGGCTTAGTTCACTTTAATCTATCACAAGACAAGACAACAAATTAGGTTTATTAGCATGGAAATTATTATGTGAGGAATTGGACCCATGTTTCCATAGAAAACACACTTTAATATTTATTACTACCTAAGTCACCTGGTTCGAGTTCGTGTTCGAATTCGACGACCTTGAAATTCGACAAAAATTCGGCAATGAAAAATTTGGTAATAAAATTCGACATTAAGTTTGAGGGACTATATATAATATATATATAATTCTAGGCACTCGTTTAACATACATGTAAAATGAAAATTGCATGCCAACATTAACATATGTACTTATACTTCAAAAGGATTGTGTCTTGTTAAAAATTTAGGAATTTAGGTTAGGTTTTTTGTCTTTTTTTTAACCTTTTAAATTTTTTATCAAATAAATTCAATTAAGTTTGCCTTGAAATTCGCCTTGAAGTTCGAATTGGACTTGAAGTTCGGCATCAAGTTCGGCTTGAAGTTCGACTTTGAAATTTGGCTTTAAGTTCAGCTTCAAGTTTGAATTTGGTTGAAGTTCAGCAAATTTCAAGGTTGAAATTCGCCGAATACGGTGACTAAGATTACTACTTGATGACAGCCTCGTTGATAGATATCACCCAATATTAAGACACTTCTTATTTAATGAAGAGTATTGTACGTTAAAGCATTAATAGGGTATGTTGTATTGTTTTCTTGTATTTCCTTTGTGCCAAAGGTGAATTGAAGGACTGAAGGCTTTTGATAGGGGAGAGTTCTTATTTCCTTATTGAATACTTCATATGCTTTCTATTTTTGTGGAGAATTAAAACCTATCTTATCCTCACAGGAAATTTGTCTTCTTATTCTGCTTTCTACTTACTAATAATATTCTATCTAATATCCGATAGTATTTGAATGATTTATTCTTCTATTTGTAATGCAGACAAGTGAATGCAAGCACTTTTTAGATAAATGTGCATATCAAGCTGCTGAACTCAAGTCCCTTCAAGATTAGGTATGCTTAGCAAAATATTATTCAGTTAGGTCTAGATGCCAAAGCATGATATAACTTACCCTTTTAAGTTGAAACTGTTTGATTGCATATCTTTGCACTGGCTACCATTATTGAATAAACTTTATGATTAAATATTCAGTTAAAATACGAGCTAAAGTGCACCTAGGAGAATGGCATATTTGAGTGTTACTTCAACATATGGTGTTCTAGTTAGCATACTGTTGTGATTTTTTTGGACTTTAAAATGAAAGTTGCTTGATGCATTTCCCAAGGTACGCTTGGCATGCTTTTGCGCTATTTTTCTGTGTTGGCCTTGCAAATTTTCAGGAGCATATACTACAACTTACTGAAATTATTGGTGGTGTAGATTAAGGAGCTGCAAGAAACAAAACAACAATTGAAGTTTATACTGGATATGTATGGACGTGAATTCTCAGATTCTAGGTATCATTATAGATATCCATTTTATTTATGAGGAATCAAACTATTCCATGTATCATTTAGCACAGATTGAGATATAATTCATGAATACAATATTCACATTTTATCAGTTCATTTGAAATTACTCTTTTGCCTGATACTGCTTTGTGCCCCTTTATTTTAATTATTGATGCTCTAAGATTTTCCCATTTTTCTAATGATCGGAGAGAATACACCTATTGCATTGTTTTCTTGACTAGAGAGATTTTTTACTTCAATTTGTTGCTCATTTTATGGATGTTCCTTAAAATCAGGAACTGCCTCTTCAAGTCTTGAGAAAGGAATCTTCTGGGTTTATAGGATATTTGAACTTAATGAATTCTAGCTTATTCCCATGAAATATGTTGCATGGGAACTGCTCGGGTGGGTGGTTGGGGAACCCTTTCACAGCGTTTCTAGTACCGGGAAACTTCGGAGCTTGAATGATATATTCTAGCTTGGGTGGTAGAGGTTCTGGGAACTTGGGGAACATTTCAAGAGCTTCGGGGTCAGGTATGACAAACTCCCTGGGGGCATTCCATTAGACAGTCATACATTCTTGACATGCTGGGAACCCCTGTATGTTCCAAACCACATGGGTTCCAAAAAATGCCTAACAGTTGTGCCTTAAGTGTGGTTTCAGTGCTACATCATTATTGTTGGACCATGCGAATGTCCAGCAAGGCCTAAAAATCCCTAAAACATCAATTTAATAAGAAAATTAAATAAAATCCCCTATTCTTAATCTATATAAACACCTCCAGTCTTGTTAAAATACACCATTTCAGCATTTGTGTTTGCCATTTGTGTGTGGAGAGCCTGTGAGACTCTATTCATTAAAACCCAAGATTCAGGATGTAGTTGTGCCAGTTCAGTGCTCTACTTATGCCTTAGACTACGTAGGCCCAGAACTAGTCAGGATTAAGATGATAACTGTTAGCTGTGCATCTAACACATGCAGTCTTGGATGCCTTGTAGTATTTTCTTGCTTGAAGACTGAGTTTGGATAGTAACACTAATGCTCAGACATACCTTCACAACTTTCTTTCATTCGTAACTGAGATAGGCCTATTGTAATTTCTGAAATTAATGTTTTCTTCTGGAATCACAATTTCCAGGATTTTGTAGTTGCATGGATTGAGAGATTTGGTCATAGATTTATAAATGCTTTAAAGCATATATGCTTGAAACAGTTATGAATCCTCTGGTTTCCGAGACTGGATACAGGATGGGAGTTCTTGCTAGATGGTTTTTTAATTCCTTTCACACACTTTGATACCATGTCACAAAATATATGGAATTGGACTGGTTTGATCCATCGCAATCCTCTCATTGGAATAAGGTCATAGTCACCATTTTTTTACTGTTTTCATGCTTCCTTACCTGCTTGCATTTCATTTTGCATTAAAGCAAGGGAACTGTACTCCTCATGATTATGTTGATGGGAAGGGGGCATCCTGGTACTGAGCTGAAAATTCAAATGAAAGATGGGTTACTGTGTCTATAGGGGACTGGTTCCTACTTCCTTTCCTCCATGAGGGAATTCCTCTATTTTCTAATGCCATAAAGAAGTGCCTTTAACTCACCAACATTATTTGTGCCAGTTACTAGATTTTCCTTGGCTATAAAGTAGAAAGACTCTAAAAGATAAAGCACATATCCCAAAGCACAGACCAGACCAGGGCCTTGACAGGCCCCATAAAAAATGACTTATCAATAAGATCACCCATAATCCTTTGACTTCTGCACTGGTAGAGGTCTGAAAAGTAGAGATAAAATCTATTACCTAAGTTGTAACCTGAAATGTGGGAATCTGTTTTACTTTTTCTTCAAAAATACAAGCATTCTTGGAAAGCCAAATTCCCCAAATAACTAAGTATGGGAGAGCCCTGAAGTTTTTGAGATCCCTTTGAGTGAACCATTCCTTAAACTTCTCATTGATAGACCCATTCAACCACAGATTCGGGAGACCCAGTTGTCCTACCACCTCTTTCCATACTTGCACTGAAAAAGAACAACCTATGAAAAGGTGAGAAGTAGTCTCTTCATGGGATTTGCACAATGAACACCAACCACGACCAACTTTATTTTTTTTTTGGAGTAATTCTCAGGTCAACACTTTTTTCATCAAAACCAACCACATGAACAATGTACATTTGCAGGGCACTCTCACCTTCCACAGCTTTGACCACCACCAAGTAGCCTCATCAACAGTAGGAGCTTGTAAGCATAGATAACCTACTTTTACTGTGTAAGCCCCCCCTGCTTTGTTAAAATGCCAACAGAGTTCACCTGGAGCATCTTTCAATCTAATATGAGCTTTTCTTAGCTTATATAGAAAAACCTCCAAGAACTGCCCCATATGGGCGTCCATCCCTAAATATTGAGAAGAAAGCCACCCTTGAGACCAAAAGGTAGTATCTTGAGGTTGATCAATCTTGTTGAGTGTGCATTTTCCCATCTCTTGGAGATAATTAACAAGTGCTAATGGGAGGATAATATCCTTCCCACAGCCCACAATGGCATTAGTACTAATCCTAACCTGGGTCCCATTGCCTACCTTCCAGGCCAAGTATTGACCAATCACAAGAAAATCTAAGGACATAGCTTTCCAATGATTGGAAATATTGTGCACACTCTTCCTTTCCATCATAATCCAATCAAGTAAGGTATTTGGAGAAATGTACTTATGGATAATTATTCTTCTCCACCAATGTACATGGGTATATCAATTCGGTTCAAGAGTTGGGTTTCCCTTGTCATTTCCATGGTTCTTTTTAAAGTCTGTTTTTATGTCTTGCTTTCACTCAACGCAATTCTGAGACAAGACTAATGAACATGAGAGTGAATATGAAGATCATAGTTGAGGAGTGTGTGGGGCTAGATGGGGATTTCTGGGCTCCATGAGGTTGACTGCTGCATTGAGCAGCGTTCGATGAGTCGGAAGAAGAATTCCATTTTTGAAGTGCAAAACCAAGAATGGTTGAATGTTTGAAGTTGGAGAAAGCAAATCAAAGGGAAAGAAGAAACGAAGGATCCATGACACTCCTAATGCCAAGAATGGAACCTGGAACATGTACATAGATATTTAACGTACTTTATGTATAACCCATGAGAAAGATAATTCTAGCAGTTGCAAGTTTTCTTTTCTTTTAGGCCCTGGGCAAGGAGGGGAATGCATTTTTGTGTTGTACATTCTTTTTTCTGTCCCTCCAAAATAATGCAAATTAACAAATCTAAAGCTACAAAAACATCTATGATGGTTATGATGCCAAAACTATCAAGGATCTTCCAAGCCATGGTGAGAACATGGGTCCTTGTTAAATACATAATTACAAATTTTCCACCTCAAATAGAAATGCAAGCATTTATGGATTTTATGTTTTGCATGTTTTCTGTCCTCCCTTGCATGGACAAAGCTTTTGATTTTATTTGACAACTAAAATCAATCAATCAATCTTGAGCAACTTAAAGCTTAAATGATCCTTCAATACATGGAAAATTTATGTTATTGTCTGTATCTTTTAGCTATCATTGATCACTTATTGGGCATGGGAGATACTTTGAATAGAATATGGAATACCTTAGACTTCTCCATGGAAATGGATGTTGACCTTGACCATAGGATGACTGATGCCAGTGTTAGACTCATGAATACTAGATTTAACTAAAATAGTTAGTAAAATCACTTGCATCAAAAGGGGCTTCCAATTAGAACATATGGCATATGCTTAAGTTTTTGTGGTCATTATCTGCATGCTGGTGCTAAACAGTCCAGCTACAACTCATAAGGCTTTAGATTTCATGTCCGGTGATGGTCAACATCAAAGCTACTGGGCTCTTTTTATTTACAACATTTTTTATGTTTCTGATCAATCATTGCCTTGAATAATTTGATATTTTGTACTCTTTGATACATAACAAAAGAACTTTGTAAAAAAAAAACTTGACATTGATTGGCATGTAAGTGAAACTCTGTTCTATACCTCTCTAGCATAACTCAAAAGTTACTCTCCTCTTAGCTCAAAAATGATGAAGCTCAAGGATGGATATCTTTTGCATGATAAGAATAGAAACATCTTATTTCTAGAGCATGCCAAGTTATGAATTAGTTGCAAGTTGTAGTTCAGAACCTTAAGAAAACTAAATATACAGTGAATTGACATTGAGGTTCCCATTACTAGAATTAGTTATTGCACTAGGCTTTGTCAACAACTAGACCATGCTGATTGTTGACTAAAATAAACCAAGATTTTGGACATGCACCATGGTTAGTTGAGTATTTCAGTTTTCAACTGCCAGGGAGAGAAAAATGATGTACAAAGTCAAAACCTTGAGAAGTTGGCATACAATATTAACAGAGATTGGGTACCAAATTTAATTGTACAGAGTCACAGACCACTAAAGAAGTTGCCCACTTTCCATTTGTGCACCCCAAATTGCATTCGTTGAGATTTCCAACACAATATTTCCAGAAATGCATACAGAAACCCTGGCTAAAGACAGAGAGATTTCCAATCTCAAAGAACATATTGGAGTTCATACGACAATGTCTAGTAGTAAAGCAATGTTCGTTTAGGTGGTTACTCTGATATCCTTGTTGAGATGCATGATTTTTTGGAGTTGGTGAAAGCATATAGTATAAACAATTGAGTTAATGCAATGTACCATGTGACAGGAACAGTATTCACTGATTCCAAGTGGAGCATCAACTTGGGGCAAGTTTGAAATTGTGTAATTGCAGTCTCAATTTGCTTTTGATGATTCAAGTGTGCAAATCACAAAGGCAGCACAAAGTACAGATCCTGCTGAAGGTAATTTACTCACATTTAACTCAATTATTAATATTAAAATCATATATCTAAGACATCAACTTCTCAGAAGCAGTGGTCTTCAGTTTACCACAACTAACTTTATTTGCAATTTTTTAAAATGGGGATATCTTGTCATTGTTTATTTGCTTGGCTGCAGTTGTTGCCCTTAAACGAATTAAGGTGAGTCTCGGAGACCCATATGGAAATCTAAAGAACTAGGGGACAGGTGATCCATGTAAATTACCTTGGACAGGAGTGATCTGCTACAATGGAGCTTCTCTAGATGGCTACTTTCATGTTGAGCAACTATATGTTCACTACATGCTTCCTCACATCTGATGCATTTATATGTTTTAGATTTCTGGAATTTTCGAATTTGAATGTTTGTATATGCAATTATTTAACTCTAAATATGTTAAGGATTTGAATATAGGTGGATGAAATATGTGTGCATAAGTTCCCAACTCTTCTTAAGCTAACTTGCTAGAAACCCAAAGCCATGCCATTGACCTGGTTTTGAATATCGGCAAGAGAGTCAGAAATTTAGGAGAAATGTACATAAATCTGGAAATGATGTATAAATCAATAAGAAGTAGTACAATTTAATGCTAAATATGGTTAAAATCTAAGTTTAAAGGTTATCATGGGTCCAAAAATGGGAGAAATTCAAATTACATGAGCTAAGTTTTCAGGCTTTTATGGGTGCAGAAATGAGAAATTCAAATTACTCCAAGGCCCTTATCCTAACCAGTGCAAACCTCCCAAGTCTTGTGCTCATAGCAGAACATGTTACATGATGATGCTATGACGTATGCGATGACACTCATTTGGGTCATAAGGGTCCACATAGACTAGTTGAGCCGCACAAGTCAATGTAATGAGTTATTAAGATAATTTTATGTGGCTGGTCCTGTTGTCAGACGTCCCTAATCCTATTTTATTGTGTTTGGGTGCATCGGTCAGGATGTCTAGGGTTAGGGCTCATGTCTATCATGATTAAATGATATTCAACTCAATGTAAGGCATCAAGCATTATCATAAAACAATATACTTGGTTTAGTTGATATTGCCATAGAGTATAGGGAAACCAATGATCTTCATACCATAGTCATTCTTGCTCATTTGTTGGATGCAAAATGATTTAGGGTTACCTTGGGATAAATCACTTATATAAGAATGAATGGATGGTCACAATGTGTGAAAATACAAATCATACTTGTGTATTTATGCACAACCCAATAGGTATCCCCAAAGGTGGGTTATGGGCCTACATTGAGTTGACTAGATCGACCTTAACCAAAGCTATAAATATAATATAAAAGTAGAAAAATGTTGGTCATGGCCAAATGCAAAGATTACACCCTTAATTTGAACAATACAAGCAAGATTGGAATAGATGAAGACTTGAGGAACAAACATCCTTGAAAAATAGTGTGAATGTCACCTCAGCTCGAAATAGGTGCATGGAAATTCCTCAAGCGGTGTTAGCCTCCAAGTGTAGATGCACCTTGGTTGTCAAACAAGCAACCAAACTTGCAAATTAGCAACATAACTGAAGTCAAGCTGAATTGGAGTGGATGTAAACTCCACTAAACTACAATGAGTTGGAAATAGAAGTCAAAGTCAACACCTATGTAGGGTGCATTCTTCCCAAGGTCATAAATGAAAACCTAGTGTTCATGAATGACAAGGAAGCTTTCTCCTCTAGTTGTTGGCCCACCTACAAGAATAGGTTGCTTCCTGGTCAAGCAACTCTGGAAATAATGGGTGCATGTGCATGAACTAAAATATGCAATCACAGGGAAATTGTTGTAATATGGAACAAACATCCTAATCATTTAAAGACTAAAATCATACTCCATTCTTGGTCAAATTCTGATCTATCCTAATGTCAATATTTGCTCTCAAACTCTAATCTATCAAGACTGCTATCAAGTTTTTTGTTAGATCTATCTTTATGGTCAGGATAGACTCCCCCTCCTCGCTTAGGGAAAGCCTCTAAGATCTATATTACATGTGCATAGCTTGCTTTCACACTAAGGTTACCATGCCCACTTCTTTTGTATGTCTCGTAAGGTTATCATCTCAATAACACATGTGGTTAAGCATAGGGATCATATTTCTAACTCTTTTCATTTTTTTTCATCTAATTTACTTCGTTTATAATTATCATTGTGCATTGCTCACACCTAACTTGCTAGCATGCCCAAGCGGGATCTCTTCTCTCATATAGCACACCCCAAATGGGCTCTTGCATTACATTGAATACACCTAAGTAAATACAAATATCATTATTTCATCCTCTACCTCCTCCATTTTATTTCAATGTTTACTCATAATTTAGTTGTTCTTTATACTTTCTTCGTAATTAAAATTATTGTGTATTCTCTCATTTTAATTCTTACCTTTCATAGTTTAGTTATTGCATTGTTTTTGTAGTAGTTAGACTTTTGTGGCTCCTCTGAAGCACTCTTTGCTTGAGATGCATCTTTGTGACTTACTCTCATTTTTGTCTTATGCTTGGTTGTTAGCATATTGTCTACAATGAGCCTCAAGTATTGGGCATCGTGATGTAAGTTGTGTAGAATTTTGTCACGATGATAGGGCATTAGCTCATGCTACATGTGCTAGGAGGAACCTCCCCTTCATGCATCATTGCTTTTCTATTTTGTTGTTTTTCTTTTCTCTATGAACCCTATCACTTTGTTTTCTTCTTCTTCCTTGCAACTTGTTATTATCTCACCTCATGGATAACAACCCCTATAAAGTGGGGTAGTATGAGCATATAGATTGCATACTTTGTAACTCACATACATCTACCCACTTAGAGGTACCATGTGACCTACTTTTGTGTTGTTTCCATATGTGACCCATTAATACATCTCCATTTTCAATAAAGACTTTTGTGATGGATTACTAACCCTTGAGTCACCATACCTTAGGGTAGATATGCGACTTCATTGGGATCATGATATTTTTTAAGGATTCAAATATTATACCCAAGCATAGTATTCTAGATGACTATTTCAATTTGAAAAAATCATACATATAAGTTAATATTCAATAATAAAAACACTTATTTACTATTAAAACTTTTAAATTTGAGTAAATATTGTCAATATAATCATATTTATGTAAAAATTAGATGAATTTTTAAAGGGAAAATGACTAACTAGAGAAAATATTTTTTAGAAAAATGACCAAAAAACAAAAATTTGATGGAAATTCACTCCTAAAAACTACCTTAATTGGGATGTCTAGCACTTTAGGTAGAATCGTTTTCCTTGTCTTCAGCCTTTGGTCGTTGGCTTGATTTTTTTAAGCTCTTTGGGAAACATCCCTATCAATTAGGGCTTGTCTTAGACTCCTAGCACTTGATCTTGCTCACAGTTAGTTGGAATGTTTGATTTTGGGTCCTCAATGGCTCAAAATCAACGAGGCATGCTTAATTGGGGTCTATTAGGTCACACCCTCCTTACCCCTTTCCGATTTAAAAATTTCTTAAAAGGTTGCCCTAGTTGAAAAGTTGGTTGTACATTAAAAAAATTCTTTGGAAGCTGCCTTGTATCACTAGGATTTGAAGTTACCTCTAATTGTATTGGAAACTACATTTTCAAGAATCCATGGTGACTTTTAGGTTGCTCAACCCATACTCAAGTTTCCCCTCATCTGGATTTGCTTCTAGTTTGGATGAATTGAATGATGTTTGTTTAGTTGGAGAGAAATTTTATAACACTATTAGAGACCATAGGAATAATCATATTCACTTTTTTAGTATATTATTCTTTGACTTTGTAGCTTAAATCTCACTGTAAACTTCTTGTGTTACACAACAAATTGGGTACCAGAGGACAAGGATGATCTGAAAGAAGACCAGTGCTCCAACAAAAGTGATCTGAGTGATGCTTAAGACAAAGTTGTTGATCACAAGGGTATTACACATTAAAAATTGGCAAGAAAAGGAAAATGGCAATCAACCTAAGTAAAAATGCAGGAGGTGAGGTTATCCTTATAAACAACAACAGTCTAGTTCTTGAAGATGAATTGGGTTCTAAAGTTTTAGTTCCTTCCACAAAGGTATTTTATTTATCTCCAGTGCAAACAAATGCACAGATTACATATTAGAAACAATACAAGTTAGACATTCTGTCTTTGAAACCCAACAGCTCGCTTCAAAAATCGGGGAGTGAGGAAAGTGAGGACAATGATAGTGGAGATCAGAATAATGTTGTTCTTAGAACTAGAGATTCATTTAGGATACCAATTTCTTCTTTATCAATCAATCTCATACATGAGGTGGCATATTTTATCTAGAATGATTTGTACATAGGCTGGTCAGTGAGGACAATGATAGTGGAGATCAGAATAATGTTGGAACCAGTGATTCATTTAAGATAACAATTTCTTCTTTATCAATCAATCTCATACAAGAGGTGTCATATTTTAATCTAGAATGATTGGTACATAGAATTCATATGTAATTGTGGTGTTGCTATAAACAATAACTCTGATAATATTGAAGATATTTTGGATAATGTTAGCATAAGAAGAAGAATTCCAATTGCCCCAAAGACGTTGGATTTTAACTTGTCCAAAGATCTTAACATTGATTGAAATGTTGTTAATGATAGTGCGGCTAATAATGACATAAGAGATAACATGAAGGATAGCATAAACAAATGTTAGCTCAAGTCCATTAGACTGTGTTACCGTGTCTGCCACCCCTGTTTGTAGAATCAGTGGATCTACCCAGGATCCTTCCTAGAAGTGCATCCCCTGGAGAATGAAACAGATTTTGAGCCCATGAAACGGATCATGTGGATAATGAAATGTATCCTGAAATTTTGAAATGGATCCCAAAACTTCCTAGTGTTTTTTTGACCCACCAATCCTGCAAAAAATTAGTATATAATGGAAAAACTCCCAAAACCCTAAATCCCATTCTTAGTCAAGGTCTAATCTATATTTATGTCAAGACACGCTCTCAAGAACTGATCTATCCTTATGTCAAGATCTGCTCTCGAGGTCTTCTCTATCCAGGTTTTATCTTTATCTATCATTATGGTTCAGGTTTGATCCATCCTTATGTGCTACCGTGTTGCTCACTGCACCCACATTGTTATTTAGTCCTGGCATAGCCTTCAAGAAAACCACTTTTTTCACTATTGATATGGAGTTGTAGATGTGATTCACAAAAATGCTATGACCTGCTTCTTGCTCATGCTGAAATGGTCTTGAAAATTATCAATTATCAATATCATTTATGGTACTTGGACGGCCTTAAGTTATGGAATTGTTTGAACACATCATACAAATAATATGTAGGTAGAAATTTGTCTCTAAGGTCTTTTAGCATCTTGGGCCATAATCTGATCGTCTCTTTACCTTTTCTTCTCCGAGGAGTTTGTAGATTATCTGACAAAAGACAGCATGCAACTTCATCCTTAGAATTGCAAACTTTACTCTCTTTGAATCCCCTTCATCCATGTTTTCCGTATCAAAATACTTCTCTAGTTCTTGTAGCCAATCTATTAGAAAGACTGGATTCAGATCACCTTTGAAGTCCAAAATATTGCCTTCACTTTAGACCATTGTTTTGAAATAGCTTCTATCATCTTTTCCATGGGACCTCCTGTTCCAACTAGGGCACTCAAGCTCTCTTGTTCATATTCTGACTCATCATGTTGGACTCTGGATTCAATTGCTTCCAATCTACCTAGCAATTCGTTCCTATCATTCCAACTGAGTCCTATTCCTCATAATTCTCCTTTCCTAATCCAAATGGACTATTATGGGCCATTGGTTGATCTGATACCAAAACTGATGAAGACACCTCTGATCTGCTACGATTCTGTTTCTCAGATTAGCTCAAATGGAAATGGGCATTATGTTTTCCAGTTCAGCAGAACAACCCAAGAATGAACCTTCAGATTTGAAGAACAACCAAAAGAAAGGATCCTGCAAGCAGAGTAAAGCAAAGCAGAAAGGATTGGGGGAAAGATGCAGGTGTACTATGTTCCTCCAAATATTGTAACAATAATAGACATAAATCATTGAACCACTCTAGATAGAAAATTTCAAAATTCACAACACAGGAATACATCAATAGACAGAAGCTGAAAAAACTCAGGTTGTATTTCCCCATCTCTAAACTCGTCACTACTTACAAAGGGATGAAGACTTGAGGAACAAACATCCTTGAAAAAAGATGAAAATAGTGTGAATTTCACCTCAGCTGGAAATAGGTGCATGGAAATTCCTCAAACGGTGTTAGCCTCCAAGTGTAGATGCAACTTGGTTGTCAAACAAGCAACCGAACTTGCAAATTAGCAACATAACTGAAGTC
Source organism: Larix kaempferi (assembly GCA_027924585.1). NCBI lineage: Eukaryota > Viridiplantae > Streptophyta > Pinopsida > Pinales > Pinaceae > Larix > Larix kaempferi. The sequence continues at coordinate 241,850 of BSBM01001943.1, read as the reverse complement.
AAGCTAAATTAGAGTGGATGTAAACTCCACTGAACTGCAGTGACTTGAAAATAGAAGTCAAAGCGTACCTATGTAGGGTGCATTCTTCCCAAGGTTGTTTTTTTTTAATTCCATGTTATTAGTGAGATTTAATTTTCAATATCCATTCCTTTTCCAAATTGTTTCTATAGGTGTTTGCTGGAGTGGAGTGTCCTCCAATCTGTCCTTAGGGAGGTTCTTTTGGGATGACTCCACTTTGTCCTCCCAGTTGTTTTGAATATAACGAAACTCTACATGTCTTTTACTCGATTATTCGATAGGTATGTTTTAGTTCATCATCGATTTCAAATGTTTCGTTTGTTGTTACATACTGATATTGCATCTGCTCTATGACTTCAGAATGTATGTGCTTCTACGTAGAATTCTAATTGTGTTCCATTGACATTTATAGGAAGGCTTCTCTCGGCTATGGAGAGGTGCCAATGCAGGTTTAACATTGGTCGTGCCTACTGTAAGTATTCTTCTGGAAAACATACTTTAGTAGTCTCAGAGTCTCAAATATTGACTGGGTTTTCACTTTTGTGGAATAGCAAACCATTCAGTACTGTAAATTATGGTGGAATTTTCAGGACTTTTGTGTGAATAATGTTTTGATAAAATGGAATTTGTTAGTTATAATTCTCAGCTAGAGTAGCCTAGATGGTGTATGGCATGAAATAGTGGGTTGCTTCTATATTTTGGATGATGGCTATTGGTTGTGCTAGCAGTTGTTGATCGACAAAAAAATATTCAGTTTTGAGATTTGGGAGACTATGAAATGAAAAAGCATATTTATTTGAAAGAAGTTTTACACATGGATCGACCTGCATATGGATTCCATATTTCTGGTTATATGTAATTCTATTTTACAGTATGTAGAGATGTCTGGCTATTCTTTTTTATTAGTGTTACACTGCATTTTCTTATTTATGGCCATTTCTTATTTGATAGTTTTGAAAGAGTTGCTTGAACAAATTTTGATTTGCTACTCCATCTCTAGATATATTTCTTTAGTAAGATTATTGGTATTTTTTTAAATGATTAGACATTTATTTTTTTTATTTCTAGATACATTATTTAGAAATGTTATTGGTCTTTTTTAAAAATGATTATACAGTTTTTTGTCAATTAGGTAGGAATATATTTACCTTGCTATGACATTTTTTGAGATTGACTTGAGAGCTTTTCAAGTAAGAATGCACCCCAATTTACTCCATATGCTCCATTAGTAGCAGGATCAATTGCACGGTCATTGGCATGTATTACTTGTTCTCCTATTGAATTAGCAGGAACACAGATGTAGGTTGGTTTTGACACCCTTCCTTTCAATTCACTATGAGCATATTTTATTAGGGGATAGATTAGAAGTGGCCATGAGAGACACAATTGTTTTTAAACTTTTCAAACAGAATTAATTATTTTAGTTTGTTTTTAGACAACATTATTGGGTTGTATATGTGTATCCATAAATTAACAAAAAAATTACAGTTTACACATGATACAATTGAGTTAATTACAATGTTGTCTTTAGATCACTTTTAGTCTAGCTATATTTGTACTTTTGGCTGCTATTTGGTTTGTGTTATTCCTATTAGAGAATGATCTCTTGGTATCCAAATTAGACTACAACTTTTTCATACTTTTTCTTTTTACACATGATACAATTGAGTTGATTACAATGTTGTCTTTAGATCAATTGTAGTCTAGCTATATTTGTACTTTGGGTTGCTATTTGGTTGGTGTTTTTCCTATTAGAGAATAATCTCTTGGTATCCAAATTAGACTGCAACTTTTTCATGCTTTTTCTTTATATTTTGATAATAGTTTTGTGATGCTATTTTTCTTTTGAAGTAGTATGGGCCTATTGTTGGCATTGATATGAAAGGACCTCTTTGACCCCTTGGTTATTGTTTCATTGAGCTATGTTATTTCACTATTCTGACAGAAGTATTTATAACTTGTTTGTAGATCTTTAAAAGATCATGTTGTTCATTATAATTGATTTTGATATTGTCTTGTGATGTGTCTTCTCTATAATATCTTTTTTTTTGCAGTTTGAAGATGCCTAAAATGCAGAAGATGCAATTCAAGGTTGTGATGGATATAATTCTGATCGGCATCATCTAAGGGTGAGAATAAAAAAGAGCAACATTGATTAAGAAACCACCATTTGTTTGTAAGTTTTCTCAAGAGTTAAGAAACTACCACTTGTTTTTCCTTATTATTATGTATATTTTTATATGCAGGGATGAGCTAGCCATTTTTATTATGTATGTATGGGGGTGAGGGTTCAATTGTGACAACAACTACATTATCTCATGTTATTTATGGTTGTAAGTTAGTCATGTATTGCCTTCATATAACACCATTAGTTTTGTTGATTTTTTAGCTTTTACTTGGTTGTGCTTCTTCCATTACTTATTATAGTACGATGTTATAAATGTCTAAACTCATTCACCAAAAGGTGTAACAACAATCAATTGATAAACATTATATGCGATATTATGATTTTCAAGAGCTTAACAATGCCAACATTGACTACAGATCTATAGTAACTTGGTAATCATTATTTTGTATGCTTGAATGATGCAAAATTTGTTTGAATATCATCATTGTCAAGCAATAACAACTTCTTAAAGGGTGCTAGCTCAATGGTAGAGCACATGACTAATTATAGGTAGGAGATTGGTGGTTCGATTCCTCCGTACCCTATCACAAATTAGTGACTAAGAAAACGACTAAATTCGCATATATACGACTATTAGTAGCTAATTTCCAGTATCTTATAGTGCGATTAACGTTTAGTCGTATTTATCTTAGTCATTAATATGTTATCATCTAGTAGTTTATTTAGTCGTATATTTGGTCATTAATTGTGACAATCAATAACTAAATCAATGACTAAATTAGTGGCTAAATCAGTGAGTATCAATGACTAAATCAATGAGTATCAATGACTAATTCAATGACTTAATCAATGACTATCAATGACTTAATCAATGACTAAATCAATGACTAATAATTCAACCAATTAATGATTAGTCAAATACGACTAAAGATAAGATAGTGGAAATCGGATACTATTAGTCACAGACTAAAAAATAGTCGTTTATAGTCGAATTTTAGTCATTTTTTTAGTAATTAATTTCTCATTTTGTACTAATGCATCAAGCCACAAATGACCACATAATGGGTAATTTGGACCACCTAGTGTCTCAATGCCAAAACCACCCATGTCATGCTTTCCATGTCATCAACCTTATTAATCCTTTGTCACAGGTACGAGAAATGGGTCTACCAAATTGAAGAAAAGATATGTTTTTCTTCATTGTGAAATATGCTCGCAGGTTTATGAAGGATGACTACAGGAATATGCCCGCAAACCATTAGAGAGATTTTGAGGTCAAAAAAGGGCCTCCTCAAAGATGTACTACAAAAATATGAGATATATTAAAATATTATGAATTGGGGGTTTTATGGGGTAGGTATATATGACAAGTCACCTCCCACACTATTTTCTATGCACAATATAAATAACCATGGTTGAGTTACTTTTCAAAATTCACTAGAAATAAAATTAATAAAATAAGACTACATTGATGTGACTAAGATTCATTGTAAATTCCCAAAAATGTATTGTCTTTTAACATTTATTTGTCTTGAACTTGCAAATGAAATTAAATAATAAAAAACATTTTTAAGAGCTTTTTTTTAATTTTATGTTGACATTTTATATTTAGTACTTTTCTCATGAATTTAATAATGTAATTTAATTGAGAATTTATTTACATGTAAAATGTCAATAATATTATTATAATCCACATTGCATTATTATTATTTATTAAATCTATTATTATTCTTTATTAGTTTGACATTATGTTATTAAATAGAATGGAGTGAATATATAATTTAAAATTAAAAACATAAAAATGATAATATATTATTTTATAAAAAAATGTGAAAGGACTTTCTTTATGAATCAAGAGTACTTCACTTGAAAATGACAATAATATTATCTTATGTGAAAGTGTGAAAAGACATTCATTATGAGTACTTTACTTGAAAATGACAATAATATTATTTTATGAAAAGACTATCATTATGAGTACTTTACTTTATGACTTAAAAGTACTTACACCACTACCTTGGTTAACTATGTGTTTTCATCCACCATAGAAAATTTGACAACTAAGCATTCGTAACTCATGCAATGCCACCTCACCAAGGGGGATGATGTCATCTACTAGAATGTGATTGGTTGTATTTTATAGTACATTTTCTTTGTTTTGAGGCCCTTTTTTGACCTCAAAATTTCTCTAATGACTCTGATATCCTCAGACATGAGGTGATTCTTGAAGATATAAAATATGCCCACAGACTTTGTGAAGAGATGCCTGCAGATAAGTTCACCTCCGTAGCATTGATTACATCCTTGTGATTCTACTAAAATGAAAAGTAGAAACCATTGGATTTCCTATACCTTATTATTTTGACAAGTTTTGCTAAAGTGTTGTGATTTCATATTAAAATATTGTCTAAGTGATGAATGATCATGGTGATATTCCTAAATACCAAAAGGTTCCTTATGTGTGTTTAAAATGTGATCTCGATCATTTAATTCTATACTTTATGGTTTGAAGCATTCCCTAGCCCCCATGATATTTTTATTTATTGAGTTCTCTCTGGATCAATGAAGGAGACCCCTTGTGTACCTACCATCCCTAGTCATCCCCCTTGTCTACCTACCACCCCTAGACAACCCCCTTGTGTACCTACCACCAAAAAGTTCTTGTATCAGCAAAACCGTGACTCCGATCGTGAATCCGTCGATTCCGATGGATTTGAGACATTGGGTTTCATCCAGGGGACCCCCACACCGTGCCTCCAGCGCTCAGAAATGGTGCTAATGTGCCATCTATGGAGTTAGGGTTTTGCTAAGTGAAAGCCATGCCAATATTGCTCAAGAGGGTCATCTATGATCCGAAGGATCCCCGGAGAGCGTGGCCATCCTAAGCACATCCACAATGGCCATACGCACATGTGGGAGCTTAAATAATCCAAGTCCGCTCATCGGTTTGGGTTCCATGCCCCTGGAGAAAACCCTCAAAGTGTCCCTGAATGGCCACGTGGTGCTTGGAAAAAATTCCCATAGCACCAAAACCATGACTCTGGTCGAAAATCCATCGATTCTAATGGGTTTGGGATGCCGATTTTCAGCTAGGGTCCCCCCACACCATCCCTCCAACGTCCAAAAATAGTGCAAATGTGTGTTCGGTGTATTTACTATCTTAAGGAATCACCAAATATTTAATTATCGACCAGGGTTGGTAATATTAGAGTTGTGGAATAGTATATGCTGAGGTAGAATGGGACCTAAGGCTTCCACTTGGAAAACCTTAGAAATGTTTAATAAAGAAAAGATCGAAAGATATTTCAAAATGAAAAACCGAGTCAAACTTCAAAAATACAACTACTGAAATGATTAAACCTAACTAAACCAATAGATCATAATAGTATCAATCTATACTACTCTACTCTATGAACAATAACTAAAAAGATAAAAACAACGAATATTACTCTAGAAATAAGACTTAATAAAAAACAAAACTACTTTGATGAAAATCGAAACTACTGATTAATGATTAACTTAGGAATTCGAAAGTAACAACTACAAATGAATTTAGGAACCCATCTATGAATTGATTTAATTGACAACAAAGTATGGAAACTATATAATCTTAAAGCAAAACTACAAACTACTTAAGAATTCAAAAACTATTTGTGCATTCAACTCAAGATCAAACTAAACTACCTAATTCCATTCTCCTTGGGGATTCTAAGGAAATGTATCAAATGTAATAGGAACAAGAGAGAATGTATCAAAATGACTTTCAAATGTGACAAGGAAACAAAATGGAAGCAAATCTAGTTGAACTTCTACAAACAAATGCAAACTAAAGAGTGTCCAATTACAATTAAATTTAAACATTGTAATATATTCTCTATCCATAAGCAAATGACATGGGACAAATATAATCTAGAAGCAAGTAGAAAACTTAATAAAGATATTTACTTGGAAATGAATTTGATTTAGAAGCAAGTAGAAAACTTGATAAAGATATTTTATTTATGAGTCAAATCCTATTCTATGAACATCTTCACTAATTATGGGAATGCGAGAAGCAAGTCCTATGCTTGAACGAAGAAACTATCAAAACTAATGTACTTTGGAGAATGAAATTACTAAGTTCAATCTGAAATCAATCTTAACATGAATGAAATAAACTAAACTAGAAATGAAACTGATAAATTCTAGAACAGTAAAATATTAATAAATCAAACATAAGAGAAACATAATCTGAAAATCAAACTAAAGCAAAGTTAAGAAAGTGGAACGAGAAATAAGGATGGATATGAAACTTAATTAAAACCCTATGTAGTGCAGAACAAGGTCCTAATTACATATATCAATGCTAATCAATTACAAGAAATATTACAGTTTAGAAACCTAAGAAATGAAATTATAAATAAGCATAAAAACAATGCAGAAAATATTAAAGTCCATATGACAATCTGGATGACAGTCTAAAAGATAGTTCGAATGCTAGTCCAGATGGAAGAAAATGATAGAAACTAAGGAAAGAAGCAGATTAAATGATCTTAACGCCAGTTGGTTGATGCATATGAACCTACAGTGCAAGGAAAGAATTATATAGACTGTTTAAGAGATGAAATAACAAAAATCCATCTATACTAATCATTATCTAAAGAATAAACTATGTCTATTGCATGATAAAACAAAGCTGAAATGTAAATGGAACTAATCTACAGCTATAGGAAAAATTAGCAGAACTATATCTAACTATGAACTAAACTCTGAAACATTAATTAGTTAACTCTATCTAATTGAAAATGACAAGACTGAAAGTAAACTTAAAGAACTATGCATGACCTATCATTTTAACTTCTAAGAATGTAAATTAGATTAGCAGCAAGATATAAATTATAGGAAATAAAGAGATGTCATGTACATGAAACCAGATTAAATACATATACTGGAAAATAAACTATCTACTTGTAGGAAAGAACTACAAAATATACACAAAACCTTTGGTTATTGAGGGGCCCTTCTCAGCAATTAGGGATTGAAGCTAACTCAAGTTATTCACCAACAACAGAACATCAACAGCTAAAATCGAGAACTTCCATTAACTAAGAAAAAGATTACAGAGTGTCTCTATGTATAAAAATCACTGCTATTGTCTATGTGTGCTATGATGTTGTGTTTCGCCATAGGAGACGTATTTATATAAATTTTTACAATAAGAGAGGAGGTTGACCCTTTAGTGGTCGACCTCTCTAAAAATAGAGGTCTTAATGGCTACAAAATAGCTGCATGATAGTTCATGATAGTGCATAGGACGTGTGCCTAAGTCCACGGGCATTGATCTTCCTTGACATGAGCAGCTCTGCATTGGTTATCCTTGACATGGGAAGGTGATGGGGTGTCGAGACAAGCAGACAGTAGAGTAGATCTTGTAGAATGGAGTCTCACGAACCATGAGGGACATGTCCCCAACCAAACCCACATCACCGTTTTTATCTTTAATGCCCCAAAATATCTCAACCAATGATTCTGCGGGTGTGAATGGAGGGATGAACGACGGTTTGAATGCAGCTAGGCATCTTCGGTGTGAACGCATGGCTGAATGAAGGTCCGAATGATGACCAAAACCTGTAGAACAAAATCTAAATGCCATGGAGGTCAAGAAATGTAAGATAATTGTCAATAAACCATAAAAATGATGATATTCAACCAAGATTCATGTAATATGAAAATACGTTCATACCTAAGTCTGATTGACGATCTAAATGGCAAAGAGAATGACTTATCATATCAAAATAGTGAAAATACGCCAATTAGAGCATGTTTACTGATAAAAAATGGTGACAAAAATGGACACCAACATTCCCCCAAACCAGAGATATCCCAAGTCCCACTAAGCAAGCAGAGAAGAAATTAGGAAGAAGGTTGAGCTGTGGCAGCAGCTGCCTTTGACTTGGAAGAGGAAGTGGATTTATACCTAAGCTTCTTGAATTGATCCTTCAAGGAATCATGCTTCAACCCGAGAGAAATGCTGGAAGCTGTTTTGGCGTCATTTAAATCTTCAATGCTCTTTACTTGTAAGCGTAATTCTTTGTTTTCTTCATGAAGCCAAGAGATTATCTCAACATACTTCTCATTCTGTATTTTTAACTGTGCTATGTCTTGGGTTAATTTGTCCACGGTTTGATGGAGTGTTGTAAATGCTTGTACAAAAGACTCATGGTCTTTTTGAGGGCTTGATCCCTTTAGAAATGGTTCGGGATCAGCAGATGTAATGTGTTCCTCAGGAGCCTTATCTTCAATATGTGCAGGGGCAGGATCCAAGACGGGATCTTCAAGAAAATAGGCAGATATATTGGCTAATGCAAGAAGGGGTGATTCAAGGACAGGATCGTCCGTCTGGTCCTCAAGACTATCTAAATGCATTGGCTGAATGACGGACTAATCGATAGACTGGACGACGGTCTGGTCAATAGACTGGTCCCGATTGGCCCTTCTTGACTTTGTGGGTAGTGGTGAAAAGAATGGGGGTTTTTTGGTTGTGTCCTCGTCGACATGCTCAGGAGAGGATGAGTGAACAAGGTGCATTTCTCCTGAGGCACCCTCACTAAATCGTACCGACTTGGTATCCCTTTTTGTTTGGGCAGGGGTTTGAATGGGCTCATCTGCATGGTTTTGAAATCGGTGACACTTGTGAGAGGCAAAGGCTTTAACAAGCGGTTTCTTGACCAGATGGGGGTTTAATGTTTCAAACACAAAGCCATCCCACATTTTCCACTTTTCTTTCAACCGGTGGGTGATCAGGATTTTTATAAGACAATGATGGTATAAACTTCTAGCAGGGTTAACTACATATTTCCTAACCTGACTAGACATCTTTTCTAGTCTCTTTAGAAAATAAAATGGAAAATTTAGGGCCCGATTATTAACGAAATGTGCCAATTATCGGAAGTGGCAGGATTTGAAAATGGTGTACTTACCTTCGCAGGTGATCATCCGGATGATGACAAACAAAAGCTCGAGGTATTCAGGCTTAACCCACTCCCAGTGGAATCCTTTTGTTCCTGCAACATGTTGGTATTCGCCTTTGAGAGAAAATTTGTGAGCCACCAATGGAAGGAAAAGGTGATTGTGCCAACGGGCACCCTCCCTGGGAAGTTTCGTGGCCAATGAAATAGACTCCTCTGTTACAGGAAAGGTGAGATGGCCAACTTTAGTCGTTCTGCCATCGAATCCTTTGGAAAATAGAAGTGAAATCTCATCCTCGTGGCCATCGAGAAGATGGAGGAACAGACTCCAGCCCACTCAAAGAAACACTTCATGGCACGCCTTAAACTCAGGAATGCAGAGCAAGTCCTAGTAGCTATCAAGCTCGTAACAGATTGGCATTGCTAAGCAGAGGTCGGGGGATGAAAATGGATATAGGGAATGCAAGAAATTGCAAGAGACGCAACTTGATAGACTCTGGGAAGATAAGGGAAAGAAAAATGAAGTAGAATTCACATAGGGTTTGGTTTAAATCGTGATCCGTTCAAACGGTTAAATGATCGTGAGCAGATATTTAGCATGCTCGAACGATCATGCTGTCATGCAAAAATATTGGATCATGTGCCATCATGAAAATGCATGCATTGGTGAATTCGTATGGTTATGATATATTCAACCATGTCCAAAATAAACTTTGGACAGGTTGAATGTAATGTTCATCATGAGATATTAAGCATAAGTAGCATAAAAGAACATGATGACTTTTAATTAATACAATAACACATCGCATGCATATAACTTAATGAAGAGTTAAAACCATATGATATCCATAAAATGATTCTGAAAATCACAATAATGCATGATTAACCGATTCATTTGATGAAGTCGAAATGAACAAAGGAATGAGGTTGAATGCAGAGATGATATTTGATTGATTCCTGGTATAGTTATTCAATTAGATCTTCTAGTAGAATTCAAGAATTAGATCCCTTAACAAACTTAATCATGCTATTATAGACTATGGTTTCATTCGGTACTTCATTTGACACTTCATTCAGATCGTCGTTCATTTTCCTCATTCATCACTTCATTTGGATCATCATTTGACCCTTCATTCGATCCTTCATATTGACTTTATGTACAAAAATGTGCTTTGCTGGATCTAAGTGCTGTTGATTATGCAGAGAATTTTTTTGGGGCGGTCAGCACAAAAAAAGGATGATGTAAGCCCACTTTTTGAAACTTTAGCACGCTCCTCTTTATTTATCATGGATCAAAACAATCTTCTGCTACTTGCATTATCCTGAAAACACCTATCATTTTGTCAGAGATAAATAATTTTTTTATAAGTATTCAAAAAGTAAAAACAGTTATGAACCTCCCCGAAACCAAAAATATGGCGTGTCCTCAAGCCATCAAAGAAAAACTGATTAATATTCAAATATTTCCAATTAATAGTTTAGCCAATAGCTCTGATGCTGTTATTATTTTTTTGTAAGAAAAAGAAATACTAACTAATAAATGGAGATGATTCAGATATGTACATTCATAAAAATACTAATAGTGCTTAGGAAGACCATATGAATAGTGATAGTACAATTGATACGAAGAATGCCATAGGAAAACTAGTCATCCATGATTCATTTTAAAGATCTCTTGTCACCCAAAGAATATAGATAAAGTTCACCCTGGAGTTTGTGAGATTTCTATAGTTATGGGTCCCATTTCTAGGATAATCATATCCTAGGTATTGTTTGAATTAGAAGACAGGGTCCAAGTCCAACTTACAACCATTCTCTAATGACGGTATAAATAATTTGGCCTAAACATGTATTTGTATACTCAAGTCTTTTTAGATGAGCCATGTGCGTAGTGATGCATTAGCCAAACCTCTTTTACCCGATATTGCCCCACTACCAGCAGGCATGTTCACTACCTTGACGGGTTTATCTTGGTACCATGCAAGCATAGCCCACTACCAGCGAGCATGTTCAGTACCCTGGTGGTTTTGCTTCGTAAAATTATTTTTGTATGAGGAAGTCGGTTGGCACTAGAGTGTGCTAATCTTGCTAAACACATAATTCAAATTTTTACAGCGAACCTTGAGTAACTTAATTTATAATAGCCTGGATTATAGATCATGTCAAAAGATAACAACCTAAAGTTGTTCTTTGACCTCTCAGTCTATATTCTTCATACAAGATCAATAATGTTCCCCACAAATAGAAAATATCACTTACTCTTGGCTACCTTTTTTAAAAGTGCTTAAGAGACAAGTTTTGATAATAATTCTAGGATGAACTAGTAATCCATAGGTGTAAGATAGAACTTTGAAAATCATGATGATTAAAGTAGGTCTTAAGAAACTATTCTAACGATGAATCAGAAATGTGCATGTCTCAATCAAATAACATATACATAATCATAGAAGACAGTGGTTAGAAATGATATAAAGAACACTTTAACTTTTCACTATAAATTTTCAATTTTCAACAATAATCAAAAGAGAAGGAGTTAGGATGCATTATGAGTTTTTTTCATAGCACTTCCCTTTTCAGATAATATTGCATGAGCTGATTATAAATATAAGGTTCTTGTAATCAAACTGCAAAACCACTTGTTAGATGATTCAAATTTATTCAAAACAAAAACATATGTACAAGGAACAGTCATATGAAATTTTATTAAAATTAGGGAAAGGAAAAGAGTCTTCCTGTTTTAATTGACAAAATTCCATAAGCTGATCATAAGAGTGAATTTCCTATATAAATGCGATCAGTTGTTAGAAATGACTCTTATTTATTTAAATATATATATATATATATATCTACATATATACAAATGAATATAACCCAAAATAATTCAAGAACCGGGAGAAAGAGGAATGACGTCCTCTTCTACCAGCTCCATCTCCTTCTGTTGTAAGGCACTCTGCACAAAATCATGTTTAGATATTGGTTGATGATAAAGTCTAATTCTATGTCCATTTACAACAAAGGAAATTTGCGAATCTTCAATTGTCTTAATCTTGATAGATCCATTATCAAAAGTTGTAAAAATTTCATATGGACCCATCCAACGAGTAGTTAATTTACCTTTAAAGTTTTTGTACCTTGAATAAAAAAGTAATGCCCAGTCTCCAGTTTTGAATTGTTTTTGTTTAATGTATTTATCATGCCACTTTTTGCGTTGGTTTTGTATTAAAGTTTTGCATTGAATAACATCTTGTCTAATCTCGTCTAATTCATTTATCTCCAGGATTTGTTGTATCTATGCTTCTTCTAGATCCATCCCTAATTGTGCAGCCATACGAAAGGTTTTGACTTGAAATTCAATGGGTAGAAGAACTTGTTTACCATAAACAAGTTCATAAGGTGTGTGGCCAGTGGTATTCCTCCAAGTTATTCTATAAGCCCACAAGGCTTCTGGAAGCCTATCTTCCTAGTCTTTGTGGTGTAACTGGATAGTCTTAGTCAGGATGGCTTATAATACTTTGTTGGTAGATTCTACCTAACCATTGGCTCGCGGGTGATATGGTGAAGATTTACAATGTCTAATACCATATTTGTCAGTAATCTCTTTCATCAATTTGGAGGTAAACTGCGATCCTTGATCGGTTACAATTTCCCTAGGTACACCAAATTGGGTAAATATTTCTTCATATATAAACTCTACCACAGATTTCTCTGTGGCTCGGAATAAGGCTTTAGCTTCGACCCACTTGGTGACATAGTTTGTGTAGACTAGGATGTACTTCTTCTTGCGAGACATAGGGGAAATTGGTCCAATGAAATCTAGAGCCCATTTTTCAAAAGGCTCAATCATAGCCTGGGGTTGTAAGGGCATCTCATCGGATGGCATAGGTCTACCCATTCTTTGGCAACTATCATATCCCTTGAAATATTTGGTAACATCCTTAAAAATGCTTGGCCAATAATATCCATAGTGCAACACTTTGTATGTTGTTCTCTTGTCAGAAAAATGCCACAAGGTCCACCATGACATGCATGAAGGATCTCTACCATCTCATCCTCTCGTACACATCGTCTAATAATAAGATCAGGACCAATATGAAAAATATCATTTTCCACCCAAGAATAATTAGAACTTTGAACTATGATCCTATGTTTCTCGGGTGGGGAGAGATGGTTTGGTAGCTTTCCAGTTGTTAAATAATTGGCTATGTCTGCAAACTAAGGGGTTCGAATAGACACAGCGAACAAATGTTCATCTGGAAAGCTATCATCGACGGGACTGGCATTATGGTCAATTTGAATTCGAGAGAGAAAATATGCTACCACATTCTCTCGACCGGGACGATCAACAAAAATAAAGTTAAATTCTTGTAACAAAAGAAGCCACCGAGTCACCCTGCCATTGGTGATTGGTTTATTCATTAAAAATCTAATGGCGGAGTGGTCGGTGTGTACGAAAACTTCATATCCTGTGATATAAAGACGAAACTTGTTGATGGCATAGACTACTGCCAAAAACTCTTTTTCAGTAATAATGTATTTCGTTTTTGTAGGGGTCAAATTTTTACTAGCAAAATAGATGGCATGTGATGTTTGTCCCTCTTTTTGACCTAAGACTGCTCCTATTTCTATGTCGGAAGCGTTAATGGATATATGGAAGGGAAGGGACCAATTGGGGCCCCTAAGTATTGGTGGCACTGATAGCTTTTCCTTCAAATTTTCAAAGGCATGTTGACAAGGTTTAGTCCATTGAAATTTTATATATTTCATGAGTAACTTGAACATAGGCGTGGCTATCTTAGTGATGTTTTCAATAAAACATCTATAATAGCCTACATGGCCAAGAAATCTCCTAACCTCCTTCGGAGTTTTTGGAGGAGGAAGGTTAACAATTATTTCTATCTTGGCAGGATCCACCTTGATACCTTGAAGAGAGACATGATGTCCTAGAACTATGCCCTCAGTTAGCAACATCTTACATTTTTCATGACTAAGGGCTAAGTTCGTTTCTTGGCACCGAATAAGAATTGTTTCGAGTTTATCAAGGGCTTATTGGACGGTATTACCATAAACTGTAAAAGCATCCATATAAACTTCTACACAGTCATGTATAAGGTCAACAGAGATTCCTAAAACTGCACGTTAGAAAGTGGCAGGTGCATTACATAGGCCAAATGGAAACACTCGATAGGCATATGTCCCCCAAGAACAAGTAAAGGTTGTCTTTTCCCTATCCTCAGGTGCTATTAATATTTGGTTGTATCCACTATACCCATCAAGGAAAGAAAAGTATTCTTTCCCTAACAAGGTATCTAACACCTAATCAATGAAAGGTAAAGGGAAGTAGTACTTAAGAGTGGCCTTGTTCAATTCTCGAAATTCAACACAGATATGCCATTTCCCTGTAACTTTCTTTCGAAGTACTACCAGAGGAGACACCCATTTACTGTTAGAAATTGGGTAAATGAAGCCAACGTTAAGGAGTTTTTGTAATTCATCTTTGACTATATCCTTTAGGGCTGGATTCATTCTTCTCTAGGGCTTCCTGACAGGAGGTATATTTGAATCTATGTAAATGTGGTGAATATAGGTATCTGGGTGTATACCCTTCATATCAGTGTATTCCCATGCAAATGCTCCAGTTTGACTCTTGAGAACTTTTAGTAGTTGTTTTTGCTAACTCTCATCTAAACCTGCATTTATATGTAGAAATTTTTTGGAACTAACCTCACAAGGTATGGTATAGGATCCTAGATGTTCTTCGATTGCAAATACACACGGTGTACTTGTAAATGTTGAGAGGCTCATGTTTTCTTGGAATTCGTCTCCAAATATTTGGTCAAGTTGGGAAAAAGACTGAGGAAAGTCTATACATGTTGTGGAAGAGATAAATTGGTTCAACACATTCTTGGTATTTTGTTCTTGAAGTGCCCAGGAGAAATCACTAACAAGGGAAAGTTCTTCCAAGTTCTCATCCCAAAAAGGACAATCTAACCAAAACATATTTTCAGTTACTGGCTGTGCTGGTGCGTATAAATCTAGTTTTCTTGTAGATAACCCGTTAGAGATAATCATCTCTCCATCCCTACATCCTATAAATGCATTGGAAGTGGCCAACCAAGGTCTAACCAGAATAATGGGATGATCTTTAGAAGGGTCTTTTGATTCTATGACCATAAAGTCCACATGATATACCCATGAAGCTACTGATACAATGATGTCCTCTAAGATCCCAGCAGGCTGCACCATAGTGCAATCTGCTAATTCTAGCATTGTTTGGGTAGGGAGGAGGAACTGTCCTAAATGGAGATTTTCTAAAACTGTGTAGTTATCAGGTTAATAGCAGCTCCTAGATCAATAATTGTATTTCCTATGGCAATGTCATTGATGATAACAATCACCACAGGTTTCCTGGATTTGTATACTTTGGAATTCTAGGTTGGCTTGCTATGTAATCTAACATTTCACCTATGACATGAATCGTCAAAGGGTCTTTTTGTTTTTTACATGGTCTTTTAATACAAAGTTCCTTTATCACTTTACTATATATTGGTATTAATTTAACGGCTTGTAACAAAAGGATCTTGATACAAATATTTTCAATTCATTAATGATATTGTACTCTGCATAACTTACAGATTTTTCTATTACTAGACGCTCCAGATATGGGTGTGCTTTTCCTCCTGTAATTACTTCTTCATGAGGATGGTTGTGTGTTGAATATTTAGGAATAACCACATCTTCAAGAATGGCATCATTCAAAATTTCACTAGGTATGTTTTCTTCTTCATTCTCTTCTCAGATAACAACTGATGACTTGGGTTGATCTTGCAGAACTCTTCCAGACCGCAGTTGAATCTCATGCACTGGTGCGGTAGAAATAACATATGATGGAAGAGGTAGCAACCCAATTCTATTAAGATCTTGAGTTGGCTTGTTGTTAGGATTTGGTATCGGTTTTGCAGGTAATATTGTGGGTTTTGGAGGATTCATATTCTGGAAATGGTGAGGTTGATTTGTGATAGGGGTAGTGAAGGAGGTACAAATCCAGGCAAGAGTTGCTGCATATTAGGTGGGTAAGGAGAGTTAGGCATAGGAGGAGGTGGTTGAGCATAATTAGCTTGTTCTCTCCATCCGTGTGGCCATTGCTACCGTTGAGAATTCTGAGGAGGGTACCGCGGTGGCCAATTTCGCCAACTTGAAGTGTTCCATTGTTGAGGAGGTTGATAAGGATAGTAATAGGGTGGAAATTGTGATGATAGATCCTAGTATGATGATTGATCTCTAGGTTTCCAAGGCCTCCTAGATGTTTCACCAAAGTTTCCACACTTATATACATCTTGCAACCCAGGAAACGATGGAAAATTATCAGTTGGATGTTCTTTTGTACAAACGTGACAAACCGAAACATTATTCAATGGACATTCCCATTGGGGATGTTTAGTTCTACACCTAGGATAGGAAACACTCATTGTTGCATGCTCTTCATCCTATCTCTTTTTAGCTCGTAATGCATCTAATTAAGAACCCATGGCTCCTAAGATATTTTTTTTGAAATTTTTCAATAGTTTTCCCAACTCTACCTTTGTAACTCCACCAGGACCGGATGTGTTTCCTTTTAGGTTCCTAGCATAAGATTCTCGAAAGTGTCTTCCATTTTTCCCTCTGCTCCTAAAGTAATTCCCACATAGCTCACAAATCTGTGTGAAAGACTTATGAGAGATGTCTCCTACTGCCATGAGATTAAGGTTTTCTAAGAATTCTTCTGAGATTCCTTTGAGGAAGAGTGTTCTTACTGCATCTTCCCGAAGATCACTATATTTAGATTTATGTAACACATAGTTAAATCTTTCGAGATAGTATTCTAGGAACTCGTCTTCAATTTGTTGTATTTTGAAAATATCATTGCGAGATTCCTTAGGTTTATAGTAATCCTGATATTTCCGTAGAAATGCATTCTTCATGTCTTCCCAAGTTCTAATACTAGATTCTCCTAATCCCATAAACCATCGAAGAGCAGAATCTTTTAATGTGGCAGGAAAAAGTTTTAACTTTTGGCCCTCTTGTAGATAGTTATAGCTCCTACACAAAATTTCAAATTCGAATAAGAATGTATTTGGATCCTCACTACTCTTCCCATAAAAGGTCGGTAGTGAGGAGGGAGGAATATTTTTCATGGTTACATCTTGTGTAGTGTCTAGGATAGGGAACCCAAAAGTACCTTAATTTCTAACCTCTCCCTCTTCTTCCTCATGTTGGACATGATCTTCATTTTCATCCTCCATGAAGACTTGATTTCCAAAGAGAGAATACCTAGGTGGTTCTTTTCTTGGTGAATATGGGATGTCCCAACGCTCTATTTCAAGGAAAATATTCCTCTTTTTAGGAGAAGAATTATCAGCTATGTGGGAGTCCAGTTTTGAAGGTCCTACAGTTCTTGTCTCAATCTGTGAAATAACTATGTTTACAGAATTTTCAAAAAGAGCGTCTACTTGTGCAGGATCAACAAAGTCTACTAAGTTTGGACCACCTACTATTGAAAAGGTAGTGTATTTGTGTTATTGAACTAATGGCGGGTTGAGAGATTCTGAATTTTTATCCTTTTGAGTTTCCTCTTGTCTAAGTTTATTATCATTATGAGCTTGAGGTTCTTCTAGTGGAATTTCTTTATGAACAGAATTTTCTGATGCCTCTATGGTTTCCCCTAAATGATTTCCAGAAAGGATTTCCTTCGCTTTACAAGTAGGACTATACCCTTTAGGTATCTTCCGATATCTTTCTGTTGAGTTAGTAGTTGAGGTGGCATGCCCCCCGTATAGGTTAGTAGGAATTTTAGTAGGGATTTTAGTAGGAAGGCTAGTTTTAATATATCTACCTTTTGAGCCTCTAGACCTATTCATGAAAACAAAACTATAACTGAAACAAACTCTAATTGCATAACTACTTATTGATGGATTTTGGGGATGCCTGTTATAACAGATGCGCGGGTTCTTAACTCTCATCTTACTTCTCACCCGCCACCATCCTATTTCTAAGTTTCAAAAGACAAAATTCAATCTATCACTAAGTTTTAAGAGAAAATTATACCTATCTACAAATCCCCGACAACGACGCCAAAATGTTGGGTGTATTTACTATCTTAAGGAATCACCAAATATTTAATTATCGATCAGGGTTGGTAATATTAGATTTGTGGCATAGTATATGCTGAGGTAGAATGGGACCTAAGGCTTCGGCTCGACAGACCTTAGAAATGTTAATAAAGCAAAGATCGAAAGATATTTCAAAATGAAAAACCGAGTCAAACTTAAAAAATACAACTACTTAACTGATTAAACCTAACCAAACCAATAGATCATAATAGTATCAATCTATACTCCTCTACTCTATGGACAGTAACTGAAAAGATAAAAACAACGAATATTACTCTAGAAACCAGACTTAATAAAAAACAGAACTACTTTGATGAAAATGGAAACTACTAATTAATGATTAACCTAGGAATTCGAAAGTAACAACTATAAAATTAGTCACAACAAATCTAATGAACAAGTAAATCAATCACAACAGATGAACATAGAAAATATGGTGTAAAACTGTGTAAAACATGCACAGTGCTCAATATCCCAATAAGGGTGAATAATTACAATACAATAATCTGACAATGTGAGTGAGCAATTCGAATTGACTAAGAAGGTCATTCGAATCATTGAATGGAGTAGCTTGACTCCAACTAGGAGTCCTCATCATCAATCAGTGGTGGTCATCAATGTACAAGAACCAGTCATCCAGGTGTCAATCTGAGTCTAACTAAGTTTAACAAGTGTAACTGAAGTGTGTAGCACTGATTAAGGGAAGGAGGCTCAGGGGAGGGTGTATGGGAGGCTTAACTGAAGTCAGAACAAGTCATCTAGTCAATCTAGAGGTCCAATAGAGTGAAACAGTCAGTCGGGAGTAAAACTAGCCTCAAATCAAGGAGAATCGGAGCTAACTGAGTGTAACTAAAGTGGTAGGTGAAGAAGTGCACCCTTCTCTGGTAGTAGGTTAGAAGTGGGTGACTTCCTGACTAGGAGGGCTAAAAATCTAATGTAAGAAGCTCCCGGGTGCTAGAATGAAGTGGCTAAGGTGCTGGAGGCATCAACCTGGTGACCGGGATGCATGCAAACCCTAATTGCATGCAAGGTCCTAAAAATGTTGATGTGGATATCTGAACAGCCCCCCTCAAGCTAGACTATGATGTGCAAAAAATAATGTGGGGCCCTGGTTACTAAGACCAAAGGTCACCCAAATACAATAATAATCCAAACTAATAACAATCAATAAACCGAGGAAATGGGGAAAACCTCATGGGAAAAATACCCCCCCTCAAAATAGACTGTAGTACACCAAAAGATTTAACTGCTCCAAAATCAAGTAGATATGTCTGGAGGTATCTTACTCTTGGGAGTAAATGGATCATGCTCCAAAAACATGTGCTTGAATTCTCCATCAGTGGATGCAAGCGAATGTGGAGACTTTATGAACTTGCTCTTCATACCGAAAATGGTGAGAAAAAATCTGAAAATATGAGGATGATCCTGGAACCTGTGATTCGAACCAAGTGAGGTAGGAGTAGCTCCAATCGGATCAAATAGATCTTGAAACTTGAACTTCTTATCAGTGGAAGTTAAATCAGCTCCAAGAATAGATGAATGGTTTCTTGAGATCTCCTTTGAACCAACAAGGGTGAGATCAAAACTAAAATCAGCAAAAAGTGCATGAGAATTGAACTCAAGCAAATGGTAGTGCTCTTCATCTTCATTAAAATTCTGAGAAACTTTGCAAATGATAGAACATAAGTCTATAAGAGGCATGCAATAAGGGAGGACGAATGCTTCACCTCCAAAATCATATTTTACCTCCAAAACATCAAGTAGATCATTATTCTGCATGCCAACAAACTCATGTGAAAGAGAGGATTCAAGAACCTCTTCAGAATCTAGAGTATGAGCTTGTTTATCTTGCTCAGAATTCGAAATAGAATACTTTGAGAGAGTGAGTTTTGAATCTATAGTTTCTTTTCATCTTGAACAATTGTTGAGGCCAACACATGATCGGAAAGAACACATAAGGAGATCTCACTGGGCTTGTTCTCCAAAAGGCTAGCATGATCCTCTTCTTCCTGCTTTCCAAATTCTCTGTCAAGTTGGACCCATAGATCACTTGGATTTTCAGCAGTATTACTGAGGTAGCGCATACAAGGAGACATAGCAAGACATATTGCTCCAAAAGCTCTGTCACAATCGTTGAGCCAATAATTCTCCTCTTCATCGGAATCAAAATCTCTTGTATTACCAATGCACATATAAAAAAAAAACTGTCTCTTCAAGAATGCAATCATCTTTGGTTTCCATTCATCATAGTTGAATGGAGTAAGAATATTTTGTGAAGAAGAAGTCTCCATCTCTGCATTAGCAAATGCAAATGGAGGAAATAAGAAACCTGCAAATCACACACAAACAAACACTATGTTTTCATCCTTGCATGCACATGAGTGAATGCACATGATATTTTGCATGCCGCTGCTAAAATATATTGGTGAGCAATTCACTCAATCTTCATGTAGAACACCTGCAGAAAATAAATCTTGTCCCTTCCATGGATTTGATACCAAATAAAATTAGTCACAACAGATCTAATGAACAAGTAAATCAATCACAATAGATGAACATAGAAAATATGGTGTAAAACTATGTAAAACATGCACAGTGCTCAATATCCCAATAGGGGTGAATAATTACAATACAATAATATGACAATGTGAGTGAGCAATTCGAATTGACTAAGAAGGTCATTCGAATCATTGAATGGAGTAGCTTGACTCCAACTAGGAGTCCTCATCATCAATCAGTGGTGGTCATCAATGTACAAGAACCAGTCATCCAGGTGTCAATCTGAGTCTAACTGAGTGTAACAAGTGTAACTGAAGTGTGTAGCACTGATTAAGGGAAGGAGGCTCAGTGGAGGGTGTATGGGAGGCTTAACTGAAGTCAGAACAAGTCATCTAGTCAATCTAGAGGTCCAATAGAGTGAAACAGTCAGTCGGGAGTAAAACTAGCCTCAAATCAAGGAGAATCGGAGCTAACTGAGTGTAACTAAAGTGGTAGGTGAAGAAGTGCACCCTTCTCTGGTAGTAGGTTAGAAGTGGGTGACTTCCTGACTAGGAGGGCTAAAACTCTAATGTAAGAAGCTCCCGGGTGCTAGAATGAAGTGGCTAAGGTGCTGGAGGCATCAACCTGGTGACCGGGATGCATGCAAACCCTAATTGCATGCAAGGTCCTAAAAATGTTGATGTGGATATCCGAACACCCCCCCTCAAGCTAGACTATGATGTGCAAAAAATAATGTGGGGCCCTGGTTACTAAGACCAAAGGTCACCCAAATACAATAATAATCCAAACTAATAACAATCAATAAACCGAGGAAATGGGGAAAACCTCATGGGAAAAATACCCCCCCTCAAAATAGACTGTAGTACACCAAAAGATTTAACTGCTCCAAAATCAAGTAGATATGTCTGGAGGTATCTTACACTTGGGAGTAAATGGATCATGCTCCAAAAACATGTGCTTGAATTCTCCATCAGTGGATGCAAGCGAATGTGGAGACTTTATGAACTTGCTCTTCATACCGAAAATGGTGAGAAAAAATCTGAAAATATGAGGATGATCCTGGAACCTGTGATTCGAACCAAGTGAGGTAGGAGTAGCTCCAATCGGATCAAATAGATCTTGAAACTTGAACTTCTTATCAGTGGAAGTTAAATCAGCTCCAAGAATAGATGAATGGTTTCTTGAGATCTCCTTTGAACCAACAAGGGTGAGATCAAAACTAAAATCAGCAAAAAGTGCATGAGAATTGAACTCAAGCAAATGGTAGTGCTCTTCATCTTCATTAAAATTCTGAGAAACTTTGAAAATGATAGAACATAAGTCTATAGGAGGCATGCAATAAGGGAGGACGAATGCTTCACCTCCAAAATCATATTTTACCTCCAAAACATCAAGTAGATCATTATTCTGCATGCCAACAAACTCATGTGAAAGAGAGGATTCAAGAACCTCTTCGGAATCTAGAGTATGAGCTTGTTTATCTTGCTCAGAATTCGAAATAGAATACTTTGAGAGAGTGAGTTTTGAATCTATAGTTTCTTTTCATCTTGAACAATTGTTGAGGCCAACACATGATCGGAAAGAACACATAAGGAGATCTCACTGGGCTTGTTCTCCAAAAGGCTAGCATGATCCTCTTCTTCCTGCTTTCCAAATTCTCTGTCAAGTTGGACCCATAGATCACTTGGATTTTCAGCAGTATTACTGAGGTAGCGCATACAAGGAGACATAGCAAGACATATTGCTCCAAAAGCTCTGTCACAATCATTGAGCCAATAATTCTCCTCTTCATCGGAATCAAAATCTCTTGTATTACCAATGCACATATAAAAAAAAAAAACTGTCTCTTCAAGAATGCAATCATCTTTGGTTTCCATTCATCATAGTTGAATGGAGTAAGAATATTTTGTGAAGAAGAAGTCTCCATCTCTGCATTAGCAAATGCAAATGGAGGAAATAAGAAACCTGCAAATCACACACAAACAAACACTATGTTTTCATCCTTGCATGCACATGAGTGAATGCACATGATATTTTGCATGCCGCTGCTAAAATATATTGGTGAGCAATTCACTCAATCTTCATGTAGAACACCTGCAGAAAAGAAATCTTGTCCCTTCCATGGATTTGATACCAAATAAAATTAGTCACAACAGATCTAATGAACAAGTAAATCAATCACAATAGATGAACATAGAAAATATGGTGTAAAACTGTGTAAAACATGCACAGTGCTCAATATCCCAATAAGGGTGAATAATTACAATACAATAATCTGACAATGTGAGTGAGCAATTTGAATTGACTAAGAAGGTCATTCGAATCACTTAATGGAGTAGCTTGACTCCAACTAGGATTCCTCATCATCAATCAGTGGTGGTCATCAATGCACAAGAACCAGTCATCCAGGTGTCAATCTGAGTCTAATTGAGTGTAACAAGTGTAACTTAAGTGTGTAGCACTGATTAAGGGAAGGAGGCTCAGTGGAGGGCACATGGGAGGCTTAACTGAAGTCAAAACAAGTCATCTAGTCAATCTGGAGGTCCAACGGAGTGAAACAGTCAGTTGGGAGTGAAACTAGCCTCAAATCAAGGAGAATCGGAGCTAACTGAGTGTAACTGAAGTGGAACTGAAGTAGTAGGTGAAGAAGTGCACCCTTCTCTGGCAGTAGGTGAAGAAGTGCACCCTTCTCTGGCAGTAGGTGAGAAGTGGGTGCCTTCCTGACTAGGAGGGCTAAAACTTTAATGTAAGAAGCTCCCGGGTGCTAGAATGAAGTGGCTAAGGTGTTGGAGGCATCAACCTGGTGACTAGGATGCATGCAAAATGCATGCAAACCCTAATTGCATGCAAGGTCCTAAAAATGATGACGTGGATATCCGAACAACAACTACAAATGAATTTAGGAACCTATCTATGAAGTGATTTAATTAACAACAAACTATGGAAAATATATTATCTTAAAGAAAAACTACAAACTACTTAACGAATTCAAAAACTATTCGTGCATTCAAATCAAGTTCAAACTAAACTACATAATTCCATTCTCCTTGGGGATTCTAAGGAAATGTATCAAACGTAATAGGAACGTATTGACAAAAATCTTCTCGTCAGGGGTTCACTCTGTCGTCAACAAACACCAACAGCCCTTACGCACTGGCCCGGAAAGGAGTTACCCTTCCAGCAACGCCTACGAAGCAGGTGAGGTCTCACCCGTAGCGAGTAAGGGTGTTGCAGGAACCAAGCTTCCGCAGTTGCGAAGAAGATAAGTGCACATTAACCAGAGATTACAATATTTACCACAGTCTATTTAACCAATCATTTGCATATTTATTTCAAAGCATATTCAACAGCACATTCGCATTAACCAACAACATGTATCAACACAAATCAATAGAAATCATTTAAATAACCCATCATCGCATAACAACAGAATTCATAACCGAACATATTCATTCATTAACATATGCGGAACAAACCTCATAGAGAATAGTCAATAGAATAAAAAAGATCGCATTAATCTCCAAAACTTAGATGGCCTTAGGCCTTCAATCTTGCTCTATTCATATGTTTTTCTCTTATTACAATTTGGTCCACATGACCAACTCAACTAATCTAACAACTCTTATATTCCCACAAAACATGGAGAAAGGTCTTTCTTTCACGGAATGACCCTTTCGCACCTGTCGGCTTCCACACTTCCTGCGGATCTATCATGTGCCTACCAAACGTGTTGTGGGGAAAATGCACCTATAATTAAGGGGAGAAACTACCAACTTACGGTGATAAAGATAGACTTACAAGCATTCTGCAAGTATAACAAGTAAATGAAGAGATTAGGGTTTAGAGATGTAGGCACCTTATTCAGAAGGTTGATCCTAGCTTTCCCTCCCTCGCTCTTCAATGCTTATCCAGTATCGCAATGCCTAGACCTGCAAAACAACTTGATACCTTTCTCAAACACATTTGACTACATATATAAGACTAACATTCATAATAGAAGAAGACATCAGATTATAAACAAACTGTAATCAAATCTAAGACACATTAATATGTCATATTTGGAAAGAGAAGAACGTCTGATCTTTATTAATGAATGAAAGCAAGTACATAAAGTTATACCTTCTTTCAAGCTTGGCACTTCACAAAACCTAGAATCGAGGTCTCCTGCTTCTGTTCTCCAAGGATCCCAACCTCTAAGCAATTGTACGAGGGTTTACCAAAACTGAAGCACAAGAGAGGGGGATGAGAGTCTCCATTCCTCCAGCATAACTTTGTAATTGGGCTTAGTCCTCCAGCATAACTTTGTAATTGGGCTTAGTCCTCTCACATGGCCCTTCTACCCTCCTTATATAGTCAATGAGGAAGAGGAAAAGAAGTTATAACCACTCAAGAGGTTTCCCAACCAACTTAACTTACTCGAATTTCGAGATTTTGACCAAAGTAGGGGTGTACGCTACTCTATAGTAGACAAAGTCGCGTACACATGGCAATGGGAGCTACTTTAAATGAGACAAAGTCGCGTACACACGCTACTATTTCAACAATGGAGTCGCGCTCATATTGAAAAATGGCCAAAAACAGGCTTTTCTGCTCATTTTCAGGAGATGGTTTGGTCTGGAAAAATGTTCCTAAGGGTCATATACATCAAATGGGTCAAGAATGAGGTAATTTCAACCATTTTTAGTGTCCCAAATGACTCCTCCATCCACAAATGTCCTGTTGTGTGACTTAACTTGATCTCAAGAAGTGTCGTCATGCGACCAAGGGAAGCAAGTGTCGTCACGGACGGAGAGGTGTCATTTCAAGTTATAACAAAACGGGAGGGAATGTATCAAAATGACTTTCAAATGTGACAAGGAAACAAAATGGAAGCAAATCTAGTTTAAGATCTATAGACAAATGCAAACTAAAGAGTGTCCAATTACAACTAACTTTAAACATTGTAATCTATTCTCTATCCATAAGCAAATGACATGGAACAAATATAATCTAGAAGCAAGTAGAAAAATTAATAAAGGTATTTACTTGGAAATGAATTTGAGTTAAAAGCAAGTAGCAAACTTGATAAAGATATTTTATTTCTAAGTCAAATCCTTTTCTATGAACATCTTCACTAATTATGGGAATGAAAGAAGCAATTCCTATGCTTGAACGAAGAAACTATAAAAAATAATGTACTTTGGAGAATGAAATTACTAAGTTCAATCTGAAATCAATCTTGAATGAATGAACTAAACTAAACTAGAAATGAAACTGATAAATTCTAGAACAGTAAAATAGTAATAAATCGGACATAAGAGAAACATAATCTGAAAAGCAAACTAGAGCAAAGTTAAGAAAGTGGAACGAGAACTAAGGATGGATATGAAACTTAATTAAAACTCTTAGTGCAGAACAAGGTCCTAATTACATATATTAATGCTAATCAATTATAAGAAATATTACAGTTCAAAAACCTAAGAAATGAAATTCTAAATAAGCATAAAACAATGCAGAAAATATTAAAGTCTGTATGATAATCTAGATGGCAGTCTGAAAGATAGTCCGAATGCCAGTCCGGATGGAAGAAAAAGATAGAAACTAAGGAAAGAATCAGATTAAATGATCTTAACGCCAGCTGGTTAATGCATATGAACCTACAGTGCACAGAAAGTAGTAAATAGACTGTTTAAGAGCTGAAATCAAAAAAATCCATCTATACTAATCATTATCTAAGGAATGAACTATGTCTATGACATGATAAAAGAAGGCTGAAATGTAAATGGAACTAATCTACAGCTACAAGAAAAATTAGCAAAACTATATCTAACTATGAACTAAACTCTGAAACATTAACTACTTAACTCTATCTAATTGCAAATGACAAGACTGAAAGTAAACTTAAAGAACTATGCATGACCGGTCATTTTAACTTCTAAGAATGTAAATTAGATTAGCAGCAAGATATAAATTATAGGAAATAAAGAGATGTCATGTACAGGAAACCAAATTAAATACATATACTGAAAAATAAACTATCTACTTGTAGGAAAGAAATACAGAATATACACAAAACCTATGGTTTTTTAGGGGCCCTTCTCAGCAATCAAGGATTGAAGCTAACTCAAGTTATTCACCAATAACAGAACATCAACAGCCTAAAATTGGGAACTTCCATTAACTGAGAAAAAAATTACACAAAGTCTTTATGTATAAAAATCATTGCTATCGTCTATGTGTGCTACAATGCTGCGTTTCTCCATAGGAAATGTCTTTATATAAGTTTTTACAATAAGAGAGGAGGTCGACCCATTAGTGGTTGACCTCTCTAAAAATAGAGGTCTTAATGGCTACAAAACGGCTGCATGACAGTTCAAGACAGCGCATAGGCTGTCTACCTGACTCCAAGGGTGTCGGTGTTCGTTGACGTGAGCAGTTGTGCATTAGTTATCCTTGACGTCGACAGGTGATGCGTTGTCGATCCAAGTGGACAAGAGAGTGGATCTTCTAGAATGGAGGCTCACGAACCATGAGGGACACGTCCCCAACAGAACCCACATCACCGTTTTTGTCTTTAATGCCCCTGAAATATCTCAACTAACGATTTCGCGGGTGTAAATGGAGGGTTGAACGACGGTTCAAATGCAGATGGGTGTCTTTGGTGTGAATGCACAACTGAATGAAGGTCCAAATGACGACCACAACTTGTAGAATGAAATCTAAATGCCATGCAGGTCAAGAAATGTGATATAATTGTCAATAAACCATAAAAATGATGATATTCAACCAAGATTCATGTCATATGCAAATACGTTCATATGTGGGTCTGATTGACGATCTGAATGGCAAGGAGAATGACTTATCATATCAAAATAGTGAAAATGTAGTGAGAAAATATCCCTACGGATAGGTAGATATCCCCTTGGGATTAGAAAAGGCCCCTAGTTGCCTACCCAAGATAGAGATGAGACAAATAGACACTATAGTCCTCCTAGATCTAGCTCACACATCAGCTAACAAGCTATGAAAATACAAAGCAAGTAGATGGCATACCTTACTTTGATGGTTGTCCTGCTGCTCCTAAGTTGCTACAGCTCCAGCCTTTGATTATGGACTTATGAACCTATTCACAAAGGAAACACAACACCTTCTCCAACGCAATATATGTAAAAACAAAGATCTAACTATATAAATAGAGACAATTTCATGCATTCATCATTAAAGACATGAAAATGAGAGGAATAGGCTAAGTTATATTAATGATAAGAAAGCCAAAAGAAGTTTATTACAATGTTATACCTTGATGTCCAAAGTAGTAGCACCTCCTTCCAAGCTCTCCAACATCACCCTTGCAAGACTCATAGGATCATAGGTTTAGTGTTTCCAAGATCACCCCCCATAGCTCATGGATGGATCTCTTTAAGTAGGATTTGGGAGGCCAACCACTAAGAGGGATTATGGATCTAAGTGAATAATATGTGGATCAAAGATCTAAATCATTCCAAAGAGGGAAAGTGAGATGGGATTCGAAGGGGTACCTCATCCCAAGAAAATCTCCATGAGATCCAAGATCCAAAATAAAAGGGATAAGCCTAAACCAAGACTACCGCTCCCCTATAACTAAGCAAAGCGCGGTAGTACCGCTCCCCCATAGGCATGCAGAACGCGGTAGTTTGACACTACCGCTCCCCCATAGGCATGCAGGACGCGGTAGTTCCAAAAGGCTTAATTTTTGGAGGTGGTTAATGCGGGTTTCGACCCCTTGCTTGTTGGATTTTCTTCCAAGTGTGACTAGGGAAGGTACCAACATTAGAATGAAGGGTCCTAACACCCTTAGGAGGCATAAACATCATGTTTTCCATGGTGGTGAAACATGTATATTCCCACTTACACATGGTGTGGCAATTTGAGGCATAACAGAAAATACGCCAATCAGAGCATGTTTACTGATAAAAAATGGTGACAAAAATGGACACCAACAATGTGCCATCTCCGGAGCTAGGGTTTTGCTCAGTGAAGGCCATTCCAATTTCACTCAAGGAGGCCATTTCTCATCCAAAGGATCCTGGGTGTGTGTGGCCATCATGAACACATCCACAATGACCATACCCACATGTGGGAGCTGACGAAACCTAGGTCCACTAGTTGGTTTGGGTTTCGTTGCCCTGAAGCAAATCGTCAAAGTGTCCCTAAATGGCCACGGGTTTCTTGGACAAATTCCCCTAGCACCAAAACCATGACTTGGATATCAAATTTGTCAATTCTGATGGATTCAGGACGTTGGTTTTTAGCTAAGGGACCCCCCACACCGTGCCTCCAACGCCTGTAAACAGTGATAATGTGACATATCTGGAGCTATGGTTTTGCTTAGTGAAGGCCATGCCAATTTCTCTCAAGGGGGTAATTTCTAAAACGAATGCTCCCGGGTGTTCGTGGCCACCGTGAACAAGTCCATAATGTCCATACGCACATGTGGGAGCTTACGGAACCCAACTCTGCTTGCCTTGTGTTCCGTACCCCTGGAGCAAATCCTCAAAGTGTCCCTGAATGGAAATAGGGTTCCTGTAAAAAATGCCTATAGCACCAAAAATGTGACCACAGTAGCAAAACCATTGATTCTGATGGATTTAGGACATCAGATTTCAGTTAGGGTACCCCCCACACAATTCCTCCAATGCTCGAAAATAGTTGTAATGTGCCATCTCTAGAGCTAGGGTTTTGCTCAGTGAAGGGCATTCCAATTTCGCTCAAGGGGGACATTTCTCATTCAAAGGCTCCCGGGCGTGCATGGCCATCGTTAACACATCCAGAATGGCCATCCGCATGTGTGGGAGTTGACAAAACCCAGGTCTGCTCTCTGGTTTGTGTTTCGTGGCCCCAGAGCAAATCCTCAAAGTGTCCCTGAATGGCCACGGGTTTCCTAACCAAAATGCCCGTAGTACCAAAACTGTGGCTTTGATCGCAAATCCGTTGATTCTGATGGATTCGGGATGCCCGGTTTTAGGTAGGGGACCACCACACTATGCCTCCAATTCCCAGAAACGATGCTAATGTTCCATCTTCGTATCTTGGGTTTTGCTCAGTGAAGGCCATGCCAATTTCGCTCAAGGGGGTCATTTCTCATCTGGAGGCTCCTGGGCATATGTGGCCATCATGAACACGTCCACAATGTCCATATGCATGTGTGGGAGCTGATGGAACCCAACTCCGCTCGTCGGTTTGGGTTATGTTCCCACGAAGCAAATATTCCAAGTGTGGGCATATTGCCTAAAGGCCCACTGGAATTTTCTATCATAGCTGGAGGGCCTTTTTGTTGACCTTACATCAACTGCAGGAATTTCCTTCATAATTTTCAGCATTTCATTCACAATTGTGGGCATTTCATAAGTCTCCGGGCATGTTTGCTCAGCCTGCGGGCATTTGCAGTAGGCCTCTAGGCATATTATTAAGGCCGGCGAGCATCTTTTACGCACAAACTTTCAATTCAAATACAAGCTCTGCGGGCTTTTGTCTAAGGCTTGTGGGCATCAAAAAAACACACTATAAGACCTTAATTTAGCTTGTGGGAAAATGTCAACAAGCAACCAAGTATGTGGGCTTAAAGACCATCTTGTGGGTTCAAAGCTTCTTTACCATATATATGAGCTTCTTCTCATGTTACAAGTACCAAAACTTTATCACCATAGTTACCACACTCAAGAAGACATTAAAGACTTATTTTTCAAGCTACATACAAGCTCCATCATGATCATATAATGTCCAAGTGCCATTACCCCATCGAGCCACAAATGACCACATAATGGGTAATTTGGAACACCTAGCGTCTCAATGCCCAAACAACCCATGTCATGCTTTCCATGTCATCAACCTTATTAATCCTTTGTCATTAATTTTTTTCCATCAATGACAACCATACTCAACACTCCATTCTAATTCTCGGATCAAATTCTAAGCCCCTGACCAAGGTCCAACAAGTGTCCTTGAAATCATATAAGAGGCAAGTTTCAACGAGGCATAAAACAATGACCATTGATAGGATCGACTGATCATTTACTCTGTTGGACTCAAGACATAGGAATAATACTAGGGGTTCCTCCCTCACATGGGTCCATGGCCATAGTCTCTCCCGATTTCACTATTTCATAAACTAGGTTTTTCCTCAGTGAGAAGCATTAGAATTTTTGCACAAAGCAATGCAATTTCATAATCTTGGATATTCTTGGATAGATTGCTCTTGTGTGATGCTATGGATTGCACCATCCATATATGTTTTCTTTTGTATGATCATTCAAGAGTCTAGATATTTGCATGTGATATGCATACTATGCTTAGATATGTGCTCATATATGACAAAATGTAATAACCTATTTGAAGAAATAAACTTTTCCAACTCCCATTTTCTTCTCATTGAATTTTGCAATGTTCATTCTCTTTTTTATAATAAAACTCAGTTAGATCAATCAACACTTCATAGCAATCATTTTGAAAATTCTTCCACTTACATGTGAAAATTTTAAGACCAAATATTGAATGTCACATCTAATTATGTTGAGTATGATTGTCATTGATGCGAAAACTATTCCTTAATAAAAAAAGGATATGATGATATGGAATATCTGATGATGTGTCATGTGTGATGAGTGTGCAAATCCATATGATGGTGTTCTAGTACCTTCATGATGTCATTGTTACAATTTGACATCATTATATAAAGGTTTGATAGTTTGGTGAAACTCTGGAAATTGACTAAGTATTGGAAAATTAGTCTAAGGTGATCTAGGAAAATGCCTGCCATATCTCATAGGTTATTGATAAAAAATATCTAAGAGTGTTAGGCTGTAGCTTGTTGACTTTTTCATCTGACCATGGTCTTAGCTTGATTTAATAGTGTTTGAGGAAAAGATACAAGTATGCCAAAATAAGGGTTCAGGCTTTTTTACTTGTTGCGAACTCAGTTCAATAAAATGTTCGTCGAGCTCAGAGGTTGATGAATCTGAAAGTGAAACCAATTGTGATGAGCTCAGTTAGATGAATACTATTAACTAGTATCATAGTTTCAATTTTTTTGTGAAACAAAAATTCACCTTGAAAATTGAAGGATTTGGCTAAGTATAAACTCTTCCACTAAACTGCCTAAGTAGCCTCAGGAAAATTCCCACCACCTTTTGTATTTGATTGATTAATTAATTCTGAGGATATAGGAATGTATATTGTTGGTTTGTGCATATAACCATATGATTAGTTTTCCAAAACAATCATTGAGGGTGAAGATGTTGGCTTGCAAAAAATGCCCTTTGGCATGATTTACACTGTCCCATTAAAATGCCCGCCAATGAGAGAGGATGAGGTTGCAAAGGATGGAATTCACATGGATGGAATATGCATGATGTCCCCCATGATTTGGATGCTTCATATTTTGAATATTACTGAAAATAAAAATCATCTTATTTCACCAAGGGTTTTGAAAGAATTTATAAGTGTATAACCCAGGAGTTTAAAAGGCCATTTATAAATGCACGACATATTATCTCATTTTGTAAATAAATTTATCAAATGGTATGAGACTGTTCCTTGATGACTTTTCCATTCATCCATGGTCTTATTTTTTCTCTCGGATGGTCACACGTACGAGAAATGGGTCTACCAAATTGAAGAAAAAATATATTTTTCTTCATTATGAAATATGCTCGCAAGTTTATGAAGGATTACTACACGAATATGCCCACAAACACTTTGATATCCTCAGACATGAGGTGATTCTTGAAGATATAAAATATTCCCATAGACTTTATGAAGAGATTCCCGTAGATAAGTTCACCTCCGTAGCATTGATTACATCCTTGTGATTCTACTAAAATGAAAAGTAGAAACCATTGGATTTCCTATACATTATTATTTTGACAAGTTTTCCCAAAGTGTTGTGATTGCATATGAAAATATTGTGTAAGTGATGAATGATCATGGTGATCTTCCTAAATACCAAAAGGATCCTTATGTTTGTTTAAAATGTGATCTCAAGCATTCAAGTCTATACTTTATTGTTTGAAGCATTCCCTACCCCTCATGATATTTTTATTTATTGAGTTC
Source organism: Larix kaempferi (assembly GCA_027924585.1). NCBI lineage: Eukaryota > Viridiplantae > Streptophyta > Pinopsida > Pinales > Pinaceae > Larix > Larix kaempferi. The sequence goes on along the minus strand of BSBM01001943.1, from coordinate 209,046 downwards.
TCTCTGGATCAATGAAGGAGACCCCTTGTGTACCTACCACCCCTAGTCATCCCTCTTATCTACCTACCACCCCTAGACAACCCCCTTCTGTGCCTACCACCAAAAAATTCTTGTATCAGAAAAATTGTGACTCCAATCACAAATCCATCGATTCCGATGGATTCGAGATGTCAGGTTTCATCTAGGGGACCCCCACACCGTGCCTCCAACACCCAAAAACGATGCTAATGTGCCATCTACGGAGCTAGGGTTTTACTAAGTGAAGTCCATGCCAATATTGCTCAAGAGGGTCATTTATTATTCGAAGGATCCCAGGAGAACGTGGCTATCCTAAACACATCCACAATGGCCAGACGCACGTGTGGGAGCTGAAAGAATCCAATTATGCTCGTTGGTTTGGGTTCCATGCCCCTTGAGCAAACCATCAAAGTGTCCATGATTAGCCACGGGGTGCCTGGAAATAATTCCCATAGCACAAAAACCATGACTCTGGTTAGTAATCGATCGATTCCGATGGATTTAGGATGTTAGGTTTCAGCTAGAGTTTCCCCACATCGTGCCTCCAATGCCCGGAAACAGTGCTAATGTGCCATCTCCGGAGCTACGGTTTTGCTCAGTGAATGCCATTCCAATTTCACTCAAGGGGGACATTTCTCATCCAAAGGATCCTAGGTGTGCATGGCCATCGTGAACATGTCCACAATGTCCATACGCATGTGTGGGAGCTGAAAAAAACAAGGTCCACTCGCTGGTTTTGGTTTCATGGCCTCGAAGCAAATCGTCAAAGTGTCCTTGAATGGCCACGGGTTTCCTGGCCAAAATTGCTGTAGCACCAAAACCGTGACTTGGATCTCAAATATGTCCATTATGATGGATTCGAGACATCGCTTTTTAGCTAAGGGACCCCCCACACCATGCCTCCAACACCCGTAAACGGTGCTAATGTGACATATATGGAGCTATGGTTTTCCTTAGTGAAGGCCATGCCAATTCGTTCAAGGGGGTAATTTATCAAAAAAATGCTCCCAGGTGTGCATGGCCACCTTGAACAAGTCCATAATGGCCATATGCACACGTGGGAGCTTACAAAACCCAAATCCGCTCACCGTTTTGTGTTCGGTGCCCCCAGAGAAAATCCTCAAAGTGTCCTTGAATGGCCATAGGGTTCTTGTAAAAAATGCCCATAGCAGCAAAATTGTGACTCCGGTAGCAAAACCGTCGATTCTGATGGATTCAGGACATCGAGTTTCAGGTAGGGGACCCCCCACACCATTCCTCGAATGATCCACATCGTAGTTGGAATTTGTTGTCGAATTCTAACTTTGACACATCTTCGATAAGTCATCATTGTTGATACAACTTCGGCAAGTTTCGATGCAACATGACTTTGACAAATTCAACACTTCGATAGGTTTTCAAATTTGACACAACTCCAACGAGTCTTGAATTCGACATGTTCTGCACCTTAGACATGTTCTACAATCTTGCAGTTCACGACATCGACAAGCAGTGTCGACATGCGACCAACACCTGTCGAACTTGGACAGACTGTCTCTCTGTCTTCCAGTCGACTGTAACAGTTGAACTATTGAAATCGTTCTAACTTCTTCTTTTTAATTGACTATAACGGGAAGGAACCCAAGCATCTCAGACTTATTTATAAGCATGTAAACTATTGTAACATACATCTTATCTTGATCAATCTAGAACAGTTCGCATTCCTGCATATTGTTTGTACGTATTTGTGTTTATCTGTATTGCGTAATCCTGCTTTTGCTCATTCTATTTATTAAGCTTCCTCCATAACAGATCTGACTCATTCAATCGAACTATTGTCCCCCTCGTGCTTCTTGGACATGATCTGTATCATTGGTATTAGAGCGCACTCAGTTTAATTCGTGCTTAAGTTCTACATATACACTTCTCTCAAAGTTACCTAACTTATGTTGGTTCAAACTCGCTCGCAATCTCAGTAACCCAAGCAGATGTGATATCTAGAGATGACAGAAGAAACATATGATAGACATGTAGCTGATGAGATACCACAGCTTATTAAGCAAGCCCTGGCTCGACAATGGACTGAAATGTTCACCCAGTTCAATGAGATTCTCTTGCGATTCGCTTTGACATCCGTAGGATCCTCGATGAGAACTCACTCCGATAAAATCAGCCCCTTCAAAGTGCAAATGAATCTGTACATACTGAATCTTGAAGGCAATATTGATGTGGAATCCGTCAACAATTGGGTGCAACAATTGGAATCCTATTACGTCGTGAATCAACTCTTAGAAGCTAAAAAGATAACCATTGCGTCCCTAAAGATGTCTACCTCCATGCACTGCTGGTGGGAGAACCTCTCGGCAAAGATGGAGAATAGCGGAGAACCCATCGACACATGGGATAAATTCATCAAACACATCCGAAAGGAATTTTACCCACCTAAATACCTCGAGCAGCAGTATAAGAAGTGGCAGTAGCTAAGGCAATGGAAAGACAAATCAGTACAGAGTTACACTGATGAGTTATACCAACTTATGGAAAGACTTGGCATCCAAGAAGAAGAGAAACTGCTTGTTCTGAAGTACGTTAGCAGATTGTCTTAGTACATTCAGTCAGAGATGGAATTTCTGACTGTCAATACGCTTGCAGATGTTGTTCATTACATCAACAAACTGGAAACCAAGCAGAAAGGAAAAGCACGTTTCATGACAAAACCAACATCAGGATGACCGCCCGACAAGAAGGCACCATCCAACCTCGAAAAGTCAAAGTCTTCTCAACCGACACCACCAAAGCCAGATCCCAAAAAGAATCCTTTTCACAAGAGGGAATGTAGCAAACAACCACCGACCCGAAAATGGTGCGATTACCACCACTCATCTTGGCATGATATGTCTGAATGCAAAGCTCGAAAGACATTTCTGACGAAAGTGTCGAACTCCGACACGTTCGACAAGACAGTGGAATAATCTGATCCAGACACAATGACCCTTTTGACCTTGACCACTCCACCAACCTCGACTATTGTTGACGAGGAGGAACGAGAGCGCCTGTTCCATACACGTATATGGGTCCAGAGCAACCCTTTGCATCTCATTGTGGACAACGGGAGCCAAAAGAACTTCGTTTCTGAATAACTTGTGAAGAAACTAGGTCTTGTTACCACTCCACATCCTCAGCCTTACAACATGGACAAGAACTATGGATCACTTGACAATGCAAACTCGCCTACTTCATAAATCCTTTTGAAGATGAATTACTCTGTGACGTGGCACCACTCTCTGTATCTGACGCCCTATTTGTGAAACCTTTCCTCTGGGATAGACATTGAAGTTATCAGTCACGGCCTCAGAAGGTGATTTTCAAAATCTGAAATCGATGGTTTAGCATACTAGAGCGTCAACCTACATCGACGGTTGCACTGATATCTGCTAAACAATAAAAAATGCTCATCAATCATGCTCATAATTTCACATTAATCGTGATCAAGCCGCAACATTCTACAAATACTACAGTGACAAGTTGAGTCACCGACCAATGGAGTTCTCGACAGAAGCAGCAAGTTGATCATATTCTCGATGAGTACCAGAACCTCTTTCAAGCTCCAGACGGAGTATCTCAACATTGTCTGGAAAAACACTCCATTGAACTTGTTCCTAGTTCTTCTTTGCCTAACGCATCTGTTTACAGAAGATCCATTCTAAAAAATGAAGAGATTCGCAGAAAAATCCAAGAATTATTCGACAAAGGTCATATCCGACCTAGCTCCTCTACTTGTGGAAGTCTATTCGTCCTAGTTCCGAAGAAAGATGGGACTTGGCGCATGTGCATTGACTACATATCTCTCACTAAAATATCGGTGAAGGATTGGTACCCTCTGCCATGGATAGACGATCTCACCAACTATTTGAAAGGTGCTAAATTCTTTACTAAGCTCGACCTCAAGTCAAGACACCATCAAATTCCAATCGAGCCCTTAGATGTGTGGAAAACTGCTTTCAAGACCAAGGAAGGATTGTTTGAATGGTTAGTCATGCCTTTCGTCTTAACCAACGCACCTGCAACCTTCATGCGACATATGGATAACCTTTTTCAACCTTTCATAGGAAAATAGGTTATTTTCTATCTCGACGACATATTAATTTTCAGTCGATCATGGGAAGAACATGTCAGACATCTTCGACAAGTCCTCCACACCCTCCAACAACATCAGCTCTATCGGAACATAGACAAGTGCTCTTTTGCGATGACTAGCATCAAATATTTGGGGTATATAATTGACTCTGCAGGAATTCACATCAATCCAGACAAAGTACAGATCCTCAAATATTGGCCCATTCCTAGAAGCATTCAATAACTAAGAATTTTTCTTGGTTTGGCGAATTTCTATCGACAGTTCATACTCGGATTCAATCACATAGCCTGGCCCTTGAATCAGTTGACGAAGGGCAACGGGAAAACTGTCTTTCAATGGACAAAAACACATCAAGCATCTTTTGAACAGCTCAAACACAGGCTCTGCACTGCACCAGTACTTTTGTTACCTAGTTTGCATGAGCCCTTTGAGATTGAGACGGACGCATCAGACTATTCCTTGGGCACAGTGAACACTTAGTCTGGTAACCCAGCCGCTTTTCATTCTAGGACTTTTAAAGAAATAGTTAAACGATACTTGACGTATGAAAAAGAACTGTACGCCATTGTGCAAGCTCTCAAGCAATGGAGTTATTACATCCTTGGCAAGGAAACAGTCATTCTCACTTATCACAAGCCTCTACAGTTTGCTTCGACACAATCAAAGTTGAAGACAAACCAACAACTCAAGTGGATTAATTACCTACAACAATTCCAGTTGGTGATTAAGTATCGGAAAGGTAAAGCTAATGCCGCTATCGATTGCCTCATTCGACCACCCATTACTCTCCTTTTGACAGTGATGAGTATGCAGGGATACGACACGACCACTTGGAAATAGTTGTACGAGGACGACAGCAACTTCTCAACAGTATACCGACAGTTATAGACTAACAATTTTTCAACCTCAAACTCCAACTACTTCCTAAAATCCACCTTGCTATACAATCTTGGACAACTTTGTGTACCGACCAGTGGGCAATGACAACATCTCATTTTGGATGCACATTACAGCAAGACTGTAGGACACTTTAGAGTAGCAAAGACCCTTTCTATTCTACAGAAGTATTTCTTCTGGCCTACACTTAAATCCGACATCAAAAAGTACATTCGATCATGTGTGGTTTGCACCATTGATAGCCACCTAATCGACGATAGGGATTGTATACACCTCTTCCAATTCCTAGTCAACCATGGGAATCTATTTCTAAGGACTAATTGATGGGTTATCCTACTACCAGACATCAACATGACGTGATATTAGTAGTAGTCAACCGATTTTCCAAGATGGCCATTCTCATACCATGTAAGAAGACCACGACAATGCAGCATACCACTCAGCTCTTCTTTAGACATGTTTGGAAACACTTTGGTTTACCCACAACCATCATTTTCGACCGAGATGCTAGATTCGTTAGCATCTTTTGGAAGACCCTCAGGAAACATCTAGATACATGAATCTCATTGTCGACAACTTTCCATCCTCAGATCGAAGAACATACCAAACTTGTGAATCGCTTAGTAGTACAACTGCTTTGCATGTACAATCACCAGCATCGACGCACATGGGATGAAAGTCTTCCATACATCCAACACAGCTACAATCGTTCTCAACACATCTCTATAGGAAAGAGTCCCTTTGAATTCTGTTACAAATTTCAACCCTCAGCGCCTATCGACTTGATCAGCTCCTCGAAACAGCCAAACTCCGACTCTGACTACAGCCAACGAGAAGTTGATAAAGCAATCAAGTTCAAAGAACAGATTTACGACATCCAGAAGCAAGCACAGGATATGTTTCATAGAGAAAATGAGAAAGCTAAGGCCCGACATGATAAGAATCGTATCCCTCATTCATTCTAGATTGGGGATAAGGTCTGGCTACATCTTAAGAAGGATCACTTCACTGGTCCTTTCAAGAAGCTCAAGCCTTTGCGATATGGTCCGTACAGTATTCTTCGATAGTTTGGAAAAAATGCTTTCCAGCTCGACATTCCTACTTGTCTAGTTCTACATCCAGTTTTCAACATGGATCAACTTTGACCATACCATGCACCTTTGTTGGAACAAAACGACTTCTCAACAGGAGGACCCGAAGACATCCATCCAGATGTTCGAGGACCTCTTCCTTGCGACACCATTGTGGGACACAAGTACGCCTTAGAAGGATGAATGTTGGGTGTGTGAGCTATCTCAAAGAAAACACCTAATATTTAATTATCGACTGGGGTTGATAATATTAGATTTGAGTCAAAGTATATGCTAAGGTAGAATGGAACCTAACATTTTCGGCTTGTCAGACCTTAAAAATATTTAATAAAGAAAAGATCGAAAGATCTTTCAAAATGAAAAATCTAGTCAATATTCATAAAAACAGTAAAAAGAACTAAATCAAACTTAGTTAAACAGATGAACTAGAATAGTATCAATTCATACTACTCTATCTTATAATGGAATAATTAAAACTGATTGAGAAGTAAACTATGAAAATGGAAACTATACAATTTCATATTCTATCTAAGAATTAGAAAACAATTGTAAATAAATAAATTAGAGACCTATCTATGAAATGGATTAATTTGATAATGAACTACATAAGCAGAAAGTTATGCTGATCAAAGCAAATTACAAACTATTAAATAACTTCAACAACTAATTCAAGAAAAACATCTATTCCCATGTAACAGGAACTGGAGTTAATGTATCATAATGGCTTTCAAATGTAATAGCAAAACAAAACGGAAGTAAATCTAATCTAACTTCAACAAAGAGATGTAAACTACAAAGAGACAAATTACAGTTAACTTTAAACATTCTGGTCTATCTACTATCCATGAGCAGAATAACAATATAAAACTAATGAAAACTAGAAGCAAGTAGAAAACTTAATAAAGATGTTTACTTCTAAACTTGATTTGGAAGCAAGTAGTAAACTTGATAAAGATGTTTATATAGAAGCAAGTAGAAAACTTGATAAAGATGTTTATATAGAAGCAAGTAGAAAACTTGATAAAGATATTAATTTCTGAATCCAAATCCTATTCCCTGAACATTTTCATTATTTATCAAAATAAGGAACTAATCATAATCTTAATGAAGGAAATTATCAAAAACTAGAATACTTTGAGAAATGAAATTATTAACTCTGATCTAACTACGTCTTAAGAGCATGTAATAAACTGAACTAGGAATAAAACTGATAAGTTCTAAAACAACAACATATTAGCAAATTGAGTATGAAAGACATAATTTAAAAGACAGTTAAAGCAAACTAGGAATGATAACAAGACTTGAATTAAAACTTTATAGAATGTAAACCAAGAGCCTAATTATGGTTAAGAATACTAATTAGAAGCAAGAAAGATTACAATTAAAGAACCTAAGAAACTGAATTCGAAATAAGCATAAAACAGTGCAAAAATAGTAAAAATCCGAATGACGATCCAAATGCCAGTCCGAACGACAATCTGAATGGACGAAAAATGAATTAAAGTAAGGAAAAGAGTAGTTTAGATGATCTTGACGTCAGCTGGCGAATGCAGATGAACCTACAATGCAAATAAATCAATGAGAAGACTGGCTAAGAAGATAAGATAATAGAAAGCAACCTATTCTAATCATGTTTGGAGAGATAAACTATTCCTATCCTATACTAAAGCAAGATTGAGATAAGAGAAGAGAATTAACCTACAGCTACAGAGGATAAGCTAACTAAACTAATTCTAACTAGTAACAGAGCTAGAAACAACAACTAACTAAGTCCTATCTAATTGCAAAGGATTAGAAAAACAAACTATCTAGTTATAAAAGACTAAAATGAAACTATCAAAACTATACTGTTGGTCGACCATTTGCTAATTTTGTAAACACAAACTATGTTAGCAGCACAATATAAATTACAGAAGAGAAATAAATATCATATACAGGAAAATGAATTAATTACATATACAGAGAAAATAAACTAACAAATTGCAGAAAAGAAAATATAGAAAACAAAGACAAAACCTCCGGTTGATGACGGGCCCTTCCCAGCAATCAGAGATGGAAAAATAAACTGATTAGCTACTTAGAATATCAGCAAACTGGAACTTCCATTAACTTAAGAAAATTACAAAACGTCTTCTATCTGCTTGCAAATTCTACGAACTATCTGTTAATCTAATGATCTTCTCCAACTACAGACTAGCTCTATTTCTATCTACACATGTCTATTTATACATTTACAATGGGTGAGAGGATCGACAGAGTCGACCTCTCTAATAATAGAGGCATTTATGAATAACTGGCTGCTTTGAATGGTGCATGACAGCATAGGGAGCATACACAGGCTTCACGGGGTTGATTCCTTCACGAGGCAGTTGCAGCGCCAACCTTCCTTTAATGTGGGCAAAGAGGTAGTGTGCTGGTGAACTGAACGAACGGAGGAGAGGACTGTTGGAGCATTGACGTGGGTGAAGTGTTGTGTTGGCAGGATGAGCGTGGATGGACGAGCTTCTTCCAGAACACCGACGTGAATGGGCGTGCGTGATTCTAGGCTGAATGCACAGGAGAATCGGCGTGTTGGAGTGTTTACGTGGAAGCATGGTGTGCTGTCGATTTTAGCGAGCATAGGGACGAATCTTCCAGAACAACAGATCATCAACCATCACCACCGTGTGATAAACAGAACCCACATACCCATTTTTTACTTTAATAGCCTGAGTCATGCCAACTGTGGATTTCGTGGGTTGAATGCAAGACTAAACGATGAGCTAAACGTGACTAAGCATTGGAAATATAAACACGTAGTCTGAATGAAGGGTCATTTGAAAAATCACAACCTGTAGATAAAAACTAAATGCCATGCATGACTGGAATTGTAAATTTAATCATTGATAAATCATAATATAACGAGATTCGACCAAAATTCATATGATAAATGAATACATGCATACCTGGTCTGTTTGATGGGCTGAATGGCCGAAAGGATAACTTATTATATAAAAAAGAATGAAATTAACGCCATTCAGAATAGATTTGATGATAAAAAATAGTGACAAAATGGACACCAACATTCCCCCAAATCGGAGATATGCCAGGTCCTGCTGAGCAAAACAGAGAGAAATTAGGAAGAAGGATGAGCTACGGCAGCAGCTACCTTCGACTTGGATGATGAAGATATAGATTCGGCCTCGAGCTTCTTGAATTGGTCCTTTAAGTAATTATATCTCATCTTTAGGGCAGTATGGGATGTTGATTTGCAATTAACCAAGCATTCAATGTCTTTTACTTGTGTACGCAGTGCCTTGTTTTCTTCATGAAGCTCAGAAATTGTTTCCACATTGCTTTGATTCTATTTTGTCAGCCGTGTTATCACTTGGATCAACTTATCCATCTCCTGTTGAGCCAGAATGAGTTGTTCTATATAATGTTCAGGGTTCTTTGGGGGACTCAACTGTTTTGAAAATGTTTCACACTCAACAGTATGACCTTCAATAATTTTCTCTTGGTTGTGTGCAGGAGGACTTTTAGCAGTAGAGGCTTCACTCATTCAAGCATAAATGTTGGCCAATGTGAGGAGTGGTGATTCAAGGATAAGTTCGTCTGAATGGATATGATGATGTTCTTGAGAAGAGGAAATTTTGACAGTAGATAAATGAGGGTTCAATATCTCAAAAACAAAATGATCCAAGGTTTTCCCTCTCTCTTCTAACTGGTGAATGATCAGGAGTTTAATGAGACAATGGTGATACAGGCTACCAGAGGGATTAACTGTATTCTTCCTAACTTGGCTAGACATCTTCTCCAAAATTTTCAGGAAATAAAATGGGAAGTTGAGGGTCTGATTGTTAACAAAATGATCTAACAACCTAAAATGGCAAGCTTTAAAGACAATGAACTTACCCTCGCAGGTGATTAAGTGGATGATAACGGTCAAAGGATCTAAGTACTCCAACTTGATCCATTCTCTGTGAAAACCTTTGGTACCAACAACGTGTTGAAAATCAGTCTTCAGGGAAAATTCATGGTCCTTCTGTGGAAAAAAAAGATGCTTATGCCATCGGGCACCTTCCCTCGGGAGCTTGGTAGCTAATGATATTGAATCTTTTGTCATGGAGAAAACAAGATGGCCAACCTTGGCTATCTTGCCATCAAAACTTTTGGCAAATAGTAATGAAATCTCGTGGTCGTGGCCTTGGAGAAGGCGGATAAATGGTCCCCAACCTACTCGCAAAAACACTTCATGGCAGGATTTAAACTCAAAAATGTGAAGGAGGTCCTGGTAGGTACCAGGCTCGTAACAAATTGGCATTGTTGATAGAAGACAGGGGGATGCAAATGGATACAAGAGGTGCAAGGATTTGCAGAGGACGCGGCTCCGATGGAGAGCGAACAGACTGAGGCGAAATTCACATGATCGCCAGTTTAAACTAAGGTCCATTTGATTGTTTGAATGACAGTGGACGATGGCTTGGCATGCTTGAAATATCACACCTGTCATTCGAAGATCTTAAGTTAAGTGCCAACGTAGAGTTGCCTCAATCCAGTGAATACATGTGGTTTATAAAATATTCAACCATGCCCAAAGCCAAGATTTGGATAGGTTGAATGTAATTCACGTAATGAAAATAGATACACATGAGAGATCGTGATTCGATTGATATGGTGGCAGGTCGTATAACAGGATGAGTAAGACCAAATGGCGGTCATGTAATGATTCACAATGATGCATGATCCATTCGTTTAATGGAGGAAAGATGGATAAGAGAACGAATCCATGTGTGAAATCAACATTTGATTAATCTCTGTCATAATTAGCCAATAAAACTTATTGATAATTTTCAAATTTGACATATTAAATAAAGTTGTTATAGGCTATGGTTTCATTTAGCACTCCATTCAGAATGTTGTTTATTTGCTTCATTTGGATTGGCATTCAACCCGTCATTCAGTCCTTCGTGCAGACTTTTGTTTATACAAGATCTTATTATTGATGCTGACCAAATCTGATTTTGCAAAGAATTTTTGAAGCTGTTAGTGCACAAAAGATGCTATAAACTTTTTTTTTCTGGATCTTTTAGTTACATTCCTCTTTTGTTCTTGATTAGATCAATTTTCTTCTGCTTTTTGCATTAACCTGAAAACACCTTTCATTGTATTAGAGATAAATAATTTTTTTTTTATATAAATATTCAGAGAGTAAGAACAGTTCTAATCTCCCCCCCAAACCAAAAATATGGCGTGTTCTCAATCCATCAAAGAGAAAACGATTAAAATTAAAAAATTTCAATTGAAAGTCTTACAGATAGCTTTTAAAATATTGTGATAATTTTCATAAGGAAATGAAATATTAACTAATAAATGTAGATGATTCTGATATGTACATTCATCAAAAAGAACACAACAGTGCTTAAAAGAGCATATGAAGAATAATAGTATAAGAGATGCGAAAAATGCCGTAGGAAAATTAGTCGCCCATGACTCATTGTAAAGATCTCTTGTCATCCAAAGAATATAAATAAGGTTCACCATAAAATTTGTGATATCTACTATAATGATGGGTCCCATTTCTAAGATAATCAAATCCTAGTTATTGTTTGAATTAGATGACAGGGTCCAAGTCCAAGTTACAGTCATTATCTAATGACAGTATACATAATCGGCCTAAACATGTGTTTGTATACTCAGGTTTTTTATGAGTTGTGTGAATAGAAATGCATTAACCAAACCTCTTTTACCTGATATTGACCCGCTTCCAGCAGGCCTGTTCAGTACCTCAGTGGGTTTATCTTGGTACCATGCAAGCATAGCCCCGCTGCCAGTGAGCCTGTTCAGTACCCCAACGGGTTTAATTGCATATACCGAGCTTCCTTGTTTAAGATTTTATTTAGCATGGACCTGCTTCCAGGGCGCCTGCTCAGTACCTCGGCAGGTTTTCTTCGTATAATGATATATATCTATATCTATATATATATATATATATATATATTTGTAACGAATCCGGTTGGCACTAGAGTGTGTTAATCCTGTTAAACACATAATTCAAAATTTAGCACAAACCTTATGAGTAACTTTATTTATAATGGCCTAAATTACAGATCATGCCAAAAGATAATAACCTAAATCTATTCTTTGACTTCACGATCTATCTTCTTCATAAAAGGTCAGTAATGTTCCCCACAAAATAGAAAATATCACCCATTTTTAGGCTACTTTTTAAAGGTGCTTTGGAGACAAGTTTTGATGAGTCAAGGATGAACTAGTAGTCCATAAGTGTAAGATAGAGTTTTTTGGAGATCATAATAATTGAAGTAGGTCTTTTTAAACAACGGTTCTAATGATAAATCAGAAGTGTGCATGTCTAAATCAAATACTATATACATAATCATAAAATCAAGTGGTTATAAATGATATCAAGAATGCTTCATCCTTTCACTAAAAATTTTCAATTTTAGCAGTAACCGAAAGAGAGGGAGAACTATAAGTATTTCTTTTTAGAGCACTTTCCTTTTTGCATAATATGACATGAGTTGATTACAAGGATAGGGTTCTTGTGATTAAGCTGCAAAACCGCTTGTCAGATGATTCAAATTTTTATTCAAAGCAAAGCATATGTACAAAACAAGTCATGTAAAAATTTTGAAAGGAAAAAGAGTCTTCCTGTTTTATTGACAATATTTTACAAATTGATCATAACAGATTTCCTGTAAAAAGAAGAATGTAATCAGTTGTCAGAAACAACTCATTATTATTGAAAATCAAAAACATATTTACATATATACAAAAGAAGATAACCCAAAATGATTCAAGGACTAGGAGGAGAAGGAATGACTTCCTCTTCTACCAGTTCCATTTCTTCTTGCTGTAAGGCATTCTGCACAAAATCTTGTTTAGATATTGGTTGATGATAAAGTCTAAGTCTGTGTCCGTTTACAATACAAGAAATTTGTGTGAATCATCAATTGTCTTAATTTTAATGGATCCATTATCAAAGGCAGTGACAATTTCATATGGACCCATCCAAAGAGTAGTTAATTTACCCTTAAAATTTGTGTATCTTGAATCAAAAAGTAGTGCCCAGTATCCAGTTTTGAATTGTTTTTGTTTAATGTATCTATCATGCCACTTTTTGCGTTGATTTTGTATTAATATTGTACATTGAATAACATCTTTCCTAATCTCATCTAATTCATTTATCTACAAGATTCGTTGACTCTGTGCTTCTTCTAAGTTCATCCCTAATTGCGCAGCCACAAGAAAGGTTTTGACTTGAAATTCAATCGGTAGAAGAACTTGTTTACCGTAAACAGGTTCATAAGGTGTGTGACCAGTGGTGTTCCTCCAAGTTATTCTATAAGCCCACAAAGCTTCTGGAATCCTATCTACCCAATATTTGTGGTGTAACTGGATAGTCTTAGTCAGGATGGCTTCCAGTACTTTGTTGGTGGATTCCACCTGACCATTTGCTTGCGGGTGATATGGTGAATATTTACAATGTCTAATACCATATTTTTCAATAAGCTCTTTCATTAATTTGGAGGTAAACTAAGATCCTTGATCAGTAACAATTTCCCTAGGTACATCGAATCGGATAAATATTTCTTCATAAATGAATTCCACCACAGATTTCTCCGTGGCTCAGAATAAAGCTTTAGCTTCTACCCATTTGGTGACATAATCTATACAGACTATGATGTACTTCTTCTTGCGAGACATGGGGGAAATTGGTCCAACGAAATCTAGAGCCCATTTTTCAAATGGCTCAATCATAACTTGGGGTTGTAAAGGCATCTCATCGAATGGTGTAGGTCTACCCATTCTTTGACAATTTTCACATCCCTTAACATATTTGGCAGCATCTTTAAACATGCTTGGCCAATAATACCCAGAGTGCAATACTTTGTATGTTGTTCTCTTGTCAGAAAAATGCCCACCGCAGGGTCCACCATGACATGCACGAAGGATCTCTACCACCTCATCCTCTTGTACGCATCGTCTAATAATAAGATCAAGACCAGTACGAAAGAGATCATTATCTACCCAAGAATAATTGGAACTTTGAACTATGATACTACGTTTCTCAGGTGGGGAGAGATGGTTAGGTAGCTTTCCAATTGCTCAATAATTGGCTATATCTGCAAACCATGGGGTTCGAACAGATATAGCGAAAAAATGTTCATCTGGGAAGCTATCATCGACAGTGCTGGCATTATCGTAAATTTTAATACGAGAGAGAAAATCAGCTACTACATTCTCTCTACCGGGACGATCAATAATGGTGATGTTGAATTCTTGTACCAAAAGAAGCCACCTAGTCACTCTGCCACTGGTGATAGGTTTATTCATCAAAAACCTGATGGCGGAGTGATCAGTGTGTATACAAATCTCATATCCTGTGATATAATGACAAAACTTGTTGATGGAGTAGACTACTTCTAAAAACTCTTTTTCAGTAACAGTGTACTTTGATTCTGCAGAAGTCAAATTTTTACTAGCAAAGTAGATAGCATGTGATGTTTGTCCCTCTTTTTGACCTAAACCTACCCCTATGGCTATGTCGGAAGCATCAGTGGATATATGGAAAGGAAGGGACCAATTTGGGCCCCTAAGTATTGGTGCCAATGATAGCTTAGCTTTCAGTGTTTCGAAGGCTTGTTGACACTGTTCAGTCCATTGAAATTTTGTGTCTTTCATGAGTAGTTTGAACATAGGTGTAGCTATCTTAGTGAAATTTTCAATGAAACATATGTAATAGATGGCATGGCCAAGAAAACTTCTTACTTCCTTCGAAGTCTTTGGAGGAGGAAGATTAACAATTATTTTGATCTTGGCGAGATCCACCTTGATACCTTGAAGAGAGACATGATGTCCCAAGACTATGCCCTTGGTCAGTAGCATTTTACATTTTTCATGACTAAGAGCTAAGTTCATTTCTTGGCACCGAATAAGAACTGTTTCAAGGTTATCAAGGGTTTCCTAGAAGGTATTACCATAAACTGTAAAAAAATCCATATAAACTTCTACACAGTCGTGTATGAGGTCAGCAAAGATTCCTAGAACTACACGCTGGAAAGTAGTAGGTGCATTACATAAGCCAAACGGTAACACTTAGTCGGCATACGTCCCCCAAGACAAAGTGAAGGTTGTCTTGTCTTGATCCTCAAGTGCTATCAATATTTGATTGTATCCACTATACCCATTAGGGAATGAGAAATATCGTTTCCCTGATAAGGTGTCTAACACCTGATCGATGAAAGGAAAAGGGAAGTAGTCCTTAAGAGTGGCCTTGTTCAGTTCTCGAAGGTCAAAACAGATACGCCATTTCCCTGTGACTTTCTTTGGAACTACCACTATAGGAGAAACCCATTTACTGTTGGAAATTGGGTAAATGAATCCAGCGTTAAGGAGTTTTTGTAATTCATCCTTTACTATATCCTTTAGGGTTGGGTTCATTCTTCTCTGGGGTTGCCTATTAACAGGAGGTATGTTCGAGTCTGTGTAAATGTGATGGATGCAGGTATCTAGGTGTATACCTTTCATATCAGTATACTCACATGCAAGTGCTCCTGTTTGACTCTTGAGAACTTTTAGTAATTGTTTTTGCTGACTCTCATCTAAACTTGCATTTATATGCAGATATTTGTCGGTACTAACCTCACACGATATGGTATAGGATCCTAGGTGTTCTTCGACTGTGAAGGCATAGGGTGTACTTATAAAGGTTGAGAGGCTCCTGTTTTCTTGAAATTCGTCTCCAAAGATTTGGTCAAATTGGGAAAAAGATTGAGAAAAATCTACACATGTTGTGGAAGAGATAAATTGGTTCAACACATTCTCGGTATTTTTCTCTTGCAGTGCTCGAGAGAGATCACCAACAAGGGAAATTTCTTCCAAGTTCTCATCTCCAAAAGGACAATCGAACCAAAATAGGTTTTCAGCTATTGGATAAGCTGGTGGGTATAAAGCTAGTTTTCTTGTAGATAACCCATCAGAGATAATCATCTCTCCATCCCTACATCCTATAAATGCATTAGCAGTAGCCAACCAAGGTCTTCCCAGCATCATGGGGTGGCATTTGGAAGGGTCTTTTGATTCAATGACCATGAAGTCCATGGGATATTCCCATGAGGCTACTAATACAGTGATGTCATCTAAGATCCCAGTAGGTTGAACCATAGTACGATCTGCTAATTCTAGCATCGTTGGGGTAGGGCGAAGGAATGGTCCTAAATTGAGAGTTTCTAAAATTGTGGTAGTCATCAAATTGATAGTAGCTCCTAGATCAATAAGTTTGTTCCCTATGGCGGTGTTATTGATGATAACAGTCACCATGGGGTTTCCTGGGTTTGAATACTTTGGAATTCTAGGTTGGTTTTCTATGCAATCTGAAATTTCTCCTACTACATGAATTGTCGGAGGGTCTTTTTGTTTTCTCGTTGGTATCTTAATACAGAGTTCCTTTATTACCTTACTATATATTGGGATATCTTTAATGGCTTGTAACAAAGGGATCTTAATGCAAATATTTTTCAATTTGTTAATGATATCGTACTCTGGATAAGTTACAGGTTTTTCTATTACTAGACGCTCCGAATATGGAGGTGATTTTTCCCTTGGAGTTACTTCTTTCTGTGGATGGTTGTGTGTTGAATATTTAGAAATAACCACATCTTCAAGAATGGAATCATTCAAAACTTCACTAGGTATGTCTTCTTCATTCTCTTATTGAAAAAAAATTGATGACTTTGGCTTATCTTGCAAAACTCTTCCAGACTGCAGTTGTATCTCATGTATTGGCACGGTCGAAATGACATATTATGGAAGAGGTAACAACCCAATGCTGTTAAGGGCTTGGGTTGGTTTGTTGTTAGGATTCGGTATTGGTTGTGTAGGAAATATTGTGGGTCTTGGAGGATTCATGTTCTGGAAATGGTGAGGTTGATTCGAGATAGGGGGTAGTGAAGGAGGCACAAATCTAGGTGGAATTTGTTGAATATAAGGTGGATAAGGATAGGTAGGAATAGGAGGAGGTGTGTGAGCATAAGCTTTCCCTCGCCATCCATGTGGCCATTGCTACTATTGAGCATTCTGAGGAGGGTACTGCAGAGGCCAATTTTCCCAACCTAAAGTATTCCATTGTTGAGGAGGCTGATAAGGACAGTAATAGGGTGGAATTTGTGATGAATCTTGATACGATGGTTGATCTCTAGGTTTCCAAGGCCTCCTGGGTATTTCACCAAAATTTCCACTCTTGTACACAGCTTGTAATCCAGGCAACGATGGACAATCATTGGTTGGATGTTCTTCTGTACATAAGTGACACACTAAAACATTATTTAATGGACATTCTCATTGACGATGTTTAGTTTTACACCTAGGACAGAAAACACTCATTGCTGCATGCTCTTCATCTTGTCTCTTTTTAGCTTGTAGTGCATCTAATTGAGAACCCATGGCTCCTAAAATATATGTTTTAAAATTTTCCAATAGGTTTCCCAATTCTACCCTCGTAACTCCACCAGGACCGGAAGTGTTTCCTTTGGGATTCCTAGAATAAGATTCTCGAAAGTATCTTCCACCTTTCCCTTTGCTCCTAGAGTAATTCCTACATAGTTCACAAATCTCTACAAAAGACTTATGAGAAATGTCTCCTGCTGCCATGAGATTAAGGTTATCTAAGAATTCTTCTGAGCTTCCCTTGAGGAAGAGTGTTCTTACTGCATCTTCTCGAAGATCACTATACTTGGACTTGTGTAACACATAATTAAATCTCTCGAGATAGTCTTCTAAGCTCTCGCCTTCAAGTTGTTGAATTTTTAAAATATCATTGCAAGAGTCCTTAGGTCTATAGTAATCCTGATATTTCTGAAGAAATGCATTCTTCATGTCTTCCCAAGTTCTAATACTAGATTCTCCTAATCCCATGAACCATCGAAGAGAAGAATCTTTTAATGTGGTGGGAAAGAGTTTTAGTTTTTGGCCATCTTGTAGGTAATTATAACTCCTACAAAAAATGTCAAACTCGAACAAGAATGTGTCCGGATCCTCACTACTCTTCCCATAAAAGGTTGGTAGTGAGGAGGGAGGGATGTTTTTCATAGTAACATCTTCTGCACTGTCTAATATAGGGAACCCGAAGGTACCTTCGGTTCTAACTTCTCCATCTTCTTCATCTTGTCGGACACTATCTTCATTTTCATCCCCCATGAAGATTCTATTGCCAAAGAGAGAAAATCTAGGCTGCTCCTTTCTTGGTGAATATGGGATGTCCCAATGTTCTATTTTAGGAAGGGTATTCTTCTTTATAGGAGGAGAATTATCAGCTATGCGGGAATCCATATTTGGAGGTCCTACTGTTGTTGTATCAATCTGTGAGATACCTATGTTCACAGAACTCTAAAAAAGAGTGTCTACTTGTGCAGGATCGACAAAATCTACCAAGTTTGGACCACCTACTATTGAAAAAGTAGTGTCTTTGGGTTTTTGGACTAATAGAGAGTTGAGAGGTCCTGAAGTTTTATCGTTTTGAGTTTCCTCTTGTCTAAGTTCAGTCTCAATATGAGCTTGAGGTTCTTCTAGTGGAATTTCTTTATGAACAGACTGTTTTGATGTCCCTATGTTTTACCCTAATTGATCTCCAGAAAGGATTTCCTTTGCTTTCCAAGTAGGACTATCCCCTTTAGGTGTCTTCCAATACCTTTCTGTTGAGTTAGTAGTTGGGGTGGCATGCCCCCCGTATAGGTTAGTAGGAATTTTAGTGGGAATTTTAGTAAAGGAACTAGTTTTAATAAATCTACCTTGTGAATCTCTAGACCTATTCATGAAAACAAATTATAACTGAGAATAAGTTCTAACTGCATAACTGCTATTGTTGGGTTTTGGGGATGCCTGTTATAACAGATGCGCAGGTTCTTACCTCTCGTCTTACCGCTCACCTACCACCAGCCTATTTTCAAAGGAAAGAATATAACTAAAAAGGAGTTTTACTTATCTATGATTGAATTCTACCTATCTTCTACAACTGAATTCTACCTATCTTCTACAACTCCCTGGCAGCGGTGCCAAAATGTTGGGTGTGTGAGCTATCTCAAAGAAAACACCTAATATTTAATTATCGACCGAGGTTGGTAATCTTAGAGTTGAGGCAAAGTATATGGTAAGGTAGAATGGCACCTAACATTTTCAGCTTGTCAGACCTTAAAAATATTTAATAAAGAAAATATCGAAAGATCTTTCAAAATGAAAAACCGAGTTAAACTTCAGAAAAAAGTAAAAAGAACTAAATCAAACTTACTTAAACAGATGAACTAGAATAGTATCAATTCATAATACTCTATCTTATAATGGAATAATGAAAATTGATTGAAAAGTAAACTATGAAAAACGGAAACTATACAATTTTAGATTCTATCTAAGAATTAGAAAATAACTGTAAATAAATCAATTAGAGACCTACCTATGAAATGGATTAATTTGATAATAAACTACATAAGCATAAAGTTATGTTTATGAAAGCAAATTGCAAACTATTAAATAACTTCAACAACTAATTCAAGAAAAATATATATTCCCATGTAACAGGAACTGGAGTTAATGTATCATAATGGCTTTCAAATGTAATAGCAAAACAAAATGGAAATAAATCTAATCTAACTTCAACAAAGAGATGTAAACTACAAAGAGACAAATTATAGTTAACTTTAAACATTCTGGTCTATCTACTATCCATGAGCAGAATAACAATATAAAACTAATGAAAACTAGAAGCAAGTAGAAAACTTAATAAAGATGTTTACTTCTGAACTTGATTTGGAAGCAAGTAGAAAACTTGATAAAGATGTTTATATAGAAGCAAGTAGAAAAATTGATAAATTTATTAATTTCTGAATCCAAATCCTATTCCATGAACATATTCATTATTTATCGAAATAAGGAACTAATCCTAATCTTAATGAAGAAAATTATCAAAAACAAGAATACTTTGAGAAACGAAATTATTAACTCTATTCTAACTACGTCTTAAGAGCATGTAATAAACTGAACTAGGAATAAAACTTATAAGTTTTGAAACAACAACATATTAGCAAATTGAGTATGAAAGACATAATTTAAAAGACAGTTAAAGAAAACTAGGAATGATAACAAGACTTGAATTAAAACTTTATAGAATGTAAAACAAGAACCTAATTATGGTTAAGACTACTAATTAGAAGCTAGAAATATTACAATTAAAGAACCTAAGAAACTGAATTTGAAATAAGCATAAAACAGTGTAGAAAGAGTAAAAATACGAATGACGATCCGAATGCCGGTTCGAATGAAGGAAAAATGAATTAAACTAAGGAAAATAGTAGTTTAGATGATCTTGACGTCAGCTGGAGAATGAAAATGAACCTACAATGCAAAGAAATCAGTGAGAAGACTTGTTGAGAAGCTAAGATAATAGAAAGCAACCTATTCTAATCACGGTTGGAGAGATAAACTATTCCTATCCTATACTAAAGCAATATTGAGATAAGAGAAGAGAATTAACGTACAGCTACAGAGGAGAAGCTAACTAAACTAATTCTAACTATTAACAGAGTTGGAAACAACAACTAACTAAGTCCTATCTAATTGCAGAGGATTACAAAAACAAACTATCTAGTTATAAAACACTGAAATGAAACTATCAAAATTATACTGTTGGTCGACCATTTGCTAATTCTGTAAACACAAACTATGTTAGCAACACAATATAAATTATAGAAGAGAAAGAAATATCATATACAGGAAAATGAATTAATTACATATACAGAGAAAATAAACTAACTAAGTGCAGAAAAGAAAATACAGAAAACAAAGACAAAACCTCTAGTTGATGAGGGGCCCTTCCCAGCAATCAGAGATGGAAAAATGAATTGATTAGCTACTCAGAATATCAGCAAACTGAACTTCCATTAACTTAAGAAAATTACAAAACGTCTACTATCTGCTTGCAAATTCTACAAACTATCTGCTAATCTAATGATTTTCTCCAACTACAGACTAGCTTTGTTTCTGTCTACAAACATCTATTTATACATTTACAATGGGTGAGAGGGTCGACAGTGTCGACCTCTCTAATAAAAGAGGCATTTATGAATAACTGGCTGCTTTGAATGGTGCGTGACAGCGTAGGGAGCATACACAGGCTTCAAGGGGCCAATTCCTTCACAAGGCAGTTGTAGCATCGACCTTCCTTTGACGTGGGCAGAGAGGTAGTGTGCTGGTGAACTAAACGAATGGAGGAGAGGACTAATGGAGCATTGACGTGGGTGAAACGTTGTGTTGGAAAGCTGAGCGTGGGTGGATGGGATTCTTCCAGAAAACCGACGTGAATGGGCATGCGTGATTCCAGGCTGAATGCGTAGGAGAATCGGCATGTTGGAGTGTTGACATGGAATCATGGTGTGTTGTCGAGTTTAGTGAGCATAGGGATGAATCTTCCAGAATAGAAGCTCATTAACCATCACCATCGTGTGGCTGATAGAACTCACGTACCCATTTTTTACTTTAATAGCCCGAGTCATCCCAACAGTGGATTTCGCGGGATGAATGCAAGACTGAACGACAAGCTGAAAGTGGCTAAGCATTGGCAATATAAACACGTAGTCTTAATGAAGGGTCATTTGAAAAATCGCAGCCTATAGATCAAAACTAAATGCCATGCATGACTAGAATTGTTAATTTAATCATTGATAAATCATAATATAACGAGATTGGACCAAAATTAATATGATAAAGGAATACATGCATACCTGGGCTAAATGGATGAAAAGATAACTTATTATATCAAAAATAATGAAATTAACACCATCTATAATAGATTTGATGATAAAAAATAGTGACAAATTGGACACCAACAACGAACACAATTCCCTTGTTTCAGGTTGCCAAAGTTGACCAAATCCCATCTCAAGAAAAGTGGTACTCTACTACTGAAGTGACCGACAAGTTTCCTCACCTCCACAAGCAAACATTGGGGGCCATTGTTTCTTAAGGAAGGAGGTCTAATCCACATCATAGTTGGAATTTGTTGTCGAATGCTAACTTCAACACATCTTCGACCAGTCATCGTTGTTGATACAACTTTGGCAACTTTCGAAGTGACATGACTTTGACAACTTCAGCACTTCAACAGGTTTTCGAATTTGCAACAACTCCGACGAGTCTCAACTTCAACATACTACGACATGTTCTACACCTTCAACATGTTCTACAATATTGCAGTTCGCGATATCGACAAGCAGTGCCCACATGCGACCAGTGATTATTAAACTTCGATAGACTGTCTCTCTATCTTCCAGTCGACTGTAACAATTGAACTGTTGAAACCGTTCTAACTTCTTCTTTGTAACTAAACATAACGGGCAGGAACCCAAGTGTCTCAAACTTCTTTATAAGCATGTAAACTATTTTAACATACACCTTATCTTGATCAATCTAGAATAGTTCGCATTCCTGCATATTGTCTATGCGTATTTATGTTTATTTGTATTGCATAATCCTTCTTTTGCTCATCATGTTTATTAAGATTCCGCCATAATAGAGCCGACTCATTCAGTCGAACTTTTGTCCCCCTCGTGCTTCCTGGACATGACCCAAATCATTCGATGCTTGAAAACAGTTGTAATGTGCCCTCTTCGGAGCTAGGGTGTTGCTTAGTGAACGACATTCCAATTTCGCTCAAGGGGGGCATTTCTCATCCAAAGGATCCTGGGCATGCATGGCCATCGTTAACACATCCAGAATGGCCATCCGCATGTGTGGGAGTTGACGAATCCCAGGTCCGCTCTCTGTTTTGGGTTTCGTGGCCCCAGAGCTGTTAAATTTTGAGCATTAATTAACAATACTCTTGGATCTTTACTAAGAGAATAACATATACAGTATATCAATGCATAACAATCACAATAAGCATGACAAGCATCACAAGAATCAAAAGCATGAGAGACAAGAGACACAGAGTTTCCGTGGGGTAAACCCTAAGGTTAAAAACCCCACAACTTCCTCAGAGATAGAGAGAGCAATGTCTCAACCAAAGTACAACCAAAATACACTTGATATAGTCTCCTAGAGCAGATGATCCTCCTCCTCACTAGTGCGCCACTTTCTGAGAGAGAGAAGTGTGTCTTTCCGAATGATCAAAATAGAGATCTCCTGATATCTATTTATACTAACCTGTTTTCCTAGTTACATTATGGGGCCGACTTGTCTATCTAGATACATCCACAATATAATGTATATTTCAAGGTCGACCCCACACATGGTGGTCTAATAACCCATCAGCAAGTATACACACTTGCGACACTTGTCAATCAACATGACGGCACTTCCTTATAAAGGAATAGCACATCTCTTATAAGGGTATAATAAATATATATGAAATACATTTCGAAGTTACATATACATCAACACTCCCTCTTGACTAGGAAGGTATTTCTCGACACAGTTCTGCTAGACAAGTCTTCTTCTTGGGATCATCATCATCGATGCATCGTCATCATCATCGTCACTACTGCTGCTATCTCAACCAATCTCTGACTCTACTCGTCATAGGAATTTCTACAGAGCCAGTCCTTTTTCATACTGGATGTAGGCCCACCACCTGTAGGTCTTCATCATCTGTGCGAATGGTCTGATAGAGGTGGCCTCTCAGGACTAATTTTATGTGCGAATGCAATACCGGAAAGAGTATCCCAGGAACATTTATGTGCCTAAGCACGACTGGCAAGATCTCCCAGGACTGATTACATGCATCTCCTCCACAATACCTTTAAAGAGCATCCCAGGAACATTTATATGACACAGCATGACCGGCAAGATCTCTAAAGAGCATCCCAAGACTTATTACGAGCATACAGCTCAACCTCTCGGATCTCCAGGACTGATTACATGTGGATAGACAAAACCTTTAAAGAGCATCCCAGGAACATTTATGTGCCGCAGCACGACCGACAAGATCTCTAAAGAGCATCCCAGGACTAATTACGAGCACACAGCTCGACCTCTCGGATCTCTAGGACTGATTACATGTCTCCGTAGTAATACCTCGTCCCTGGACTGATTACGAGCACACAGCTTAACCTATCGGATATCTGAGGACTGATTACATACTACATAGCAATACTGAAAAGAGTACCCCAGGAACATTAATGTGCCGCGTCACAACCGGCAAGATCTCCCAGGACTGATTACATGCTATTTGCGCAACCTGCCACATATCATCTCTGACCTCCAAGTATCAATATGATACTCATGATCCAACGGATCATCATCGCACAAGGCATCATCCTGATGCCCATGATCATACTGATCATCATCACTATACCATCCTGGTACATATCATCTGGAGCAACATCATGAAGCTCATCATCATGATCAACCTGATCATACAATGCATCTACCTGATGCATACCAAGTATCTACCTAATACATATCATCATACATGATCCATCTGATCATACAGTGTATCCACTTGATACAAATACAAATACATGATACATATCAACATACATGATCTACCTGATCATAAAATGTATCCACTTGATACATATACAGATACATGGTCCAAGCATCCAACATGATGCATATACAAATACATACAAATGATCCAACCGATCATATCCAGCATCCAACATGATGCATACATACATACAAATATAAATTATCCAACTGATCATATCCAGCATCGAACATGATGCATACATACATACAAATATAAATGATCCAACTGATCATATCCAACATCAAAATGATGCATATACAGAGCAGTAACTGGAGCATCGTCCTGATGCTCATCATCCAGTGCTTACATCCACAGCCATGTGAAGGATCCTCCTTCTAACATGCTTGGAATGGCTTCAGCAAATGTGTCCATCACTTCTTCCTCGAAGTGTCATCAATCTGAAGAACACCAAGCCTCTCCCTAAAGTACTCAAACTTCACCCTGGCTAGTGGCTTGGTCAACACATCTGCAATTTGCTCATCCGTCGCAACGTACAGGAGCTTCACAACTCCTCTCTGCACCATATCCCCGATATAGTGATATTTGATCTCTATGTGTTTCGACCTGTCATGAAACACTGGGTTCTCGAACAGCTTCAAACAACTTTGGTTATTGCATAAGATACCAGTAGCATCCAAAGGGAGATCAAATAACTTAGACAGTAGCTTCTGTAGCCATACTGCCTCACAACTAGCTGAACAGGCTGCAACATACTCTGCCTCAGTTGTACTCAGTGCTATGCAGGACTGCTTCCTGCGAAACCAAGAGATCACACCTGATCCTATACTGAAACAGCACCCATATGTGCTCTTCCTATCTGCAGCACTGCTATCCCAATCTGAATCAATATAACCCTGTAGGTTAAACTTTTGATTCGCTTCATACTCGAGCCCATAATCCATTATACCCTTCAGGTACCTCAGGACATGCTTTACAGAAACTAGGTGAACACTCCTCGGATCTGTCAGGAACTGGCTCAATGTGTTCACTACAAAGCAAATATCCGGTCTTGTGTTCGTTAGGTACATCAAGGACCCAATCATCTAACGATACATAGAGAAATAAACCGGCTCAGATGAAGCATCACATAGAAGCTTTAGATTCGATGCCATGGGTGTGGCCATGGCCTTGCAATCCATCATCCCAAATCTCTTCAGGATATCTACTGTGTACTTCCCTTGACCAAGGAAGATCCCACCTGAATTCTGCCACACCTCCATACCTAGGAAATAAAGCATTTTTCCCAAATCTTTCATATTGAACTCAGCAGCAAGCTTCCTCTTAGTATCTGCAATCAATTTGTCATCTCCTATTACAAATAAGTCATCCACGTACAGAAGTAGAATAATAGGATTTCCTTCCTCAACCTTGTAGTAAAGGTTGGAATCTGCTTTACTCTTGGTAAAGCCCAAACTAGATAGGAAACTGTCCATCCTACCATACAAAGTTCTGGGGGCTTGCTTCAAGCCATACAAGGCTTTGTTCAATTTGCACACATATGACTCCATGTCATGTATTTCAAAGCCGAGTGGCTACTCCACATACACTTCCTCTTCAACTACACCATTCAAGAAAGCAGTCTTGACATCCATCTGGTGTATTTTCCATTTCATTGTTGCAGCCATGGAAAGTAATGTTCTGATGTAAGTATACCTGGATACAGGTGCAAAAGTTTCTTCATAATCTATTCCCTCTTTCTAAGAGAAGCCACGAGCTACGAATCTTGCTTTGTATTTCTTTACACTGCCATCTGTAGCATGCTTGATTTTGTAGATCCATTTGGAAGTCACAACAGACTTCTCTTTAGGTCTTGGGACAACATCTCAAACATCATTTTTCATTATTGATTGGTATTCCTCAACCATAGCATCCTTCCATACTTTATTTTCTACTGCTTCTTCATAATTGGAAGGTTCTTTGTTCATAATGTCACAGAGTAAAGCAACATAGTTGGTATGAGATCTGGTTCTTTTCTTTGCTCTGTGTTCTTCTTCTGGAATGCCAAATCTTTCTGCATCTTGAATGAGCTCTCTAGCCCATGCAGGTTTCCTCTTGTGAGATTTATCCTCACGGGGTGGATCTACAGGTTCTTGCGGATCTTCAAACTTACGAACAACTTCTGAAATTGCATCAGTCATGGTAGTGTCTTGAAATCTAGTTTCCCGAGGTTCTTCATAAACTTCGATAGGTGCCTTCCTTGATTTGATGAATGCTGAGTTTTCATCAAATGTTACATCCCTGCTGACATCAATTTTCTTGAACCCTGGAAAGTATATTCTGTAAGCCTTCGAGCTTTCACTGTAACCCACAAAGATACCCTTCTTTCCTGAAGGATCTAGTTTGGTCCCCTTTTCCTTTGGGACATGAGTGTATACTGGACAACCAAATATTCTGAGATGGCTGACTTCAAGTTTCTTACCAGAAAAGACCTCTTCTGGTGTCTTGTTGTCCAATATCTTGTGGGGTGTTCTGTTCTGCACATATACAGCTGTTCTAGCTGCTTCTGCACATAGATGCATAGGTAGATCCTGGTCATGCAGCATTGCCCTTGCTGCTTCCATTATTGTTTTGTTCTTCCTTTCTGCAACTCCATTCTGTTGAGGATTATAAGGAGCAGTCAACTCCCTCTTAATCCTTGAATCACTGCAAAGCTTCTTGAAGTCACCTGAGGTGAATTCTCCACCATTGTCGGATTTGAATGTTTTGATCTTTTTGTCAGTTTGATTCTCCATCAAGGTTTTGAATTCCTTGAACTTATCAAACACCTCATCTTTGTTTTTCAAGAAGTATACCCAAGTCTTCCTGGAGAAGTCATCAATAAATTATAAATAGTAAACATACCCAGTTAGAGAACTGGATGACATAGGACCACATACATATGAGTGGATGATTTCTAGGATATCTTTTTCCTTGCTTTCACTGCTTGGGAAAGCCTTCTTAATATTCTTACCTTTTGCACATCCTTTGCAAACACCTTCATGTTTGGTCTTGATTTCAGGAAGACCCTCTACATCCTTGCTTGCAATTGGAAATGCCCTATAGTGCATATGAGAAAGTCTTCTATGCCAAAGCTCACTTGGCTCCATGGATTCATGCACCATGGCATGTTCAGGTTGTCCTTTTAATTTATACAAACCTCCCTCTTGCTCTCCAATCACAACTGCATCATCTATGGTCTTTCCCTTTAGCCACATTAGGACTTGGCCATCCACAAATGCAACCCTCATACCTTTTGCATCCAATGCAAAGATGGATAGTAAGTTCTTCTTGAACCCATGTACATAAAGGACTTCTTTCATCTTCAAAGATTTTCCAGAATCTAGGTTGTAGGAGGCTTCACCACTTCCTTTGATGGGATATTGATAATCATCCCCAAGTTTCACTTTATGGGGTGATTCATGTTCAGACAGATTTACAAAGGATTATTTAAACCCAGTCATGTGTTTGGAAGCCCCACTGTCAATTAAGCAATCATTACAACCATGGGAGATAGTACCTGTGAGAGCAGAGATTAGAACATACTCTTCTTCACTTGATGAGTCATCTTTACTATCATCACTTTCTTCCCTAGCCTTCTTCTTTGGAGGTTCATCATCTTCGGCAGCATGAGCATGGTACCTTCTTTTGTTACCCTTCTTCTTCTTGCTAGAGTTGTTGTTGTCCCTTTTGTTCTTGGGACATTCTGAAGCAAAGTGACCCTTCTCATTACAAGTGAAACACCTTAGATCCTTCTTGTCTTTGTGAAAATGATGAGAATATTTCTTCTTGTGATGGGATGGCTCCCTCTTGAACTTGCCCTTCTTAGTGTGAGCTATGAGACCTTGATCTTCATTTCCCATATTCTCTTCTCTTGCCACAAGCCTTGCTTCTTCTTGATAACATTCCTCCCATAATCTACTGAAGGAGATTAACTTCTTTCTGGCACATATCCCTTGGATGAAAGAGTCCCATGACCTAGGTAGGTCATTCAAAGTAGTCATAACAATTTCACCATTCTCCACCATTTCATCTACAGCTTCAAGTTGTTCCTTGATCTGAGAGACCTTGGAGAAATAGGATTGAATGGTTTCTCCATTTGACATCTTGACCCCTTTCAATTGATTCAGCAGGGTCATCTTCCAATTTATGTTCTTTCCTTCAAATAGCTTGGTCAAAGAGTCAAACATAGCCTTGGGTGTCTTTAGAGAAGACACATCGGGTATGATATGGTCTTTGATAGAATCAGCAATGATTGTCTTTGCCTTGACCAAGTTCTTCTTATGCAATACCTTAGCCTCTTCATCCTCTGGGATAGGGATGTCTTCTTTTATATATGAGTCCAACTCATTCTCTTCCAAGATTAACCCAATCCCATACTTCCAAGCTCGGAAGTTATCAACCCCTTCAAGCTTATCCTCAAGCTTGGTGAGGTGAGACATCTTAAAGAGTACTTCAAATGGAAATAGAAAATATTTAGGTCTTACCACTTGAAATGCTAAAAACTGGATCTGGTCCCGGATTAGGGTTTATTGGAAAAACCCTAAAAATTCAAAAAGTGAATTTCAACTTTCTGAAAGGATAGAAAGATGCGCCTTGATGAGATGATCATCCTGGTGTATTCAGAATTTGAGATCAGCAAAGCTTTACCCTTCATATTTTCCTTTTTGTCCTCTTAGGTTCACTAGGGAGAGCCCTGAATTAAGGTTTTAGTTTCCCAGAGATCTACCCAGCCAAAAATCTCAATCCAAAGCTCTAAACTTTGATTTTTGCAAGGAGCTTCCAGCTATGTCTTTCGATTTCAGAAATTCCTATTTTTATGGAAACCCTAATTTTTAGGGCCAAATCTAAAAATGCTCAGAATTGAATTCTGATTGGATAGATAGATTCTCCTTGATGAGTAGAGTCAATCTACTATACTGCTTTTCCAAAATATATGGAGAGAAACCCAATAAACAAGAAACTCAAGTTTCTGTCACTGCAAAATGTCTTCTTCTCAAGTTAGCTCTGATACCATGTTAAATTTTTAGCATTAATTCACAATACTCTTGGATATTTACTAAGAGAATAACATATATAGTATATCAATGCATAACAATCACAATAAGCATGACAAGCATCACAAGAATCAAAAGCATGAGAGACAAGAGACACAGAGTTTCTGTGGGGAAAACCCTAAGGTGAAAAACCCCACAACTTCCTCAGAGATAGAGAGAGCAATGGCTCAACCAAATTACAACCAAAATACACTTGAGATAGTCTCCTAGAGAAGATGATCCTCCTCCTCACTAGTGCACCACTTTCTAAGAGAGAGAAGTGTGTCTTTCCGAATGATCAAAATAGAGATCTCCCGATCTCTATTTATACTAACCTGTTTGCCCAGTTACACTATGGGGCCGACTTGTCTATCTAGATACATCCACAATATAATATATATTTCAGGGCCGACCCGACACATGGTGGTCTAATAACCCATCGGCAAGTATACACACTCGCGACACTTGTCAATCCACATGAAAACACTTCCTTATAGAGGAATAACACATCTCTTATAAGGGTACAATAAATATATATGAAATAGATAGATGAAATAAATTCCGAAGTTACATATACATCAACAGGAGCAAATCCTCAAAGTGTCCCTGAATGGCCACGGGTTTCCTAATAAAAATGCCCGTGGTACCAAAACCGTGGCTTTGATGTAATGTCCCCATTTTGACCCCCTTTGCATTAAATCATAAATGATGTAAATATTGATATTTAATCATGGTGAGGAGCTCAAGGCCAAGGCCCCACCATTGATTTAGTGTTTTATGTATCGGCAATTAAAGAAATAGATGCTTATGGTTCTTGTGCTAGATAGGAACAATGTAAATAAGACATCATGTAAATACGAATTTTAATGAAAAAATCCACAACTAGCTATGCAATGCAACAAAGAGATGGGGGCATGATTCTACAAGGAATAGGGAGGGAAATTATTCAAACCCTTGAGCCAATGGTGTTAATCCATGTGTCAATGAGAAAACCCATAAACCACCAACTACCCATTTTGGGTTATGCACCCAATCATTTAATTCTTCCAAAAATTGGTTGAGGCAGTTAATGCCTTGGGAATGAAGAGGTATAGCAGCCAATTTTGTGCATGGGCAAGCGATCAACCTAGAAAAATGTACTTTTGCTTATGGGGAAAGAAAATACCCACAAAATGGTTCCTAAAGCCATGGGGAACCCATAGTTTTTCCTCTCACGCAGATTGAGATTTCTGGAAGTTATATTCACGTTTTTCATCAAAAACGTAGGGTTTTCCTTGCCCAGAAACTTGTTTTTGGTTTTGGATAGTAGCTGGGAAGAAGGGGCTACGATTTGGGACTATATGGAGGTCGTTTTGTCCCAGAATTGCCATGGGAATTTTTCCTAAAAACGGTTTCTGCTTCCTGGGGTTTTCCCAAACCTCCATTGTTCATTTTTAGCCTTCCCACGTTTTTCTGAAGCTCAGGGAATCATTTTCATGCTTATCACTGTACAAAAAGTTTTCTCCTATCCAGCCATGGTAGTTAGCTGATTATCTGCATCCCTGTTTGATTTGGAGACTGTAAGCAAGAGATTGGAGTGGTAGTGGATAGAGAGGGCTTGATAAACCTAGTGGGGGAGATAACCTCTCAAGAAGATCAAGAGGGCTTTGGCTACTTTTCTATGCACACCCTGAGAGCACTAGATGGGGAAGGTATGGCTTGAGGGACTATACAGCAGTGAAAAGAATACTTCCTTGTGCTGGGTGTGTAGGAATTGTGGGTGCCAAGCTAGATAGATCTTGTAAGGTTACCCCTGGCTCTGTGCTTGAGCTCACTAGCTTAGCCACTCTTCCTTTCCATTTCTTAGCAGCCTGATAAACCCAATTGTAGATTGGCTTAGCTCATTTTGGTGTATGCTTGGCTATGTGTGAGTCTGTTGTTCCCTGGTTCCTTGTAGAAATCATGCCCAGCTCGAGGGTGGCAGTTGTATCAAGAGTTTGATAAGCAAAACTGGCCTATGGTTGGGTGAAACGTTGCAGTTGCATAGCCAGTTGCTTGGGGCTACTGTGTTAAGATAAGTATTCTCTTGTGTTAACTTTGCAATTATTTATTTGATGAATATCTTGAATGTATGATGGATGTGTAATTGAAATACTTCTGTTGTGTTTTTCTTATAATTATACATTTTCATATGTTCTTTTATATTATGTGAATGCTTATTTAAAATCTCGTGGGGCTAGATGCCCGGTTTTAGCATCATGATCCTCTCTATCATGCTGGTATGATGGGAGGGACCATTACATTTTGGTATCAGAGCTGCTGGTTGCAGCATTGGACCTCTATGGGCCAAATCAGATTACAGTCACATGGGAAGGTCCCTTCTTGATCACCACAGGTCTTAGCATCGGGCCTAAACTGGCTAAGTTGGATAGTTTGCAGAGGTAAGGTTACCTCTTGCTGAGCAGCAGTCATCACAGGAAGAAGGAAAGAAGAATCCGAAATTGTTTTAAGATTTTTTCGAAAAATTTTACTTAAGTCTGTTATGGGAAGAACTCAGAAGTCTTCACCGCAACGCGGAAGAGTTCGGCAATTCACCCCGAAACAGCGGAAGGATTCTGCGAATTGTTCTGCAACGCGGAAAAGTTCAGCAAGTCGCCCCGAAACTACGGGATGATTCCATGAATTGTTCCACAACGCGGAAGAGTTCGGCATGTCACCCCGAAACTGTGGAAGGATTCCGTGAATTGTTCTGCAATGCGGAAGAGTTCGGCAAGTCACCCCGAAACTGTGGAAGGATTCCGCAAATTGTTCCGCAACGCGGAAGAGTTCGGCAAGTCACCCCGAAACTATGGAAGGATTCCGTGAATTGTTCCACAACGTGGAAGAGTTCGGCAAGTCACCCCGAAACTGTGGAAGGATTCCGTAAATTGTTCCGCAACGCGAAAGATTTCGGCAAGTCGCCCCGAAATTGCAGAAGGATTCTGCGAATTGTTCCGCAACGCGGAAGAGTTTGGCAAATCACCCCACAATTGCGGAAGGATTTGGAAAATCGCTCCACAACTGTGGAAGGATTCGGCAAATCTCCCCGCAATTGCAGAAGGACTCGGCAAATCACCCCGCAATTACGGAAGGACTCGAAAAATCGCCCCGCAATTGCGGAAGGATTCGGCAAATCACCCTGCAACTGCGGAAGGATTCGGCAAATCGCCCCGCAACTGTGGAAGGCTTCGGAAAATTGTCCCGCAATTGTGGAAGAACTCGAAAAATTGTTCCGCAATTGTGGAAGGATTCAGCAATCCGCCCCGAAACTGTGGAAGGAATTTTCAAATTCTCTTCCAAAATTGCGGAAGAACTCCACAAGTTGCCCCGAAACAAGGAATTTCAGCCATTTTTCAGAGATATTTTTCAGGCGCCGAAAGTTGAAAAATGCCATGGAACTTGTGCACCAGATTGCGTGAAATGAAAAGATTTACAAAAAAAAAAATGAGGGCGCTGCCCTCGACCTGCCATGCAGTGGCGCAGGGAATCCGCAAGGGGGAAAGCCCCTTTGACCCCCGTCGTCCCCCCTCATATGTCGTCGATTGTGAGAAAATTCTATGATCTGACAAATTGTCAATATAACATTTTCCCACGTGCATGAAAGTAAGTTATGAATTCTGAGAATATAATGCAGCTAACAATTGTGTTGATAAACACATTTTGCAGAATCACAGTTACATTAGGGCAGCACTCTAGATAGTACAGTTGGAAAGTTTTGGATCTTGGTTGGGCCAAGAAAATCAACATCATGGATGATGCACATGATCCCTATGAGCCTGAGATAGATGCCATGGGGGAGAACATACATGTTGAAAATGTTGAAACAGAATCTAATGGGAGAAGAAATCAAGAGACTCCTCTAGGTATTGTAGCCACCATGAGAAGCCTAAGGGTGGAGTTGCAAAGTTGCAGAGAATATAATGAAAGGATGATTAAAGCTCAGGAAGAACAAAATCAGTTGAATGCAGCCATGCTGCAGAGTTTAACAGACATCGAAAGGAAAATAAACTTTGGGCACCAGACATCAAATCTAGAAAGGGGTGGGAGTAGTTCTAGAAGGAATTCCCATAAGAGGGCCAGTAGCTCAAGAAGAGTTTCTACAGACATAACATATACTCCAGAAATCTCTTCTAATGAATCATCTGACTCTGAAGAATCCATTGAGGGTTCAAGCTCTTCATCCCGCAGAAGTAAGAGGAAGAGGCACTACAAGAACAGTTCGCATGGGGAATTTAAGAAGGCAAAACCTCCTACATTTGATGGAGAAATAAAGTCTGGTCAAGAAGCTGAAGCTTGGCTTCTTGGGATGAGAAAGTATTTCCAAGTCCAAAACTACTCGGGAAATATGAAGGCAAGGGTAGCCATCTTCAACTTGAATGGAAGAGCATCTATATGGTGGGAACACATCAAGCAAGTGAAGAAGATCAAAGAAAGAAAGATTGTGTGGAAGCAGTTCAAGAAATACTTCAACCAGAAGTACCTCTCTAATAGGCACTATGATGATAAGATCAAAGAGTTCCATGAGCTGAGATTGGGACAATTGACTATGGAAGAATATGCAAACAAGTTCTTGGAGCTGCTGAGGTATGTCAGGTATATTCGAGATGATAAGGTGAAAATTCAGCGTTTCCTAAGTGGACTGCCCCAGTCATATAAAGATAGAATTGAGTTTGATGAACCTCGAACTCTAGAGGAGGCCATAAGAAAGGCCAAGTATTGCTTTGATCAAAATAGAAGCAAACTAGAATTCCATAAGTCATGGAAGGATAGGAAAAATGAAAAGTTTGATTAAAGGAAGAAGGGGTTCAAGCCTCCTCAATTCCGGAATCAACAAAGGAAACCATCACAGGTTGTGACTAAGCCAACTAGGATGATGGGAGACAAGCCAAGAGATCCAAAGGAACCAAGAGAACCACTTAAATGTTGGGGTTGTGGAGGAGACCACAAGCTTAGGAACTGTCCACATCAGAATGGGAATCCAAATCAAGTTCACAACATCCAAGGAGCTGAAACTGTGGGTCAAGTGGCAAGGACAATCCCTAGAATCTATGCAGCTCTAGACGACCGCCAGGCAGATCATCAGTCAACTGTGGTTGAAGTTGACCCTGGATCTACTCAGAGCTGTCACTCCTAAAATTGTTGAGATTTGTGCTTTCAAAAAATTAAAGCATAGTAAATCATGGTTAGTTCAACTAGCCACTGGAACCAAGAGAAAAGTTAGTGAAATAGTAGAGAAATGTCCATTAGAGATGGATAGGCTATTCACTTATGCAGATCTGAATATTTTACCACTAGGTTCCTATGATATTCTCATTGGAATGGATTGGTTAGAAGCACACAGGGTTAAAATTGACTGCTACAATAAGACATTTGAATGCATGGACGAAGAAGGAAACCCAAGGGTTGTAAGAGGCATTCCAAAGGTGACTTCTGTTAGACAGGTTTCAGCCATGTAGCTGAAGAAGTTCTGTAGGAAGGGATGTCAATTGTATGCAACCCACATTTTAGAGGCAGCAGAGAATGAAACTCTTAAATTGGAGGACTATCATGTATTGCAAGAATTTAGGGATGTTTTTCCTGATGAGATTCCAGGACTTCCTCCAAAGAGAGACATTGACTTTACAATTGAACTTGTTCCAGGAGCGGCACCAATGTATAAGACACCCTACAGGATGAGTAAACCGGAATTGCTAAAATTGAAAATGCAATTACAAGAGTTGCTGGAAAGAAAATATATTAGGCCAAGTGTGTCCCCGTGGGGAGCACCTGTTCTATTTGTGAAAAAGAAAGATGGAACACTCAGGTTATGTACTGACTACAGGCAGTTGAACAAAGTCACTATGAAGAACAAATACCCATTGCCCCAAATTGATGACCTTTTTGACCAAATGAGAGGAGCAAAGGTATTTTCAAAGATTGACTTGAGGTCTGGTTACCATCAAGTAAGAATCAAAGAAGAAGATATTCATAAGACAACCTTTAGAACAAGGTATGGACACTATGAGTTTGTAGTGGTACCATTCAGTCTCACAAATGCACCAGCTACATTCATGTGTCTCATGAATAATGTTTTTAGCAAGTATTTGGACAAGTTTGTTCTTGTATTCCTAGACGACATTCTCATCTATTCTAAGAATGAAGAAGAGCATGAAGAACATTTGAGAATGACAATGCAATTACTAAGGGAGCATAAGCTGTATGCAAAGTTGAGCAAATGTGACTTTTATAAAGATAGAATTCATTATTTGGGTCACATCATCTTCGACGAAGGAATATCTGTAGACCCTGAGAAGATTGAAGCCATTATGAATTGGCCAACTCCAAGGAATGTGACTGATGTGAGATATTTTATGGGCCTTGCTGGTTACTACAGGAGGTTTATCGAAGGATTCTCCAAGGTTGCAAACCCGATCACTTCTTTGCAAAAGAAGGGGATAAAGTTTGAATGGTCACCAAGATGTGAGGAAAGTTTTCAACGGTTGAAGAATCTTCTTACAAGTGCACCAATTTTGAAAATTGCAGACCCAGAAAAAGACTTTGTGGTGTGTACCGATGCATGCAATCAACGACTTGGAGGAGTTCTTCTACAAGACAACCACGTGATATGCTATGAGTCAAGAAAGTTGAAGGAGCATGAGAAGAACTATGCTACTCATGATATAGAACTTGCAGCCATAATACATGTTTAAAGATGTGGAGGCATTACTTAATGGGAAGAAAATTTGAGTTAAGGACAGACCATTGTGGTTTGAAATACTTGTTTGATCATCCAACTTTAAATGCTAGGCAAGCTAGATGGTTGGAATTTTTGTGTCAATTTGATTTTGAAATCAAACACATGAAAGGGAAAGAAAACAAGGTGGCTGATGCACTCAGCAGGAAGGTACATGAAATGTATGTGGCAGCGCTTAGTACTTGCCAACCATATTTGAAGCAGCAGATTGTTAACCATATTGTTGAGGATGAAGTATACGTGCAGATAAAGGACAAATTGCAGCAGCAAGACCTTGGAAAGAAGTATGAAGGTTATCATTTGGAGGAAGACGGACTTTTTACCTATAAAAATAGAGTTTATATTCCCAATGTAGCAGATTTGAGGAGAATTGTTATGGATGAAATCCATAAAGCTCCATACTCTAGTCACCCAGGATATCAGAAAACAATTGCTACAGCAAGAAAATAATATTTTTGGCCAGGCATGAAGAAGGACATCGCTGAATACATTTCTAAGTGCATGGAATGTCAACAGGTGAAGAGTGAACACCAACATCCAGCAGGTTTATTACTCCCAGTTCCAATTCCAAAATGGAAATGGGAAGTAATATCCATGGACTTTATTACAGGATTACCAATGACTGTGAGACAACATGATTCCATCATGGTTGTGGTGGACAAGTTAACAAAGACGGTACATTTTATACCGGTTAAGTCCACACATAAAGCCGATGCCGTTGCAAATATTTTCATGAAGGAAATTTTCAGATTACATGGGTTGCCTAAGGAAATAATTTCTGACAGGGATACCAAGTTCACTTCCAATTTTTGGAAATGTCTCTTTGCAGATTTGTGTACACAGCTAAGCTTTAGTACCACATACCATCCTCAAACAGATGGGAAAACAGAAAGAGTAAATCAGGTGCTTGAAGACATGCTCTGCATGTATGTAATGGACAAACCATCCAAGTGGGAGGATTATCTACACTTGGTAGAATTTGCATATAACAATGGGCAACAAGCATCATTGGGAATGAGTCCTTATGAGGCTTTGTACAGCAGAAGGTGTAGGACACCAGTGACTTGGGACAATCCAGTGAACAGAATTGTACTTGGGCCAGAATTGCTTAAGGAAATGGAGCAAGAAGTTGCCAAGATCAGACAGAATTTAAAAATAGCCCAGGATAGACAGAAAAGCTATGCAAATAAACATAGAGTGCATAGGGATTTCAATTTTGGGGATCATGTGTATCTTAGAGTGAGATCAAGGAAGAGTTCCTTGAAGCTTGGGAGTTGTGCCAAGCTATCACCTAGATATTGTGGGCCATTTGAAGTGCTTGAAAGAATAGGGCCAGTTGCATACAGACTTGCATTGCCTGCTAGCACTAAATCTCATAATGTTTTTCATGTCTCTTTGCTTACGAAATATGTACATGATCCTAACCATGTGATTAATTGGGATGTGATCCAGGTGGAACCCAAGGGAGAATTCCAAACCGATCCATTGTGCATCCTAGACAAGAAGGTAACATTGCTCTGGAACTGAGCCATCGGACAGGTAAAGGTGCAATGGAAGCACTACGGTCCCGATGAGGCTACATGGGAGGTGAAGGATGCCATGAGGGTGGCATATCCATTTTTTGTTCAATTTTGATGAGCACTGAGGACAGTGCTAATGTAAGGGGAGGGGAATGTAATGTCCCCATTTTGACCCCCTTTGCATTAAATCGTAAATGATGTAAATATTGATATTTAATCATGGTGAGGAGCTCAAGGCCAAGGCCCCACCATTGATTTAGTGTTTTATGTATCAGCAATTAAAGAAATAGATGCCTATGGTTCTTGTGCTAGATAGGCACAATGTAAATAAGACATCATGTAAATACAAATTTTAATGAAAAAACCCACAACTAGCTATGCAATGCAACAAAGAGATGGGGGCATGATTCTACAAGGAATAGGGAGGGAAATTATTCAAACCCTTGAGCCAATGGTGTTAATCCATGTGTCAATGAGAAAACCCATAAACCACCAACTACCCATTTTGGGTTATGCACCCAATCATTTAATTCTTCCAGAAATTGGTTGAGGTAGTTAATGGCTTGGGAATGAAGAGGTATGGAAGCCAATTTCGTGCATGGGCAAGACATCAACCTGGAAAAATGTACTTTTGCTTCTGGGGCAAGAAAACACCCACGAAATGGTGCCCAAAGCCATGGGGAACCCATAGTTTTTCCTCTCACGCAGATTGAGATTTCTGGAAGTTACATTCACGTTTTTCATAAAAAACACAGGGTTTTCCTTGCCCAGAAACTCGTTTTTGGTTTTGGATAGTAGCTGGGAAGAAGGGGCTGCGATTTGGGACCGTATGGAGGTCATTTTGTCCTAGAATTTCCATGTGCATTTTTCCTAAAAACGATTTCTGCTTCCTGGGGTTTTCCCAAACCTCCATTGTTCATTTTTAGCCTTCCCACGTTTTTCTGAAGCTCAGGGAATCATTTTCATGCTTATCACCGTACAAACATTTTTATCCTGTCCAGCCATGGTAGTTAGCTGATTATCTGCATCCCTGTTTGATTTGGAGACTATAAGCAAGAGATTGGAGTGGTAGTGGACAGAGAGGGCTTGATAAACCTAGTAGGGGAGATAACCTCTCAAGAAGATCAAGAGGGCTTTGGATACTCTTCTATGCACACCCTGAGAGCACTAGATGGGGAAGGTATGGCCTGAGGGACTATACAGCAGTGAAAATAATACTTCCTTGTGCTGGGTGTGTAGGTATTGTGGGTTCCAAGCTAGATAGATCTTGTAAGGTTACCCCTGGCTCTGTGCTTGAGCTCACTAGCTTAGCCACTCTTCCTTTCCATTTCTTAGAAGCCTGATAAACCCAATTGTAGATTGGCTTGGCTCATTTTGGTGTATGCTTGGCTATGTGTGAGTCTGTTGTTCCCTGGTTCCTTGTAGAAATCATGCCCAGCTCGAGGGTGGCAGTTGTATCAAGAGGTTGATAAGCACAACTGGCCTATGGTTGGGTGGAACATTGCAGTTGCATAGCCAGTTGCCTGGGGCTATTGTGTTAAGATAAGTATTCTCTTGTGTTAACTTTGCAATTATTTATTTGATGAATATCTTGAATGTATGATGGATGTGTAATTGAAATTACTTCCGTTGTTTTTTCATTATAATTATACATTTTCATATGTTCTTTTATATTATGTGAATGCTTATTTAAAATCTCGTGGGGCTAGATGCCCGGTTTTAGCATCACGATCCTCTCTATCATGCTGGTATGATGGGAGGGGCCATTACATTTGATCGCAAATACATTGATTCCGATGGATTCGGGATGCCGGGTTTTAGCTAAGGGACCCCCACATTGTGCCTCCAATTCCCGGAAATGATGCTAATGTGCCATCTCCGTATCTAGGGTTTTTCTCAGTGAAGGCCATGCCAATTTCGCTCAAGGGGGTAATTTCTCATCTAGAGGCTCCCGGGCATACGTGGCCATCATGAACACGTCCACAATGGCCATATGCACATGTGGGAGCTTAAGGAACCCAACTCCACTCGCCGGTTTGGGTTCCATTCCCACGAAGCAAATCTTCCAAGTGTGGGCATATTGCCTAAAGGCCCACGAGAATTTTCTATTACTACAGGAGGGCATTTTTCTAGACCTTACATCAACTGCGGGAATTTCCTTCACAATTGTCAGCATTTCATTCACAATTGTGGGCATTTCATAAGCCTGCGGGCATGTTTGCTGACCCTGCGGCCATTTGTAGTAGGCCTGCGGGCATATTATTAAGGCCAACAAGCATCTTTTACACACAAACTTGCACTTCAAATACAAGCTCTGTGGGCATTTGTCTAAGGCTTGTGGGAATCCAAAAAACACACTATAAGACCTTAATTTATCTTGTGGGAAAAATATCAACAAGCAACCAAGTATGTGGGCTTAAAGACCATCTTGTGGGCTCAAAGCTTCTTTACCATATATATCGGCTTCTTATCATGTTACAAGTACTAAGCCTTTATCACCATAGTTACCACATTCAAGAAGACATTAAAGACTTCTATTTCAAGCTACATACAAGCTCCATCATGATCATATAATGTCCAAGTTCCATTACCCCATCAAGCCACAAATGACCACATAATGGGTAATTTGGACCACCTAGTGTCTCAATGACCAAACCACCCATGTCATGCTTGCCATGTCATCAACCTTATTAATACTTTGTCATTAATGTATTTTCATCAATAACAAACATACTCAACACTCCATTCTATTTCTTGGAACAAATTCTAATCCCCTGACCTAGGTCCAACAAGTATCCTTGAAATCCTATAGGAAGCGAGTTTCATTGGGGCATAAAACAATGACCATTGATCAGATAGATTGATCGTTAACTCTGTTGGAATCAAGACATAGGAATAATGCTAGGGGTGCCTCCCTCACATGGGTCCATGGCCATAGTCTCTCCCGGTTTCACTATTTCATAAGAGGCATTGGAATTTTTGCACAAAGCAATGCAATTTCATAATCTTGGATATTCTTGGATAGATGGCTCTTGTGTGATGCTATGGATTGCACCATCCATATATGTTTTTGTTTGGATGATCGTTCAAGAGTCTATATAATGGCATGTGATATGCATACTTTGCTTAGATATGTGCTCATATATGACAAAATGTAATAACCTATCTGAAGAAATAAACTTTTCCAATTCCCATTTTCTTCTCATTGAATTTTGCAATGTTCATTCTCTTTTTTATAATAAAACTCAATTGGATCAATGAACACTTTGTAACAATCATTTTGAAAATTCTTCCACTTACATGTGAAAATTTTAAGACCAAATATTGAATGTCACATCTAATTCTGTTGAGTATGATTGTCATTGATGCCAAAATTATTCATTAATGACAAAGGATATGATGATATGGAATATATGATGATGTGTCATGTGTGATGAGTGTGCAAATCCATATGATGTTGTTCTAGCACCTTCATGATGTCATTGTTACAATTTGACATCATTATATAAATGTTTGACAGTTTGGTGAAACTCTGGAAATTGACTAAGTATTGGAAAATTAGTCTAAGTTGATCTAGGAAAATGCCCGCCATATCTCATAGGTTATTGATGAAAATTATATGA
Organism: Larix kaempferi; assembly: GCA_027924585.1. Lineage (NCBI taxonomy): Eukaryota > Viridiplantae > Streptophyta > Pinopsida > Pinales > Pinaceae > Larix > Larix kaempferi. Next base: position 167,500 of record BSBM01001943.1, on the reverse strand, counting down.
GTGTCAGGTTGTAGCTTGTTGACTTGTGCATCTGACCATGGTCTCAGTTTGATTTAATAGTGTTTGAGGAGAAATATACAGGTATGCCAAAATAAGGGTTCAAGCTATTTTTTTGGTCGGGAACCCAGTTCAATAAAATGCTCGTCGAGCTCAGATGATGATGAATCTGAAGGAGAAACCAATTGTGATGAGCTCAGTTAGATGGATACTATTTTCTGGTATCATAGTTTCAAAGTTTTGGTGAAATAAAATTTCACCTTGAAAATTGAAGGATTTGGCTAAGTATAAACTCTTCCACTAAACTGCGTAAGTAGCCTAAGGAAAATTCCCACCACCTTTTGTATTTGATTGATTAATTAATTATGAGGATATAGGAAAGTATATTGTTGATTTGTGCATATAACCATATGATTATTTTTCCAAAACAATCATTCAGGGTGAAGATGTTGGCTTGCAAAAAATGCCCTCTAGCATGATTTACACTGTCCCATTAAAATAACCGCCAAGGAGAGAGGATGAGGTTGCAGAGGATGGAATTGACATGGATGGAATATGCATGATGTCCCCCATGCTTTGGTTGCTTCATATTTCAAATATTGCTGAAAATAAAAATCATCTTATTTCACCAAGGTTTTTGAAAGACTTTATAAGTGTATAACCCATGAGTTTAAAAGGCCATTTATAAATGCATGCCATATGATCTCATTTTGTAAATAAATTTATCAAATGGTATTAGATTGTTCCTTGATGATTTTTCCATTAATCCATGGTCTTATTTTTCTCTCGGATGGTCACATGTACGAGAAATGGGTCTACCAAAATGAAGAAAAATTATGTTTTTCTTCATTGTGAAATATGCCTGTAGGTTTATGAAGGATGACTACAAGAATATGCCCGCAAACACTCTGATATCCTCAGACATGAGGTGATTCTTGAAGATATAAAATATTCCCACAGACTTTGTGAAGAGATACCCGTAGATAAGTTCACCTCCTTAGCATGGATTACATCCTTGTGATTCTACTAAAATGAAAAGTAGAAACCATTGGATTTCCTATACCTTATTATTTTGACAAGTTTTGCTAAAGTGTTGTCATTGCATATGAAAATATTGTGTAAGTGATGAATGATAATGGTGATCTTCCTAAATACGAAAAGGTTCCTTATGTTTGTTGACAATGTGATATCGAGTATTTAAGTCTATACTTTATTGTTTGAAGCATTCCCTATCCCCCATGATATTTTGATTTAGTGAGTTATCTCTGGATCAATGAAGGAGACCCCTTGTGTACATACCACCCCTACTCATCCCCCTTGTGTACCTACCAACCCTAGATAACCCCTTTGTGTACCTACCACCAAAAAATTCCTATAGCACCAAAACTATGACTCTGGTCGCAAATCTGTCGATTCCGATGGATTCAACGCGCTAGGTTTCAGCTGGTGGCCCCCCACACCGTTCCTCCAATGCCCATGAATAGTGCTAAAGTTCCATCTCTACAACTAGGGTTTTTCTCAGTGAAGGCCATGCGAATTTTGCTAAAGGGGATAATTTCATATCCAAAGTCTCTCGGGGATGCATGCCCATCACGAACACATCCACAATGGCTATATGCACATGTGGGAGCTGACGAAACCCAACTCCACTCGCAGGTTTGGGTTTTGTAGCCTTGGAGAAAATCCTCAAAGTGTCCATGAATGGCCACGGGGTGACTCAAAAAAATACCCGTAGCACCAAAACCATGAATCTAGTCGTGAATATGTCTATTCCAATGGATTCGGAAAACCGGGTTTCAGCTAGGGGACCCCCAACACTGTGCGTCCAATGCTCGAAGATGATGCGAATGTGCCATCTTCGGAGCTAGGGTTTTGCTTAGTGAAGGCCATTCCAATTTCGCTCAAGCAGGGAATTTCTCATCCGAAGGATCCCAGGCATGTGTGGATATCGTGAACATGTCCATAATGGCCATATGCAAGTGTGGGAGCTGACAGAACCCAGGTCCACTCACCGGTTTGGTTTTGATGGCCCCGGAGCAAATCCTCAAATTGTCCCTGAATGGCCCGAGGGTGCCTAACCAAAATCCCCATAGCACCAAAACCATGACTCCGATCATGAGTCCATCAATTCCTATGGATTCGGGACACCGAGGTTTTAGCTAGGGGACCCCCCACACCGTTCCTCCAATGTTCGAAAAAAGTGCTAATGTTCCATCTCCGGAGCTAGGGTTTTTCTCAGTAAAGGCCATGCGAATTTCGGTCAAGGGGGTTATTTCTTATCCAAAGTCTCTGAGGCATGTGTGGCCATCATGAACACTTCCACAATGGCCATACACACATGTCGAAGCTGACAGAAACCTGTTGGTTGTGGAGCCAGATCTTCTAGTCTCATTGATGATATTGTATTAGCCGTGTTTGTACCTTAGTTTTATATGATATGTAGGTGGACTGTACAGTCACCCCAGTGGGGGGGTGTGGGGGGTCATCACCCCCCCATGGGGTTCCAGGGATGCGGGCCCATGGTTTTGGGTATTCCGTGGTATTTTCCCATTGTATTTCCCTTATAAGATAAAGACATTGTAATATGGCTAGGGATGATGATGATGTATTAGGTTTTATGCATTGTAAAGATCTCTGAGATTAGGAGAGAGACTGTGAAACAGAGAAGAGGAAGTGCAGCGGTTGTGCTGCAGGTTGTATCCCTTCACCTTGCTGGACGGTAATAATAATAAGGACTGAAAAATTCAGTGTGGACGTAGCCCAAGTTGGGTGAACCACGATATATCTGTGTCTCTCTTGTAATGTGTATGTGTGATTATATTTGCATTTTTGTTTATTGTTATTGCTCTACGATCCTGTTTTTCTAACAATTGGTATCAGAGCCAAAGGTCTATTTGGCAGTTAAACCCGCAGGAAGCTAAGGTTTCTGGTTCAAGTGGGAGCAATGGCAGAAGAAGGAAAGTTTAAGGTCAAGAAGTTTAACGGCCAAAACTTCGGGTTATGGAAGATGCAAATGGAAGACTATCTGTACCAGAAGGATCTATTCCTACCGTTGGGAGGAAAAGCAAAGCAGCCGACAACTATGAAGGACGAAGAATGGGAGGTTCTTAGTAGAAAGGCTCTGGGAACAATACAGTTGAGCCTGGCTTCATCGGTGGCTTTCAATATCTCAAAAGAAACAACAATAGAGGGTTTGATGAGCGTATTGGGTAAGCTGTATGAAAAACCCTCGACCTCCAACAAGGTATTTCTAATGAAGCGTTTATTTAATATGAAGATGTCTGAAGGTGGATCTGTTACTGATCATTTAAATGAGTTTAATACGGTTACAAATCAGCTAAGTTCTGTAAGTGTGAACTTTGATGATGAGGTTAGGGCTCTTCTAATCTTGTGTTCATTGCCAGAAAGCTGGAATAGCTTGGTCATGGCTGTAAGCAACTCTATCTCTGGTTCAAACACCTTGAAATTTGATGATGTTATTGGTGTTATTCTTAGCGAGGAAATGCGAAGAAAAAGCACAGTTGAGACATCAGGTAATGCGTTGACCATGGAGAGCAGGGGAAGACAAAAGGAGAGAGGAAAGAACCAAGGTAATTGTGGAAAGTCTAAAATGGGCAGATCCAAGTCTAGACTGGGAAAGATAAAGTGCTAGAACTGTGGAAAGAAAGGACATCTGAAGAAAGACTGCAAATCTCTAAAGAAGAAAGGAGATGCATAGAAGGAAACTACCCAGGAAGCAAATGTAGCAGGTGATGTGTTACAAGATGCTTTGATTCTTGCATTAGATAATACTAGTGATTATTGGGTAGTAGATTCAGGAGCTTCATGTCATGCTACACCCCATAGGAAATACTTTCATGAGTATGTTCCTGGTGACTTTGGACATGTTTTATTGGGTGATGATGAGCCATGTAAAATTGTTGGAATGGGTAAGGTATGGATAAAAGTTAAGAATGGAACTAATTGGTTGTTGAAATAAGTTAGGCATATTCCTACTATGAAAAGAAATATGATCTCAATAGGGAAGTTGGGAGATGGCAGTTGTCTATCTACGTTCGGAGAAAAGTGGTGGAAGATCACTAAAGGATCAATGGTGATAGAAAAAGGAGATAGAGTAGGTACATTGTATTTATGTCCTCATAATACTGACCATTCTATCTCTTTAGCTTCCACAGGAATAGATACAACATTGTGGCATCATAGGCTTGGCCACATGAGTGAGAAGGGGATGCAGATTCTCCACTCAAGGAAGTTGTTGTTGGATTTGAAGCAAGTAAGTTTTGAATTCTGTGAAAACTGTGTTTATGGAAAATAGAAGAGAGTCAGATTTCTTAGGGTTGGCAAACAGAAGAAGAATGAAAAATTAGAGCTTGTGCATACAGATGTATGGGGACCAGCTCAGGTACAATCTCTTGGTGGCTCTCATTATTATGTTACATTTATTGATGATGCAACTAGAAAAACTTGGGTTTATTGCATTAGACAGAAATATGATGTGTTTGTTACTTTTAAGAAGTGGAAAGCTTTGGTTGACAATGAGACAGGAAAAAGATTGAAGTGTCTCAGATCTGATAATGGAGGTGAGTACTGCGGCAAGGAGTTTGATAGTTACTGTTCATACCATGGGATTCGTAGAGAGAAGATAGTCCCAGGAACACCACAGGAAAATGGTGTGTCAGAAAGGATGAATAGAACGATCATAGAGCGTGCAAGGTGTATGAGACTGCATGCAGGGTTTCCCTTACAGTTTTGGGCAGATGCTATAAATATTGTTGTTTATTTAATAAACAGAGGACCTTCAAGTGCTTTGGATGGTGGTATTCCAGAGGAAGCATGGATAGATAAAAAGGTAAACTACTCATTTCTGAGAACGTTTGGTTGTGAAGCATTTGTCCATATTGATAAAGAAAATAGAACAAAGCTTGAAGCTAAATCCAAGAAATGTACCTTTATTGGATATGGGGTTGATGAATTTGGTTATTGTTTATGGGATTATGAATATAACAAAATCATCAGGAGTAGAGATGTGATATTCAATGAAAAGGTCATGTATAAAGATCAGTTGCAGGGAAAGAAACAGGAAAAAAAAAACACAGAGTACATAGTGCTTGATGAAATTAAAGAAAATGAAGTTCCGAAGGTGCCAGAAAATCAAGAGCAATAGCAAGTACCTGAAACTCCTGCAACTGTAAGAAGATCTACCAGGTTAAGTAGACTCCCTGAATGATACTCTCCTTCAATGTATTATTTATTGATTACCGATTCTGGTGAACCAGAATGTTATGAAGAAGCAATGCAGGTGGAAACTAGAAATAAGTGGGAGCAAGGCATGAATGAGGAGATGGACTCATTGGTAGGAAACCAGACTTGGGATTTGGTTCAGTTGTCTGCTAGTAAAAGAGAATTGCAAAACAAATGGATTTACAGGTTGAAGGAAGAAGAAGGAGGTAAGAAGCGGTACAAGGCCAGACTTGTTGTAAAGGGGTTTGCACAGAAGAAAGGTATAGATTTTGATGAAATATTTTCTCCTTTTGTTAAGATGACTTCAATTAGGACTATCTTAAGTCTAGTGGCGGTAGAAGATTTGCATCTTGAACAATTAGATGTAAAAACAGCCTTCCTCCATGGGGATTTGGAGGAAGAAATATATATGCAGCAGCCACAAGGGTATGAGGTCAAAGGTAAGGAGGATCTGGTATGTAGGTTGAAAAAGAGCTTGTATGGCTTGAAGCAAGCTCCAAGGCAGTGGTATCTAAAGTTTGACAGGTTTATGACAGAACAAGGTTATAGTAGATGTCATTCTGACCACTGTGTTTATTTCAAGAAGCTAGACAATGGAAGATATATTATCTTGTTATTGTATGTGGATGACATGCTTATTGCAGGGTCTGACATGCAGGATATAAATGTACTCAAAAGGAAGCTAGCTAATTCATTTGCGATGAAGGATTTGGGTGTTGCAAAGCAAATCCTTGGTATGAGAATAACGAGAGACAGAAAAAATTGCAAATTGACATTGTCTCAAAGTGAGTACATACAAAAGGTGTTGGAGAGGTTTAGAATGCAGAATGCAAAACCTGTAAGTACACCTTTGGCTAGCCATTTCAGTCTAAGTAAGGAAATGTGTCCCAAGACACAAGAAGAGACAGATTACATGTCCAAGATTCCCTATCAATTAGCAGTTGGCAGCTTGATGTATGCCATAGTGTGCACAAGACCAGATATTGCACATGCAGTGGGAGTTGTGAGTAGATATATGAACAATCCAGGTAAAGAACATTGGAAGGAAGTACAGTGGATTCTCAGGTATTTCAGAGGTACTACCACTGAGGCATTATGTTTTGGAGGTTCAGACACTGTTCTACAGGGATATGTTGATGCAGATATGGCAGGTGACAAGGATAGCAGGAGGAGCACCACAGGGTATGTGTTTACTGTAGGTGGAACAGCAGTAAGCTGGATTTCAAAACTACGGAAGGTTGTTGCACTTTCAACAACAGAAGCAGAGTATGTTGCCATTATAGAGGCTAGTAAAGAGATGATTTGGTTGCAGAGGTTCATGGAGGAAGTGGGTAAGAAGTAGAAGGATAGAAGATTGTATAGTGACAACCAAAGTGCCATTCATCTTGCAAAGAACTCAGCATTCCATTCTAGGACTAAACATATACAGCTCAAGTACCATTTCATACGCTCTGTTCTGGAAGACGAACTGCTGAAGCTGGAAAAGATACATACTAGCCAGAATCCTGCAGACATGTTCACAAAGGTAGTGACCAGAGAGAAACTGAGTTCGTGCTCAATTTCAGTTGGCCTTCTAGCATGAAGGTGAAGAGGATAAATTTTCCAAGTCCAAGTCTAGCAAGTGCAGCAGCGGTGGATTTGTTGTGATCAGTCTCCAAGTGGGAGATTGTTGGTTGTGGGCCAGATCTTCTAGTCTCATAGATGATATTGTATCAGCTGTGTTTGTACCCCAATTTTATATGATATGTAGGTGGACTGTACAGTCACCCCAGCGGGGGGTGTGGGGGGGAATCACCCCCCCATGGGGTTCCAGGGCTGTTTTCGCCAGTTGTTTTGCAGGCCCATGGTTTTGGGTATCCCGTGGTATTTTCCCATTGTATTTCCCTTATAAAATAAAGACATTGTAATACGGCTAGGGATGATGATGATGTATTAGGTTTTATGCATTGTAAGGATCTCTCAGACCAGGAGAGAGACTGTGAAACGGAGAAGAGGAAGTGTAGCGGTTGTGCTGCAGGTTGTATCCCTTCACCTTACTAGATTGTAATAATAATAAGGACTGGCAAATTCAGTGTGGACGTAGCCCAAGTTGGGTGAACCACGATATATCTGTGTCTCTCTTGTAATGTGTATGTGTGATTATATTTGCATTTTTGTTTATTGTTATTGCTTTGCGATCCTGTTTTTCTAACAAAACCAACTCCACTCACCAGTTTGGGTTACGTGGCGCCATAGAAAATCCTCAAAGTGTCCCTGAATGACCCCGGGGTGCCTGACCAAAACTCCCGTAGCACCAAAACCGTGACTCCAATCGTGAATCCGTCGATTCCAAATGTCGGTTTCTAGCTGGGGGAACCCCCACACCGTGCCTCCAACTCCCGAAAAATGTGCCAACATGCCATCTCAGGAGCTCGCATTTTGCTTAGTGAAGGCCATGCCAGTTTCACTCAAGGGGGGGATTTCTCATTTGAAGCCTCCCGGGCATGCGGGGACACCATGAAAAAGTCAACAATCTCCATACGAACGTGTGGGAGCTAACGGAACCCAGGTATGTTCGTCAGTTTGGGTTTCATGGCCTAGGAACAAATCCTCAAAGTGTCTGTGAATGGCCCCAGTTTTCCTGACCAAAATGCTCATAACACAAAACCCGTGACTTCGATCGTGAATCCGTCAATTCCGATAGATTTTGGACGTTGGTTTCTAGCTAGGGTCCCCCCCACACTGTGTCTCCAACACTCGTAAACGGTTCCAATGTGCCATATCCAAAGCTAGGGATTTGCTAAGTGAAGGCCATGCCAATTTTGCTCAAGGGGGTCATTTCTCATCCAAACTCTCCTGGGCATGCGTGGCCATCGCGAACATGTCCACAATGGCCATACACACATGTGGCAGCTGACAGAACCCAACTCCGCTCATCGGTTTGGGTTTCATGGCCCCGGATCAAATCCTCAAATTGTCCCTGAATGGCCCTAGGGTGCCTAACCAAAATGCCTGTACAACCAAAACCATGACTCAGATCGTGAATTTGTCAATTCCAATGGATTTTGAATGCTGGGTTCTAGCAAGGCCCCCCCCCAAACCATGCCTCCAATGCCTGGAAACGGTGCTAATGTTCCATCTCCTGAGCTAGGGTTTTTCTCAATGAAGGCCATGCCAATTTCACTCAAGTGGGCCATTTCTCATCCGAAGGCTCCTGTCCATGCGTGGTCACCGTGAACAAGTCCAAAATGGCCATACACATGTGTGGGAGCTGGCAGAACTCAGGTCTTCTCACCGGTTTAGGATCTTTGGCCACGGAGCAAATCCTCAAAGTTTCCCTGAATGGCCCCAGGGTGCCTGACCAAAATGCCTGTAGCACCAAAACCAGGACTCTGATCGTGAATGCGTTGATTCCAATATATTCTGGATGCTAAGTTCTAACTAGGGATTCCTCCACACCATGAATCCAATGCCAAGAAACGGTGCCAATGTGCCATCTTCGGAGCTAGGGTTTTGCTCACTGAAGTCCATGCCAATTTCGCTCATGGGGGCCATTTCTCATTCAAAGGCTCCCGGGCATGTGTGGCCACCGTGAACAAGTCCACGATATTCATATGCATGTGTGGGAGATGAAGGAACCCATTTCTGCTCGTCGATTTGGGTTTTGTGGCCCCAGAGCAAATCCTCAATGTGTCCCTGAATGGCCCTGAGGTGCCTGACCAAAATGCCATACCACCAAAACTGTGACTCCGATCGCGAATCTGTCGATTTCGATGGATTCTAGACTACAAATTCTAGCTACAAGCCCCCCCCACACCATGCCTCCAATGCCCGAACGTTGCCAATGTGCCATCTCCGCATCTAGGGTTTTGCTTAGTTAAAGTCATGTCAATTTCACTCATGGGGGGCATTTCTCATCCGAAGGTTCTCGGGCATGCGTTGCCATCGTGAAAAAGTCCAATATGGCCATACGCACATGTGGGAGATGACGAAACCCAGTTCTGCTCACAAATTTGGGTTCCATGGCCCCGGAGCAAATCCTCAAAGTGTCCCTAAATGGCCCGGGCATGCCTGACCAAAATGCCCATAACACCAAAATCGTTACTTCGATTGCGAATCTGTCGATTCCAATGGATGCCAAACGCCAAGTTATATCTTGGGGACACCCACACCGTGCGTCCAACTCCCGAAAACGGTTCCAAACAGCTATATATATCTATGGTTTTTCTCAGTGAAGGCCATGCCAATTTCGCTCCACGTCTCCAGATTAGGTCTCCAGGGTTGTAGGTCCACATTAGGCTTTACAGGGATACATTTGTTTTTTATTGGTTTATAGGGATATATCAGGGTCTATAATCTATATTAGGTTCTATAGGGATATATTAGGTCTCTGGGGCCCGGTTATGTCTCTAGGGATAGATAAGTATTCTAAATTAGGTCTCAAGGGTTGTAGGTTCACATTAGGCTTTCCAGGGATACCTTTGTTTTGTTCTGGTTTCTAGGGCTAGATCAAGGTCTATAAGCTAGATTAGGTTCTAGTTCCTCTTGCGATCAGGGTGAATGTCAACATTACTGATCTAGTGGCTTAGGAGCATGTAGGGGTGATTGATCATGTGAGTATTGTTTAAGATGGATGGACGGATCCAGCACGCCATCCACTCATCGATTTCATGGTATCTTCCCAAAATGGACCGGTGTTGTTGAAAGTGGTGGATGCTCTTGGGAAATACAAGTATGCATAGTATATGGTTGAGTTATTCATCAAAACCATTGAAGAAGTAGGTGTTGATTCTTGTGTACAAATCATCATGGACAATGCACCGTTTCAGACACTCATATTTTTGTGTCCTTCGTGTCCCATGTGATGAGAAAGGTTCTCATTGATGATGTCAACAAATTAATGACAAAGCAATACAAAGAAGACAAAGGAGTAACAAGGTTGATGACATGGAAATCATGATAGACAAAGGAGTAACAAGGTTGATGACATGGAAATAATGACAGACAGAGGAGTAACCAGTTTGATGATATGGCATGCATTTGAAGGACATCAAGGAATTTCTATGGATCTTGCGGGCATATGAAAAAGACCCCTTGCGGACATATCTTAGAGCCCTTGTGGAAATTTCCTTGGAGAAATATGGGCACATAAAGAGCCCTTGTGGGCATCTTCTAAGGGCCCTTGCAGGCATTTTCTAAATCCCTTGCGGGTATTTTCTAAGGAGCAGTGCTGACATATCTAAGATACCTTTGCAATCATATCTTAGAGCCCTTGCAGGCATCCTCTAAAAGCCCTTGTGGGAATATCTTGTAGCCCTTGCAGGAATCCTCTAAGAGCCCTTGCAGGCATTTATGATGGACAATCTTGTGGGCATATTGAAGGGTTACATGCATACTGGAAGGAAATTCAATTACATGGCAAACATTTAAATGACACCTTGATGACATGGCAAACATTTATTGTGAAGATATAAAGCAAGAAAAATGGGCATGCCTTGCACGTGAAGATTTGAGTCTTGGACCCATATGTGTTAGTTCTTGAGATTGTGATGTATAGCTTATTGTGAATGATAAACTCTACCTAAGTGTTTAAGTAAAATTATTTAGTGATCTATGTTTAATATTTGAAGTGAAATTGGTAAAAAATGTTGGCCCACTTATTCACCCCCCTCTCAGTGTGCCATTGTGTCTAACAATTGGTTTCATAGAGAAGCCTTCATCACAAGCCTAACTAGCTTGAAGGAGATCCGTGGACACAACATGGAAGGACCAGAAGAGTTCATCAACAATGAGGTTCCAGTATTTGACATATGAGATTATTTTGGCTAGAGAAACAAAATGAAAGATTACTTGAAGAAGTTTGGTGTTTGGGAAATTGTGGTCAATCCACCTATCTAGTCCAACAAGAAGACAAAGACAGCTACTCATAAATATGCCGAGAATGACAACATTATTGCCATGATGTTTCTAATGAATGGAATCTCAAAATATGTCAAACGAAGTGTACGAGAATGCACCTCTGCCAAAGATCTCTGGTTCAAGCTGGAAAGTGAGTACCAAAAGAGAAATCAAGACACAGAGAAGGAGACATAAGTCAATCCCTCTAAAGATGTGAAACAATAATAAAAGGAGGTACAAGCTTCAAACATCAGTAAAGGTAAGGATTCTTTTGTTAGTAGTAGCTCTGAATGTGATGATGTTGAAATTCTACTTACAGGAGATGAGAAGGAAGACTTGTTGAAATTCAATCATGCATTTGCATGTACCCTAATGGATATTGATATCAAATTTAATCTAGGTCTTAAAAAGAAGATTTTGGGGTCATTTGAAAAATAAAAAAAAGGAGACAAAGGCATTTCTTATGAGATTGAAACTCAAGAACAAATATTTACAAGATGAGCTAGAAGATTAAAATGATGAAGTTAGAAGATTGAAGACTGAATTAGCAAAAGAACAAGAAGAAACTGGTAAAGACCCTAAAGAGCTTGAAGAAACAAGAAGAGCCAATATTGATTTGAAGAGTCAATGGGAGGAATCCAAAAGAGAAGAAGAAGTCTTGAAACACCAATTAGATGAGATCTTGGAGAAGATCTTGGATTGTCAAAGATCTCCATTTGAAAAATCCAGACTTGGATTCAACAAGGAAGAAGGAAAATTTGATGTTGGTGCTTGGTCCCCCAAGACTCCTGAAGCAGGTCCCTCATCCTCCAAGAGTGAAAATCAAGTTTCCTTTCATATACCTGCACATGACAACAAGGATCTTGGAGGCTCAAGAATTCATCAAGAACCTGGGCTTACTCCTCAAAGTAGATTCAGAAGGGAAACAACTCCGAAATGGAACCAAAGTACCAAGTATGAAAATAGGTTCAATGGGTATTGCTTTTCTTGTACTAAATTTGGTCATAAGGTATTGGAGTGTAGATCTCATACAAGAAGTGTTGGGCCTCACAACAACACCATCATATGTTGGACATGTAATCGTATTGGACATGTTGTTGTTAATTGTCACAAATTGAAATTCTACAACTATAGTGCCTTTGGTCATAAATCCCAAGCATGTGCAAGTACAAGGAGACAACCTATGAAGAATCCTTGATATCCATCAACAAGGAAAGTCAATGAATCTTGGAAGAAGAAAAATGCAGAAATATTCGAAGACCAGAGCACAAATGCTCAAAGTCAAGGACACTCTCAATTATGAATGAAAAAGGATATTTTGTTGAATGTGAATGAAGTTGACCATCGCAAAGAAGTTGGCTTCCATGTGGCAAGTCAAATTTGAGGCCTTTTAAAGACCTTAGTACAACCCCAAGTCCATGAAATTGGAAGATTTGAAGAAGTGAAATTGGCAAAAAGAGTTGAATTAAAATTATTTAATGATCTATGTTTAAGATTTGAAGAAGTGAAATTGGTAAAAGTGTTGGCCCACTGATTCACCCCCCCTATGAGTGTGCCATTGTTTCTAACACCGTGTCCTCATGTCAGGTGACCTAGGTTCTACTTAATCATTAGAGAGGTGTGATTCCTTAATGGAGGACGTTGTTGAGGGTGATTTAAGAGTCTTAGATAATGTGAGTATTACAAGGTCAATTCGAGCCCGGTGTGCAAAAAGAAAATCGAGAAGCATAATGGGATTCTGTCAGCTCCTGCATGTGTGTTTGGGCAGTTCCAGCATGGGAAAGCCACTCCTAGTCGCCCGGCACATGGTTTTTAGGATTTGGTACACCAATGTGAGACACACATGTACATGAATTAGAAGTAGACACACATGTACACCTCAAAATATTGGTTTAGGGGTGGGAAACAAGTGACTATGAAGTATCTTTGTTAATGTTTGATGACTGTAAAGTGTGTATGGGTGGAGCTAAGTAAGAGGAGATACAAGTAGTGTGATGGAGGATGGTTTTGGGATGAATTAGCATGATTTTAGTGTGGGAGTTGACAGAACCCAAGTTTGCTCGTCGTTTTGGGTTCCGTGGCCCCAGAGCAAATCCTCAAAGTGTCCCTGAATGGCCCGAGGGTTCCTGACCAAAATCCACGTAGCACCAAAACTGTGACTCCAATCATGAAGACGTCAATTCCAATGGATTCGAGACACCGCGGTTTTAGCTAGGGGACCCCCCACACCATTCCTCCAATGCCCAGAAATAGTGCTAATGTTCCATCTCTGGATCTAGGGTTTTTCTCAATGAAGGCCATGCGAATTTCGCTCAAGGGGGTCATTTCTCATCCAAAGTCTCTCAGCATGTGTGGCCATCATGAACACTTCCAAAATGGCCATACGCACATGTTGAAGCTGACAGAAACCAAGTCCACTCACTAGTTTGGGTTCCATGGCCCCGGAGCAAATCCTCAAAGTGTCCTTGAATGGCCCCGGCGTGCCTGACCAAAATTACCGTAGCACCAAAACTGTGACTCCAATCGTGAATCCTTCGATTCTGAATGTCGTTTTCTAGCTGGGGGACCCCCCACACCATTCCTCCAACTCCCAAAAATGTGCCAACATGCCATCTCAGGAGCTAGGGTTTTGCTCAGTGAAGGCCATGCCAATTTCGCTCAACAAGGGACTTATCATTCAAAGGCTCCCGAGCATGCGTGGACACCGTGAAAAATTCCACAATCTCCATACAAACATGTGGGAGCTGATGGAACCCAAGTCTATTCATTGATTTGGGTTTCGTGGCCCCAAATAAAATCCTCAAAGTGTCCGTGAATGGCCCCATTTTTCCTGACCAAAATTCCCGTAGCACAAAACCCATGACTCCGATAGCGAATCCGTCGATTCCAATGGATTTCAGACGTCGGTTTCTAGCTAGGGTCCCCCCCACACTGTGCCTCCAACACCCGTAAACTGTGCCAATGTGCCATCTCTGGAGCTAGGGATTTACTCAATGAAGGCCATGCCAATTTCGCTCAAGGGGGTCATTTTTCATCCAAAGTATCCTAGGCATGCGTGGCCATCATGAACACATCCACAATGGAGATACGCACGTGTGGCAGCTGATGGAACCTAACTCCTCTCGTCGATTTGGATTTCGTGGCCCCAGAGCAAATCCTCAAATTATCCCTGAATGGCCCCAGGGTGCCTAACCAAAATGCCTATAGAACCAAAATCGTGACTCCAATCATGAATTCGTCAATTCCGATGGATTCTGGACACTGGTTTCTAGCAAGGCCACCCCCCAAACCATGCCTCCAATGCCCGGAAACAATGCCAATGTTCCATCTCCTGCGCTAGGGTTTTTCTCAATGAAGGCCATGCCAATTTCACTCAAGGGGGCCATTTCTCATCCGAAGGCTCCTGTGCGTTTGTGGCCACCATGAACAAGTACAAAATGGTCATACACATGTGTGGGAGCTGATGGAACTCAGGTCCCCTCGTCTGTTTAGGTTCTTTGGACCCAGAGCAAATCCTCAAAGTTTCCCTGAATGGCCCCAGAGTGCTTGACCAAAATGCCCGTAACACCAAAACCATGACTCTGATTGTAAATCCGTTGATTCCAATGGATTCTGCATGCTAAGTTCTAGCTGGGGGATCCTCCACACCATGCCTCCAATTCCCGAAAATGGTGCCAATGTGCCATCTCCAGAGCTAGGGTTTTTCTTACTAAAGGCCATGCCAATTTCGCTCAAGGGGGCCATTTCTCATCCGAAGGCTCCCGGGCGTGCTTGGCCACTGTGAACAAGTCCACAATAGACATATGCATGTGTGGGAGATGACGAAACCCATTTCTGCTCATCGGTTTGGGTTCTGTGGCCCCAGAGCAAATCCTCAATGTGTCCCTAAATGACCCTGAGGTGCCTGACCAAAATGCCATAGCACCAAAACTGTGACACCAATCGCAAATCTGTCGATTCCGAAGGATTCTAGACTACATATTCTAGCTACAGGCCCCCCCACACCGTGCCTCCAGTGCCCAGAAACATTTCCAATGTTCCATCTCCATAGCTAGGGTTTTACTTAGTGAAGACCATGTCAATTTCACTCAAGGGGGCCATTTCTCATCCGAAGGCTCTCGTGCGTTCGTGGCCACCGTGAAAAAGTCCAAGATGGCCATAGGCACATGTGGGAGCTAATGGAACCCAGTTTCGTTCGCCAGTTTGGGTTCCTTTTCCCCAGAGCAAGTCCTCAAAGTGTCCCTAAATGGCCGCAACGTGCCTGACCAAAATTCCCCTAGCACCAAAATCGTTACTCCGATTGCAAATATGACGATTCCGATGTATGCTGAATGCCGGATTCTATCTTGGGGCCCCCCCACACCATGCCTCCAACTCCCAAAAATGGTCCCAAAGTGTTATCTCTATATCTAGGGTTTTGTTCAGTGAAGGCCATGCCAATTTCGCTCCAGGTCTCCAGATTAGGTCTCCAAGGTTGTAGGTCCACATTAGGCTTTGCAGGGATACATTTGTTTTTTATTGTTTTATAGGGATATATCAGGGTCTATAAGCTATATTAGTTTCTATAGGGATATATCAGGGTCTATAAGCTATATTAGGTTCTATAGGGATATATTAGTTCTCTAGGGCCAGGTTACGTCTCTAGGGATAGATAAGTATTCTAGATTAGGTCTCCAAGGTTGTAGGTTCACATTAGGATTTCCAAGGATACATTTGTTTTTGTCTAGTTTCTAGGGATAGATCAGGGTCTATAAGCTATATTAGGTTCTAGTTCCTCTTCTGATCAGGGTGAATGTCAACATTATTGATCTAGTGGCTCAGGAGCATGTATGGGTGATTGATAATGTGAGTATTGTTTATGATGGATGGACGGATCCAGCACGCCATCCACTCATCGATTTCATGGTATCTTCCCAAAATGGACCGGTGTTCTTGAAAGTGGTGGATTCTCTTGGGAAATACAAGTATGCACAATATATGGTTGAGTTATTCATCAAAACCATTGAAGAAGTAAGTGTTGATTCTTGTGTACAAATCATCACGGACAATGCACCATTTCAGACACTCATATTTTTGTGTCCTTCGTGTCCCATGTGATGAGTAAGGTTGTCATTGATGATGTCAACACATCAATGAAAAAGAAATATAAAGAAGACAAAGGAGTAACAAGGTTGATGACATGGAAATCATGATAGACAAAGGAGTAACAAGGTTGATGACATGGAAATAATGACAGACAAAGGAGTAACCAGTTTGATGATATGGCGGGCATTTGAAGGACATCAAGGAATTTCTATGGAGATTGCAGGCATATAAAAAATATCCTTTGTGGGCATATCTTAGAGCCCTTGCGGGAATTTCCTTAGAGAAATATGGGCACATAAAAGAGCCCTTGTGGGAATCTTCTAAGGGCCCTTGCAGGCATCTTCTAAGGAGCAGTGCATACATATCTAAGAGCCCCTTGCGGGCATATCTTAGAGCTCTTACAAGAATCCTCTAAGAGCCTTTGTGGGCATATCTTGGATCCCTTGCGGGAATCCTCTAAGAGCCCTTGCAGGCATTTATGATGGAGAAGCTTGTGGGCATATTGAAGGGTTACAGGCATACTGGAAGGAAAGTCAATTACATGGAAAACATTTAAATGACACCTTGATGACATGGAAAACATTTATTGTGAATATATAAAGCAATAAAAATGGACATGACTTGCACATGAATATTTGAGTCTTGGACCCACGCGTGTTAGTTCTTGAGATTGTGATGTATAGCTTATTGTGAATGATGAAATCTACCTAAGTGTTGAAGTAAAATTATTTAATGATCTATGTTTAATATTTGAAGAAGTGAAATTGGTAAAAAAGTTTGGCCCACTGATTCACCCCCCCCTCTCAGTGTGCCATTGTGTCTAACAATTGGTTTCAGAGAGAAGCCTTCATCACAAGCCTAACTAGCTTGAAGGAGATCCATGGACACAAAATGGAAGGACTAGAAACGTTCATCAACAATGAGGTTCTAGTATTTGACATATGAGATTATTTTGGTTGGAGAAACAAAATGGAATATTACTTGAAGAGGTTTGGTGTTTGGGAAATTGTGGTCAATCCACCTGTCTAGACCAATGAGAAGACAAAGACAGCTACTCAGAAATATGCCAAGAAGGACAACAACATTTCCATGAAGTTTCTAACGGATGGACTCTCAATATCTGTCAAAGGAAGTGTAGGATAATGGACCTCTAGCAAAGATCTCTGGTTCAAGCTGGAAAGTGAGTACCAAAGGAGAAATCAAGACATAGAAAAGGAAACATAAGTCAGTCCCTCGAAGATGTGAAACAAGAATAAAAGGAGGTACAAGCTTCAGACATCAATAAAGGTAAGGATTCTTCTGTCAGTAGTAGCTCTGAATGTGATGATGTTGAAATTCTACTTACAGGAGATGAGAAGGAAGACTTGTTGAAATTCAATCATGCATTTGCATGTACCCTAATGGATATTGATATCAAATTTAATATAAGGCTTTAAAAGAAGATTTTAAGGTCATTTGAAAAATAAAAAAAGGAGACAAAGGCATTTCTCATGAGATTGAAGCTCAAGAACAAATATTTACAAGATGAGCTAGAAGATCAAAATCATGAAGTTAGAAGATTGAAGACTGAATTAGAAAAAGAACAAGAAGAAACCGGTAAAGCCCCTAAAGAGCTTGAAGAAACAAGAAGGGCCAATATTGATTTAAAGACTCAATCGGAGGAATCCAAAAGAGAAGAAGAAGTCTTGAAACACCAATTGGATGAGAAAGAGAAGACTGGTCAAAATATTGAAATGGAAGTGGTACTACTCAAGATGAAAAATGAGAAGGTTGATGCATATGTCAAGTTCAAAAACAACTCAGTTATCTTGGATTGTCAAAGATCTCCATTTGGAAAATCCAGACTTGGCTTCAACAAGGAAGAAGGAAACTATTATGTTAGTGCTTGGTCCCCCAAGACTCCTGAAGCAGGTCCCTCATCCTCCAAGAGTGAAAATCAAGCTGCCTTTCATATACCTGCTCATGACAACAAGGATCTTGGAGGCTCAAGAATGCATCAAGAACCTGGTCTTACTCCTCAAAGCAGATTCATAAGGGAAACAACTCCACAATGGAACCAAAGTCCCAGGTATGAAAATAGGTTCAATGGGTATTTCTTTTCTTGTACTAAATTTGGTCATAAGGCATTGGAGTGTAGATCTCATACAAGAAGTGTTGGGCCTCACAACAACACCGTCATATGTTGGACATGTAATCGTATTGGACATGTTGTTGTTAATTGTCACAAAATGAAATTCTACAACTATAGTGGCTTTGGTCATAAATCCCAAGCATGTGCAAGTACAAGGAGACAATCTATGGAGAATCCTTGATATCCATCAACAAGGAAATTCAATGAATCTTGGAAGAAGAATAATGCAGAAATATTCGAAGACCAAAGGACAAATCCTCAAAGTCAAGGACACTCTCAATTATGGATGAAAAAGGATATTTTGTTGAATGTGAATGAAGTTGACCATCGCAAAGAAGATGGCTTCCATGTGGCAAGTCAAATTTGAGGCCTTTTAAAGACCTTAGTACAACCCCAAGTCCATGAAATTGGAAGATTTGAAGAAGTGAAATTGGTAAAAAGTGTTGAATTAAAATTATTTAATGATCTATGTTTAAGATTTGAAGAAGTGAAATTGGTAAAAAGTGTTGGCCCACTGATTCACCCCCCCTCTGAGTGTGCCATTGTTTCTAACACCGTGTCCTCGTGTCAGGTGACCTAGGTTCTACTTAATCATTAGAGAGGTGTGATTCCTTAATGGAGGACGTTGTTGAGGGTGATTCAAGAGTCTTAGATAATGTGAGTAATACAAGGTCAATTCGAGCCCGGTGTGCAAAAAGAAAAATGGGAAGCGTAATGGGATTCCATCAGCTCCTGCATGTGTGGTTGGGCAGTGTCGGGATGGGAAAGCCACTCCCAATCGCCCGACACATGGTTTTTCGGAGTTGGTCCACCAATGTGAGACACACACGTACACCTCAAAATATTGATTTAGGGGTAGGAGACAAGTGACTATGAAGTATCTTTGTTAATGTTTGATGACTGTAAAGTGTGTATGGGTGGAGCTAAGTGAGAGGAGATACAAGTAGTGTGATGGAGGATGGTTTTAGGATGACTTAGCAAGATTTTAGTGATGTCCTAAGGGGTTTTTGCAGACCTGATAAAACATAAGAAAACGAGGATTTTTCTCCCCAAGCGGGTCACTTAATCCAAAAAAAAGGGCATCCAACTAAGGTTTGATAAAATATTGGAAAAATGCACAACAAGCTTTTTTTTTATTACATTAAAACATGAAAAGTAACACTTGTATGTATGTATGTATCAACAAAAAATGCACGTACCATTTATCGCTTATGTGCAAAAATTCTATCTCTTATGTAAAGTTGACTAACCTCATTGAATAAATCCATCTAGATCATCTCTGTTGCTAATTGTCTCCATCAATATCTCATGCTCTGAATGAGGTATGAAGTAGTGTACCTTGGTTGAGCTCTTGCTTGACATTGTTTGTAGATGGATGTTTGTGCCAACAATCAAGTTTGTGAAGTGATGCACCATGGAACCTAATCTGTAATCCACAAATACATACCCACTAGTATTCCTTGACTTCCCATCTAGTGTAAGATATTCACCCCTAACCACCATCGATCCAATAGGAAATTCATTTCCTTCATTGTTGATTAATGATCCATTGAGGGTTTTATTACCTTGGATGCACTGTGCTAACCAATAATCTGTGCCCCATTCATTGTCTTTCGGGGCAACAATTGTGTGTATGTGTCCTGGTTGTACAAGATCTGAGATATGGTCGTTGTCTATCGAAATCGTTAACTAACCCTCCTCTAACTGGGTTGTTTCAACAACTGCACATGGGTCTATTGCAAGTGACACACGATCCCATTCATCAAGCCAATCCATGCATTCACAGTCATCCTATTGGCCACTGCTACAAGGGCTGCAAAAGAAAGAAATGTTTCGCGTCCATATTTCAATAAGGGGTTGTTTGAGCTTCAAACTAAATGAAATACACGTGTTCCTTGTATTGTGCCGCAACTATAGGAACGTGATCGATCTGTGTCAAACACTTGCCAAAAATTTATTACCACACATCCTGTCACTATTGATGTTTGTTGATCTCTTGGTTGGTCTGACATTGTTGCAGAGCACCATTGAACTATGGATTCTGCATCTCGGATATGAGGGTTTGTGGTAAACCTCATCTCTTCTCTTTTTAGTGCAATGTTGATGCATGCACCAACCCCATCATGCCCACCTTTTTCGTGCCTAGTCTCAAAATAGTTCTAGATATGCGACACATTGTAAGTCTTATGCAAAATACTCATCCATTGGAATACTCAGGCATTTTTGAACTGGCCCGCACAACCATCTGACCATATCCAACGTTGATCCATTTGTATATCTCTCTCCTTTAACTGATCATAGAAAATTTGAAAACAATGTTGCATATAATGCAGATCATGGGTTATATCATCACCTATGTAAAATTTTGTCTCCTTCAGTATTATCCTCATGTCATTGCTACTCTCTGGCCCATGCGTATATGTAATATGTACCATGATGTTGACTTGGTCTGAATGGTAGTATTGACTCTAGATTTCATTTTGTGGTTGAAGGTTGTAGTTTTCTGCAAAATCCATAATTGACACTATGGTTCCAACGGGAAATTTGTCCCTACATTTTTTGTACTACTCATCTTGCCATCGTGCTACATGAACATGTTGAACATATTTCTCGGTTTTCTTTTAGAACTACGTCAAGAAGTCACATACCCATTCTTGATTCCAAGAAAACAAGGAAAATATTACAATGTGGCCTTTTGAAAAATGTATATGTCATAAATTGAACGTGTAATATGACAAAATATGCAATACTCATTTGTACCTATGACTTCACCAATGAAATATTTGTACTTTCCATGGAACTATCTAATTTATAGGTTATGTAATTGAATATCTGCATCTCCACGACCATCCTTCCAAATTCGTGCTCCTCGCTTTCATGAATGCAACGGTTCAAAAGAGAAAACCCATTGCACCAAGAACATGTCCCATAAAGACATGATTTTTCATAATATTTTTGTCCTTCAGGCCTTGAACACATGATGTTGTGGATAAATTCTCTCGATGCATTCAGTGGTAGTATGGATTCATTGCAGCCCTGCACAACGTTAGTATGCAAATCATAAAATATATGTTTATATGTGCCGTAATAATATTCATATTCTACGTGGTATCTACAACAACAGGTGTTATGATCAATGCATATACAAACATACAATGCTTGGCATTTCTCAAAAGACCTTTGGCCCAGGTTCAATTATGTGTGCTCATCCCTGAATCTCTCATAGAGTTCAGTCTGTGTGGTGTCAATGAAGTGTTTAACATGGGGTTCACGTTTAGTAGAACCTTTTCTCAGCTTTAGCACTTCTCTTTGGTTTGATGAAGGTCTGGTATGATCATGCCAAAAAATTTGTACTAAATCCTTAACAGCATCAATTAGCTTCCTATCTCCACGAGGCAACCTACTGAAAAAATCCCAACAATATTTTCCACCCGGAGTGTCAAGATTTTCTCTTATAACATAGTACTTTTTAATAGTTTTTCTATTTAATTTAAGTATGTGAGAAGTGTGTGATAGCAGGCAACGTTTCCTTGTGGACTTGCTTACAACTGATTCCGCTAACACATGACGAGCCGCACAGAGATATTTTGTACAAGACATCTTCCTAATTGCATTAAATGTAGATTCAATATTTCTAACAATATGACTTCTAGCCTCTAAACTTTTAACTATCTTTATGCCCAAAATTCTCCTAACAACAACTAAACAATGTGACTTTAACAAACATAGCAATAATTGAAATTTACCTACATCACCTTTGGATTAAAAATATTCCTTGACAATTGTGTTGCATTGCCATTCGATAGTGTGTTTTGGAAACTTACCTTCAAGTCCCAATAGAGCACTTTCATCCACATGAATACGTCTAGGATTTCTTCTTCTTGCACTGGACAGTCGAGGTAGGGAAGGTGGACATGAGACATGAATACTAGAGCTTGTTTGTTGTGGTGCTTAGTTCACACATTGGGCCATATTGGGAGTGTGCTTGACATGGTTGTGGTATTCTTGGGTATATTGCAAATTAATCAATGCTTGTATGTCCATCTCTATGCATGCATCATCTCCAATATACCTATGCCTTGAGGAACTTCAGCATGACTCGTTGATGGATTGTTGGTTGGAGATTGTGTTGATGTTGGAATTTGAGTTGGTTCCGTTGGATGCAACCTCTTTACCCGTGGTTCTGAGCTAGAGGTTGTCATGTCAACAATTGTGTTAGGATCAATGGTAGGATCAGTGGAAATGACTGGACCATGTCTCACTCTTTCCTTTTCCAACCTGTCCTTTTCTCTTATGTTATTGACCTTTTCAATGGGAAGCTTCCTTCTAGATTTTTTTGATCTGTTACATGAGTTTCCCATCTCCAAAATTCTCTTTAAAAAAACTATGAGGTCTACTCGTGCAAAAGAAACAACAAATAAGATATTAGTTCCATTATACAATAAACTTGACACATTCCAACATAACTTACCACTTTACAAATTAACATATACAACTACAAACTATGCTGGTTTATTTGTGTTAGACCACGTATCTAAGGCAAGATCTAGTTGTAGTATGTTAAGGTAGGTAAATTAGCCTAGGATAGTGTTCAGATGGAAATAATATGGTATCCTAGGGGTTTCCTAATTATCAAAGAAACAAACTATCAAAGAGACATAAAGACAAACTACCTTCCTTATCATGTACAGAAAATTATGTATATTGAAATGATCTAGCGAGTTATGTAAGCCATGCAAAGTTGAAGTCACGTGAATTTTGAGTTATCAAGTTATCTAAATCAAGTCTCCCATGCAAAATAAAATCAAACTATTTTCCTAGTTGAGAACTCAAGCACGTCTAATCCAATTGATGAACTCAAGTGTCTATACCGAGTTGATAACTCAAGCATGTGTAATCCAATTCATGAACTCAAGTGTCTATACCAAGTTGAGAACTCAAGTGTACAATAGAGTATTCATGTGTTTGCAAGTATTACAGTTATAGGAGTAGCACTATCTCCCAGGACATAAGACTAAAACTATTGCAAAAATCATTTAAGAACATAATTGAGGCTCAAGAATAAAATGAATTCCTTTGTGTTCAAAAAGTAGTGGAAGTCACAAGAAGAGGACTGGAGTATTATTCCTTTCCAACATCCTAGGATGAGTTGACATTACACGTAATAAGGTGCATTACCTATGAGGTCAGACACAACATGGTGTTTGGTTATCACTCTAAATTTATTTCCCATCTAATTCATCAGATAAACATAATTATCCCTTACAATTTCAATCAATATAGATGATGGTTGGTCAAGTGTAGAATGGAGGAACTAGTGTCTTTCCTAGCCACGAATTCATAAAACTTTTGGTAGTAACACCCTACAACAGAGATTCCTAGGGATGTCTTGAGAATAGTTTGATAGTTTTTCTACATCAAATAAGATAAAGAGAATAAGTTTACTAATTACACAACGAGTAGGTTTCAAATTCCCCCAAGGATAATTCAATGAGGTAGACGCAAGTAGTCAAGCTCAAAGGAACGATATTAAAGAGACATTATGATAAACGTAGAATGAAGAGGAGAGCATCGACAAAATGTCATGAACTATTCAATATGACCCTCTCCCATGATTGCTTCTTACGATTTTATTCAAATTGAAGAGTCTCAAGACAGAACCTCATCCATGCCATCATTGTGCGAAATCAAAATATATTCCTGGAAATAAGTATTGGTTTACATTGCATACTTCATCTTGTCTAGTGAATATGTTTTTTTTTAGATGTGAACTTGGGAATTCTTCTTGTCAAATTCATTGTTTTCTATGTATGGATATTGATGTAGGCATATGATAAAACACAAAGGCATGGGAGAATCTCAAATCTTGTGAATGAAAACAATTATTTACCATTCACATTACCTATTGAAATGGTCTCCACTTACAATGGAAACTGGTAGCTTGAATGTATCCACTAGATTCCAAGACCACTGGAGATGTTTGTTAGATTCCAAGAGTGATTTTGTGTCCAATAGATCAATGAGTGTCCAAAAGATCAATGAATGTGATCCAATAAGAAACCTGCAAGATCTTAAACCCATGAACTGATTGAAAATCCTTTGTTTTTTGGTAGCATTCCTGGGAACATAAAACTCTGTTTTTTTTTAACTAGCAGCAGGAGCGTGCACACGTGTTTATAAGCACGCACGCGTGTTTGTAGCGCATACACGTCATTAGCACGTATGCCCTAAAACACGCACACACGCCCATGCATAACGTTTACACCATTAATTGACCAACGTTTATACCATTTAAAGCCAAATGTTTAATACTTCAAGAATATTTGCATACATTGGACTATACTTCAAAAGTGGATAAATGAATGGCTAAAGCGAGAGGGTTTCAGGATTCTAGGGATTTAAGGGTTTAGGACTTAAGGTTTAAGGTCTTAGGTATTTGGACTGTAAGTATTATAGGTTAGGTTGTTTATGAGTTACGGTTATGGGATTGCCGGTTGAGTGGTTCAACGGTTTAGGGGTTAAGGGTTATAGTTCTTTAGGGAGAGTGAGAGGTAGAGAGAGATAGAGAGAGAGAGATATATAGAGAGAGAAATGGGATATGGGATATATAGAGAGAATGAGATCATGGTGTTAAGGGGGGAGTAGTAGCATCCCACATCATACCTGCAAGGGTCGTGCCCAGTGCAACACCTCATGGGATTTGAAATGTAAACATGCGTAGAGGGTGAAAGAAGAGGATTGAGACCTAAATGAATGTTTCATATCTCAGGAACTATGATATGGGGATGAAATAATTTGGGCCATGGGCCCTATATCATTTGTATATGGATGTTTTTCACCCCAAAGGTGGCCCATAGGGCCTCAAACATGGCCGAGTAAGGAAATAATACAAAAAAAAACCTCTCGTAAGTCCAACTTTAAAAAGTAATTGTAAGGGGCCCCTGGATTTTCCCTAGGGGGGTGCTGTAGTCACAATAGTGGGATACATGAGCCATGAGTAGGTTTTGTAAACTGAAACAAGGATTTATCTTCGCTCCTTAACCATGGCTAGTGGAGGGAAACAAGAGAATCCAACACTAACTCTTGCGTCTTAGGAACAAACAGCATGAATGAGTCCCTGAACCACCACATATGAAATCTATAGGGTATTAGTCAACTTCAGGTGTGTTATGTGTGCCATGACTAGGTTAGTTATGAACCAAAAATCGGTGTCAAGGTTTGACCAAGGTATAGGGACAACAAGAAGCTCCTCATGCCTTAAATGAAGCTTCTCAGGCTCAAGCACCATGAACAACACCTACAACTCAAGAAGCTTCTTAGGATACAATGTTGAATGAATCTTCAAACCACCACACATAACCCTTGTGGGGTATCTCTAGCAAATGTAGAGGGATACATATATCATGATTAGGCTACATCGCATGCCTTAAACAATATTATGTCTTCGACCCATGCCGAGAATGTTTGTCGAGGCCACGGATAGTGTTGCTTAGTATGTTAGTGGGATACATTCAACATGAGTAGGTTTCGTGAATTGGGAATGGGTCTATAGGCCTAAACATGCCTATGAGGAACAAAGGGATTCAACCATAAATTAACCTTTTCAAGCTCAAGTTCCATGGTTTGGGGAGGAAAACACTTCATCCTCGGGGCTTAAACATAGTCTCTTAGGTTCAATAGCCATCAACAACATGTGCAAATAATGGCATGGACCCTCTCTAAGGGATCTTTACAATCAAATTTTGATATGGATTCCATTAGAAATTTTTTATTAAAAAGGATGGGTCGTGGGCCCTTGACCATGGTCAAGGAAGGAAACTTTAAGTGCCTCGAGATATTGTTGAAACTTCTTGGACTTATGTTCTTTAATTCCATGGACCAACATAAGAGTCTTTTGTAAGGGTTATTGGTAGGCATCTAAGTGGGATATAAGGGCCATGTGTAAGTATTGTGCACTAGAAATGGGTGTTGACACCTAAACATGGTGAAGGGTGAAACATGGGGTTTAAACATTAATTGAACCTTTTTGAGTTCGTGAAGCATAAAAACCACCTAGAAACTGCATGATCCCTCATTAGGGAGTATTTGGCCTAGGATTTAGATATGGGTGCCCTTAAAATGGTTTGTGCACTGTGGATGGGTCTTCATGCCTTGACCATGGTTGTGGTAATGAAACAAGAGCCTCTATCCCTTTAGCATGGTTGGGGAAGGAAAACAACAACCTTGGGCCCTAAGCATAGATTCTCAATTGTAAGCACCATGAGCACATCCTTAGATGACCACATGGGACAATGGATAGATCAAATGGTATTCCCCTTGTATGAGTTCTTTATAGGCCTTTAAATGGGATATGGGTGTCATGAGTGAGGATCTGTGCACTACAGTTAGAGGAGGTTTACCAAATAATGATAGAGTGAGATGGGTGAAGAGGGTTAGAGTGAGAGGGGAGGAATTTTAAGGGGAGACAAAGAGAGAGAGAGAGAGAGAGAGAGATACTCTGTCTGTGAGTGTGTGTTTCAGAGAGAGAGAGAGAGACTGATCGAAATTTCTATACTTGTTGAAAGGAATACAATGGATTCCCTCACCCTCTCTATGGTTGATTGAGGTACAAGTTTCTCAATCGTTATGGGTGAGGTATGTTTAGGTGTTATGTGTCTGTGTGTGTGTGTGTGAGAGAGAGAGAGAGGAGGAGGTTTAAGGAGAGAGATAGATGGGGGGGATAGAGCGATATCATTTGGGACTTAGGCCATAAACACCACTTCTCGAGATCAATCACCATGAGCAATTCTTGTAAAATACAACACAAACACTCTCTAAGAATGCTTTAGCATCAAATTTGGATGCAGGTGTATTTTCACACCAAAGATGGGCCATAGGGCCTCAAACATGGCCAAGTAACGAAATACATCATGATATTGTTGAATCTTCAAATGTGTAAGAGCCTTCAACAAGTCCTTGAACCAACACATGATCCCCTTGTATGAGTTCTTTGTAGGTTTTTATGCAGTACAGAGATAGAAGGTTTACCAAATAATGATAAAGAGTGAGATGGGAGATGAGGGTTAGAGAGAGAGGCGGTGGAAGGTTAAGGAGAGAGAGAGAGAGAGAGAGAGAGGGAGAGATATTCTGACCAAAATTTATATCCTTACTGAAAGGCATACAATGGATTCGCTCACCCTCTCCGTGGTCGACTAAGGTACAAGTTACTTGAAAGTTATGGGCGAGGTAGGGTGACATGTTATTTTTGTGTGTGTGTGTGCTTGAGAGAGAGAGAGAGAGAGAGAGAGAGAGAGAGAGACGGTTAAGGAGAGAGAGAAGGGGGGTAACATAGAAAATAAGCTGCTACAAATATCGACAACAAAAATACCATTGAACCAACAACCAATTCAATCTATACAAGCATAGAGACACACAATAAATAAAAACATTGTGAAACTAACAGGAATAAGGAAATGTATGAAAGTTCTTATTCATTACTCATGCTACTCCAAATTACATTAATAGGGCCATGCACTACTACTTCAATCCCAACCTATACATTGGCATAATCGAGAACCAAACGTCACTACTATGGCTCTACTTCTCATCTTTACACTGCTTCTCTTTTACTCCATTCTATGGTTGCTTCCTCCTATCCCTCCTTGCATACAACATTTGTATATTACACATGGCTAGAGGAATGCCAATGGATATCAAGACCGTTCAGCTTCCAACGTTTTAGGTTTACATTCTTACCAAGGAACCATTTCATCTTCTATTTGAGCAGTTAATCACTTGGTAGATACTTAGGAGTCGTATCACTGTTAACCCTTCCTAGGGTAGGTGTAGAATCCCACCTGCTAATATGTTACACCAATCAATTCCCAAAGTTGCATGACTATTCATCCTTCATACAGTAGGTTTCCCATCCCACCTGCTAATCCAATGAGTGGCATCGGGGGCATCCCAGTCCAACGAATCCTATTCCTTCTCCACAGCATTGTCATAATCGTGAGCTTGGTCCCATCGATTCCTTCGCTTCCAGGAAAGCTACACTATCAGGATTTGAGTGACCCCATATTTATCCTTCACCTAATGTTCATCTTCTTCCTGGTGCTTCTTCACAACTAGCCTTAGGGTTTCTTTATTTTCCCTCTTGAGGGCCTCTGCTGCATGATATCAACATAAGTCCAGATAGTGGAATCAGAGGTCTTGTCACCCATGGAGAAGGCATCATTTATGTCAGTTAAATTATCTCTATTAATCCTCATTTTCATGTACTTGTCTTCTTTATCGATAATCCCATAAGGTTTCTCGAAGGCCAATTCATCATCCTCCTCCCTACAATTCTCTCTAAATATTTGAGCATTGGTTTAGGGGTAGTATAAAATGCCAATTTGCGGGCAACCTCCGCTACAAGGTCTTTCCCTTATAGTGAGAGAGAGAGAGAGAGAGAGAGAGAGAGAGAGAGAGAGAGAGATAGGAAGATTAACGAGAGAGAAAGAGAGAGATATATGGACATAAGGGGGAGAAAAGGGGGAGGAGGGTTAAGAAGAGAGAGAGGGAGAGATAATTGTTAGAGAGAGAGAGAGTGAGAATATGAGGGTTAGGGGGAGAGGGGAGCATGGTTAAGGAGATAGTGAGAGAGGGGGTAGGGGAAGAGGAATGAGGGGGCTTAGGAAGAGATTGGATGAGTGAGAGAGAGAGGACGATGTTTATGGTTAGGGAGATGGATATAGGAGGTAGAGTGATAAGGAGAAAAAGTTTAGGTAGAGACGAGGGAGAGGGAGAAGAAGAGGAAGTTCAGGTAGATAGGGAGATAGAGGAGGATTGAAGGGGGGGAGAGTGAGAGAGAGAGAAAGAGAGAGATAGAGAGATAGGGGGGTTGAAATGGGGTGGAGGGGAGGAGGGTTAGGGAGGGACATGAATAGACAAAGGAGAGGAGGAGGATTAGAGTTAGGGAGAGGGGTGGCAAAGGGGGGTTTGATATAGATGAAGATGAAAACAAAACAACATGTCAGATTAGTAAAAAAATGCATGCACACATTACTAGTGCGTATGCGCTATTTACTGTGTACGTGTTATTTGTCCGTACACGCTTTTAGTGCGTACGCATGTATTTAAAATAACGCGTATGCATCGTTTAAATTTCTAAATTTTGGTGAGCAATTACTTTACCACCAACGTGGTGAATGACTTGACCACTTTGGTTTTAGGATCAGGTTTCCAAACCAAGTGCCTTGGATTGTGTTATAACAAAATACATCTTATTCTATAACTTCTTCTATTTCGAGCATGATTCTGCGTATGCTACACTTGTCCACTGCTAATGAAATTGCACACACTTGTAGAACTATGTGTGCAGATTCCGAATATGTAACTTTTTATTAAATCTATTATTTTTTTATTTTTTTTATTTAATTTTAATTAGACTAATGTCAATCTTACACAAAAAGTAGGTTATTTATTCCGGCTATAACTTTTGATTAGCTCACCTATTTTGAAAATGGAAAAGAACCCACACAAGTACACACAAAGACCTACATCCTAAGAAAAAAAAAGTTCATTGATTATTTTAAGACCATGATGTCGGGGCCCAACGCTCGACCTATTCATTTTAGGGCTGGGTTGACTTCCTTAATTTAAAAACAAATTAAAATTAACATAAAAAAATAGTGTTGCACTAGAGCGACCTATTATCTACGTCTCTATATAATTTTTTTCACAAAATTCCACCATTTGCATACCAAACCCGGGGCCCAACGCAAACATATTCAATATGTTTTCTTTAAAAAAATAACATACCAACCTTAGGATAACCTATTTTTTTGGAGTTATACTTAATTTCAAAAAATAATAGTTATATATTCTGGAAGGTAATCCAATTGTCTACGTTTCATCTTCTTACGCCATATTCCAAAAAGTTGTGTAGGTAGCTCTAATATTGTTTTTTGACGTTCAGATTTTCGTTTTTCCATAAATCCATTGCAACTAACACGTCATGAGTGACCAACATTAGTTTGCATCAACCCCATTATTACTTTTTATTACATAAGTTTACATTTTACATTTTTTCCAAAACCAATTAGTACATTTTATATTTTATTCCATAATTTATGTTAAATTTAACTATTACATTTTATTAAAGAAAATTGTTTATTTTATTTATCTACAATTATGGACAACCTTGTTGTTTCCAAATTTATCTATGCTATCCATGACACAACTTGGCAAGAGGATTGTCTTTCAAACTTTCAAAATAAGATCAATATCAAAAGTGGTATCCATGAAACTTATTCAATAATGGCCTTTTTTATTTTACCAAAGATTAAGTCAATACTTTAGCAATTTAAAAATACTTGTTAAAAAGAGACTAATAGAAAGATCGCATAGGAAATGTGGTCGACATGTCAAAGTTGATCTTAATTGGTGTTGCATTTTTCATCAGCCTAGTTGTAAATTTGAAAATAGAGAGATTAAAACAAAACTTTCAAATAGAAACAATGTTTCTTCTTTTAGATACGTGTCTTACTTTTTACTATATTTTTTAATAATTTTTTTATTGACATTGTAATCTTTATATTAGACTAAGCATATTTAATTCTTTTATGTTTTTCTTGATGCAATATTCTTGAAAACACATATTTTTCTAAATTTATTTGGATTTCTTTAAAAAGTTGCAAACAGGAAAAACAATTTCCATATACACGAAAAGGTCTATAGCTTGATTGCTTCCATCTCATCTTTTAGACTATACACATCATTTTTTTTCTTTTCTAGATTGAAGACATCCATCATCCGTATTGAACAAATATGTCTAAGTCTTGGTGTTAACATTAATTTGGCATGCGTTTGTCATGGATGTACAATTTAAATATGTATGTCATTGTTGGCTTTGAATATATATTGTATATTTTTTCTATGTCTTATGTATATTTTATATATAATTTTATATGCTTTATATACTTATATTTTATAATTTAAAAAAAACATTGCAATTTTGTGAATAAGGAATTTTTTAAAACACATTTAATTTAAAAACTCCAATTCTTTTATTATTATAATGATATTTTGTAGCTATATTACATCAATAATGTTTTTCACATAAACATCTTAAATTTAAATATATATAAGATGTTATTATTTATCTTTTCTGAATATATAATGTAATTTTCTATATATTACATATGAGTTAACATTTTTATTCTAAAATAAATATATTAAAATAAAAATCAATATATTATTAATTTTTATATAAATATTAAGTTTCAACCAGTTACAACCACTAGTTTCATCAATTCTACTATGTTAACCAAATTCAACAATCAAGACAGTCACCAAATTTTAAAATATTTTCAAAATTTCTTACCAGGTTAACCATACATAACTTAAATTATATTTATAATGGAACATTCTACAATTTTGTTTTACAAATTTGTGAACTACTAAATAAAAAAAGAATATTCAAGTATTTATTTGGTATATTTACTTATTTTTCAGTTTTTATTTATTAATAATAATTATTATATTTAATAAATATTAATAATAATTATTATATTTAATAAATATTAATAATATTATTATTAAAAGTAAAATAAATAATATTATTAAATTAAATATTTAATATTGTTAAATATTTACTACTTTATTTTTTAAGTTTAATTTATTTATATTTATATTTTTTTATTTTATGAGATAATTTTTATTATTAATTTTTAATAAATATTAATAATAATAATAATATCATTAAGTTTAAATAAATAATATTATTACATTTAAATATTTCATATAAGTAAGATTATTACATTCAAATATTTCATATTGCTGCATTTTAAAAATAATATTTATTTTTAATTAATAATAAATATTGTTATTAAATAATAAGAATAATATTAAGTTTAAATAAATATTAATATTTAATTTAAATATTTAATATTGTTACATGTTTAAAATAATATTTATTATTAATCATTAATAAATATTTAAATTTATAATATTATTTATTGAAATTTTATAATAATAATAATAATAAAATTAAAAATTGAATAAAAACATAAATAAATCAAAATTTAAAAAAATAGTAAATGTGTGTGTGTGAGAGAGAGAAAGAGAGAGAGAGAAAGAGAGAGAGAGAGAGGTGTTTCAAGGATACTGTGGTCTATTAGTGGGGATATATGGATTTCATTCCATCCATCTAGGTTCAATTCTGTTGAGACATCTTTAGCATGGATATATGGAGAAGTTTGTTGGGATTTCCCATGAGTGTTTAGCCTTGATTCAAAAATATTTAATATTGTTACATATGAAAAATAATATTTCTTGTTAATTACTAATAATTATTATTGTTAAATAATAATAATATTATTAAGTTTTGATATTTAATATTATTAAATTTAAATATTTAATAATCAAAAATATTTAATATCATTACATATTAAAAATAATATTTATTATTAGTTACTAATAAATATTATTGTTAAATAATTATACTGATAGGTGTTTATCTCTTAGAATTCAGGGTGAACTACCATCTATGATTTTCCTAGATTCAAAGAGGATGGGACAAGTGTACTGTTAAGATTGATTTTATGGTCATCATTCAAAATTCAAAATAAACAATTATAAAAAAATAGAAAAAATAAGTGGTAGTTGATTCATGGATAACTAGTAAGTCATGCATGGATATCCGACATAACTCAACCAATGTGATATATAAATTTGACATAACTCAACCAAGGTGAATGTGAGAATGTCACATAACCATTGATAACTTTTGCAATACACCATATCTCTTCATGGATGTGACATGGGATCAAAACCCTTCGGAGACATTGAAATTTGACATGATCTCACCAAGATGAATGTCACAATGCAATATAACTACTAACTCCTAAGGAACGTAACACATTATGATCAATTATATTTTATATTAACAATTACTTTATTCAACATAAACTTGAATTTTGATTTGATTTTTATTTAGTGTTTAAATGTAAACTTGAATTTTGATTTGATTTTTATATGGTGTAAGAAAGCTCACATAGATAACTCAATGAAAATAAGAGCATAATTAATTATCTAATTAAAGGCACAATGTTATTAAATTATATTTATTTTTCTAATAAAAACTCATCCTTAATTAAAATATATAATTTAAATGTATATTTAAATATCAAAATACATATATGGAATTTTGAATTTTAATATTTAGGCGGAAGCATTTATTTTAAGGGTCTGGCTCCTCTTCGGCCTTCGTTGTCTGTTGACAGCGAATGAGGAGTCGTCCCGTGTGAATCAAAAACACCACCAGCCATCATTATTACATCTACGCACATACCGACCACTATGTCCCTAGGTAGAAGGTGAGCATCAAGGTCTCTATCGCAACTGCTCCCAGTAGTTCACCGTCGCCGTCTCCCATTATATCTACTCCCGCGGCCGGTCCTGTAACAGGCTCGTCTCCCTCACCAACAGGTTCAGGAGGATGTTCAACAACCAGCCTAGCTACCGGTTCACCAAGATCGAGCAAGTCCAGTGCTTCTTACAACACCACATCAGCTGTAGCCACATTCATGGTTATCCTTTCTGGATTTGCCACACTATTTCTTTGTATCAGACAAAGAATCTCCAAAACTGTGAAGCGGCAGGATAAAGAATACCCATATCATAAGCATTATACAAGGGCACGACTGGAATAACAGGAATCAAACACTGAAACATAAGGTAGTGTATCTATGTGGTAAGAATAATATATTCCTTTAATAGGACGCATGATGAATACCCAGAAGATCAACCTTGAATATATGCGACAGAGTTCATATCTGGCGCGAGGTGGACAAATGGATAAAGATTATTCTTTGTCATGTCCATTGTCTCCTACATGAAGGAAATGTGAAGATGCCCAAATCATTTACCTAGTACTAGCAACTCTATCAGGGAATAAATCTCATCTTAGTAGGAGCTTTCCAAATCAATAGATTAATATGTTAGTAATTTTCTATATTCGATGGACTCACATATTAATATAATTGTACGTAGGTCAGCTATCGATTATAGGAGCCCAAATTCTGTGATCTAATAAATTTTTTAATTAAATGGGCTTACGGAAATATCAATTAATTAATTAAAGTATGGAATTTTTACGTGTAGAAAACCGTTAAGCTTTCAGTTATGATTGATGGGCCCATAACTGAAAGTGTTTCAACCAAATCATATATTAGGGTTATGGTCCCTAAGTCAGATACGAGAACAGTTATTCTCTCTGCCCCATCTCTGAGAAGAACTCCAGAAAGACTACTTATCGGAGGCTTAGAAGTTCCTAATCCCTTGAGTTGCTCTCATCAATGGATCAAAGTAAGTGTATCACTGTCTAATAATTTACTTAAGATCTTGAGCAATTTCATTGATGTTAAATTTCCGTATATGAAATTTTCCAACAAGTGGTATCAGAGCTTGGTAATGTTAGATTATTAGACGTGTTTTTGGTTTGTTATTCTGCCATTGAAGAGCATTTACGTTTTATGGGACTTACTGTAATAAATTTGTGAGTTTCTTGTGTCATTATTAATGACTTATAGCCCATCCGTTAATTCCTCTGTGTACTTGTGCTGCATCAAACCATTCTTAAGTATTGCCTATCTCTCTCATCTCATTTTCTCTGCCTTCGACCTTGTTCTGCATGCTTTCCGTATTGTTTTCCATCGTAGTTCGAGCACTTAATGGTCACCTGTGATTCATTTGAGATATGATGGATGACTTTAGAAGATTTTATGGCAAAACATGTTAGAAGCTGGATAAACTCTAGATATATCGAGTGAATGTATAGATGCTTGTACCGTTTCAGATTATTTTGTTTTCTTTCTAGATATGTCTCCTACAGCCACAGGCCTGTAAAGCTCCTTCGCCTTTGGTGGTTCCTTGTTTGTTTCGTCCGTTCATCCAAAACATGATGAACATCTCCTCTCCTCTCCAACACTACGGTCTTCTCTGTTTGATGCATTATTCTCTAGCGGAATCTTCCAACATAATCAAGAATTATATGGTTACTTTGTTCTCGTTGACACTGGTTTGGGGTTTTATAGAAGACTCATTCCTTACTATATTTTTGACAATATCTCCTTTGCATCCGCAGAACCATTTGTCATGAGTATATTCACTCTAGCTTTGCTTTTTTCAAACCTAGCACAGATTCAACGGCAAAAAACTTGCGAAAGGTTTGAGGCTAGCTTCTTAAAATTTTTGAAAGATGAAATTGATACGTAAGTGGAACCCATACGTAATCTATTTGTGACACTCTTCCTTTCTTCCATTGGGATGCTTATTCATGTCCGGTTTCTTTGGAACCATATGGATATTTGCTAGGATCTGTGATTCTGATGATTATTGCAAAACCATTGTGGTCACTGTCGTTCTCAAGGGTTTTAGTTACTGCTTTAGGACGGCTTTCTTTGTTGATGTCCCTGGCTCAAATTGGAGAGTTTGCTTTTGTTCTGTTAAGTCAGGCACCTTATCCTCCAGGCCGTGAGTGCCTCATATCTAAGATAAATAGATTGAACTAATATGTTGCCAAAGTAACCTCTATTGGGTAAAATTTAATTTATTTATGTGTTGGGTATGTAGGCATGTTTTGTCTATTGAAAATAATCATCCCAAAGGAAGATTATTTTGTCTAGATAAAGGATAGTCATGGATATGTGATACATTTTGGATTACCATGCTAATATGTCGGTCCAAAGAAAGGCATATTGCTAGGCCGCTTAAGTCATCTATGTTCATGAACTATGTATAAGAGTACCACTTACAAATTGTTATTTTTGTCCAAAGACAAAATAATAGTGTTGTGCTAGGTATCTTAAGATGGGCCCACTTGCATGTATATGTGTTTGATATATATTTGTTTATTTATTAATTTATTTATATACATGTTTTATATGGTTGATTAATTGTGAGCATTACTTGTTTTCTTTTATAGTGTCCTCTATATCTTCCAACATGAATAACATTCCTATGCTTAACGACACAAACTTCAAGAAATGGAAAGAGCACGTTATGATTGTGCTTGGCTGCATGGATATAGACTATGCATTAAGGTTTGATCGCCCTGCGGATCTGACCAACAATAGCACTGTTGAACAGAAAGCTGCATATGAGAAGTGGGAGTGATCAAACCGCATGAGTCTGATGATCATGCAACATTCAATTCCGGAATCCATAAGGGGCAGTATACCTGAGGATAAAGATGCCAAAGGTTTCTTGAAACAGATTGCAGACCGATTCGCTGCCAACGAAAAGGTCGAAAGGAGCACCATTCTTAGTAAGATCATTTCAATGCGGTATTAGGGGTAAAGGAAACATAAGGGAGTACATTATGGAAATGTCCAATCTTGTGACAAAACTGAGGGCCTTAAAGCTTCAATTGTCGGATGACATACTTGTGCACCTGGTTTTGATCTCCCTTCCTACACAATTCAATACATTCAAAATATCATATAATACCCAAAAGGAGAAATGGACTTTAAGTGAGCTTATAGCTCAATGTGTGCAAGAAGAGGAGAGAATGAAACAAGAAAAGACTAAAAGTGCCAATTTGGCATCAACTTTCGGGACTAAAGCCATCTCATATAAGCGGAAAAGGAATAAGGTTAAAGAAATTACAGATCAAGGAACATCGCAGACTACCTATTACTTTTGCAAGAAAGATGGTCACATGAAGAAAGAATGTTCCAAGTACGCCACTTGGCGTGAAAAGAAAGGATTTCCTAAGGAGCCGAGTGCCAATTGATGCTGAAAGATACATCTATGTGGGAAATGGAAATAAGGTGGCTCATCGAAATCAAAGCATATAGACATAAAATTTCTGGTTGTGAAGGAAAGAGTTCAGAGTCTTCAGGTGTCAATATAGCACATTAGTACAAACTTGATGATTGCGGATCCACTCACTAAGGGCTTGTCACCTAAAGTGTTTCATGAGCATGTGACTCACATGGGTATTGTTAAGCTATGATATGCCATTTTAGTGGGAGTTTGTCATTTAGTTTTGTGCTTTTGACATGTTTATATTTATGTTCTTTACAGACTTAAGTGCTATGAAATAAATGAATTTCATGATTAATTGAATACTTTGAAAATAAAGATGATAAATTTTTACTGTGGTTTTACATAAAGTATTAAAAGTGTTTTAGACCATTTGAGTCATAAAGCAGGACCAGTTGGAAATAGGCATGACTGAGATCACTTAACATGTAATTTCCATGCTACACATCCATACTTGATCTATGTCATTAATTTTGCTGATATTGTGACCACTCATGGGTTTAGTTATCAATATCTATGACGAACACCGCTTTGATCCTATAAAAGTATGATTGATGGACCATATTGTTTTGGAATATTTCAAAATTGAGATAGCAAAAGATTGTGCACACTAAGGTTCTAGCTATGTACAATTTTCAGAAACATATGTGGTCCAAATGAGAGATTGTTAGTAATTTTCTATATTCGATGGACTCACATATTAATATAATTGTACATAGGTCAGCTATCGATTATAGGAGCCCAAATTCTGTGATCTAATAAATATTTTAATTAAGTGGGCTTACCGAAATATCAATTAATTAATTAAGGTATGGAATTTTTACGTGTAGAAAACCGTTAACCTTTCAGTTATGATTGATGGGCCCATAACTGAAAGTGTTTCAACCAAATCATATATTAGGGTTATGGTCCCTAATTCAGATACGAGAACAGTTATTCTCTCTGCCCCATCTCGGAGAAGAACTCCAGAAAGACTACGTATCGGAGGCTTAGAAGTTCCTAACCCCTTGAGTTGCTCTCATCAATGGATCAAAGTAATGTATCACTGTCTAATAATTTACTTAAGATCTTGAGAAATTTCATTGATGTTAAAGTTCCGTATATGAAATTTTCCAACATAATAGCCACATTAGCAGCGCTTGCGATGATTCTAGGCGCAGCATATTCCCCTTGGCTATAGTTCATTGGTTAATCTCTCAGCATACCAACAAGAATAGAACTGAGTTGGGAAGAAAGAAACCCCCAATGATTGACCGTAATTACATATAAATATATACAGGTGCACATTTAACTTCACCCGCAATAAAGTAACCAAAAAAAACATTATGGAAATCAGACATTTATATATACCTCTTTACTACTGTGACATCTGCAGTAACATCATTTCCTTACAACCCCACTACTGCATGATCACTCTCTTTTGCAACATCATTCACTGCTCCGCTCCTAAGTATGTAGGTATCTCAGGTTCATGCACTCCACCCCATTGGATCATGTTCAAGCACGTAACTGGATCAGTTCGCAGGGGTTTATTAGCTGGATAACGGCTACAGTAGTCGCTGTACAGTCCTATTTATTTTCCTTTTTTGCATCTAGCTCTATTCATCATCTCCCCTTCCTTTTTCCACATATTTTTATCCTTGTCCTTATGCAAGTTTAACCAACATCTTCTCTATGGTGACATCGTATATGGATGAACAAGTCTTTATGGTGAGATCAATGGGAGAGCCAAGGTGACCAAGGACCGAACAATAATTACAATCAATTCTAATTGATTAACATATTCTTGTTCATTTCATCAAGGGTTTTGCCAAGTTAGAAATTGTGTTTTGTACACAGTACCAATATTGGGAAGAGTCATGGGGGTTCAGCGAATTGCCTTTTTGTGTCAAAATCGGATTCTGGCGCCCAGGCCAAAGCCTAATCATTGTATCCTAAAGTGTTGCATGGAATTCCCCTATTGAAAAGGGCCCTGATGATAGCGATTAACTGAGAGCTCTGGGCCACTAGAGAAATAATATAGATAAATAATAGTGTCCAATAGTGCCCTATAGTTCCCATTAGTGTCCCATTCCTTATTGTCTTCTGGAGTAATCCCTCTTTGTTAGCTTCTGCTTTAGGTGTTGTTGTTGGCTCTACTCCTGCAACTCCAACGCTTATTGTGCTCATCTTATTGTATTAGGTGGGTACTGGTGCTTCTTACGTATTAGATACTTCCGTAGTAAGTAGTTTTATGGCTTTTCAATATTTTTTATTTAATCGGTTTGGAAAAGCCATAAAACCAAAAAGGTGGAGGGAGGGAAGGCCTAAAAGAGGTCTCGGTTCAGGGAGAGTTTGGGGAGGGGTTTGGCGATGGGTCTAGGTTAAGGTATCTTCGCCTTGAGGATTGGCTAAGTACTCAAAATAAGTTGGTGTTTTTTCTCCGCTAGCTAGAAAGAAAAGCAACTTAATTGCATTAACTGCACTGCCTTATGAGCATCCTTTGTTGTAGTAGTAGTAGCTATAGAGTAAGTCCATAGTAGAGTTCTAGCCTCCTACTATAGAGTTCAAGCTTCCGTCCGTAACTTCCAAGTAGTACTTTTGGGATAAAAAGACATTTTACACGTGCTAGATGTGCTAGGTATTAATACTATAGGAGGTGGAACATATTACGTACCTAGTAAGGTGGAGTCTTTAAAAACTCTCGAGCGCATGTTAGTGAAAGAGGATACGGTTTGGTTTCCTTCAAGTGTAGTTCTGACGGGACTAAGTTAGTCAGCATGGGCATGGCATATGTTAAACACTGTCTCAATGATGGTTCCCTTTTCGTGCGTTTTATCAATGTTTTTTCCACCATTTGCACCGAGACTTTCTCATTTAGTATTGAGTGGCCGCATACACAATTGAGTGCTTCTGTTTTACTAAATGAAAAGAGCTCTCAGGATCTAACATGAAAATACTGCTCTGAGGCAGTGCATTGATTGATCTATCACACCTGCGCAATCGAGGTTTGAGGCACTTTTTTTTAAGAGAATAAAAGGCCAATGGGGTAGTGTGCAGAGAGAGCCATGTCAAATACACCGAACTATTATAACCAAATAAACACACCAATTTACATATAGATGAACATTGAATTCCGAAGTGGGGAAGAAAGCAAATTCACCCAAAGGAAATGCAAATCGTTCATCTAGCAACATTGTTGGTCAAAATGTGAGAAGCCATGGGGAAGCTATTATTTATAGGGATCGAGGGCATTGATAGGAATGTTGAATAGATGCGTAGAATGGTGATAGAAGTAGTGATAAATTAGTAAAGGGATACAAAAACTAAAGTACCAAAAACAATTTTATGACTACAAGTGGAAATCACATCCCTATTTAACAAGGACTTACCAGCCACATTCATGGATTCTAGTACTAGAAGAAGCAGAATGTTGGACTCCCTGCAGAGGAATTCAAGGATATATGCATTTTTGGAACTATGATGATTGGAGGAGAAAACTATGTATTGGAGACATCTTATCCTTTATGTATATGCCCTCCATTTTCTACTTACATATTGCTACAATCGTATAATGACTATGCCTATAATAACTGATTTCCTATGCTTCATGTAAGTGCTCCGGGTTGTTAAACTTTATACATAAACATTGCATTTATACAAAAAATAGAGAATACTTATAAAGATATATTTTATTGAAGAAACTTGAGCAAAATGCATACATCACTCCAGGCGATTCTTGGAGGCGAATTTGGCCTTAAGTTCTGTTCCTTGAATGGAAAATACTTTCTGTTGGAAATAGACTATATTCTCTACAATGAAACCATCGTCTGGTCTACCAATATGAATAGGCCTGTGTCAACGAATGCGAAGTTGGTTTTCAGCGGAGATATAAATTTAGTGTCGAAAGATGGATACAGAGATGGGTTCTTGATTTGGTCTGCAAATGGATTATGGATCGCCTGCCTAAGATGCCGAAGAAGCCAGGTAAACCAGTAGCAACACACATATTTATATTGAGAAGAACTCCCAAAAATATAATACATAATATTGGGAAGCAAGATGCGGTTGACGAAGGCAATACAAATCGAATTCCCCAATAGAATGTTCAACAACCAGCCACAAGTACAATGTGGAATCCAGTAACGGTACACTATGCAAGTCAGGAAAGTCATTACTCCGAATAACCCGCAATCAGAAGTTTAATCCCCTCACTGTATTTCCCTTCGATTCCATCACACTGCTCTCAACTCTGGTGAAGTTCGAGGATATAGCTAGATACTATGTTTCTACCAAAAAGTAGAATCATCACACTCAATGGCCATTAATGTCCGATGAGAGCGGATAAGAATTCCATGAGAACCACCACAGAGCTCCATGGAACTGCACACATATATGCGATTTACCCATGTTGTCAACGAGATAAAAGCCCACAGGCTGGTTCTGAATCCAAATTGTTGCCGCATTAATATCGTGGATGAAAATTATGATGCCGAAACTGTTGACCACATTGCTGATATAATCTCCCATATTCGCAAACTTCCTAAAATCCACAATCTTCATGGCAGAATGTATTATATAATCCTTAGCCGCTGAGAAATCACGTTGCAACTCCTCTCACACCATTGAAACAGGCCTTTGAGACCACCTATAATCCAAAAACACTCTCGAACCAAGCCTCCATCTCTTTGCCACCTCTCGTAAAAATAATTGTCCACGGTCACATCATCGCATACAGAAATGACACACCCCCCTCCATTAAAATCATTTGTTTGTTATGCATGAATATCAAAATCTGTATCATCACCCCTCTCACCACCCGCATAACATGGCACACTATCTCAATGTTAACATGGAATAACATTGGATTTTTATAAAATCAAAGGAAAAAAGAAACATCCCTTTTGTGTAAAGCCAGTCACAAAATTCTACGTGGATCAAACACTTAGGAATCGTCTTTCCACTCAATCTCCAAAGTAGATTCAAGGTGTCATATTGCACCAAAACATAATTAACACCAAATACAATTCATAACATCTTCACAATCGAAACAGAAAACAAAAAAAACATTTTGAGTATGAACGTCCTAGCTGCACTAGCATTCTCCCATGAGATCCATATTTTGTACCGAGACAAAGCATTGTTGACCAGCTGCACTAGCATTGTCCCATGAGATCCATATTTTCTACCAAGTGAAAGAATTGTTGACCCCGATTTAGTGTTTAAGGGGTGAAAAATGTGCATATACAAATGGTTTTACCAAGCGGTATGCTTTCCCTACCGCCTCCATTTCCCAACGGTACGCTAGCTTGAGCATATGTTTTTTCATGATGAGCACGCGTTGTTGCTATGGTGTAGCTGTGTGCCCAAAACCACACGTTAAGGTAGGCATGTGGTAATTACTGGTATATTCTGGACAGGTTTTCATGGTGTCCACATATCGGTGATTGTGGACCATTTCCACTGTTCCACGGCCTCAAGTGGTAGCATGCAGATTTTTTTTTTCTACAGTGCGGTGCCATGTGCTGTAATTGTTTGCATCTTGGTATGTGGTTTTAGCTACACATCTAGAAATGATAGATATATATTTTATATTTGTCAACAAATCGTCCAGAGCATCCTTCGTTCCTTATCCTTTTCCTCCTCCTCATAAATACCAGATCAACCAAGTTCATAAATACAAATATGCATTAATGCATTATGGTGAAGGAATAAGAACATAAGAGGGACATTTCCCTATAGCATCCTCCACTTACCAAGTGTAATTCACATGTGCTACTAGTCTCCATGTAGTAATGAATTTGCATGCAATGCATGTGGAAAAAGGAAGATAGATAGGAGGTTGTGGAGAATGTGGACATCCCAGGCATACTCGGCAAAGTGGGGGCGCAGTTCTCCATGAATAATGCAACATGGCATTGAGTTGCGGGAACGGCTTGTTGCATGGCTCTCAATCTAGGCATCCAATTGCTTTTTCTTTTATTTTCATCGAGACAATTATGTGGCATAACAAAACAAAGGATGTTTTTTATTCTGACTGCAAGTCTTAAAAGAGTGATGTGTATGAATGCTCCTCTACATACTAGTGTTTCTGCAAAATGTTTTGGGTAGTCGATACATGAAGGTGACACTGAAAATTGGAATAATGCAACATCACAACACTAATATTATTTTTGTGTGTAACATCACTTGAAAATAACATGAAACTCATTTCAACATTGTCTTCATATTGATTCATTAATAATACACAAGGTTTTCCATAACACACACTTCTATCAACTTTTAAAAATGAGATGGAAGAA
Source organism: Larix kaempferi (assembly GCA_027924585.1). Taxonomy (NCBI): domain Eukaryota; kingdom Viridiplantae; phylum Streptophyta; class Pinopsida; order Pinales; family Pinaceae; genus Larix; species Larix kaempferi. The sequence continues at coordinate 124,096 of BSBM01001943.1, read as the reverse complement.
CTTTCTACAGTAGATGTTATTGGAACAACATACACATAAAATTATTGGAAAGACATACAAAGTGCAATGAAAATTCATGTTTTACACAGAAAAGGGAATACACTTGTATGCATATATAAATGCCCTTGGAAGGTACAACATGAATCATCATTCTATACATTTATGGAAAACAAATATCGCCCAACACGCATTGATCCTTGTCTGAACAACCATAATCTTAGCATACTTCAAACATGGTGAGAAAATGTACATCACCAAATATGTTGTCTTGAAATATACATCCAAATATGCTTCCAAAGCAGCGGGAAAATCAAAGACCTACCATCATATGGTGACTAGAATCACAGTTACATCATTTCCATGTGACTCGACCTCATATGCCTATCATCGTTCGAACTCATAAGCAATTGTTGACCGAGACATCACTTCTCAAGAAACTTGCCATATGTTACAAAAATTACCCTTTGTCTACGTACACACAACTTTATCTCATTTTACAACATATTGAAGTTCTTCTCGGCGTTTCATTTCCCCCGCTTTGGGGGTATGCTAGTATTAATAATATTTTTTAACAATAATAATAATGTTAATAATAACAATAACATTAATATTAATATTAGTATTAATATTAATATTATTAATTAAAATTTTAAAATGATTTTCATTTTTACAATTTAGCATAACATAAATATTAAAATTTTTTTTTACATTTTTACTACTGAATTGTAATTATATGACATAGTATTAATATTAATGTGAATAATAATAATACTAACAACAACAACAACATTTATTATAATATATTTTATAACATTAATCACATTTAAAAATATTATAATATATTTTATAGCATTAATCACATTAATAATAATAATAATAATAATAACAAAATTATCACATTTATAATAATAATATAATTTATAACATTAATAACATTTCTTTCAAATCCTTCTAGCTCACTCAGTTAAGGTGTGGGTCTCATCAACAAGGCGACCCGAGCTCAATTCCCCTCAGGGGTGACTTAGTTGGGAGGCGATAGTTTGGTACGTATAATTCATTTGGAGACCATATCAATCTACAGTCGGTGTGAATGATGAAGTTGCAATCGATGCTTTCTGAGAAGCAAATAAACTACAAGAGGCCTATTAACAATTTGTATTATTATTATTTGCGATTTCTTCAAGTTGAAAATAAAAACTCAACAATCCTTCCACGGTCAACCATGTACAACTAATGTCAACTAAAGTTTACCAATCGTCAACCCTAGTCAAACAATGCCAACCATGGTCAAACAACGTCAACCATGGGTAACCATTCTCAACCAACGTCAACCAAAAGTTAACCACGGTCAACCAAAAGTCAGCCATGGGCAAATCCAAAGTCAACCCTGGTCAACCAAAGTAACCCAAAGTCAACCATCGTTAACGAAAGTCAACCATAGTCAACCAACATCAACCATGGTCAACCAAATTCAACCATGGTCAATTAAAGTCAACCATTATCCACCATGGTCAACCTTGGTCCAAAACAGTCAACCATGGTCAACCAAAGTCAATAATGCTCAACCAAAAGTCAACCAAAGTCAACCAAAAGTAAGCCAAATTCAACCGTAGTTAACCAAAAGTCAATCAAAGTTAACCATGGTAAGCCAAATTCAATCAAAAGTCAATCATTGTCAACCAAATCAAACCAAAGTCAATCAAAAGTTGATCATGGTCAACCAAATCAAACCAAAGTTGATTATGGTCAACCATAGTCGACAAAAAGTAGACCATGGTCAAGAAAAGTCAACCATGGTTAACCAAGTTCAACCATGGACAACCATGGTCAATCATGGTCAACCATAGCCAATCGTGTTCAACCATGGTCTACCATGCTCAACCATACTAAGCCATAATTAACCAAAGTCAGACAAAAGTGAACCATGGTCAAACAAAGTAAATCATAGTCAACCAAAGTCAACAACATTATCGTTAAGCAAAAAGTCAACGAAGCTCAACTAAATTCAATCTTGGGAAGCTAGAGTCAATCGTGGTCAACTAGAAGCCAACTATGGTCGAACAAAAAAAGTCAGCCATGGTCAACCAAAGTAAATCATGGTCAACTAAAGTCAACCATGGTCAATGAAATTCAGCTATGGTCAACTAAATTCAACCGTGGTCAACCTTAGTTAAACATGGTCAACCAAAGTCAACCATGGTCAACAATAGTCAACCAAAATCATCCAAAAGTCAACCAAAGTCGACCATAGTTAGCCATAGTGATCCACAGTGAGCCATGGTTAACCATGGTCAACCAAATTCAACCATGGTTAACCAAAATTCAATTATGTTCAAACAAAGTCAAGCATGGTCAACCATAGTCAATCATGGTCAACCATTGTCAACCCAAAATAAACCAAATTCAACTATGGTCAACCAAATCCCAACCAATGTCAACCATGGTTAAGCAAAAGTCAACCAAAACGTCAACCATGGTCGTCCAAAGTCATCCATAGTAAACCAGATTCAACCAATGTCAACCATGGTCAACTAAAGTCAACTATTGTCAACCAAAGTCAACCATGGTTATTCCACAGCTGGAAGCTCCTCAGAAAAATAAGAGTTTAGAGCCTTGGATCGAACCTTTTGATTGGACAGAAAGGTGGGATTCATCAAACCCTAGTTCGGGTTCCTGTCCAGAAGATCCAGAAGTTTCGAAGGCAATTTTGAGGGGTCAAATTTTGGAGATTTCAAAATTGAAGTATGCTAGTTTGATCAGCTTAGCAAGACACATCCTTCCATCCATTCAGAAGTGTGAAAGTCAAAGATTGAATCTTTAGGGTTTCTCTAGCAAACCCTAATCAAGCTCCAGATCAAGTTTCAGGGGGAGTTGAGGCTAAGGCCTTACATAAGAAGACTACAAGAAGTCTCGACAGGTATGACTCAAGGAGGTTCAGGTATGTCTTGAAATCTGATTCCTAATTAAATTCATAATGTATTTGTCTTTATATTATTTGTTAGTACAATCTTAATTAATGTTAGACTTATCTTATCACCCTAGTAATAGTATGAATGCATGTGAATGGTTGAAGACATTCATTGATTAGGGCTATATGATTGTACTAATGCATTATGGTGTTGTGTGAGGTTGATGTTGTCTGCTAACAAGATTCAGGTACATCACCAAAGACAAATCAAGTTCCACATGAAGACAAAGACTCATCCATAATCTTTGTTCTACTTATGAGGTATGTATGACTTTGTTATATTATGCTTAACCTATGAGACATGCAGGTTCTAGCTCAGGATCTTTAAATCATTGAAGAGATTGTTTAGGTATGTTGTACATAACTAAGCAGGTATACTAATACAGGTATGTTTTCCTATGTCAAGTTAGAATCTTACCTTGTGTTAGGATCCCTTATATAAGTATACTTGGTATGATTGGTTATGCTTATTCATAAAGTTAGTAATCAAGGGTTTATGCATATTATGTCTCTTAGCTTGATGATTTAATTAACCAGAAGAGTACTATGATCAAACAAGAATATGCATGAGTAAAAGAAGACTTCCTTGAAACCCTGAATACTAATGATCATGACTATACATATTCAAGATTATTTAGAATTAGAATGTTTTGAGAATATACTAATGAATGTATGTTTGTGTATGAGATCATGAGGATGACACTAGTGCACACTTGAGCATGCACAGTGGTACAGAATGAATAAAATTTCAAAAGACATATAGAAGATCAAGCGGGAGGCAACCACACAAACATAAAAGATAAGTATTTGAGTTGTTATTTGAAATAGTAAATGATATTGCTTGTATGCATATTTGTATCGCTAGAATATATCATGCTGAGTGTAAACATTCATAGAGCATTGAACAGTATACTACTAATATGCATATGATTGGTAAGTTGGACAAACATTCCATTGTTGCTTGTCTAGAATGAAACCTCTTTGCTGACATGCTGAGAGATGTGCACACTCTCGATAGTATGTTCTGGTAGAGATGGAAGGCATCTAGATAGCCACTGTATGCATACAGAATATGGAAAAGTGTTGTGCCAAAGTATTGGTCAAAATAGTTGCATAACTATGTAAATAATATTTGTATGCATAATAGGTTATCATGACAATATGATTTGATGATTATGAAGTATTACTAATCATATACTTAATTTTGATTTGTAGGAAAGATCATGATGAATGATGAACACTGAACAAGCGATGGATGTTCAACAAAAGATTTACAAATCAAACACACTATAGAAGGCTTGTGGCTAGAAGATTCTCCTAGAAAGAGGAAGAGAATCATGATGAAATGTTTGCTCCAAGTGGCTAGATAATACCATTCTCTTAATGGTGTAATTAAAGAAGAAATGTGAATCAGGTTTTGTATGGGTTCCCAGGATCAATAATCAATTGATGAGCTTAATGATCACCATGGGTGATGTGGATCTCAACCTTTGCTACAAGGTTGAATATGATTTCTATACACAGATGACATGGATGCAAGAAGGAACTCACCACAGAGTTCGAATGATATTGAGGCTCATATCAGTAGACCCATCTAACGAGAGATGGCACAGATAGATATGCAGAAGATCATTCAATGCAGAGTGTGAATGATGTTTACTCACAAAGAGAGAATTGACAATCTCTTGATAAGCTTGGACTTTACCAAAAGTAAAGTTGTTCCTAACCTTTACCTTAAGGTTGTGGATGATGAACATATCATACCATTATTGTATGACGATGATCTCTTTCTGACAAAGAATGAGAAACAGATCATGAAAAGAAAGAAGAAGATGGCTGCAGAAATGAAAATGAAAGATCTCAGATTGATGCATTACTTCCTAGGTCTGGAAGTATGGCAAGGCTCAGAAGGAATCTTTCTCAACCAAGGAAAGTATGCTGAGAAATATTAAAAGGACTTGATGTGTTGGGATGGCCACTCTTGAATTTGTTAGCAGATGACTCATCAGAGTTAGTGTATATAACTCTGTACAGATAAATTATTGGGTCATTGATGTATCTATTAAATACTAGGTCAGATATATGCTTTGCTGTGAATACCTTAAGTCAGTATCTAGTGGAAACTAGATGTGTTCACCTATTAGTTGCAAAGCATGTGGCCAGGTACCTAAAGGATACGATAGACTTTGATCTATGCTATCTTGGAGATCATGACTTCAGATGGCTACTCAGATGCTGATTGGGCAGAAAGTATATCAGACAGGAAGAACACATCAAGAGGATGTTATTGTCTGGGATTAGCCATGATCTCGTGGTTTAGCTGGAAGCAGTCTAGTGTGGCTCTCAGTACAAGCAGAATATATGGCTGCTTGCTCTGCTAGTTGTGAAGAAGTTTGGCTTCAGGATTGTTTGACTTAGAGATAGAACCAACTGTGATCCTATGTGATAAATAGAGTTGTATCAAGATGACATAGAATCTAGTGTTCCATGATAAGTCAAAGAACATAGGGAACTAACAAGATATGACGCAGAAAGGAACTATAAAGTTTGAATTTGTAATAGGTTACCGATGTACTAACCAAACCTCTATCTCAAGTGAAGAAGTTACCAACATACTAACCAAACCTCTGTCTCGAGTGAAATTTGAATACTTTCGAGACAAGCTTGGTGTAGCTCAAAAGGACCCTCCTCGAAAGGGGGAGTAGTATAGTCACTGATGATGAGATTGTCTCATCCAACAACAAGGTCGATGATGAGGTAACCTGTTCTCTACACCTAGATACTTAGAAATGTTTATATTTAGGACTCTTATGCTTAGAATACTTAGTTTTACTTATACATGCTTTTGATGTTAGATGTATTAGTAAGAATACATGCTTTTGATGATAGATGTATTGATAAGAATACACGTGAGGTCTCCGAGAATGAAGTCCTTAGTGGACAATTGAGGGGATTGGATCATCCCTGGACTTTCAGTCCTAAAGAGAGCCGTAGACGTGAGGTCTCCTAGAATGAAGTCCTTAGTGGACAGTTGAGGGGATTGGATCATCCCTGGACTTTCAGTCCTAAAGAGAGCCGTAGACGTGAGGTCTCCGAGAATGAAGTCCTTAGTGGACAATTGAGGGGATTGGATCATCCCTGGACTTTCAGTCCTAAAGAGAGCCGTAGACGTGAGGTCTCCGAGAATGAAGTCCTTAGTAGACAGTTGAGGGGATTGGATCATCCCTGGACTTTCAGTCCTAAAGAGAGCCGTAGACGTATGGTCTCCGAGAAGTGGGGATTGTATCATCCCCGAACTTCGGTCCATGAATTGATCCGTAGACGTGTGGTCTCCGAGAAGTGGGGATTGTATCATCCCCGGACTTCGGTCCCTGAATTGATCCGTAGACGTGTGGTCTCTGAGAAGCGGGGATTGTATCATCCCCGGACTTCTGTCCCTGAATTGATCCGTAGACGTGTGGTCTCCGAGAAGTGGGGATTGTATCATCCCCAGACTTCGGTCCCTGAATAGATCCGTAGACGTGTGGTCTCCGAGAAGTGGGGATTGTATCATCCCCGGACTTCGGTCCCTGAATTGATCCGTAGACGTGTGGTCTCCGAGAAGTGGGGATTGTATCATCCCCGGACTTCGATCCCTGAATTGATCCGTAGACGTGTGGTCTCCGAGAAGTGGGGATTGTATCATCCACGGACTTCGGTCCCTGAATTGATCCGTAGACGTGTGGTCTCCGAGAAGTGGGGATTGTATCATCCTCGTACTTTGGTCCCTGAATTGATCTGTAGACGAATGGTCTCCGAGAAAGTGATTTTTTTATGATGATGTGGTTACTTGTATCGGTATGGATACTTGTATTGATGATGTGGTTACTTGTATCGGTAGGATACTTGTATTGATGATGTGGTTACTTGTATCGGTAGGATACTTGTATTGATGATGTGGTTACTTGTATCAGTATGGATACTTGTATTGATGATGTGGTTACTTGTATCGGTATGGATACTTGTATTGATGATGTGGTTACTTGTATCAGTATGGATACTTGTATTGATGATCTGTATACTTTTATTGGCATGAATACTTGTACTAATGATGTGGATACTTGTATTGTTATGGATACCTGTATTGATGACGATGCTGATGATCGTGTGATGACGATGCTGATGATCGTGAGATGACGATGCTGATGATCGTGAGATGACGATGCTGATGATCGTGAGATGACGATGCTGATGATCGTGTGATGACGATGCTGATGATCGTGTGATGACGATGATGATGATCGTGTGATGACGATGCTGATGATTGTGAGATGACGATGCTGATGATCGTGAGATGACGATGCTGATGATCGTGTGATGACGATGCTGATGATTGTGTGATGACGATGCTGATGATTGTGTGATGACGATACTGATGATCGTGAGATGACGATACTGATGATCGTGAGGATCCAAATGTTGATGTTGTTGGAGCTGTTCGAGTGCTGCAGAAGATAAAGACTCAGTACTGAAGATGTTGATGTTCCAGTATTGAAGATGTTCCAGTAACTGCTTGAGTTACTGATGATGTTGAGAAAGATTCCAATGATTTATAGATGTATCATGTATGATGTTGATGACTCTTTGCTCGTGCAGATGCTATTATAATATCCTTCTCGTTAAGGGGGAGTGTTGAGATATTGTAACTTCAAAGAATATTATATTTGTACTTTATTATTCCGGAGATGATTCATTCCTCCGTGAAGATCTTATTGTATATCCGGAGATGTTTATTCCTCCGTCAGAATGTGGTAACTCAGGTTATTAGACTTCCCTAGTGGGGGTTGGCCCTGTATGTGTTATGTGGGTCAAAGGGTTATTAGACCACCCTAGAGGGGTCGGCCCAGTCAGTTGTAGTGGGGTATTTAACCCATTGGTTAAATACGAGCCTACGTGTACCTGTGTAAAATACATGTCAGTGTAGTGTATAAATAGAGGAGGTGTGTTCCTCATTTGACACACTCACTCACTTGAGGATAGCGCACTTGTGGAGGAGAGGTCTGCTATTGTGGAGGAGGAGATCATGTCTCAGGGTTTCATCTTTTTATATTGCTGGTCATCTATATTGAGGAAGCTTTGCTGGGTTTTCTACCCCATGAGGGTTTCCCAGGATAAATCTCTGTCTCTTGTGTTTATGCTGTACTTGTTGTTTCTTCAGTGATCCTGTATATGCTATTGTTGTGAAATGGAATGTAATGCTGCTATTTTCTGTCTTAGCATATTGAATTTTAACACAACCATGGTTTACCATGTTAAACAATGGTCAACCAAAGTCAACTATGGTCAAACATCTTTAACCATGGTCAACCATAATCATGCATAGTCAACCAAAGATAGCTTTGGTCAATCATAGTGAACGATGGTCAACCAAATTCAACCATGGTTAACCATGTTCAACCATGGACATCCAAAGTCAACCCTTATCAAACATAGTCAGCCATGGTCAACTAGGGTAAACCATAGTCAACCATAGTTAAACATGGTTAATCATTATCTACCATAGCCAACCATGGTTATCCGTGGTCAACCAATGTTAACCATGGTCAATTAGAGTGAGCCCTGTTGAACCATGTTCAATCAAAGTCAACCATAGTTAACCATGTTTAACCAAAGTTAGCCATGGTTAACCATGGTCATCCAAAGTCAACCATGGTCAACAAAATTCAACTTTATTCAACCATAGTCACCCATGGTGAACCATGTTCATCCATGTTCAACCAAAGTCAACCATGTTAAATAATGGTCAACCAAATTAAACGTGGCCAACCATGGTCGACCAAAATCATCCAGTATCAAGCAGAATTAACTATTGACAACCATGGTCAACCATGGTTAATCATAGGCAACCATGGTCAACCAACGTCAACCATGTTCAACCATGGACAACCAAAGTCAACCACAGTTAACCAAAGTCATCCATGGTCGACCAATGTTGAATATTGTAACTTCTAAGAATATTATATTTGTACTTTATTATTCCAGAGATGTTTCATCCCTCCGAGGTAACTCTATTATGTATCTGGAGATGTTTATTCCTCCGATGAATTGTGGTAACCAGGGTTATTAGACCCACCAAGTGGGGGTCGGCCCTGAGTTCATTATTTAGGGGTTATTAAATTTCACTAGGAGAGGTCGGCCCCATTAGGGATTTTGGTCAGTTGGGAATTAGTATAAGTAGAGGAGGAGAGCTCCTCATTTGACACACTTGCTCAACTCAGAAAGTAGCACACTTGTGTTTGAGAGGTCTGAATAGGAGGTAGAGAAGAAGGAGGTCAAGTATTGGAGCACATCTTGTATTTTGGTTGATCATCTTATTGAGGAAAGATTTGCTGGGTTTTCTACCCCATGAGGGTTTCCCAGGGTAATATATTTGTCTATCTTGTGATTATGTTTCTTTCAATGATCTTGTTAGTCAAATTAGAATAATCTTAACATAGTATCAGAGCTAGCCTGAATAGAACGTCTTTCACAAGGTGAAATTATATTTCTCTCTCCCAAAATTAGGGTTTCTGTAAAAGTTAGTATTTTTGGATCCTGGTTGCATAGTTAAATAACCATTCTAAATATCTATCTTTTAAGCTTTGGATCGAGGTTTTTGGTTGGGTAGAACTCTGAGAAAGTCAAACCCTAGTTTTACCAAAAGTGCGATAAACCAAAAATTCTGTTGCAGATCCGAAAAAGTGAAAAGGTAAAGTTTTCTACTCTATCATTTATCTCTTGGATTCCCCCAAGAGAAGATGGCTCCAAGCACTAAGCTTGAAGACAAGCTTGAAGGTATAGAGAATTTCCAGGCATGGAAATACAGAATTGGTCTAATTCTTGAAGAGAAGATCTTGCTCAATATATCAAGGATGAAGTTGCAGAACTTGAAGGAGATGAAGCCAAAGGGAAGCATAGGAAGGATTTGATTAGGGCAAATAGAATCATTGCCGATTCTATTAAAGACCATTTGATTCCCCAAGTGGCATCCAAGAAGACTCCAAAGGAAATGTATGATGCCCTAGGAAGAATGTATGAAGGAAAGAACATCAATAGGAAGATGAATCTAAGAACTCAGCTGAAGAGTACCAAGATGCACAAAGGAGAATCCATTCAAGACTACTTCTTAAGGGTCTCCCAAATCAAGGAGCAACTAGATGCCATTGGTGATACTCTTGATGAAGATGAACTTGTAATGACTGTTCTAAATGGTCTCACTAGACCTTGGGAGTCATTCATACAAACCATGTGTGCCAGAAAAGAAAGTATGAAGTTTGATGTAGTATGGGAGGATTGTGTTCAAGAAGAAGTTAGGGTAGCCAACAGAGAAGCCCTTCTCAAGGAGGATGACCAAGCCTTGGCTACACACACTAAGAGAAGGAAGAATCAATCTGACTTCAAGAAGGACAATCACAAGGAGTCTCAATCTCCACAAATATTTCAGAAGAAAGGAAAAGGAAAGTTCTCTTCCTTCCAATGTTTCAACTGTCATAAAGAAGGACACATTGCTAGATTCTGTCCTTCAAAGAAGAAGAAAAATATTCACTATAAAAGACATCAAGCACATCTTGCAGAAGATGATAGTGAAGAAGAAGAAGAAGAGGAAGTATGGCCTCATAGGAAAAGATCCAAAAGAAATGAAGAAGAAGAAGAAAGGCCCATCCCTAGGAAATGGTCTAGAAGGAATGAAGAAGAAGATGTAGAAGAGTATGTTCTATTTTCTGCACTCTCTATGTCTCCTGGAGAAGATACATGGCTCATTGATAGTGCTGCTTCAAAGCACATTACAGGTAAAAAGAAAACTCTCTCAAGACTTGAAGAAAAGTCTTCCCCGCAAAAGGTATCTCTAGGAGATGATTATCAATATCCCATCAAGGGAATTGGTGAAGCAAGCTACAAACTTGATTTTGGAACACCCTTGAAGATGAAAGAAATTTTATATGTTCCAGGTTTGAAGAACAACCTACTTTCTATCTCAGCACTAGATAAGAAAGGAATTGGAATTGCATTTATTGATGGTCAAGTACTTATGTGGCCCAAAGGAAAATCAATTGAGGATGTAATTGTTATTGGTGAAGAAGAAGGAGGTCTTTACAAACTCAAGGGTCACCCAGAAGCTGCCCTTGTCCATTAAACCACTAGCCCCAGTGAACTATGGCATAGAAGCCTTGCTCACATTAACTACAAGGCCCTACCCTATGTGAGCAAGGTGGTCATAGGATTACCAGACTTAAAGATTGACCATAATGGTTCATGCAAAGGATGTGAAAAAGGGAAGAATGTCAAGAACCCTTTTCCAAAGAGTGAAACAAAGACTAAGAACATTTTGGAGTTAATACACTCAGATGTATGTGGACCAATGCCCACCACATCCCTAAGTGGGTTTGAATACTATCTCTCTTTCATTGATGACTATTCAAGGAAGACTTGGATATACTTTCTAAAAGGTAAGAATGAAGTCTTTGGAAAATTCAAAGAGTTCAAGGCCTTAATAGAAAATCTCTCAGAAAAGAAAATCAAGATTCTCAGAACAGATAATGGCGGAGAATATACTTCAAAGGACTTTGAAGACTTTTGTAAAGAAGCTGGAATCAAGAGGGAACTAACCACTCCCTACAATCGCCAACAAAATGGGGTTGTTGAAGGAAAGAATAGAACTATCATGGAAGCTATAAAGACTATGATACATGACCAAGATCTACCCATGTATCTATGGGATGAAGCAGCTGGGACAACAGTCTATGTACAAAATAGACTTTCCCAAAGTGCTCTTGAATTCAAGACTCCAGAAGAAGTGTTCACAGGAAAGAAGCTTGAGGTAAGTCATCTAAAAATATTTGGATGTCCTGTGTACATTAACATTCCAAAAGAAAAGAGAACCAAGTTGGATCCCTCTGGTAAGAAGGGAATATTTGTTGGATATTGTGAATCATCCAAAGCTTTCAGAATTTACATACCTGGTTTTCATCATATGGAAATAAGTAAGATGTAACATTTGATGAAGAAGCAGCTCTCAAGAAATCTAGGAAGTGCCAACTTGAAGAAATCTATGAAGAAGATACACCTCCTAGAATCACAGAAGCTGTGCCCATCCCTGAAGATGATACACCAGAGGATCATGACATGTTGGAACCACAAGAACCCCCTATTACAAACTTATCTAGGAAAAGAAGGCCAGCATGGGCTAGAGACATTATTCAAGGAGCTGAAAAATATGGACCTCCTGAAGGCTCCACTAGAGAAAGAAAGAAACCAAAGCTAGTATCCAACTATATGGACTTGATGTGTGATCTTATGGATCAACAACCTACTAGCTATGAAGAGGTAGCTTAGAAGAAAGATTGGGTAGAAGCAATGACACAAGAATATCAGTCAATAATGAAAAATGATGTTTGGGATATAGTTCCCAAACCAAAAGATAAAAGTGTGGTTTCTTCCAAATGGATATTCAAAATAAAACATGCTGCAGATGGTAGCATTGAAAAATACAAGGAAAGATTTGTAGCCAGAGGATTCTCTCAGAAAGAGGGAATTGACTATGAAGAAACTTTTGCACCAGTTGCTAGGTACACTTCAATTAGAACTATCATGGCACTTGCATCTATGATGAAGTGGAAATTACACCAAATGGATGTTAAGACAACTTTTTTGAATGGCGTAATTGAAGAAGAAGTGTACATAGAGCAACCACAAGGGTTTGAGGTTAAAGATGGGAGAACACATGTATGCAAACTGAAAAAGGCATTATATGGATTGAAGCAAGCTCCCAGAGCTTGGTACGGAAGGATTGACAATTTCTTAACAAGCATGGGATTTACCAAGAGTAAAGTTGACCCTAATCTTTATCTCAAGGTAATGGATGATGAACCAGTTATACTGTTGTTGTATGTAGATGATCTATTTCTAACCGGAAATGAGAAACAAATCATCGAATGCAAGAAGAAGCTTTCTTCAGAATTTGAGATGAAAGATCTCGGATTAATGCATTACTTCTTAGGTCTAGAAGTATGGCAAGAACCAAAAGGAATCTTTCTAAATCAAGGTAAGTATGCTATGGAGATTCTAAAAAGATTTGATATGTTGGAGTGTAAAGCCATGGCCACTCCCATGGACTCCAACTTGAAGGTATTAGTTAATGACTCATCAGAATTAGTGGACATAACTCTATATAGACAAATCATTGGGTCATTGATGTATTTAACAAATACCAGACCAGATATATGCTTTGCTTTAAATACCCTAAGTTAGTATCTAGTAGAACCTATAAAGGTTCACTTAATAGCTGCAAAGCATGTAATGAGGTATCTAAAAGGTACATTAGATTTTGGTCTATATTATCTTGGAAATCATGAACTCAAATTACATGGTTACTCAGATTCTGATTGGGCAGGAAGTGTCTTAGACAAAAAGAGTACATCAGGTGGATGTTATGGTCTTGGATCTGCCATGATCTCATGGTTCAGCAAGAAACAATCTAGGGTGGCTCTCAGTACTGCTGAAGTAGAATATATAGCTGCATGCTCTGCCAGTTGTGAAGCATTGTGGCTTCGGAAGCTATTATCTGGAGTGTTTGACTTAGAAATGGATCCCACTGTGATCATGTGTGACAATCAAAGCTGTATTAAGATGACAGAAAATCCAGTATTCCATGATAAGTCAAAACACATAGAGATCTGATATTTCTACATACGAGATATGGTGCAGAGAGGAGCTATTAAGCTTGAATATGTGAGCACTTAAGAAAATATTGCTGATATATTGACCAAGCCTCTGTCTCAAGTAAAATTTGAATATTTCCGAGACAAGCTTGGTGTAGTTCAAAAGGACCCTCCTCGAAAGGCCGAGTGATATAGTCACTGATGATGAGATTGCTCTCATCGACAGCCAGGTCGATGATGAGGATACCTGTTTACTGCACCCAGATATTTATGTATGCTTAGATTACTTAGATTTAGGACACTTATACTTAGAATACTTACACTACTTGTTTTTATATTGATGTATTGATGAGGATACATGTTTTAATGATATATATTGATGTATTGATGAGGATACATGTTTTAATGATATATGTACTTGTATTGATGAGGAAACATGTTTTGATGATATATGTACTTGTATTAGGATACATGCTTTGATGATATATGTATTGATGGGAATACATGCTTTAATATATGTTCTTATATTGATGTATTGATGAGGATACATATGTGTACATGTATTGATGAGGATACTTGTTTTTATATTGATGTATTGATGAGGATACATATGTATATATGTATTGATGAGGATACATGTATGTACTTGTACTATTGATGTACTAACGATATCTGTATTGATGAGGATACAGGTGGGGATTGGATCATCCCTGGACTTCAAATCCTAAAGTGACCCGTAGACATATGTCTCCGAGAATGAAGTCCTTAGTGGACGATTGGGGATTGTATCGTCCCCGGACTTCAGTCCCTTGAATTGATCCGTAGACGTATGGTCTCCCAGAATAAAGTCCTTAGTGGACGAGTGGGATTGGATCATCCCTGGACTTCAGTCCTAAAGTGAGCCGTAGACATATGTCTCCAAGAATGAAGTCCTTGATGGACATGTGTGGATTAAATCATCCTTGGACATAGTCCTAAATGAATGGTGTGGATTAAATCATCCTTGGACATAGTTCTAAATGAATGGTGTGGATTAAATCATCCTTGGACATAGTCCTAAATGAATGGTGTGGGACTAATCATCCTTAGACCGTAAATCCTGTAATTCTGAAAGGAAGGATTGTCTTAAAAGAGATTGAGTGGGATTAATCTTCCTTAGACTGTAAATCCTGTAATTCCGAAAGGAAGGATAGTCTTTAACATGATTGTGATGGATCTCGTAATTCCGAAAGGAAGGATCACTAGAGTTGATAGGACTGTATCATCCCTGGACCTCGGTTCAAAAGATATGTGATTTGGATTGTATCATCCATGGACCTATGTCCTAAAGAGATCAGGATTGATCATCCTGTATGATGATCATGTGATGACGATGCTGATGATCGTGTGATGACGATGTTGATGATCGTGCGATGACGACGCTGATGATCGTGCAATGACGATGTTGATGATCATGTGATGACGATGTCGATTATCGTGTGATGACGATGCTGATGATCATGTGATGACAATGCTAATGATCGTGCGATGACGATGTTGATGATCATGTGATGACGATGCTGATGATCGTGCGATGACGATGACGATGATGTTGATGTTCCAGTAACTGGTTGAGTTACTGATGATGATGTATTAAAGAAAGTTTCCAATGATTTACAGATGTATCATGTATGATGTAGTCGATGACTCCTTGCTCCTGTAGATGTTGTTATAATATCCTTCTCATTAAGGGGGAGTGTTGAATATTGTAACTTATAAGAATACTATATTTGTACTTTATTATTCCGGAGATGTTTCATCCCTCCAAGGTAATTCTATTATGTATCCGAAGATATTTATTCGTCCGATGAATTGTGGTAACCAGGGTTATTAGACCAACCATGTGGGGGTCGACCCTGAGTTTATTATTTAGGGGTTATTAGACTTCACTAGGAGAGGTCAGCCCCATTAGGGATTTTGGTCAGTCAAGAATTAGTATAAGTAGAGGAGGAGAGATCCTCATTTGACACACTTGCTCAACTCCGAAAGTATCACACTTGTGTTTGAGAGGTCTGCATAGGAGGTAGAGAAGAAGGAGGTCAAGTCTTGGAGCACATCTTGTATTTTGGTTGATCATCTTATTGAGGAAAGCTTTGCTGGGTTTTCTACCCCATGAGGGTTTCTCAGGGTAATATCTTTGTCTATCTTGTGATTATGTTTCTTTCAGTGATCTTGCTAGTCAAATTAGAATAATATTAACAACCACAGTTAACTAAAGTTTAAACAATTGGTTGACCATTGTAAACCATGGTTGAATTTGGTCAATCAAAGTCAAACATGCGTAATAATGGTCAACCAACCATTGTCAATCATAATCAACCATGCTGAACAGTTGTCAACTGTGGTCAACCAAACACGATTAGCCATGGTTAACCATTATATTTTATTATTATTATTATTATTATTATTATTATTAACCATATTATTTATTATTATTTAATTTTAATTAATATTTTCTTTTATAAATAATTAGTATTATTTTTTATAATAATAATTATTTAATTATTATAATATTATTATAATAAATAACAATTAAAACTCAACAATCCTTCCCCGCATGCTCGCCGTCAACTAGCAAGCCATATTAATAATTAATAATATGGCTTATATACATCAATCAATGTATATCAACCACATTTAAATGTGTGGTCATGGTTGATATACGTTGATCGACATATATAACCCATATTATTAATTATTAATATGGCTTGCTAGTAATAACGTGATATAAATCCCCTGGATCTGGGTGACAGTACTGCTCACACGAGCCATCTCCCCTCTGGAACCCGCCACCCTCATGAGCAAAACAACCAGGTGACAGAACTTCGACCAGTCAAACCCTCCACCTGTGAACAAACTCACCAAGACGATGACTGGGAGTTAATTCATGAGGACTCGCTTCAATGCACAACATTAATTTGGCCTCATGCATAACGCACCTCGATGTTGGAAGATGGTGTTGGAAGGCACCTCAACCTTTAATTCGCCACCCTTCTCAATAATGGTTGCGGATTTCATTAACTCCTTCCGTAGGGATAAATCTAGCAAGCAAAGCTTCTTGCATTTCACCGTCGGCATTCATGATTATTCCACCACTCTGGCTCCCGCTCAGCACTATTTTGTTGTTCTTTCCTTGGCTCTAAGTCCAGACGATTTCAGCTGCCCCACTACTATGACAAGGCCCAGAGGCACCCCTAGACGAGGGGGTAGAAGGAAAGGTTTCGGTAGGAGACCCACAAATATCACTAACTAGACAACAATGGATGGATATGCGGATGGCATCTTTGCACCCACCCACAGTTCCATAAACAGCTGGGAAGCACACAGAGTCACGGGCATGCTTTCCTTCAGAAGAAATGGTGGAAACATTAACCACTACTAGTTAATTAAGAACATGATGAGCACCCTGGTGGAGGAAGTTACGGCCAATTGGTCCGCTAACAGAAGCATGCTCAGGAACTTCAAAACCTACCTGACATAAATTGGAGATCGTCTGAACAGTATGGACACTAGTCTGAGTTGGGAGAATTTCTCCCTTAGGCGCTGCAACGAGCTAGAAATGCTCCAAAAGAACAATGGCAATGAAGACCGGCTGGACAAGAGGATTCTATGAAGGTGGTGGATGATCAGGTCATGGTGGGAAGTGGTCATCCTCCTGCAATGTTGGCCACACCCAGCTCTGCGCAGAAAGGCAGCATTGAGGAAGCAAAGAATGGCAACACTCTCCCAGAAAGCAACACCAGACCCCCATCCCTTGCTCTCCCCTCCCCTAGGACTGTGGAAGATTATTTTGGCAGCTACCCTATAACTGAAGAAGAATCGGACACGTTCCATGCTGGAGCTACTCCCTAATCAATCTCCTAGGGCGTTGGGTTATTACTGTGATTTCCATCTTCTCTATTTCAATTTTTTCTATAATCTGTTTTTCAGAACTCTCAATGTACAGACTATGTATTTTTTGAACAAAACCCAGCGCCACAACTGGGCAGGTCTCTTCTGTAAGGTCCTTTTTTTTGGATAATGTCAGTTTCTACATTATTTTCGAGAGGTTGGGATGGTGGCTTCATCACCTGAGGCCTCCCTAGCTGACTCATAATAGTTTTGACACTTGTGTAATCTCTGCCACTTTCTTCGGCTATAGTAATTAAATATTTCTCTTGAACTTTACAAAAAAAAAATTAACGTGATATAATCATTGGTTTTTTTTATTATTAAAATTTTGTAATTGTTTTTAATAAACAAAATTGACATGTTTTGAACAAAACTTCTATCCAATCTATTTAAAATGATAAATTTTAAATAAACATTTAAGAATTAATTTTTAATATATAGAAATATATATTTAAATAACCATATTAATTTAAAATGATATTTTTTGAATTAAGTATTTTTAAATAAATTTTTAAATATATTAAATAAACATAATTAATATTAAAATTATTAACTTAATTTTTATAATTAATTAAGTTAATAATTAATTATAAAAATTAATTATTGAGAAGCTTTTTATAACATATAATGTTAGAATTAAAAACAATATGCCTTATCTTATTCTCCCTTTACAAGCTGGTTCCTAAGTAGCCCTAGAAGCTAGTCAAAACTACCTTCAGCTCACACTAGGGGGGTATAAAGACGCCATGACTTGGTTAAACCATTGGGAGATTGACGAAAATGTTGTTTTGCAAAATATTAATGAGATTAAAAATATTATTACTTCTAAGTTTAAAGAGAAAATATGGTGCAAAAAAGACTTAGAGATTAAAAGAAAATTAATATACTACAAGGAGATCATTAACCATAATCTAAAAGCTCAAAAGTATCTATATGTCTTAACTAGTTTGAAGAAGAAAAATAATATAGCCAAGATCATAACCAACTCTCATGAGCTATATAGTGAAACAATGTGCTTCGACTATGCAACACTTTCTCTCAGAGTGCCCTACCTACACCCACATTAGATCTAAATTCTATAATCTAAATTATAGTGATTTCGCAATGCTTCTCTCGAAACCTTTTGAGCATAGGAATACAATTCTAAAGCAAACTAAATAATTCCTTTTTTTAAGTTTTATAAATCAAAGTTGGTTTAATCATCATCATCATTATCATCAACTAAGATAATATTAATTTTTTTAATATTTTATTTTTATTATAATTTTAAATATTATTATAATATTTCATTTTTCGTAATTATTAAATATTTATTTTTATTATTATTAAACTATAATAATATGTCATTGGAAATTATGATTAAAAATTATAAAATTGATTTAATATAGTTTTTTGTTTTATAATTAAATAATAATAATAATAATTGATTAAAATATATGAGTATAAAGAATCTGAACTAAAGGACAAAATTGAATGCTAAGAGAGGGTCGATGGACTTGTATAGCAAGAGCTAAATTTTTTAAGTAGCTGATATAGGACCAATTGACATCATTATTAAAAAGTGGAAAATGGCCTTGAACAATTACGACTTTAATAATTTTTATAATCAAATTCAATATTATATGATAAAAATTAATAATTAATGACATATTTCAAAAACACGACAACTGCAGCCTAGTCACAAGAGAAGTGACTGGGCATGAGCTTGAAATTTTCCAAGTAGGCCGTGGGCAATTGGAACTTGGAAGTTGGGTCGAGCTAGCTGTAGCTTGCTAACCACCGACGGACTCAGGATCCAAAGTCTGGAAGCTGGACACACGCTGCAAGGTGGTCGCATAGTTCACTTTTGAAATTCACACAAAAATGATTCGGCAAATCTTGATATAGTAGAAATCGAAAAATCCTGAAAACGAGATTCGGTGGATCCACGCAAAAATGATTAAAAGTAATAGAGGGATTTACAATAATGTATAGTAAGAACCCCGATGAACTAAACCTCATGCTTGGGAAATTGTATGGAGTAGGGGAATATAATGTTTCATTTTTCCAACACGGAAAATGAGTTTATTACATTTTAATAAAAGTATTTCTTATTATTATTTTATATATGGTTTTAAACTATTTGGGAAGATTCTATAATATTTTTTAATTAAAGATTGCCTAATACTTTACCATTTTTTATAAGATAGACTTTGAAAACATAGGGTTAAGGAATTTTTAAAATAACATTTTCCAAAAAAATTATTTTAGATTTTTTTTTAAATTTTAATTTTAGTAATAAAATGTCGTGTTATGCGAAGCTTCCTTGAATTTCTTTTGCTTGCAAAGTTTGTTATTGAGCACTTTGAAAGGCATCTTGTGACTGCAACTATGGTCGCATGAATAGTTGTGAGATGAACAACCATTGGATACAACACAATCATAATCATGGCGTCAATGGCTCCATCAATAAGTTACCATTCAAAACATATTTATAAATTGTAACAAGTTACCATTCAAAACATATTTATAAATTGTAGCCTTTGATAACATTTAAGCATCGCAATGCAAAAGAAAGTTCCATCGAACAGACACGCTGAAAGCGCCAACCATTTGAGAAATTTTCCAACCACATCAAATCCACGTGTTAACAAGTGCAAGCACCATGACAAGAAACTGAGCAGAAGTACAAGATTGCACAACACAAGAAGCATAAGTTGAACACAAGTTCAAAGTTTATCCAATAACGGCTATACTTACAACAGGAAAGAATCAAGGGTAAGCACTTGATGCCTATACCCATCTACTAGAAAGCATTTTAATTGAAATCAAGAATCAGAGACTCTAGCATCATTCCAATAAGTTCAATTTAATTTATTGAATATTCTAAATGGATAATGTATAAATTTGCATGTTGAAGAAGATAAGGAGCAATTGAAAAAATTGTACATAGTTAAAGGCAGGCTAGCAAATGCCACTATTTGTTATATACAAGGCAGGTGGCAAATGCATTCACAACATTAAACACTCATGAAATCCATGGAATTAGCATTACCTTGGTACCAAGTCAGTAATAGATGAGGCGGATGTTGTGGTTGCAGACACATGTGAAGACCCAGAGCCATAACTCACAGAACTGGAACTCACAAAGAAAGGCTTTGTGGGATCCGGTAACATGACAGAACGACTTGAAAGCATCAAAGTAACTGTAGACATTGGTGGACGAAGTGATGCTTCTGTTTGTGTACATAAAAGACCAACATGAATGCATCTCAATGCTTGCTCCTCATCGCAGGTTTCAATTATTGACGTGTCAATCATCTGCATAATATTTCCTCCTTCATACGATCTCCATGCCTGCATAACAGAGGCCTTAACTTAATTTTATGGTGAATTAGTACATAAATTGATAGATAGGGAATTCATATCAACATGATCAATGAGATTCAATTGTTAAAGATGAACTAAATAACATGGTCCATGCTTAGTTGGAAATTCATAGGAAGCAATATCTTACCCATCCTAATAAAATTTGTGTTTCAGGAGACAAAGTATGATCTGTGTTCTTTCTTCCTGTGATAAGTTCCAGGAGAAGAACGCCAAAGCTATAAACATCAGCTTTGGTAGATAATTGACCTTGCATAACATATTCTGGTGCCATATACCCGCTGCATATCCAAAGTGCAATGTCAAAAACAAAATTGTAATTTCTAAATCTTGCAATTTAAAAATTTTGCCAAAAAGAAATTTTGTTAACATACAATTAAAATAGTATCAATTTTCTTTTAAAAGATCAAAATAAAAGTAAATACAATAAGAACAATTACCCATGTCAAATCTCTTGAAATCAAATACACAGAGAGTAGAAAGTCAAATCTCTTGACTACAATATTGTCAATTCTCTCGAAAACAAAAAAATCAGCATGGAGTAATTTGATACAGGAGTATGCTAATGTTGTGTTAGAGATAAATCAAAGTTTTGTTTCATTTGTAATTCTGATCTATGTGGGTCTGCTTAGAATGAGACAACTTTCTGAGAAACAAGGTTATGAAAGGCATAAAACTGAGATACTTAAATTATCTCTAAAATTTTAACATAATTAGACTTAGCTTTGCCTTAAACGAGAAGTCTCTATTTTTCTAAAAATGAAGTTTCTTTTTAACTCTGTAAAAGTATTATTTTGAAATTTTAATAAAATCTAAAATGAAAGTAAAGAATTGATTAGAAATAAAGAAAGTGAAATCTTTTGGAAAAGGAAATACCACTAAACTACAGTACTAAATGCTAAAGACAAAAATGGAATATAGAAGTTGTCTAGATAATTTGAATTTGTTGGGCTAAATTGATCACAATCTGGTGATAAATTGATCAGAATCGGGTAAAAAAAAATTGTTAAATCATTAATTTATATCAGATAAATTTTAATTTTTGTTAAAAAAATGTATTTCTAATTATAATTATGTAAAATAAAGTATTATTGTTGTCTTTAAGAGGTGCATTTTACAGTCAGTTGAGATGTGTAACTCCTTCATATATCTTTTTTCAAAAATAATAAATATTATAAAAAATAATAAAATATTATAAAACATAACATGTTGGCAAATATTTATAAATGCATATATATAAAATCACACAAATTAGATAAATTACAAAATTTATTCAATATTTATATTCTAAAAAACTATTTGCATCTCTAAAAATTTGATCCTTTAATCCTTGATAGATCCCCTTTTAAGATGGATCTATACTATTATATTTACCATTTTAATAATTTCCAATCAAATTTCTAAACAAATAGAAAAAAAAATCCAAATCTTGAAACTTTGAAATCACTTTACATAAATCCGAAGAACACCCGAGAACAGAATACGATTACACTTCTAAACACTATCTTCAAATCAAATCAGCACAAAGTAAAAATAATTTGGCGAATCTCGTTTTGAAATTCTTACAAAGTTCCAGCAACCCTTGTGCTGACGTGACTTTCATCTTCGGGAAAAAGTTTTGCTAATCCGAAATCTGCTATCTTTGGATTCAGTTTCTCGTCCAACAAAATATTACTTGCTTTAATATCTCTATGTATAATTCGCAGTTGAGAATCCTGATGGAGATAGAGAAGCCCACGAGCAACTCCCAGTATGATATTGTAACGCGTTTGCCAATCAAGGAGTCTGCGTTTCTTTGGATCTATATATTTAAACAAGGCACAACTAATTATTGATATGACTCAACTACATCGGTGCAAACACAAACAGTATAGTAAAATGCAAGTGACTTACTGAATAAAATCTTGTCAAGACTATTATTGGGTAAATACTCGTAAACAAGCAACGTTTCTGAACCAACTGCGCAATAGCCGAGTAGCTTCACAAGATTTCTATGTTGAATTTTGGCCACAAGCTTAACTTCATTCATAAACTCTTTCTTTCCTTGAATAGAGTTTAAGGATAGCTTCTTCACAGCTATTTCTTTTCCATCCTCGGTATTTCCCTAACAAATACGAGCAAATGATTTGTAAGAAGATTTTGTGAGTGTTTATAACCTTAATTCTCTCTATCGAATATATCTCTTTTGAAGCTAGCAATCTACAATTAACGGTGTAATGGTCGAGGGTGAAGTGAAAGCAGCCCCCATATTACAATAATGATTCTAAAACGTTGTAGAAAGAAAGGCTTCTTGGCGTAGGTTACCTTGTATACAGGACCAAATCCTCCCTCTCCAAGCTTGTTATCATCATGAAAATTTTGTGTAGCAGCTACCAACGTTTCCATCTTAAACACTATTTGCCGATCTTCACTGATCGATGTGTCTTCCCCACTGATTGCTGTGTGTTCCTCGGCTTGCTCATGAGCTATACAATAGGGAAAATAGACACCACTTGAGAAAATATTGGGATTAAAATTGAATGATGTCTAGCTTGGCTATGGAAATCATTTGGTAGGTTACTTGAACAATATCTAATAAAATTGTGTTCTCAAACAGTCTCGGAAAGCAGACTATTCTAGCCTGCATGTCATGTCAATTGCAATGTATTGTAACTGTGATGATTCATCATGATGTCTTATTTGCACACCCAGATAAGAGAGATCTAATCCGTAGAGCCATAAGGGATTGGGGAAACCCATTAACTCTATATATGTGTACATCTATTTATGTAACTAGCTTATATCCATTTCAACCCATAACTAGCAAAATAGAATGGCTACTTGGCCTTAATACCAGCTCATATGATCATTTACAATACCTTTGTATCCCCTTCGAAATATGGCTGGCTTCAGTCTTCTCCAAGTTGCGAACAGGCATACGAATAACAGGAGAAACAAGCCGCCAACAACGCCTAAAATGATGGGTATTTTCTTTGATGGTGTGATCGGCTTCGGTGGTACCATATTAGTTTGCGCAGGGGCTGCCGTATTAGTTGGCGCAGTGGCTGGTTGAGGTTCAGCCAAATTAATGAAATTATAGTTTGCATAGCCGAACCGACAGACATCCAACAGAATTGTACCCCCCATTGCATTCGTACAATTTTGTTGAAGGGCAGGTTTTACTTTTTCTAAGCAACTCAATATATCAGAGAGTGATGCTTCCAACCCGTACTGTAGGAAAGCATATATTCGATTCGGACTGTCCCCATACACTAAAGTGTTGTACGCGTCTGGGGACAAGTGTTCATCAAGAAGAGTATTGAAGACTATATTCAGATTTCTCTCAAACTTACTGCCTTCTGTATAGTTGACGGTGTGGTTGCATGTAATATTCACCCGATTGGTATATGTGAACGGAAATCCGGGTTGTGTGGTAGGCGCGCCCATTGATGCGTAAGGGGTTTCCGCAGGGGACGTCAATGGTGTGTAAGGTGCTTCTGCGGGGGTTAGTGGAAGCCCGGTCGAATTAAAGAAACTATACAATTCATAACGAAATATGCAGCTTCCCATCAAACCTCGAGCTCCTCGCCTTCCACTGTAATATGCCAAAACACTTGTGATTGTATCTGAGAGACATGTTGAGCAGTCGTCACTGGATATATCTCTGGTGCACTGGACCAGACCATAAATCTTTCGAAAAAAAGAGTCTACATATGTCCCGATAGCATAGAATTCAGATCCAGATATTGCTTTTTCTGACAACTGTGTGAATAGGTTCTCAAGAGCCTGATGGAAGACATCAGGGCTAGAGACATTCACTTTATTCACAAGATACCATCCATCAATAATATCCAGTTGTCCGATGAAACTATAGTTTCCGAAACGTAAGAAACAGAGATCAAACCAAATTAAACCGCTGCCGGCATTGCCACAATTCTGTCGAATGCTAGTAATTGCTTCTTGCGAGCAACTATAGCATTGTTCGACCGTTGTGTCTCCTCTGCATTGGAGGAGGCCATATATTTGGTCGGGACTTTGGCCATACACAGAAGTGTTAAACCGTGTCTGGGACGTGTCTTGAACAAGACTATTAAACACTGTATTCAGATTGCTCTCAAAAGCACTGCCTGTTGTATAGTTGAAGACATCGTTGCAACTATATGCTGTTGGCTGTGCGTTGGAAATCTCTCCCTGAAGAGTAATGCAGAGTACAATTATCAGGAGAATGGAGCATGCAGAAACTCTTCCATGGAGGATTGTCATGGCCAGTGGAGAACCTGCACAGAACAAGGACTCCCCAAAATTTTAGTCTCTTCTCCCGGATATGATCATCTTAACCAATCATCAAAAGACTCTTAGACCATGTTTTCAAGTTTAAAGACAATCAAGTTTTACTGTAAAGATTCAGATTCTTATTATTTAGGAAAAATCGAAGAGTCCTCCATTAGGGTTCAGTATAAAAAATTTACCGTCGGTTTCTTTTTGTCCTATTATCTTTATTCCTTCCAAAAATATTTAATTTCTTTTCATTTGAAGTCTGCCATAAGCTCGGTGAGACGTCTTCAGATTCGGATTATATGGAAAAATAAGCCTTGATCGGCGGGGAATCTTTTAATGAGTTAATAAATTGTATATATTTTAATTAATAAGGTATACAAATAAATATAAAATTAAATATCTAATTTAAGAAAGAGAAAATTTTATTTAAAATATTGATAAAACAAAACTTCATTGACTTTTCCTAATGTTCGAAAAGAGTTTAATAATGATTGATTTAATTTGGTCAAATATAGAATGGTGTTAACCAAATATTTATATGTGCAGACTCGTGGCCTCGACGACTTTGAAGAATGAGCAACTCCATCGTCACTAAAGTCTTTCAAATTGTACAAATATTTATAATTAAAAAAAAAACCTCCACCTTTAAGAATAAATCTCTCTTCTGAAAAAGAAACATGGGTAGGTTCACTACCACATAGTATTTATTAATTACTACCACATGGTATTTATTATTATTATGATGGTATTTATTATTATTATGATCATGATTAAAATTCATTGAAACCAATTGTGTTCTATAAAATCTTAAGAAGGTTATTACTTGATTTGCTTTAAACTTTTATTCTTATACTCAAAAAGCTTGGTAAGAAGATTTCTAAGTTCACTATGATTTTGGCAAGTTAGGAGATTAGCAAAGTTTGTATTATAGCAAATATTATGAAACTCATATCTAATATCGGTGTAAGCAGGGCACTCTAAGAGAAAGTGATTTTCATCCTCAACACCCATAGACACACAAAGATGGCAAACCCTTTGCACCCACACATTTTTTGGAATAGACCAACACCTTCTTTCGCTATGAAGCTCATGGAAGTTCGTTCTAATCTTAGCTATATTAATCTTCTTCTTTGAACTAATTACTATCGAGAGATATTTATGATCTTTCAAATTAGGGTTAATGACCTCCTTATAGTATCTTAGTTTTATCTGAACGTCTAAATTTTCCTCGCACCACAATTTCTCTTTAAACTTAAAATATTCTGTAAAGCATCATTTTCATCAATGCCCCAATGGTCTAACCTAGCCATCGTATCTTTACACCAACTCCGCTTGAGACATAGTTGGTTTTGACTTGAATTTAAAGCAATTTTAGGAAGTCTCTCGTTTCCCATGTTATTTATCTTGTGCTTGTACATCAGGTACCTAGTCATAGCCATGCTCTCGATGGGGGAAAGACCCACTTCTATGAGGATAATAGGATAAGGCATATTACTTTTAATTTTTAGGTTATAAGTTATAAACCGCTTCTGGATTTGCTCAATATTTATCCAAGATTCTATAGATATGTTGCACCCCCATACCTCACAACCATACAAGATAACAAGGATGACAAGAGTTTCAAAGCTGAACTTTTTTAAATCCCACATGACGAGGTTTGCTTATTTACAATTATTTTCAAGACCAAAATAAGCTTTCCACCCTCCATTAATCATTTTCCCAATGCTATGGTTCCAATTGAGCTTGTGACAAATATCGATTCCAAGATACTTGTAAGAAGTCACTTCCTCCAGTTTACTATTATCATAAATAAAATTTGCTTAGGTGTTTTTTTTAGATTTTATAATCATAACTTTTGTCTTGTCGATGTTAACAATCATACCCATGTTATAACATAAATTTTTGAGAATTCTTAATTGTTTATCGAAATCAAAGGGACACCTTGCCATAAGAACAATATCATAGAAGGAGGATGATAACTATCCTAGCTAAGATTGTGCCATCATAACCTGCTTTTTCTAAATATTTTTCTAGTTTATCAATGTAAATGACAAAAATGATGGAAGAGAGGAGAAAACTTTGCTTAACTCCAATATTACAATTTATATCCATTAACCAACCCTCATTATTTTTAAATTTGGCAATAACCTAAAACATTAAACTTCTCTGGAATAATCATGGAATATAATTATATAAGTCAAGTCGGTTGTGTCATTTTTTAGGCTTAAATGTTGAAAAGTCAGAATTAAATTAGTTTATGTAATTTTATTTGAAGTTTTTCAAAGTACTTGATAATGAAAGTTATTTGATATTAAATCAAATTAAAGGGTTATGTGATTGCTAATTAATAATAATATAAGCTATTTGAGCGCCGATCCGTTGTTTTCAATTAGCGCTAGGATCCAGTTTAAGATAGCGCACCTCATCGCTGATTTAAGTTACAAGTAGCTATCTCACATGGCGATGATTAAAAAAGTAGCTGCCCACCCTTCACTTGGCATCATATCGGTTAGATAAAACTAAAGTGTTAAATCCCTTTGCTCGGGAATATAAAATTCATGGCAGCTCATACTTAGCAGCTCTTGCCTTTGTCTTGTAGCATGGTTATTTTTTTTTTAAATGGGATCGTACAAGATTAGTTTAAAAAAAATAAAGGGCGGTGTATGATAAGTAAAGGATCATGTGCATCTTTTAATAAATTATAGGTAACATTAAAATATAATTGGGTGCATATGAAACTTCTCTACTCGCTCTTGTCAAGATAAGAGTGCACTTTGAGGGTTAGGGTTTCATGGCGAAGGCGGAAGAAATTACAGGACCGCGGATGAACAGCTGAAGCACGCATGGGAAATCGGAACCCTGAGATAGACGAAAGCCGTGTCGAAAGGAATAACAAAATGGTTCTTGGAGGTTGTGTTTAATCTATTATACTGTGGATGTTCACTAGATCCGTTTTGGGCCGTCACATTGCTACTGGAATTTGGAAATATTCGCCGGCGTGTTGTTGGGAGTCGCTTTCCTGAGCAGGAAGGTGACGATATTTGGGGCTTTCCGGTGCATCTCGAAAACTTGTCAGCAGGGTGTGGTCCTCCGAATCTAGTGGCGATTATTACATACCCTTGACTGCCTGTGGTTCCATTAATCATTACAAAACCTTATCAGCATATTCCGGGTTATTCGCCGTTTAAGGTTCCGTTTTGGACCGTTTTTCCGGGGATTGTGACTGTATTGCTCCCGAAATGGAGTTAAATGGGACGGCATCATGCCCAAACACAGATTGCGACATGAATCTGTCGGACTCCCAGCTCGAGGAGGCTGGACTGTTCCAGCCGGATACATTTTTTAAAAGACAACTGGGAGAAATGCAAGCGGCTAACCCTAGGGGCCGACAGGTGGCGACACTTGGAACGGCCAACAACAGACACCTGGATATTGGAATGACACCTGGAGTGGTTCCGGGTTCCGACCCACCTGGCGGCAACACAAGGATTCGACCGGGGCGTGGCGGGAATGGAAAGCTGGGGTCGACGTCTCGAGCAAATGGTAGGAGGCTGGGCAAATATTTCAGTAGGCCTGGGGAAGCCTGGTTGACGTTTGGCCGAGACATTGGACTGGAGGAGATAGTCGATTACAATATGACTGTGCTCGTTGGGAAATTTTCCTATCATGCTATGAATCGGCGAAATGTTGTTAAGTGGGTTGAGGAGCTGTGGAGTCCCATTCTTGACTACACACCACAGGTTTTTGCAATGGCTTGCGGGTGGTACGGCTTCAAATTCCGGGAGGAGGCTCATAGCACTCGCATCTTGGGGGGTTTGTGGTTGTATGGATCCGGAAGCTTGATGCTTCAAAAATGGCAGACGGATTTTAATCCCAACACGGCTACGGTGCGGTTGAGACATCTTTGGGTTCTTTTGCCCGGCCTTCCGTTGGCATTGTGGAATCGGAGGGCCTTTGAGGCCATTGGCAACCGTCTTGGGAGATTCTTGCATGTGGAGGAAAGTCACCTCAGGGGTTTTGACAGGAGGATGGGACGACTGCTGGTGGAAGTTGATATATCTATTGGCCTCATAGATGTATTACACATAGATTGGAGGGGTCGTCAGCTATCACAGATTGTTGACTACTGGGGTATTCCTTTTCGCTGCTCAAACTGTAAAGCGGTGGGCCATTTGTGGAGGCAATGCACGGCTCCGACGTCATCTGGTCAAAACATGGATGGGGGGCCTATGTGGTCATCTGACGACAGCAGCAATATTGAGCAGGATGGCGTGGGTGCTCTTGACGGCTTCTCCAACCGGGTGCTCAATCCACAGGCTCAAGACTCGTCGATAATTTGTAAGTTGGAACTACAAGACCCTATGTTTTTCCATTCTTTAAACGAGTTGGATATATCCTTTATTAATTCACTAGAGATGAATAATGGAAACAACGGCAACTATATAAGTAACAGCCATAGCATAGACTCCAACTCTTCTGGGTCGGGACAGGCAACAAATGATAACTCTGAAAACGATGACCCGGAATCGGAGACTGAACTTTTAATCAAGATGAACAAATTATGCCCTGAGAATAATGTAACAAACATTCTGGTTCCTTCTTCCACAAATAATTCTGAAACCCCGGGATCAAATGTTCCTGTCGATTCTGAGACAACCGGCCATACACGGGATGATGAGAAAATAAGTGGGGAAACGGCGAAATGTGATGTTACGATCCCTGGTCTTTTGGAGACTGGGGGTTCGGTGACAGATGGAACGTTGGATGCGAAGGGGCCTATGGGAACGAGAGGGAAACAACCCTCCATTCCATCATATTCTGATATGGTTAAGAAATCAGCCATTCCCACTTATTTCCGGAATCGGGTGGTGGAACAAAATGAGGCATCGGCTGATGGAATGCCGGGGCCCACAGATTCATTGGCCCCTGGACCGGATGGGGGGGTGGGTAAAACTGTTACTGCAACACTACAGGAAACTTCTGGTGAAAGTGTCACACAGAAGGGTGCGCGTAGGGGAGGTCTCGCTCAGGATTTTTCACCACTGAAAACTAGAAGCGCCAGGAAAAACAAAAAGGTCATTCCGGGAGGGGGTGAGGATGACCTGAACATGATGCAATCCCCCAATCGTTCTGACTCCAGGGCTCTTAGAGGAATGAAAGCCCTTGCGAGGGTTAGAAAATGATTTTCCTCTCCCTGAACATCAGAGGGGTGGGAGGCCTGCCCAAACAACTGGCCTTCAAACGTTTGTTAGAAATTGTCAATCCTGATTTGGTTCTTCTTCAGGAAACGATGGTTAGTGGAGAAAAAGCACGAATTTTTCTTAATAAAATCAAGCCGGGATGGATGTGTTGCTCAGTGGATGCTGCTGGACTCTCGGGGGGTCTTCTTGCGGCTTGGAATCCTCAAGTTTTGAAACTCGTTCCTTCCCATGTCTCACTAGGAATTCTGCTATCTGGGAACATTTGGGGATCGGAGAAAAATATAAACATTATTAATTGTTACGGCCCATACTGTGACCGTGAATCTTTCTGGAACATGGCTGGATCTGAAAATTTACTAAACCTGGAAAATTTGATAATAGCTGGCGACTTAAATTTTACCTGGGCCGATGGGGAGATTTGGGGGGGTCTGGCGAGGAGGAACCCCCTGGGACCATATTTCCTAAATCTTTTCAAGGAATTTTCAATGGTCGATGTGGCTCCTCGGCCGCTGGCACCAACATGGACTAATGGCAGAACGGGAGATCAACAGATTCAGAAATGCATCGACCGATTTCTAGTATCAGATACTTTGCTAGCATGTTTTCAGAACTATAGATCCTGGATGCAACAAATAAAAATCAGTGATCATCTCCCCATTATTCTGCAATTTGATGATGATCCCTTTTTCAAAACATACCCTTTCAAATTCAATTCCACGTGGCTTTCTGAGTTGGATTTCTGTTCGGGGGTGCGGAAGGTGTGGTTGCAGACAGATGTAACAATGGAGAGATCGGCTATGGATAAGTTGGCGGAGAAACTCAAGGTATTAAGAAACTTCTCCATAAAGTGGGAAAAGGGCAAAAAAGCCTCGATGAGAAAGGAACTATCTGAGATTGAAGCAGAGGTGGAATACCTGATGAATAGAAGGGTTGATAATGAGCTAACTATGGGGGAGCTTACAAAACTATCATCGCTGGAGAGCCAGAAAATGAAAATTCTTTTGATGCAAGAAGAATCCTGGCGATTGAAGAGCAGAGCAACCTGGCTAAAATCTGGAGACATGAATACAAAATTTTTTCATCAATTTGCTGACTCCCGACGGATACAAAACACAATCTGGGACTTAAATGATCATTTGGGTAGGCGGATTCGGGGGGAGGAGAACTTGATGAATGAGGCTGTTTATCATTTTCAGGAATATTATAGGGATCCAAAAAACACTACTCTGGCTGAACAATTCAAACTTATAAAGGAATATCCACGTATGTTCAATGAGGCGGAAGGTGACAGTATATTTATGGAAGTCACTCTGGATGAAGTGGAAAAAACTCTGCGGGGGATTGCAAAGGACAAATCCTCGGGTCCGGATGGATGGACTGTTGAGATTTTCTTACAGAATTTTGATATCATGGGGGAAGAAATACGGTCGGTTGTGGAGGAATCGCGGAAGCTTGGTTTTGTCTCAGGGGCAATAAACTCTACATATTTGGCCCTCATACCAAAGACTTCCCATCCGAACAGCTATGATGACTTTAGACCAATTGCACTATGCAACCTGGTCTATAAGATTATTGCTAAAATTATAGCTGAAAGAATCAAACCGGTGCTATCTCGGCACATCTCCAAGGAACAATATGGATTCCTTAGTGGGAGACAAATCCATGATGCCGTGGGGGTGACACAGGAAGTCTTTCATACTATTAAACAGAAAAGGATGGATGCTCTTATCCTTCAATTCGACTTGGTGAAAGCTTATGATAAGGTTGATTGGAACTTCCTGAGATTAATACTTATCCAGATTGGCCTGCCATGGACGGTTATGAAATGGATTATGGCCTGTATTAATTCTGTCAATTACGCAATTCTTATCAATGGTCTTCCTACTGATTTCTTTAAGGCAACTCGGGGACTTCGACAGGGATGCCCTCTTTCTCCTTTACTGTTCCTTCTGGTGATAGAGGGGCTAAGTTTGTCCATTCATAAAGCCCGCCAAGATGGAAGAATTGTTGGCATCAAAGTAACACGCAATATATCTGTTTCACATTCATTATTCGTGGATGATGTCATGCTTTTTGGAATGGGCATACTTGCCGAATGGATGGCATATAAACAGATACTTGATCTTTTCTGCAGGGTTTCCGGCATGGTAATCAGTTATATGAAATCCTTTTTCTTGAAACACTCTCTGCCCGAGGATGTCCAACAGTCAATCAGCACCCTCTTGCCTCTAAACTTCAATGAAATTGAAGCGGGTACTAAATATATGGGTTTTTTCATTAAACCTTCAAACTATTTGATTAATGATTGGTCCTGGCTTATCAGAAGATTTGAAATGAGACTAGGACACTGGAGCTATCGGCATCTTTCTTTGGGTGGCAGGCTTACTCTGGTAAAAGCCGTTCTGCAAAATTTAGGTGTATATTGGTTTTCTCTTTGCAAGATTCCTCGAACCATTCTGAAACTTATAAGAAGGAAGATTTTCAGTTTTCTCTGGACAGGTGGTGGAAACCTGGAGAAATTTCATCTGATAAAATGGCAGATTTTGGCTCGGCCATGGCATATGGGTGGTTGGAATATTAAGGATATAGAAATGTTTGTTACGGCCCTTCATGCTAAAAGCCTTTGGCGTGCTCTTTTTGACCTATCGATCTGGGGCGAGATCATATGAGCCAAATACCTGCGTAACATTCCGATTTCTAGATGGTTCCGTTTAAACCGCCCTGGAACTATGGGCGTCTCAAACATTTGGAACGGTCTGCTGGGTGCATACAGGATCATTGCACAATGGATTGCATGGTTGCCAGGCAATGGACGAGATATTCGACTGGGCCTTGATCCTTTCATAGGTGGTCCACCGCGATACACAATATCGGTGGAACTGAGATCACATCTCAATGCAAATGGCTATTTCTCCTTAGCACATGTTGCTAGTTGGTGTGGGGTAGAATGTCCCCGGTGGATCACGGCAGCTCAGATGGGTCTTACGGGCTCCTTGAGGCAGGAATGGGAGGATTATATCAGGCCTTTGCATCATTCAAACATGCGACTCTCTGATGGAGCTGACCGGATTGTGTGTTCGTGGGACGTGGCTGAAGGGCGGGTCACTGCAGCAATGGAATATGATGCACTATTCGCAGAGACACAGGTTATGGTTAGATGGTGGGATAAAACACTCTGGAAACTTGTTTTGCCGCTCAAGATAAAATGTTTCATTTGGTTAGCCCTGCATAACCGGATACTAACGTGGGACAACCTTTGTCGTCGCGATTTTTGTGGCCCGGGATGGTGTACCTTATGCTGCTCTGAGGGGGAAACGGTTGATCACCTCTTCACCTCCTGTTCTTTCAGCAAAAATCTTTGGTCTTTTATTGTGGGCAAAGCAGGTATAACATTTCTTTGGAACTTCAGCTCCCTTAATGATTGCCTTGTAGCTTGGGATCAACTTGATCGTGGGGTCAGAGAACTCCCATATTTCATGATATGGGAGGTTTGGAAGACTCGAAATAAGCACATATTTGAGAATAAGATCCCTTTCCTGGCTGGGATAGGCTACAAAACACTTGCTGCACATCATGAATATCTCACCATCCACGGTTTGGCCAGGGTAAGAGACATTCCGGTAAGGAATCATCGTTTTGCCCCCCCGGTGCTGAACTTCCCTTGTGGCTTCTTTGACGGAGCTGCTGTTTACAATCCTGGGGGGGGTGGTGCTGGAGCCGTTATACACCTTACAAATGAAATCTCCATCCATCTTTGGCTTAATCTGGGAGGTGGCACTAATACCAGGAGCGAGCTATGTGCTCTTTGGTTATTACTTTATTGGGCTAAAGTGCGAGATATCACCGACCTTGTGGTTTTTGGTGACTCACTTTCTATCATCTCCTGGGTGAGTGGCAAAACCACTCTACATAACATGTTGCTTCAGCACTGGATGAATGCGGCCAGGTTGTTAATTAAAGACTTTCAACACATACATTTCGCCCATGTATATCGTGAAGTGAACTTGGAGGCGGACATGCTATCAAAAAGGGCCCTTTGCGCTGCACCCGGGATCATCATGTGGCAGGAATGGCGGGCGGACTTATTGTTTTCACAGGGCTCACTACCTCTGCCTTGGTTTTGATTTTGCTCTTCTACGTTTTTGTTATATATACTGCTTTATGGTTAACATTAGCACGCAGATTTTCTTACATATACTGTTAGTTCTATGTGCAGATATCTCATAGAGGATGTGGCCAACCTCTCGTTGGACATTTTGTATACTACCTCTATTTGCGGCATTATATTCGGCATTATTGTCTGTGTAGGCTAGACACAGCATGATTTTTTGGATACTTGACAGTTAGTACTGATATTTTTATGGTAAACTTTATTATTTGATGGGATTCTCAGATGGTTTATTGTGTTTGTAGAACCTGTTTCTCCTCCGGGAGGGGTTCATGTTTTTATGTTGTGAACATATTTCTCCATTATGTTTTCCACGTAGGATGTTGATGGCATTATGGCCATCGTTATTAGACACGATACATTTGCTAGGCAGGGCATCGATGTGATGTATGTTTTTTCTAATAGTTGGCACTATTTACTATTTCGTATATTAATAGTAAGTTATATTTTTCTGTGAAAAAAAAATTATAGGTAAAGTAGGCATGAAGACAAACCTCATTAAGATTCGTGTACACATTACTTTATGACTAAACATATTAATAAAATTTAAGTGAAGGTTCATGTAATCATGTTATAAACATGTGGGTGACGTATTAAAAAACGCATTCACCTTTTTTTTAAAGGGAAGGCATCTTTTTATTAATTATTAGACCTTAAAAACAAATATCGAAGGTCACTCATATTACGTACTACATAAAGGTAGGTGTATTAATTTTATTAAGGTATGATAGATCAAAGTTGGTTTTAGTTTCGCTGGAAAAAGTTGGTTTTAGTGGGTGTTAATCATTATCATCATCATCATCATTTTAACAAGTGATTTTTTCCAAATCTTTAAAGACATATCCAATAGATACAACCAAATGCAATAGAGGGGTATGTATCTAGGAAGACAAGGCACAATTTCGAAGGAGTTAACAAGATACATGATTGCGATAATGGAAACCAGAAAGACGCATCGAAACATCGAGGAAAGGGAAGCATGGCCTTCACTACAAACGATTTGTTCCAAGTTGCGGAAAAGAGAAAAGGGTCGAAGGTAAATGTGAGGACGAAGATTTTGATGGTTAAATTAGCCAACATCTATACATAAAGCATGTCATCAAAGATCGAGAATGGGAAGACTTGACTGGCTCAAAGAAATTCTTACATGTTGTCTCAAAAGAACAAACATGTAGGCCCAGCTTCTATGAAATTCAGAAACCAATAACATTGATCCTCCTAAGGAAGTGTCTAATTTGTCACCAATTGAGGCAAAGAATCAAGATGATCACTTTGTATTTCAAAGAAGACATTAGCTCTCATGGTACACATGTAATTAATTACTTTAAAATGACTTTAATGCTATGCAAAGAAATGAAAAGTGGCACATATCACAAAAGTCAAGGACAATTTTGAAAGGAATATTAGTTGAGGGGTACTCATTCAGATAAAGTGAAATTTTAAATGTGTTGAAAGCTTCCCCTAAAAAGAGAAGATACATCATATGAAATAAAGATAAAAATAAATACATTTTAGAAGAGTGGAGGAATATGAGAAGTTTATAGAAGAGTAAGCAATCTAACACTTACTCAAAGGAACTATTTAGTTTCTAAGGGAGAAAGATTAAATAGGAGGACATAAAATGAGAAGAGGCTTTTGGCTCTAAAATTCTTAAGTACTACTGTTGAAATGTAAATGTGGAGAAGCCACATTTTGGCCAAGTTATTTTCTAGGAAGCTATAATCCTTGTGTGCATTTGTTGTGGATTATTCTGGTACATTTATCGAGCATGAGGATTGTCTAAGAATGTATGTTGCATTGTGAACTACTTTTATGTGGAGCTATTGCATTCTTAATTTTTTTTTTCTAAAAACTGTTTGTTTAAATTCATGAGTATAGAACCACTAATGGTTTTACAATCATTTCCCCATATTCTTTCCTTTATTCTCAGTGAAATATTTCATGGGTTATTGTTACAATCATGTATGGATCTATGCTTATCTCTTGTAGCTGTTTTCATGTCCAGGCGACTGGATTTTTCATTTTAGAGCAATTGCATTTCATTCTTTAGTTTAGAAAACCATAAACAGTGGACTAGGTTGCAACCAGTTAAACCCTAAATCATTAATGGTTGTTGGGACAGAATCTCGATGGGTTCGCTAGCTCAAATGCTTCATAGTCTAATTGGGACTTTTCACTGAGGGTCACCCCTACTTTTGACCAGGTTCATTTCGACCTGCCAATAGATTTAGCACTTGAAGGATGGCCAATGACAAGCCAACCCATGTGGTGCCATTTTTTTTCCAGACCTGTTTTAACAGCCCATGGCTCCTCTCCATATCTTTTCATTGGATCATCTATTTAGTCTTCCAAGACCACCATGGGCTATCCCAAATAAGATAATAGATCTCTTTTCTAAATTTAAGTTTGATGGTGAAGGGGAAACCTATGCACTTAGGCATATAAATCAATTTAACATTGCACATCACAGTCTCAAGATTGTTCAGGATAATGTAATTTTTAGGTTGTTTACCCCTACACTGGAATGATGAATTCAAGATTGTTACAAGGAATTTCTAGTGAAGTTTAATCATAGTTGGAAGCAGTTCATAGAAGTTTTTGTATTTGCATATGTAAGCTATCACTATGAAGAGATGTGTGCTGATCTTGAGGAGATTTAGAAAAGAAGAGTGATTCAAATGATGATTTCATGTTAGGAATGGATCAGATCTACTACATATTTCATGAAAGTGATAAACCCCCAATATAAGCATTTTACGAATGCTATGCATATCTCCTCTCTTTTACTAAAGAAGACAAGTTGTTAATGAACAATGAGAAATATTTCAGTTCTCAAAATTATACTCCACTAGAACCCTTGAACCAAAGAATATCATTCTTTAATGGACAAGGGAACCTAGAAGACATTTATTTGCAAAACAACCATGTAAAGAAATTCAATATGGGAAATGGTAATGAGTCTAATTTACAAAAGGATATGTTTGAATTCCTTGGTTTAGATTCACATGAGAAAATTCCCACCCTAAATGTGAGTGAACCTAGTGGAACAACTTGTGAGGAAACTTCAAAATCTATGGATACATTAATTTCTTTTATTAAACAAGATGATAACCTGGAATTAAATTTTCCTCACAACTTTTCTGAACATGTAAAAGGATGCAATCACAATATACACATAATCGGTGTCTTGGAGTTTCATGACTTTCAAACAACACCAACTCACCTCGTATAGAAGGACTCAATTATGTCTGCTAGGAAAATCAAACATGAATGATGATATTAAGTCCTTTTTTGTTGAAACAAATCTTGAACAAATTCCTCTCATCTTAGTTGAGAATTTATCATTGAATCAGGATTTGACTATTGATGTTTCCCCCGAGCATACAAATATGGAATAAAATTCAATAAATTACAATGAGGATTATTCTAACAATGCGGAAGTTTTCAATGAGTTACATTATGGAAAATTTATATTATTTGTAGCCAAATTTATTTACTCACTCTAGCTTTGAGAGAGAGATTCAATACCTTCTCATTATAAGTCCTTTTTATCATATCTTATAATGGTAAGGGATGATATGAATGAGGAAGGTGCAAATATTCCTTTTATTCAGTAACAAGTAACAAGGTCATAGAGAGGAAAATAATCTTTTAATGGACACTTTTAATGAAACTTAATCGTGATGTTGGTTCGGTTTGTGTGTTTGAACAAAAGAAGGTCCTTTATGGTAGTCAGTTATGTCTTAAAGGTGGTAACATAGTTCATCTTGAGCAATATTAGGTTCAAATAAATAATGTTAACAAGTATGGTGAGACACTTCATCCTTTGAAAATGGTTATGTTAGGTCTTGATATCTTTACTTCACATTTTGAATCGAATGACAAGAGATTCTCCATGGCCACTAATTTTGGATAGTCATCAAGTACAGTTCTAATAAGGTATGTCATCTATCCTTAGGATTTGCATGAGTGTCACATACCTCCCTTTTTCGTTTTCATGACATTATTGAAACTTCATTGCAGTTATCATTCACTCGAAAGCTTCCAAAACATAGCGAGTACTTAATATTTTATGTTGTGATTATATTTCGAGTTGATGTAAATTTTTTCGACACTACATCGTGTAACGTACCAATCCTATGTACTTATGCATGATGGTGATATTCTTGTAGGATGGGAAGTCCTTTGATGGCTACACTGGCTTTATGATTTCATATAACATTTGATGAGCCGATGTAGGTTAGGTTCTGGGTGTAGTATAGGTTTTATATTTCTTCTTGGTTTTATAATAAAGAGATTGACTTATTTTAGGTTACCTTCGGAATAAAGCCACCCAATTTTCTATTAGGTTTTTGTTTCCTGATAGTTCATTTTTCACCTGGTTATTTAACACAATATTTTATTCCTTCGAATAATTTAGTCATCGTGGATAATATTTTTCTCTGTTCATTTCAAACTTAAGTTTTGTCTTGGGATTGGTATATCTCTAAGTTGATAGGTAATACATGTGTAGGAGCCTATTGAAAAGACTTGAAAGAGGATTGTCCTCAATTTGGTCAGTTTCCATGGTACTATAATCAAGAATTGGTAAGACAAGGAACATAGCTAGGAACATTTGAACATGTATGAGTAATCTTCATTAAAACATTGAGGAATGGATTAGACATGGAGTTCTATCTCATTAAATTTGAAGTGAAGTTCACTAGGCACATTGGCCCTACTAAGTTATTATTTTATCATTTTATTATCATCTTAGCATATCCTTATACCTAGAATTCCTTTTACAGGTATTTATGATGTAAGGATTTGCATTTTAGGAAAATCTAGAACATAACACTCATGAACTCACATATGATGTAAGGATTTTCATTTTAGGAAAATCTAGAACATAACACTCATGAACTCACAAATGAAGAATTATTCCTCGTGTCATTGATAAGAGAAAATAAAGTTCAATTGCACGTATTTGAAGCTAGATGTCCACCAATCAGCCAAATGATTTGGAGGGTAATGACGAGTGGCATACTGCAAATAAAAAACAAGAAGTGCTAACATAAATTTTATATTTTCGAGAACATGTTTATCTTGAAAAGATTCAATCATAAGAACATCAACCTATTGCAAGAGATATATGGTATGATTTTATTGCTGATATTGCACATCCTTGTTGGGATTTAAAAATGTCAAGGTGAAATAGAAATGAGACCGCAATCAATTTTAATACCCAATAAAAATATGATGCATTGAACGGAGAACCATATTCAGTAAATATCACTCCAAGCAACCAGTTAATCACCATGGTAGAAATAAAATCAAAGGAATTTCACTCCCTTTTCTATTGAATCCTTGGCTACATGAAATTGGCAAGATTGCAAGATTAAATTTGAAAAATCTATACAGGTATGGATTTCATGTTAATTCAAATAGTAAGTTTTTTTATTAATACATGCTAAACTGTAAAGGCAAATTCATTTAAACCTGCCCATGGGTTTGGATGACAATTGGGTCATAAGGATTCTTCATCAATCACATCCTTATGTTAATGATATCCTATATCCCCTCTATTTTTCAATGATATTTGGCTACACTAAAGGGAATTATGAATTATGAATCGTACATCCAACTCTTTGTCAAATGAAATAATGTTTCTTAAAGAAAAAAGAAATAATTGGGTTTACAATATTTGATTTGCTTGAAAAGATCATTTCTCTAATGGTAACGTATTTATCTATGCACAATACCTAAAGGGTGAGGGAAATGGGAGTTTGTTTGAGTGACCTTTATTTCAATCATATTGGAATTAATCTCATCTTTTGCATTTATTTTGATAGGTATATATTGGAAGGATATTCATCGATCGATCAACCGAGAATAGAGAATAAATCTTAGTAGATGTGATAAACACTAAGGGAATTATTCGATGATATGTTGTTTATTACTAGACCTTGATAATTTATTTCTATTTAAAATTATTTTCGGGTAACCTTGAAATAGCACTAGCAACAACCACATTTTAAATGTGGTTGATATTCGCTGATCGACGTATATCAACCATGACCACACATTTAAAACTAGTTGATATTCGTCGATCGACGAATATCAACCACATTTAAAATGTGGTTGTTTCTAGTAGACAGTCGACCCATGAAGAAATAACAAAATTAAAATTTTAATAAAAATGTTATTTCGAAATAAAAATTAAAATAAATGCATATTAACTTTAAAAAAATTAAATAAAAATATGTAAATATATTAAAATAAACTAAAGTAAATTTAAAAAAAAAGTAATGTGAAAGAAGATGGCAATAATGTATTTGATTACTATATTGACATTGATCTTTTGTAAATAAAGTAAAATAAAAGTAAATTAAAAATCCAATAAAAATAAACTAAACTAAATTAAATAAAGTAAAAATTAAATAAAAATAAACTAAAGTAAAAAAATTAAATTAAATAAATAAATAAAGTAAAGTAAAATAAAGAAATAAAATAGAATAAAAAATAAAGTAAAGAAATAAAGTAAAATAAAGAAATAAAAATAAACTAAATTAAATTAAATAAAAATAAAGTAAATTAAATTAAATTAAAGAATATAATTAATTTAAATAAAGAAATAAAGTAAAATAAAAAAATAAAAAAAATAAATCAATCAATCTAAGTGAAAAAATCTTAGATAAATAAAAGTAAAATAAAAAATAAAATAGTAAAATATATTAAATAAAAATAAAAAATAAATTAAATAAATGTAAACAAATTAAAGATAAGTAAAATAATTGATATTAAAGGTAAATTCATAATAAAATAATTAAATGATATTAGAGAAAAGTAAAATAATGGTTATTAAAAACACAAAAGTAAAATAATACATATTAAATGTAAATTAAAAATAAAATAACTGATATTAAAAATAATTGAAATAATTAATATTAAATATAAATTAAGAAGAAAATAATTGATATTAAAATTAATTAAATAAATGTAAGTAAATAAAAATAATGATGAAGTAAACCCAACAAAAGTCAACATGTATGCCTATGGTTGACTTTTGCTTTCCCAGGGTTCACTTTGGTTGGCCATGGTTGGCCATGGTTTAACCATGGTTAACCATGGTTTAACCATGGTTAACCATGACCAACCATGGTTAACCATGGCCATGGTTCAACCATGGCCAACCATTATCGACCATGGTTGGCCAACCATGGCCAACCATCATTTTTTACTATAGTTAATTATGGCATAAAAAGTATCAAATGATGGTTGCCCATGGTTCGCCAACCATGGCCATGGTTGGCCAACCATGGCCATGGTTGGCCAACCATAGTCAACCATCATTTTTTACTATAGTTGATTATGAAATAACAAATAAAGTAAATATG
The DNA here is from genome assembly GCA_027924585.1 of Larix kaempferi. Classification (NCBI taxonomy): domain Eukaryota; kingdom Viridiplantae; phylum Streptophyta; class Pinopsida; order Pinales; family Pinaceae; genus Larix; species Larix kaempferi. Next base: position 82,154 of record BSBM01001943.1, on the reverse strand, counting down.
GTTCAATATGGTTGACTATGGTTGACCATGCTTGACTTTGGTTGACTGTGGTTGACCATGGTTAACTATTGTTGAATTTGTTGAACTATGGTTGACTTTGGTTCTCTAATTGACTATGGTTGACTACGATTGCACATGGTTGGCTAAGGGTGACTTTGTTTTGTCATAATTGACTATTAGTTGACCTTTTTTAAATTTTGTCTATGGTTGACTGATTTACTATGGTTGACTATTGTTGACCATGGTTACCTTTTTTTTGCCACAACCGACCATTCACTAAACTTATTTAACTTTTAACTTTGGTTGGATATGGTTGAATTTGGTTAACTATGGTTGAGTTTGGTTGTCTTTGGTAGGCTATGGTTGACTTCAATCCATAGTTAACTTTTAAGTAGGGTTGGCTTTAATCAATAATTAACTTTCAATCAAGGTTGACTTCAATCCAAGGTCGCTTCAATCCATAGTCATATTTTAAGGAAGGTTGACTTTAATCCAAGGTTGAATTGAATCAATTGTTGAATTCAATCCAAGGTTGAATTAAATCAATTGTTGACTTCAATCCAAGGTTTAATTCTAACCAAGGTTGGCTTCAATCCAAGGTTGACTTCAAAACATGGTTGACTTCAATCCAGGGTCATTGTCAATCCAACGTGACTTAAAGTTTGACTTCAATCCAATATGGATGTCAATCCATGGTTGAATTGAATCATGGCACAATAGTGGTTATGGTTGACTTCAATCCATGGTTGACTTCAATCCAATGGCTAACCTCAATCTGACTTTGAACCACGGTTGACGTTAATCCACAAACACACTTTTAAAAGTGGTTGAGTGACTTTGAAGCATGGTTGACTTCAATCAATCGTTGAATTTTATGTAAGGTTGACTTCAATCCATGGTTTACTTCAATCCATAGTTGACGTTTATGCAAGGTTGAGTTCAATACATGGTTGACTTTTAAGCAAGGCTCGATTCAATCGAAGGTTGACCTCAATCCATAGTTGAATTAAATCTAAGGTTGACTTCAATACATATTTTACTTCAATCCATAGTTGAATTTAAAGTAAGGTTGTCTCCAATCTAAGGTTGAATTCAATCAATGGTTGACTTCAATCCAAGGTTTACTTATATCCAACGTTGACTTCAATCCATGGTTGACTACAACCCAAGGTTGCTTAAATCCATGGATGAGTTTTAAGCAAGGTTGAATTCAATCAAAGGTTGAATTTAATCCATGGTTGATTTCAGTCAAAGGGTGACTTCAATCCAAGGTTGTCTTAAAGTTTGACTTTAATCCAGTGGTGACTTTAACCCATTCTTAACTTCAATTCAAGGATGATTTCATTCCATGGTTGACTTCAATTAATGGTTGGCTTAAAAATTCAAGGTGTATTTCATTCAAATGTTGACTTCAATCCATGGGTGACTTCAATCCAAGGTTGTATTACATGTTGAATTCAATCCAAGGTCGAATTTAATCCATTAATAATATTAACTTGGATGAATTCAATCCATGGTTGACTTCAATCCAAGGTTAACTTTGGACCATGGTTTACTTCTATCCAAAAAAACACTTTCAAAAGTGGTTGATTTCCTTTAAACCATGGTTGAGTTCAATCCATAGTTAACTTTGAAGTAGGGTTGACTTCAATCAATAATTGACATTCAAGCAAGGTTTACTTCAATCTAAGGTTACTTAAATCCATAGTTCACTTTTAAGGAAGGTTGACTTCAATCCAAAGTTGAGTTGAATCAATTGTTGACTTCAATCCAAGGTTGAATCCTAACCAAGGTTGGCTTCAATCCAAGGTTGACTTCAAACCATTGTTGACTTCAATCCATGGTTGATGTCAATCTAACGTTTACTTAAAGGTTGACTTCAATCCAAGATGGACTTCAATACATGGTTGACTAGAATGATGACACAACAATGGCTATGCTTGACTTCAAGATAAGATTGAATTCATTCCATGGTTGACTTCAACCCATGGTTGACTTTAATCCAAAGTGGACTTCAATCTAATGTCTAACCTCAATCTAACTTTGAACCATGGTTGACGTCAATCCATAAACACACTTTTAAAATTGGTTGATTGACTTTGAACCATGCTTGAATTCAATCCATACTAGAATTTTATGAAAGTTTGACTTCAATCCATGGTTGAGAGATCAATTCATAGTTGAATTTTATGCAAGGTTAAGTTCAATACATGGTTCACTTTTAAGCAAGGTTGACTTCAATCCATAGTAGACTTTAAAGTAGAGTTGTTTCCAATACAAGGTTGACTTTAAAGCAGGGTTGTCTCCAATCCAAGGTTGACTTCAATCAATGGTTGAATTCAATCGATAGTTGACTTCAATCCAAGGATTACTTCTATCCAATGTTGACTTCAATCCATGGTTAAATACAAACCAAGTTTGACTTAAGCAAGGTTGAATTTAATCCATGGTTGATTCCAATCGAAGGGTGACTTCAATCAATTGTTGACTTCACTCCAAGGGTGACTTCAATCCAAGGTTGTCTTCAATCCATAGTTGAATTCAATCTAGTATTGACTTGAATCCATGGGTGACTTTAATCAAAGTTTGAATTAAATCCAATGTTAACTTGAATCCATGGGTGACTTCAATCAAAAGTTCACTTAAAGGTTTCCTTCAATCCAAGGTTGCCTTCAATCCAAGGTTGACTTAAATACATGGTTGAATTCAACCCAATGTTGACTTCAATCCAATGGTTGACTTCAAGCCAAGGTTTACTTCAATCCTTGGTTAACTTCAATCCAAGGTTTACTTCAATCCAATGGTTGACGTTAATCCAATTTTGACTTCAATCTAATGGTTGACGTCAACCCAATATTGACTTCAATCTGTGGGTGACTTCAATCTTGAATCCAATCCAAGGTTGAGTTTGATCCATGGGTGACTTCAATCTAAGGTTGAATTTAAGGTTGAATTCAATCCAAGGTTGACTTCAAGCCAAGGTTGAATTCAATCCATGGTTAAATTCAAGTCAAGGTTGAGTTTAATCTAATGGTTGACATCAATAAATTAATAATATTCATATTAATGAATTTAATCCATGGTTGGCTTCAATCCATAGTTGACTTTAGCCCATGGTTGACTTGAATCCATGGTTGACTTTGAACCATGGTTGACTTCAAGACATAACCACATTTTTAAAAGTGGTTGATTAACTTTGAACCATGGTTGACTTCAATCCAAGGTTGACTTTGAACCATGGTTGAGTTCAATCAACAGCCACATTTTTAAAAGTCGTTAAATATCTTTGAATCCAACGTAGACTTCAATCCAAGGATGACTTTTAATGAAGGTTAATTTCAATCCAAGGTTGACTTCAATCCAATGGTGTCTTCAATCCATGGTTTAATTTTAAGCAATGTTGACTACAATCCATAGTTAACTTCAATCCATAGTTGACTTCAATCCAAATTTGACTTCAATACATATTTTACTTCAAACCATCATGGACTTTTAAGCAAGGTCGACTCCAATCTAAGGTTGACTTCAATACATGGTTGACTTCGATCCATAATTGAATTTAATCCTAGGTTGACTTCAATCCGATGATGACCTCAATCCATAGTTGACTTCAATCTAAGATTGACTTCAATCCAAGGTTAACTTTAATCCATGGGTGACTTCAATCCCATGTTGATTTAAGGTTGACTTCATTCCAAGGGGTTTCCTTTAGTCCATGGTTGACTTCAATCTAAGCGTGAATTTAAGCCATGGTTGACTTCAATAGAAGGGTGACTTCAATTCATAGTTCACTTCAATCCAATATTGACTTCAATCCATGGTTGAGTACAATCCAAGGTTGACATCAATCCATGGGTGACTTCAAACCAAGGTTGACTTTAAGATTGACTTCAATCCAAGGTTTACTTCAATCCATATTTGACTTCATTCCATGTTTGTATTTTATGCAATGTTGACTTTAAAGTAAGGTTGACTTCAATCCATAGTAGACTTTAATGGAAGGTTGACTTCAATCCATATTTTACTTGAATCCATAGTTGACTTTAAAGCAAGGTTGACTTCAATCAATGGTTGAATTCAATCCAAGGATTACTTCTATCAAATGTTGACTTCAATCCATGGTTGAATTTTACGCAATGTTCACTTTTAAGCAAGGTTGACTTAAATCCACAGTAGGCTTCAATCTAAGGTTGACTTCAATCCATATTTTACTTGAATCCATAGTTGACTTTAAAGCAAGGTTGTCTCCAATCCAAGGTTGACTTCAAACAATGGTTGACTTCAATCCATAGTTGAATTCAATCCAAGGATCAATTCATGGTTGACTACAACTCAATGTTGACTTAAGTAAGGTTGACTTCAATCGAGGGTTGACTTTTAATGAAGGTTAATTTCAATCCAAGGTTGACTTCAATCCAATGGTGTCTTCAATCCAAGGTTAAATTCAATCCACAGTTGAATATTAAGCAATGTTGACTACAATCCAAGGTTAACTTAAATCCATAGTTAACTTGAATCCAAATTTGACTTCAATACATATTTTACTTCAAACCATAGTCTACTTTTAAGCAAGGTCGACTCCAATCCAATGTTGAATTCAATACATGGTTGACTTCGATCCATAATTGACTTTAATCCTAGGTTGACTTCAATCCAATGATGACCTCAATCCATAGTTGACTTCAATCCAAGCTTGACTTCAATCCAAGGTTAACTTTAATCCTTGGGTGACTTCAATCCAAAGTTGATTTAAGGTTGGCTTCATTCCAAGGGGTTTCCTTTAGTCCATGCTTGACTTCAATCTAAGCGTGACTTTAAGCCATGCTTGACTTCAATAGAAGGGTGACTTCAATCCATGGTTAACTACAATCCAAGGTTGACTTCAATCCAAGGTTGACATCAATCCATGGGTGACTTCAAACCAAGGTTGACTTTAAGATTGACTTCAATCCAAGGTTTAGTTCAATCCATGTTTGAATTTTACGCAATGCTAATTTTAAAGCAAGGTTGACTTCAATCGAAGGATCACTTCACTCCATGGTTTACTTCAATCCAAGGTTGACCTGAATCCATGGTTGACTTCAAGCCATGGTTGACTTCAATCCAAGGTCAACTTCAATCGAAGGTTGACTTCAATGCATTGTTGAATTCAATCCACCATTGAATTAAATCCATGGGTGGCTTCAGTCTAGGGTTGACTTGAATCCATGGTTGAATTCAATCTAAGGGAGACATCAATCCATGGTTGACACAAACCATGGTTGACCATTGTTTGGGCATGCTTGGCTTTAGTGCATGATGCTTGACTTTAAACAAAATTTAACTATACTAAATTATGGTTTGACTAAATTAAACCATAGTTTACCATTATTCTTAAAGTCAAATTATCTTAATTCCATTAATAATACTATTGTTAATATTAGTATTATTGTTGAATATTAATATAAACTTTTATATTATTATTACTATTATTATTAATTTTAATAATAATGTAAATAATGTAATATTAATGTTCTCAAGATTAATGTTAATGTCAGTATAATGATTAATATTACTAATGATACCATTTTAATATTAATATTAATGTTACTATTATTTTTAATATTAATGTTGACATTACTAGTATTTTTAATTTTAATATTCATGTAAATATTGTTGATGGTATTAATATTATTAATACCATTATATTATTATTATTAATAATATTATATAATATTTTAATTTTGCTTTAATATATTGAATTGTATTGTAATATTATATTAATATAATCATCTTTTTAAAATTATTGATGTAAAAATAAAATAAAATAAATATTAATATTATTAATAAAATTAATATTTAATATTAATAACATTATTATTAGAAATAGATGAAATTTATAATTATTTTGCATTAATAATAGCTACAAATTAAAAAAATTAAGAAAGAAATAAATGAAATTTATAATTGATTTTGCATTTATAATGGTTAAGTAAGAAGACTACGTTCCACATGTTCAACTCTCTCCAACCAACAAAGCCATGATAAAAGAATTCACTCCAGTGTTGCTAAAAGCATATTCACTATTACTACTACCTTAAACCCAAGTATATTCAACTATATTTTTTTAATAAATTTATAATAATAATTAGTTATTACGTATTTGCAGATGAGTCCACCATGAAGGGCTCCTTCGTATACTGAACTACAAAATTTTGAAGAAATAGTGGGTTCATTTATACTATGAGCTTCAATAAAGCTCAAATACAATAATCATACTAAATTAAAAATATCTTTTATTCATTCTATTTATCTATATATAATTTTAGTTATCTGATTATATATAAATTAAATAACAGAATAGTTGTCAAGCGAAAGTGATTGTCACATACCCAAACTCTAGACATTTTATGTCATGATGAAAACATTATGTTTTATTGTTATTGTAAAGTTTTATGACTATTGACCAAGTGGAGTCAAGGATGACTGTAATTAATTACTTTGAATATTTTATTATTAATAAATAAAAGTGGAGACAAACATCCAAAGAAGACTATTGAATTAGTGTTCACTGACCCACTAGGAGGAATGGACTAGTGTGGAGAGAAAACTGAAACTTGGCAGCATCCTCAACTCACTTCTAACTGTTGCAGGGGGCAACTTCCCTACTTTTATGGTCATGTTTCCCAAGAAAGTGGAACTAAGCAGGTGGCTCATTTACTAAATAAACTGACCAAAGACCTAGGCATGCTACTTATCTACCTATTGAATTCAGCAGGGGCTGTCCATTCTTACCTTGTGATAATTTTATGAGCACAAGAGATTCGATGAGGGGAAGGTTAGAAGTGATTGAGTGAACTAAGACTGCATTCTGAACTAGTGCAGCCACATTGCTGAGTTCAATATTGCTAAAGGTAGGAAGTACTACTGTTAAGTGCTACTGCTGAGTTGCAAGGGAATTTATTCCATTACTCAACACAACATCTTCGTCCTGGTGGTTCAGTGAACAGGCTCGGGGGTCCTGACGCAAGTAACTTGGCTGTCTTTAGGAGCAGGTTGGGTGGAATGGGCTCCTTTGGCTATTTGTTTCTTCTACAGTTACCAGGTTCACATTGTGTTATCTTATTTATTTTCTGTAAAGTAGTACTAAGGCTCAGAATGTATTATGATATATGTTTTCTATTTATTTCTAAGTATCTTGGATTGTGGATAAATGTTGTACTTCTGCAAATTATGTACTTTGAAATTATTTATATGATTCAGGATAAAATGCTAAATGATTAGTTAAATATAACAATTATCGACTGATAGAATAAAATGCTTCCCTGCATTTTTCCACACACTGTTTCCAATGTCGTACTCTAGTACATCGAAGAAGAAATTATAATAGATTCGAATGATTTAATTTCACAAATAAATCCAACTTATTTCAGTCCTTTAATCGTTATCTGTCTTTTCAGTAAAACATCACATATTCTAACTAGGAACCAGAGGCATTACTTTTCATGCATAGGTCTAGAAACAGGCCCTTCGATTTTTATACAAGAAAACAATATTCTCAGTATTCATTTATGAAATTTAAGCTATAGAAATATTTCTGTCTAAATCTATTTAGCTCACAAACAATACATTTGTAAATAACAAAAAAAGGAATTGTTTCCTTAAAATTTTCATAGAGAATAATTTATGTATAATTAATATTATGTAAAAACCCTAATAACATTGGGACATGTAATACAAGAGTTTGCAAGTAAGTAAGCTATAATTGTACATCTATCTATACCATTATATAAATTACTATAACCATTATTATTATACTTAACAAACAAAAACTCAAAATTTATATCAATTTAAGCAGATAACCTATCAGTTTTCCAGGGTCGAAACCCTGTGGTTGTAGTTCCATCTTTTAAAAGCTGTTAACATACTTTTCTTTTTCACATAATAATTATATCTAGTCTAGGGTTCGAAAACCCTCAACACAAAACTCTTTAAAATACTGTAAGTAATTATAGTAGGGTGATCAAGACCCAACCTCACGAATATTGCAAACAATAATTAAAATCACAGAGGTTATGTTGCCTCACAATCAGTAACATATTATCAAATTTATAGAAATCGAAGACTATCGAGAGCAAATCTTTCAAGCTTGGCACTTCCCAACAATTTCAAAACATTGTAAAAATTCTTTAAAGTTACATTCACACTACTAAAGGGAGTAAAGAAGGATAGAGTCAAAGGTTTGATCCTCTCCAAGTCACTTTTTAATAAAAACACTAACTGTTACAGCAGAGTATCGACCTAGGTTCACAACCAGCATCTAAACAATGGTAAAACAAAACATTTATGCATACATTAACAATGACGGGCCTTGCCCCAATAATATAACAAGCACTGTAATTTAGCCGAGCATTGGCCGAGAGTATCTCACCATCGTTTAAACTAAAACATAAATATTTTTTGGACAAACAAATTATAATTGATATAAATTTTATTTACAAACCAAAATAAATCGTTGAGAATCCAATGAAAGCTTTAAAAAGATTGGGAGCAAAAACTCCCAGTCTCAATACAAACTTTGTAAAATGACATACGGCTTAAACCGTTTACCAACAACTATAAAAAAACAAAGTTTGAAACAAAAATCGATTTCTTAGCTAGCCAACGAAGACCGGTTGGTGTCAAGGTTCATTGTAAAATCAGCGGAGTACTTGGGATACCCTTTTGAGATGTCACCGAGGCTTACCAAGGCCTTTGAGCTGACTTCCATGTTTAACCAATCCAAACTTTTACCATAACATAACCTACAAACAATAGTTTGAAGGTGGATAAAACTCTTACAAAACTCTAAAGCTTAATACATTAATAATATTTGAAAAAACTCAATGAAGCAACGGTTAGACTATGATTTTTTTACCTATAATACTCGTTGTACAATAGAGTGCTTCAACAAGAATATTCACACTAGTTTTTCTAACAACTAGCGTGGTATTGCTACCACATTGGTATCATAAAGCTTCAACCGAGAACCCAGCAAGGGTTGCTTACTTAGCCATAGCAACAACGTTCAGATGACCATCAAGGCCCCAACAAGACAATACATCGAGACCAATGAAGAACCCTGGTGCATCATATGGTATTAACATACAGACGAGAGGTCTCCATTTCGAACCCCGGGAGAGTTTGTAGCCTTGGAACCTAAAACCCTAGAATATTGCAGAGCCTGTCAGCCTCTCCCTCTATTTTTGAAAATGAAATGATTTATGAAGGAGTTGGAGATATCAATGCAGGTTATCTCGGAGATCGACGATATGGATCCTGCCACGAGGATGAGCCAACATACGACCACCAACCTCATTCAATAGCATTTAAAAACACAACTTTCAACGCTCGGTGCCTTGCCAACACATAACTCCACCTCAGTTATTAACACATACTAATCCATGCATAGATCGGCGTATAAGGCATTACATAGCAAGTTTGCTACCTTCTTCCAAGGTATAGCATGCAAAGATTTGCCACAAAGGCTACCAACAGGAAATCCACCAAGATGCAAATTAATGAACCATAAATACCATTACTACCATTTGTGTACCTGCCAACGCATAGATCCACTACTATGTTATTTGCCACAGATACATTTTCTTGCATAGTTTATAAAGCTTAGAGTATAGGGTTCGTATGATTATTATGGTGGCAAATTCATATCTTTTCATAGTCAAATCTTAGTGCTATAGTTTTCATGCATATAGTCTATGCATCTAGGACACGCATATTAACCATAGTCGTAACATATGGTATTGTATTATGATCATAATGTCTAACATAGGTATCATATATAGACTATGAAATTGAAATGTATTACAATGTACTATTTTCTCCATAGTTTTGGATAAAGAAGTATGTCATGTAATACAATGCTTTGTTTTCCATCGTTTTGAATAAAATAGTACGTACTATTAATACAATGAATTCTACGTAGTTTGTATAGAGTAGGTTATCAAACTATTTATTTAGTAGACGAACCATGAACGATATTTATGCCAAATGCATGAAGGTAACTAGTCTAATACTTAGGATACCTGACTTGATGGAAAAATAGACCTTTCTCTATACTCTCGTACTTTATATTTCAGAATGCTAAACATTACTGCAAGTTTTAAATTGAAATATATTGGCATGCTTCAGTTGAAATTGCTCTGTCTTACATGTTCTCTGCAAATAGAATTCATGAGCGTTAGCTAGCAATAGCTAAGTAAGCCTCGGGGCGTACACAAGGACCCCTTCATTACAGTGAGACGATCAATTAGTCTCTTTAATCAAATTTATAACATAGAACGAAAGTGACAATATGCATTCAATCAATAAAGTACATAGTGTAAACATTTGGACTAACTAACATTAGGACGATTGTTTGATGATAAATGACGTTGCGACATTTTAATACACTAGTTAAGTTAACAGCTGTTAAGACAATTGTTGGGCTTCATAAGTAATAAAAAAACCTTAGTCACTAACGATATGTTTTCGAAGTTGTTGTCCATTAAGTACTGTTTTATTTAATGTCTAGTTGCAATTAAAGTTAACATGTTTTATACTTCCGCACAACAATACAAGCAGATATTGCTACTTGAAAATTTTTAATTTTTAGTGAAATTTTGGGGATGTTACAGTGACATAATTCAACTAAGTCAATTTGTTTTGCAATCAACGGGTTAGGTGAACTACATGTGGTTTTTAGTATAAGCAACCATTACCTCTAACTCAAAGACTACTAACACAACTAGGTGGTAGATATCTCAACGGATAGTATGATTCATAGAGCTGGAAAGTATGGAAACATTGACTTATAGGATAATTGTACATTGTTGGCATACATCAGTATTGATAATCACCGTCTAAGTCACTCAATCAAATTTGTCGCCAATAGATAACGGGAAAAAAAGGGGGAACATTCAACACTAAGTGCAGAGAATAATAGGCAAGGATATGGCAGACTGTAAGGTGCCGAGATAATTTACAGAGCGTTATAACAACATAATAGAAATTTTATGAAATAAAAGGAAAAGGAGGAGCAGTCTTCAAGACAAACGGTTCCCAATAATCAATCTCGTACTAATATCAAATAAACAAGAGTATGTTTGATGTTTACAAAAAAAGAACTATATCTGTACTAGTTTATAAACAACCTTTGTAAAAAATTACATTACCATTTAAATAATATTTCCACACAAACAAAAAGATTAGAGAGTCGATCCCTATACTTACTTTAATAAAAATCATGAGTTAAATCAAATCGACATCATACTATCTATGCATGGCTTCACAACGTTAACACAATTATATGAGGTATGTGTAGATGTCAACACTATAAAGTCTGCAAAAAATTTATTCCTGATGGAAGTAGTTGTATAACTAAAACAATCATTTAGCAGAGATCTAGATTCATAATTTATACAACTAATGGATCCTTGAGTAATTTTATGCATCAATACACAAAATCATTTTTCATAGAGGAAGTTAAATAACAAATAATACTTAACTCAGTATTAACCACCGAGTGCCAATATCAATGTTGCTCTATATAAACACAATAAATTCACAGATCTAGAATATGTAGAGCTTAACAGGGATTCAATAGTTGCACCCAAGGAAGCTTCATAAAGTAATTTAAAGTTTTATAATATCAACAATTATGTCAAAGATTGATCGGTCTGGTTGAATATATTTGTTCTCCATATAGCGTCTGTAGATTATAGACGTTCTTAGCAGAGTTTGAGCTCTCTTTTATAAATACATCTAGTCAATGTCATATTACTAGATCTCTTATCTATCAGAAATAAAAAGAGAATTATGATCATTATGACCAAAATTAAAGCGATCCGATCCATTACAGACACATGGTATAAACAAATTCCAACATTTTTAAAAGAGATTCAACTTGTAAATAAATATATTAAGTTATAGATTCATAATTTAACTTTGTATTCTAATGTATATAATGTATCCTGATAATTTAACTATGTATTATAATGTCTATAATGTATCTGTATTCAAAATTGAATCCATAACTGCTCACCAATACAAATACCTATAACAATTGATTTCACCATGATTTGAACATTAACAATTTTGTAATAATAAGATTGTAGAATAATCCATCAATTCACAAACACGCAGCAACACACATTCGCCATTCTGTAGGCTCTGACTATGAACTGGACGCTCAGCTCCAAGGGTTTCCAAATACCCGCTGGATCATTCTTTGTTTTCTCCCTATTGGCTCTCATCGCATGGTTTCTGTTCTATGAGAGGGTAGTAGTACCCATCGCCAGGAACATTACAAGAAATAACAGGGGGATCAACATGTTTCAGAGAATGGGGATCGGATTCACCATTTCAACACTATCAATGCTCATGGCCGGTTTAGTCGAAGTGAAACGAAGGGGCACCACGCAAAGCCATGGCCTTGCAGACCAGCTGTCAGCCATAGTCCCCATCTCTGCGATGTGGCTTGTTCCCCAGTTTTGCATCTCCAGTTTGGGTGAAGCATTCCATACAATCGGTAACCTGGAGTTCTTTTACGATCAGTTCCTGGCCACGATGCACATCTTGGAGTTCTTTTAACCTCGGATCCTATAGGGCAGGGGATTGTTTCAATGCTAAAGAAAAACAGATTGTTACTGAATTGCACAGAAGTGGAGCACAACTAATCATTTCAACCCATTGAAACCATTGAAACGATAACCTTTGGATCCTCGCATTGAAACGATAACCTTTGGCTCCTCGCGTGGAAAAAGAGTTCGTTAATGCAAAAAAATAGTGGATTAAGAAATGACTTTTCAGTAAGTTGTTTGCCAAGAGAAAATGTCAGCCATTGGATGTGTGGGATAGACGAATCTTTTCTAAAGTATATGCCAAATCAATACATCTTTTCTGTCCATCCTTAATCCAGGATTAAAAGGTTGCGATCGCCCTCCGTGCATTTTGTGCATTTGTTCATTATAGATTCCTATCGACGAATGATTATTGTTTCTTTGTGCATATAAATCAGCTTCGATGATAGAATAACAGACAATATAGCTAAAAATATTTCTCAAAGCATCCTTGAATTTCCTTGTATGCCCTAGGAAGATACTCAAGGAAAGAACCATTTTGAGACCCTTCTTAGTTCTTTGTAGGAATATCTTGTCCTACTACATTAGTCACTTAATTTCATCATTCAGTCACTTTTGTACTCCATAGACAAATATAACCTCAATATCATAAATCATGCTTTGGTTTCCTTTTCCCTTGAGACAACTCTAAGCCTTGCATTGGTAGGATATCAAATCATATGATGAATGAAGAATGTATGAGTAGTATATGTTAGAAATTATTAGAAGGGTGATTGTACAATGAAAAATAGAAGAGTATCAGTGGAAAGTGTTTTGGGAAGGATATTAGAATCTTGAATCAACTTAAGTGACATAAGTTTAGGGGGAGGTAAATTCAATCTTGTAAATTATTGGCATAGTGCTCACGGACCACTAAGTGGACCAAAAATCCTATATTACTCCCTAACTTTAAAAACTTTCTTGGCTGACCTGATCAACCACTACTCTTTCCCTCTTTTATGGCACTATGTTGGAGTCCATTTTTATTTTGCAGGCATGCTTCCCTTTTGACCACTTCGCTGGACAACCCCCTTTCACATCAACAAAAAACTAGTTAAAAATATCCTAGGGTCAAGAGGCCCCCAACACTCACATGTTGCTCATCTTGAGCAACTAAAGCTTTCTCTTGCGGAGTCTTCCATGTCGCCAAAAAATCTGCATAGATCTCCTTTGACACTTTGACCATCCCAGCTTCTACCTTATACGCTTTCTCTTGCGGAGTCTTCCATGTCAACAAAAACTCGGCATAGATCTCCTTTGACACTTTGACCATCCCTTCTACCTTATATGATTTCTCTTGTAGCTCATCTACTAACTGTATAGTTACATCAACCTTTAATAATGCTTCACCTATCTATGTAACTTTATGTATATCTAAATATCCTCCTTTGCGATTTCAAATATTCTTATTTCCTCATTTTTCAAAGATTCGACCCTCTAACTCATTCGTAGTTGCTCCTCCCTTAGGTGATTTACCTCTTCCTACAGCCTTTTGCTTTCTACAACCTTGTTCATTCTTTCTAATGCCAGTAATTTATTTATAATATATTTTAGCTTCGCATCCCTGGACTACATGTTTTCCATCATTGTTGTCACTCACTGTAGCTCTTCACCGTCCATCAACGCTGCTTAAACTTGAGAACTTTCATTGAATATCTTCACGCATTCCCCCTCTAAGGAATTAATACAATCAAATCAACCTCTCACAGTAGTTTCACTCTATTCTTGAAATTCCATAGGTGTATTGGGCACGAACTGTGCCTCCAACTCACTTATTCTAACCCAAAATCCTTTAATAGCTTCATTGAGGCTCGATATTTTGTCTTCCATCGGTGCTTCTTCTTCCATTTCAATTTATGGAACTGCACTGCAAGTCGCCTCCATGTTTTTTGTAATTTTTCCTTCTTCTCTACAACTTCATCCTTCTCCTGCTGAAGTACTCAACATTTGTCTTTGATTTCATCCCTTTCACGCCACACTTCCAACAAACCTATGTTCTTCGCGGCCCTTTATTTCTTATTTAATTACTTGATGTAGGTCATGTAGCATATAGATAGGTAACTCTGTTAGCTTCAACTCAACATGAATTGAGGCATGGACACAGTTCTGTACCTCTTTTACTGGGAAACTTAATGATTTTGGTCTCAACATTAAAACTCTTTGTTGCGCAGTTGAGGATGGCTGCGGCATTAGCCTTGTTTCCCTATCCAAGTGACTTTGTGACTTATCTACTGAGTGATATGGTGTTATTCAAATATATGTGAGTTCTTGGCACAAATCAGTCAATTTCCCTTCTATCCCTCCAAAAATCTCTAAGTGTGTATCTTCCATCTTCTTCCATATGTTTGGTGTAGTGTCTTTGAACCTATCATCCAATATTTTGTAGTGTCCCTAACCATTAACTAAGTTTAAGGGTGCTAATATTAAGACTAAGTTAAATTTAAGCACAACGGATATAGATAAATTACAGTTAGGATAACTAACCATTCACCCAAATAATTAAAAATTTTAACTCTAGAGATTGAATTATAACTAAAGTTGTGACAATTAATTATTTAATTATGACATTTAATTAAATAATTAATTATGACACTTAATTAATAACTTCCAAAGTGAGAGCAATAGATCGTAATCACAATAAGCACATGATTAAGGCATGTTAAACAACATCTTCAATGTGAATAATTTATTTGTGTACTTTTGATTTGTCTGATAACGTGGTTTATATATAACCACGTATTGATGTCATCATTTATTTGCAAATTAATCTATTTTTCGGTGTTATTATGTGTGTGTTGTTAGTGAGGATAAAAATTAAGGAAAACCACACATCAAAGAACATATGTTAGCTGCAATCTACAGCCACACCAAAACCATAGCAAACAGAGGACACCGACTACAACTACAACCCTCAAAATCAACTCCTGATGACTATCCCCTCAAGTCATCTCTCACTCATAAAAATAAGATCGTATGGCTACCATCCTCCATCCATCAATCACTTATGCATCTAGAATAAATCATTCATCCTTAGATCTGCAACAAAGAATAGATATGTAAACAAAATGTTTACAATCAAATGATAGGTGCGCTCGTCTTGGCACTGGAAAACTGTTGGACCAAAACATACATATCTTGGTCATCTAGAAAGATTTTTCAATGAAACAAAAGGTGTTATTTAATGTAAACATTGTTCCAAATGCAATGGAATAGGTATAACAACACATAAATGAGAAAATATGGGCGAACCAGAGCATATTATTGCACCCCTCTCAATACAATTGAGCCAAAATTACAATTTCTTATTAAGAGTAAGAAGAATACAAAGAAACTAAGGATCATAGCAACATATTATATGACATTCATCCTTCCTACATATAATCATGGCATTCAATACATGAACATGCATACAACCAATTCAGCTACCATTGCACATATACCAAATAAAATAATGTAATGAAAATGAAACATAAGAGAAATAGTTATCTCAAAATAAGGGCAATTGGTTGTAGTAGGAGAAATTTCCTCCCATCCATACAGATAGTCAAGCCTTCCTCACTTGAATAGGTCACCCCTGAGTTGATACCATGGATACACAGGTATAGGCACACTTTTTCTAGTATCTCTCGGAACTACCTCTTCACCCCTGAGTTGAGACCATGGATCCATGGGTAGAGGCACACTTAGTATAGCATCTCTCAGAATTATCTCTTCTGAGAACCACAATGATTCCCACTATTAATTTCATGTTTGTCTCCACTGCCCATGGGATGTGAGTCCTCTCACCAACCCATTTTCATAGCTTCCTATGTGAGAACCTAGACTAGTAGAGTGATATAATGGAAGAAAAGGGAAACGACTAGACTATTTCTAAGTCTTAGCACACTCACAATACTATCAACATTCCCAACATGGTGAGATAGCACAAGTCAAGTGATCTAAAGCTCAAGATTAGATTCAACAAGAAGAGAGTACATGTATAAATAGCTTAATGAGGGAAATTCAAACCCAAGGTTTCCAACTAGAATTTGTTTGAGTGTGGTTGGGATTCATCATGGAGACTTAACTCAAATTAGTGGAGTGGTGGCCTAGTTAGGATATTCCCTTTCACATACTAGTACCATGACAAGGAGTTACCAAAAACCAAGGATTCGAGCCATGAAGAGCACAAGGAGGCACACTAATGCATAAGGGGGGTTACAAAACATGAAGGAGGGTGAATTATGTGAGAGAGGTGATCCAATAGGATCATAAATATCATAGAAGCACAAAAATAGGGATCAATGGAGGAGTGTGGTGTACTTGTGGAGGTGGAGGCACAAATCAAGGAGTTGGAATCTAAATTCTAGCTTATAGCTCCTAGAATCTAGGGAGAGGGCTCATAACTGAAAAAAAACACATAGGAGGGAATTTATCCCAAGGAGGGTGCACTAGGAAAGAGGGGCACATTAAAGTATGCATAAGGTGCATTAATAACTCCATAGTCCATAAAAATAAAAAAAATAGGATCTGTTGTACAATGTTTGGGTGACCAACAGTACTAAAGTTACCAAGGCACATAATGAACTAGGATAGACAACTACCATTCAACAACAATTTCTAATGTGATATGGACGACTTCCATTCCCCCCCCTCACACTGTGAGATCCACGGTCTCCCATACTCATTTAGTTTCCTTTGCTGAGTCAGTTGTTTATTTAACTAATAACAACAACATTCAATGATAATAACAATGACAATAACAACATTAACATTAATAATAATAATTCCAAAGTCTATAATCACGTTATAAAACAAATGAGAACAATTCCATATTCATATTATCAAATAGAACATAAGTCCATAGTCAGATAAAAGACCATAATTCCAGGGCTTAACAACTGGGGTATTACATCCCCCTCCCCCTTAAACAATGCATCATCCTCGATGCATATTCATTACATACATGTTTTAAACACCAATATTTCAAAATAGATGAGGGTATGCTTCCCTCATAGCATCTTGCATCTCCCAAGTCACATCCTTGGGGCTATAATGGGTCCATTGGACCTTTACCTACTTGATTTCTTGATTCTGAAGTAGCTTGACCTTGCTACCCAAAATGGCAATAGGTTGTACTGCAAAATCCCCTTATGGTTCCACCTGGATTATAATCCCTTCGATCACATGATTTGTACCATGTACTTACATTTATATATATCAATAAAGAAAAAAAACACTCTAATTACCTGGATCACATTCCAATCAACTACATGGTTAGCATTAGTTATATACTTTTGAAATAAATACACGTGAAACACATTATGTAATCTAATGCAAGAGGGTAGAGCCAGCTCATAAGAAACAAGCCCTATCTTATCTAATACCTCAAAAGATCCACAATATCTAGCAGCTATCTTGAAGCAATTTCCCAAGTTTAAGGAATTCTTCTTAGGTCTAACTTTCAAAAACACATGATATCCAACTTGAAACTCTTTGGTCGTCCTGTTCTGATCCGCATATTAGCTTTTCTTCCTATCTTGAGTTGCCTTTATATTTTGCTTTATCTTCACCATTTGATCCTTCATTTCCTTTAATAATTCTGTTCCAACAATGACTATGTCTATTGAGTTATCCCAACATATGGGAGTATTTCACTTCCTTCCATGCATGGTCTCAAAAGGAATCATCTTCAAAGATGAACGATATCCATTATTATAAGCAAATTCCACAAAGTCTAATTAATATTCCCACTTAGATGGTTGATCCATTACATACATCCTTAACATATCTTCAATCACTTGGTTAACTCTTTCTATCTGTCCATATACCTGAGGGTGGTATGTTGTACTCATGTTTAGACTTGTGCTAAACCCCTAAAATAATCCTTTCCAAAAGTTAGAAGTAAATTTTGAATCTTTGTCTAATACTATAGCCTTGGGTATAACATGCAATCTGAATACTTCTTTCATGTAAATATTTGCAATGTTCGCTTCTTTATGAGTTGTGTTTATTGGAATGAAGTGTGTTTCCTTAGTCAACTTATCTACCACAACAATGATGGAATGATTATGCAATATTGTCTTAGGAAACTTGGTGATGAAATCCATCATCACTACATTCCATTTCCATTCTTGTATTGGAAAGGACTGCAATAATCTCACTGGATGTCGATCTGTAGTTCTAACTTTTTGACATTCCATGCACCTAGCTATATATTCTGCAACATCAATCTTTATCCATGGCCATAAGTATTGTTTCCTTATTGTTGCTATTGTTTTCTGATAACCCGAATGTAATACCCCAATTTTGACCCTTATGAAATATTGGCTTTCAATGCAAATATTGTATACATGCGATGTATGCTTCCCTAGCGTGGAGCTCCAGGCCAAGGCCCCGCTAGTGTATGTTCGAATTTGATTTAAAATGGACAAGTATTTGATATTTTATTACCCATGAGATATTAAGCCATGGAATATTGTAAATGATGTACATATTTGATATTGCAATAAAATACCAAAACTGGCTATGGAAGCAACGAATGAGAAGGGGCCATGTGTATTCCACTAGGGAGTGGTGAGGGGGTTGTAGGGATGAACCATATGCTGCCAAATGTCATCTTGTGAATCCATTTGACTTTCCTCGCTGACATTTAATTCTGTTGTAAGGAAGTTGTTGAAGAATTTAGTCCATGGCTTCAATGGAGCATGGGCAGCCTAGAAAATTGTATGACGGTATTGGGCTCTATTTTTCTTGTACCACAAGTCACTCTACCTCATGGGAATTGGTTCTTCCTCATTCCCATTCCATTGTTGAACATCCCAACATCAGTTTCCATCCATTACGAATGCCCAACAGTGAGAAAAACCAGAAATCGCAACTTTGTAAGAACCCACGTTTTGAAGAGCCATAAATGCCCAGAATTTGGTATTGATAGTAAAATCCAATGGGAGATCCATATATACAAACCTTGGGGAGAATTTGAGAGCAATAGATACCCTGAAATCCATACAAAAACCCAGTTTTTATAGCCCAGAAGTCTAGTGACGGGATTTAGCTATTTGATCACCGAATTGAGAAATTCCATGTGAGAATTCTAGAACAGAGGTTGGGAATGCTTGATAAACCCAGTGAAGGTTTGAATCTCAAGGAATTAGTAGCTGGACCTTTCTATGCCCACCCTGAATAGCACTGGAGGGAAGGGACGCCTGAGGGACTCTGCAACAAAGAAGGAGACCTTCCTTGTGTTGGGTGTGGTAGGCACTGTGGGTACCTAGACTGTTTGAATTATCTTGAGATGCCTGTAGCTCTGTGGTTGAGCTCACTGGCTTAGCATTGCTCTCCTTTGTCTTTTGTATGCTTGATAAACACAATTGTGTGTTGTCTTAGCATAGTTGTTGAGTGAAACCATGGCTGTGAGTAAGCCCATCTAGTTCCTCCGTAGTGGATACACAACCCAGCTCGGGGGTGATCTCTGAGTTGAAAGGATATAGGATGGACAAAGATCTATGGTTGGGTTGAACGTTGCTCTCACATAGACAGTTGTTTGGACAACTTCATCTCAAAGATAAGTGTTCTCTGTGTTTAAATTAGATGCATTATGTGCTTTGCAATGTGTTAATTCTGAATGATAATTATTCATGTTAATGGAATTGATATGAAGTCTGTGCATAGCATGAGGAGGGGATTGATTATCTGCATATTGAATCATCATCCACTTGTGATAGATATGTTGATTCATTATAATTATGTGTGTGCAAATATGATTTAATTCTAATGTGTTTATGTGGAGTATGAACTTGCACACATAAGTTTTTATTTATTATAAATTTCTTAGTAATGTATGGGCCGAGATCTTCAAGTAAGCCCGGTATGTTTGGTCATGTTTCATCCCTTGCACTGGATTGATGGAAGGGGACGTGACGGAGTGGTATCATATCCCATATTCCAGCACTGGGGCTACTTGGGCCAAACTCTGAGTCTACAGACAAGTAACAGAATGTTTTAATGCAGTATTGATGAAGTTTGGGCGGCATTTTTGATTGGAAAAATGTCAGGATCAGATTTCTCAGATATGGAAGAGGATCACACAGGTGCATAGATCTCTCCAAGAGATTTCCAACAGTACCAGACTCACCTGATTTGGTTAAGGGACGAAGGAGATATGAACCCCGCAAGTTGCAGTGACGGAGGTGTTCCACAGTTGCAGATTGTAGAAACGAGGATTTCCAAATTTTGCGTTTTGGATTTCCGTAATTCCGAACCCACAATTTCGGATTTTGGGTTTCGGGTTGCGGGACGCAAAATTTTTGAAAATTGTGTTTTGAATTTCCGCAATTCCGCACCTGCAATTTCGGATTTCGGATTTTGGGTTTCGGGTTGCGGGTTGCGAGAACACAAAATTTTTGAAAATTGCGTTTTGGATTTCTGCAATTTTGCACCCGCAATTTAAGATTTCAGATTTCGGGTTTAGGGTAAAAAAAAGTATAGAGCCCGAAATTTGATTTTTGGATAGCTTGAGTATGCGGAATCAGAATTGGATGAGGTCAGTGGCATTCTGAGGCCATTAACAGAAGCCATGAATGAACTAGTGAGGATACCGAGCCCATTATGCTCCAATTTGACATAAATTTAGGATTAATGGATTTTACAAATCGGTGTCCCGACGCTTGACAGAAGGTCAGATTGAGATGAAACTGATATGGAGCAGCCATGGAGCAGGCATAGTGTTAAGTTTGGAGTTTTGTAGCCAAACTCCAAACGATGTGTTGTTGGGGTGTGCAAGAAGGCCAAAAAACACTGTTCCGGGCCACTTTTTGAGAATTTTGAAAAGCTTGCAGTGGATGAAAGAGACCTTAGATGAAGGATTCAAGAAATTTATTGAACTCAACATTTCTTATTCTCATTAAAGCAGACAATTCACATCAGACAAATATTTTCCAGAAATGCACCGTTTGGGAAATAGCCATTTTTGGCCCAAAATTTGAAATCTTGGAAAAATCTTAAAATTGAAAAGTAGTCAAACCAAGAAATTTATAGAAGATGAATGGTGCATCGGAATAGAGATCCGCATGTTGCTGAGTGTTCCTTGTTATGTGGAATAACTTCTCCAGGTAGAAAATTTTTCCTGAATCTTTCTCGATTTGCTTCTACAGGTGGCTGAAGTTGGCAGTTCAGGATATTTTGTAACTGTGTAAAAGTGCATAATTTTTTGGTAAAAGTTGTCATTTTTTGAGGAATGCAATTTCCACGCCCAATGTTGGAAAGGAGCACATGGATAGGCATTGGAAAGATTAACCAGTAGGGAACAATGGTGCATAGTCACAATTTGAATGGGGTTATCATACACCATATATAATTAGAGCAGAAAAATGCTAGTGGCCGTTTTGCCATACTGTTGACAATATGGGCAATTTTCAGAATTACATGAATGGGCAAAAGAAATGAATGCATAACAGCTGTGTGAATTATTCCATGAGTTAATTATGTTAAAATATTGATTGTTTATGTTTCTATAATCATTCCTAAGATGTCTAACAAATATTTTCATAATGCACACTGCTTGTGTTGATGTATATGTAACTTCGGAATGTATTTCACATTTATGTATATTGTATTCCTATAGAGATGTTATTATTCCTCTATACGGAAGTGTCGTCATTTATATTGTAAGTGTCGTAACTTATACTTGATGGGTTATTAGACCACCTTGTTGGGGTCGGCCCTGTATAAGTCATGTGGGTCAAAGGGTTATTCGACCACCCTATTGGGGGTCGACCATGTGGGTCAAAGGGTTATTAGACCACCCTAGTGGGGGTCGGCCCAGTCAGCATTATGTTAAGTGGTTAAGTTGAGGACGACCTAGTTGAGTAAAGGTCAAGTCAAGTCAGTGTATAAATAGAGAGTGTGTCTCTCTCATTTTACACATTCTATTCTCTCAATCACACTTGGGAGAGTGGAGCACTTGTGGAGGAGGAGGCTCTGCTGCTAGGAGAAGACTATCTCTTGTATTCTGGTTGTATCATTGCTCTATCTATCTCTGGGGAAGTTATTGGTGTTTTTCACCTTTATGGTTTTCCCCAATTAAACTCTGTGTCTCTTGTGTGCTTGCATTATTGTGTCCATGATTGATATGCTGTAGATTTGCTGTACATGTTGTTCTCTTAGTTAAGCTCCTAGATCATATTGAAGTAAATTCTGAAAATTTAACATGGTATCAGAGCTAGCCTGAAAGAAAGCATGATATGGCATGTATGACACTTGTTGCACTTACGATGCTAGGGCTTGATATAGCAAAAACCAGTCATCGTAGCACTTTCACTATAAATCCGTTTTGGCGAGGTTTTTGGATTGGAAACTTTTATAGGTCAAATATCAGATCCCCATGTACCTTGTTTCCAAAGGACAACCTCTAATTCATTGTACTTTGTGATTTATGATCTGTACAATATAGGGTTTCTGCCTCTTCCAGATCTGAGTCAAAATCAGGTGACCTTGGGAAAAAGGCCATAACTTGGGCTAGGAAGCTCCAAATGAAATTTCGTAAAAAGTGATAGGTAGTACACAGACTTTACTATCTTAAGAAAATTGTTCAGAGGCCGAAGTTGAACCAGTGACATGTGGCACGCCGTACAATTTCGCTCTCTTGTATTATCCCATAAATAGGTCACGTTGCGACACTTGGCATAACTCTCTCTCCGAGAGTCCAATTGAGTTCATACCTATTGGGATGGAAAGATAATAGGTTGGGATATCTCAAGAAAATGTTTCAGAGCCGAAGTTGAACCAGTGACACGTGGCACTCCGTACAAGTTTTCTCTCCTGTATTATCGCATAAACAGGTCACGTTGCGACACTTGGCATAACTCTCTCTCAGAGAATCCAATTGAGGTCAGACCTGTCAGGATGGAAAGATAACAGGTCAGGCTATAGCAAAAAAAATTTTTAGACCCCGTGGATTGAAAAGTTCAGAGTTACACCAGAAACAATCAGGTACATATTTCTGTCATAACAGAATTATTTTTGAGCACCTTCATTCATGGCTTCCGGAATCTAGGGTTTTGGAGAAAGTTGGAATTTTTGTAATCGGAGACTACGGATGAATGCTACTCATAAAAATAGAAATTTAGAGACCAAGATCAAAAGTTTTGGTTGGGCAGAAGACCGGGCTTGATCATACCCTAGTTCGGGACTTTGATCGGAAAAGTGGAAAATTAGGGCTTCTACAAAAATGGGAATTTTTGAAATCTGTGACCACGGCTAGAAGCTCCTCAAAAAAATAGAAGCTTAGATATTTTTATCAAACCTTTTGATTGGGCAGAAGAGTGGGCTTCATCAAACCCCAGTTCAGGGTCACGTCTAGTGAATCCGGAAGTTTCAAAGGCAAAAATTGAGTGAAACTTTGCAGTTTTCAAATTCTGAATATACCAGCTTGATCAGCTCATCAAGGCACATATTTCTATTCTTTCAAAAGTTTGAAATTAAAAGTTTGAATTTTTGGGGTTTCTCTGACAAACCCTAATCCATCTCTAGGTCCAGTTCTTGCAAATCAGGTGGATTGGGTTAATCCTATAAGAAGATGGATTGGTCACCTGCATAAGTGAAGAAGTTCCTGTCTCAGAGGTAGATGAGGCTAAGGCCTTCCATAAGAATATTACAAGCAATCTTGACAGGTATGGCTTACAGGTATGTTTCGAATTATGTTCATGGTTAAATTTATGATATGCTTGTCTTCATATCGATAAAGTACAATCTTGATTAATTACTAGACTTTTCATATCACCTTAATAGAAGATATTCATTGATTAAGGTTTTGACACTTATGATTGTACTAATGCATTGTGATGTTGTATGAGGTTTATGTTGTTCGCTAACATAAAAGGTACACCAAGAAAGACAAATCATGTTCTACTTCAAGAACATATGATCATGGTGACATGAAGACAAAGATTCATCCATTGTCATGGATCACATAGAAGATCTACTTACGAGGTATGTATAACTTGGTTCTACAATGGTTAACTTATGAGTCATGCAGGTTACTAGCACAAGTCACTGAAGAGAACCAAAAGACATTATGCGGGTATGTTAGACATAACTAGCTAGCATTGTAATCCAGGTATGTTTTTCCTATGTCAAGCTAGAATCCTACCTTGTGTTAGGATCTTATATTGTTGTGGTGTTGATAATGATTATTCATGAAGTCATAGGTTTGAATAGTCATGGTTGTATGCATATTATGTTTCTTACCTTAATTGATGATATGACTAACCAGAAGAATCATGAAGGTATAGGTTTGAGTAATCACGGGTTTAGGCATATTAAGTTTCTTACTTTAATTTATGATATGACTAACCATAAGAGTCCTATATAAACCTTGAAATGCTTATTATTTCTGTTTGAAATGATCATGACTTTACATGCTTAAGATTATTGTGTTTTGATAGTATTAAGAATATACTAATGAATGTATGATTATGTATGAGACCTCAATGATAACACAATGATGATACTAATAAGCATGCATAGTGATTAAGGATGTATATAAGTTCAAGGACAGGAAATCCAGGAATCAAAGATCAAGAGGGAGGACACTCTAGTTGTTCCTGCAAGGAAGCAAAGATCAAGAAGGAGCACACTTCAGTAGTTTCTGCAAGGATGCGGATATTCAGAGGGAGTCCACCCAGCAACCAAACAAAGATAAGTATTTTTAATTATCATTTCTTGCATATTTGTTTGTTTAAATAAAATTGTTCAATGATGTATATGCTCAAGTTTCTAGACTTAGGATATGTATTCTGCATATTAGAATGATTGCATTAATGAAGAGTATACTACTAATATGCATGTGATGGGTAAATGGCCTATGGAATTGTACAACATTCCAGTGCTACTTATCTAGAATGAAACCTCTTTACTGACATGTTGGGAGTAGTGCAAACTCTTAACAATGTTCTGGTAGAGACTGGAAGGCATCTAGAAAGTTGTGGAACATGGATAAATGTTGTATTGAAGCATTGGCTAAGATAATTGCATGACTGTATGACATATTTCTTTATGTGTAAGAATTTGTCTGAAAATTATGAGATGTTTCTAATCATGCAATTTAACTTGTTTTGTAGAAAAGACCGTATACCTTCACCTACAAAAGAAGGACTACAACATTTGTTCAAGCAATAAAATTATCTATTGAATATATTGAAGTTCCCAAGATACGGGAAGAATGCCATGATCCGTCGATCATGAAGAATGATGTTTGGGATGTGGTCCCAAGAGCTGAAGGGAAGTCTGTTGTGACTTCCAAATGGAACTGTCAAATCAAGCATGCTGCAGATGGCAGCATAGAGAAATATAAAAGTGATGAAATAGAAGATACCCCAGATGGATTTCAAGACAACCTTCTTGAATGGTGTAGTCATATATGTGTGCAGAACATGGTAGGATAGACAACTTTCTATCTAGTTTGGGATTTACCAAGAGAAAAGTGGATTCCAACCTTTACTACAAGGTTGAGGAAGGCAATCCAGTGATACTACTTTTGTATGCGGATAACCTATTTGTTACAGGTGAAGATAGATTGATTGCCGACACGCAGCAGAAACTTGCTGCCGAGCTCAAGATGAAGAACTTGGGGATGATGCACTATTTGTTTTTGGCATGGAGGTGTGGCAGAGTGCAAATGGAATCTTCCTTGGACAAGGGAAGTATACAGTAGAGATCCTGAAGAGGTTCGGGATGATGGATTGCAAGGCCATGGCCACACCTATGGCATTGAATTTGAAGCTTCTTTGTGATGCTTCATTTGAGCCGGTTGATGTCTCTATGTACCATTAGATGATTGGGTCCTTGATGTACCTGATGAACACGAGACCAGATATTTGCTTTGCGGTGAACACATTGAGCCAGTTCTTGACGAATCCGAGGAGTGTTCACCTGGTTGCTGTAAAGCATGTTTTGAGGTACCTGAAGGGTACAGTGGATTATGGGCTCAAGTATGAAGTGAATCAAAAGTTTAACCTGCAGGGTTATGTTGATTCAGATTGGGCTGGCAGTGCTGCAGATAGGAAGAGCACATCTGGATGCTGCTTCAGTATGGGATCAAGTGTGATCTCTTGGTTTAGCAGGAAGCATTCCTGCATAGCACTGAGTACAGCTGAGGCAGAGTATGTTGCAGCCTGTTCAGCTAGTTGTGAGGCAGTATGGCTATGGAAGCTACTGTCTGAGTTATTTGATATCCCATTGGATGCTACTAGTATATTTTGTGATAACCGGAGTTGTGTGAATCTGTCCAAGAACCCAGTGTTTCATGACAGGTTGAAACACATAGAGATCAAATATCACTATATTAGGGATATGGTACAGAGAGGAGCTGTGAAGCTCCTGTACATTGCGACGGACGAGCAGATTGCAAATGTGCTGATGAAACTACTAGCCAGAGTGAAGTTCGAGTACTTCAGAGAGAGGCTTGGTGTTCTTCGGATTGATGACACTTCAAGGAAAAAGTGATGGAAACATTTGCAGAGGCCATTCCAAGCATGTTGGAAGGAGGATCCTTCACATGGCTGTGGATGTAAACACCAGATGATGTGCATCAGGACGATGCTCCAGTTACTGCTCTGTATATGCATCAGGATGATGTTGGATATGATCAGTTGGATTATTTATATGTATATGTATGTATGCATCATGTTGGATGCTGGATATGATCAGTTGGATCATTTATGTATGTACGCATCATGTTGGATGCTGGATATGATCGGTTGGATCATTTGTATGTATTTTGTATATGCATCACGTTGGATGCTTGGACCATGTATCTGTATATGTATCAGGTGGATACATTGTATGATCAAGTAGATCATGTATGTTGATATGTATCATCAGGGATAATTTTAAGGACCCATACTTATTTAAAAGTGTATAAACTTTGGCGAATCTTACCAATTCTTAAAATGTCAACTATAAAATATTTGGCGATATTTTTCTAAAATTATTTTAATTTCTAAGGATTTTATATAGTTTATATAATAATTTGGTGATTTTTAGAGTGAAAAAAGTTTACCCCATCAAAATTGGGCGAAATGGGGCTTCAAAAAATGCAAATTGGCGAATATTTTTTTGGAAAAAAACATGCAAAAATAGCCCATGGGCTAAATTTCGCCCCTAAAATTATCCTTGGTATCATGTATGATCAGGTGGATCATGTATCTGTATATGTATCAGGTGGATACATTGTATGATCAGGTAGATCATGTATGTTGATATGTATCATGTATGATCAGGTGGATCATGTATTTGTATTTGTATCAGGTGGATACATTGTATGATCAGGTGGATCATGTATGATGATATGTATCAGGTAGATACTTAGTATGCATCAGGTAGATGCATGATATGATCAGGATGATCGTGGATGACGAGCTTCAGGATGTTGCTCTAGATGACTTGCAGCAGGATGTTGCAGTGATGATGATTAGGATGATCATGTATACATCAGGATGATGTATGGTGAGTATCAGGTTGATACTCTATGGTCATGGATCAGGTTGTGCAGATGAGCATATAATTTGGCCCTGGGAGATTTGCAGATAGTCTTTTGAGGTTTTTCCTATGGCATATAATTTGGCCCTGGGATATCTGGAAAATGCTCTTTCGAGGTTTTGCTCTGGGAGGACATATAATTTGGCCCTAAGAGATTTGCAGATAGTCTTTCAAGGTTTTTCCTATGGCATATAATATGGCCCTGGGATATCTGGCAGATTCTCTTTCAAGGTTTTGTCCTATGGCATATAATATGTCCCTGGGAGATCCGATAGGTTGGGCTGTGTGCCCGTAATAAGTCCTGGGATGTTCTTGCGAGGTTTTTCTGTGATCACATATAATTTGTCCCTGGGAGATCCTATAGGTAGAGTTGTGTGCTCGTAACAGCCTGGGATGCTCTTGCGAGGTTTTGTGGTGACCACATATAATCTGTCCCTGGGAGATCCTATAGGTAGAGCTGTGTGCTCGTAACAGCCTGGGATGCTCTTGCAAGGTTTTGTGGTGAGGTCACATATAATATGGCCATGGGAGATCCTATAGGTAGAGCCGTGTGCTCGTAACATCCTGGGATGCTCTTTCGAGGTTTTGTGATGCACGTAATAAGTCTTGAGGATTCCATAGTATGGCCAGTGATGACGAAGACCTGCAGGTGGTGGGCCTACATCCAGTATGAAAAAGGACTGGCTCTGTAGAACTTTCTATGATGAGTAGATTCAGAGATTGATTGAGATAGCAGTAGCAGTGACGATGATGATGACTCGATGACAATTATCCAGTGACGATGATCCAGAGAAGAAGACTTGTGCTAGAAGACCTGTGTCGAGAAATACCTTCCTAGTTAAGAGGGAGTGTTGATGTATATGTAACTTCGGAATCTATTTCACATATATGTATATTGTATTCCTATAGAGATGTTATTATTCCTCTATACGAAAGTGTCGTCATTTATATTGTAAGTGTCGTAACTTATACTTTATGGGTTATTAGACCACCTTGTTTGGGTCGGCCCTGTATAAGTCATGTGGGTCAAAGGGTTATTAGACCACCCTATTGGGGGTCAACCATGTGGGTCAAAGGGTTATTAGACCACCCTAGTGGGGGTCGACATAGTCAGCATTATGTTAAGTGGTTAAGTTGAGGCCGACCTAGTTGAGTAAAGGTCAAGTCAAGTTAGTGTATAAATAGAGAGTGTGTCTCTCTCATTTTACACATTCTATTCTCTCACTCACACTTGGGAGAGTGGTGCACTTGTGGAGGAGGAGGCTCTGCTGCTAGGAGAAGACTATCTCTTGAATTCTGGTTGTATCATTGCTCTATCTATCTCTGAGGAAGTTATTGGGGTTTTTCACCTTTATGGTTTTCCCCAAGTAAACTCTGTGTCTCTTGTGTGCTTGCATTATTGTGTCCATGATTAATATGCTGTAGATTTGTTGTACATGTTGTTCTCTCAGTTAAGATCCTAGATCAGATTGAAGTAAATTCTGAAAATTTAACAGCTTGCAGCTCATAGGATTTAATAGTGTAGTAGAAGTAGCATACAGGGAAGAGAGTCTCCAAAGAAAAATGGTGACCATAAATGATGCTCATGATCCTTATGATCATGAAGAAGATGTTCTAGGATAAAATGTACAAGAAGGGAATGCTGAGACTGAATCAAATGGGAGAAGGGAGCAAGTAACTCCTCAGAATTGGTTGAAACCATGGTGAGCTTCAATGAAAGTTTGATGAAGGCTCAAGAAGAACAAAACCAATTCAATGTTGCTATTGTGAAAAGCTTCACTGATATGCAGCAGAAGATTAACCTTAGGTCCAACCCAAGAAATGTAGGCGAAGAATGAAGAGATGCAGAGAGTCTCTCCAGAGGTCATTCAAAGAAGAGGACTCAAAGCCCAAGGAAGAGTCCTGTAAGCAGAAAGCATAGAACACCTTCCTCTAGATCTTCTTCTAGCAAATCGTGTGACTCCATAGGTTCTCAAAGAAGTCCAAGGAATATACCCAGGAGATTTGATGGAAGAAATAAGTTCAAGGGAATTCCACAGGGATATTTGAGGAAGGCAAGGCCTCCCACATTTGATGGAGATGAAGAAATAATTCAGAATTTAGGCCTACTCAGGAAATGAAAAAGCCAAAGTTTCCATTTACAATCTAAATGGTAGAGCTTCAATTTGGTGGGATAACCTCTTGCAAGTGAAAGGGATCAGTGAAAGGAAGGTCATTCGGGAGAGATTTAAGAAGTACTTCAAGGGAAAATACCTTTCTGCTAGGTATTATGACAGTAAGAGAAAAGAGTTCAATGAACTCAGGTTGGGACAAAAATCTATGGAACAACATGTCCATAATTTTTTGGAATTACTGAGGTATGTGGATTACATTAAAGATGAGAGAATAAAAATCCAATGCTTCCTTGGGAGTGTACCTCAAATTTTTAGAGATAGAATTGAGTTTTTTAATCCACCAAGTCTTGATGAAGCCACTAGAATGGCAATGCATTGCTATGAGCAGAGTAAAGGAAAATCAGAGGTTAACCTAGCATGGAAAGGAAAGCCAAGAGGGAGGTTTGATCAAAAGAAGAGTGGCTTCAAGACACCATTCAAAAGTTATCCCAGAACCTTTCCACAGGGGCAGCAAGCAAGGAGTGGATTCAAGCTAGTAGTAGCAGTAGACAAAGCATCAAAAGGGCCACTTCAGTGTTGGGGATGTGGAGAAAACCACCTACTAAAGTATTGTCCACATCGGAAGGAGAATCCCCGAAGGTTGCACAACTTAAAGGGAGAAACAACAGTGGAGGACATGGCAAGGGAAACGCCTCGAATTTATGCAGCGTTGGATAATCATCAGGAAGACCATCAATCATCAGTGGTGGAAGTTGAAGGTAAGATTGCTAAGAAATCTATTTCTGTTTTGACTGATCTAGGATCTACTCATAGTTATGTTTCTCCAAAAGTGGTAGAAGGTTTTTCTCTTAGAAAATTGTAGCATAATAAATCTTGTCTAGTTCAATTAGCCACATGGACCAAGAGAAAAGTAAGTGAATTAGTGGTGGAGTGCCCCATAAAATTGAATGGACTCCACACACATGCAGAATTAAATGTATTACCATTAGGATCTTATGATGCACTAATTGTCATGGATTGGTTGGAAAAACATAGAGCCAAGTTGGACTGTTATGAGAAAGCACTTGAATGCATTGATGAAGAGGGAAGACCAAGGTTGGTAAGGAGAATTCCCAAGCAAGTTTCAGTAAGACAAATTTCAGCCTTACAGTTGAAATTTTTTTATAAGAAAGGTTGTCAATTATATGCAGTCCATATATCAGATTCATCAAAGAACAAAGGTCCAATGATAGAAGAGTTCCCATTGTTGCAAGAATTCCAACATGTGTTTCCGGATGAAGTGTCGGGACTACCACCAAAGAGAGATATTGATTTTACCATCGATCTTGTTCCAGGGGCAGCACCGAATTCCAAAGCTTCTTATAGAATGAGCACAATGGAATTGTTAGAGTTAAAGATGCATCTATAGGAGTTAATGGACAAAATGTATATCAGACCAAGTGTCTCCTTGGGGAACACCGGTGTTATTTGTTAAGAAGAAGGATGGGACTTTAAGGATGTGTATTGATTACAGGCAGCTCAATAAAGTGGCAGTCAAGAACAAGTATCCATTGCGAAGGATTGATGACTTATTTGATTAAATGAAGGAAGCTAAGGTGTTTTCGAAGATTGACTTAAGGTCTGGATACCATCAAGTGAGGATTAAAGAAGAAGATATTCACAAGACAACTTTCATAACTAGATATGGTCATTATGAGTTCACTGTGGTTCCATTTGGTTTTACCAATGCACCTGCTACATTCATGTGTCTTAGCAAATATTTGGATAAGTTTGTGATTATGTTCTTGGATGACATTCTTTTCTATTCAAGGAATGAAGAAGAACATGAGGAGCATATAAGGATGGTGTTGCAAGTCCTTAGAAAACATCAGTTGTATGCCAAGCTAAGCAAGTGTGAGTTTTATCAAAAGAGGGTTTAGTATTTGGGTCTGTAATGTTCCCATTCAAATAATTGCATAGTAAGACAATCCCATCAATCCGACTAGTTTCCTAGGTTGGATGGGCACATGTGGAATTGTAATAAGGAAGCTAATAAATGATTTTTAGACATTAGAAGGGTTCAAGTATTTAATAAATATGGTGAATAAATAAATTCAAGAGAAATTCTAGGTGGAAAGTGGTTTTGGAGACATATGGAGGGTGTGGGACCCACACTAGCTTGATTTTTCAATGACACATGGCATCTCTCTCTTGCCAATTCGAATTCATGGGAAGGTGAACACTCTTGAGTGAGTTGGTAAGTCATAACACATGGCATTGGGCATATTAGGTCAAATTGGAATGGATTGGTAACCTCCATGGAAGATAAAGAGTCAAATTGGAAGTTTGTGGACACTTGGGCTAGATTCCCTAGCCCCTATGACACCAATGATGGAGAATCTATGACAACTATGACAAATTGAAGACTTGACCTCTGAAATATGACCATTATGAAATGTCATCCCCAAAAATAGGCTCAAGGAAAGCGCTCATGGGAGTGGAAGAAGCCAAAGATACTCAAATTCGAATTTGGGAGAAGATGGAAGGTTGGAACTAGGAGATAAGTGGAAAATGTGGAATATTTCCTAAGTGGAAATATCTTGAAGCTATTGAGAGGATTTCGATCCATAGAAGGATAATGTTGGTTATAAAATGTAGAAATCAAGTATGAGAATGGCTTTTGATGATTTGAGAAAAATTGCATTTGTGAAGAGAGAGCTAGTGGATGACTAGTTTCTTGCCTTAGCCAATTTCAAGGGTGAAAGATTCCCATCCAAATAGGTGTTTGGAGAGGCCATTCAGGTATTTCATGGTTATTTAATGGAGTTTTTATTTGCGGGTAGTAGTTACAGGAAGTTTCATGGTTTGGTTTAGTGCAACACTTTCTCTCCACCGTTTCCAGTTTTGAAGGCATGTTCATGTTCATTGAGGGAGGGCGTTTTTGGTGAGATCTTGTGCTTCTTGGGAGAGCTTATAATTATATATTTCTGATTTTAATAGCTTCATATCCTCTATTATTAATATTTAGAAAGTCTCAG
The DNA here is from genome assembly GCA_027924585.1 of Larix kaempferi. Lineage (NCBI taxonomy): Eukaryota > Viridiplantae > Streptophyta > Pinopsida > Pinales > Pinaceae > Larix > Larix kaempferi. Next base: position 48,869 of record BSBM01001943.1, on the reverse strand, counting down.
GTCTAAATATCCACTGGTTGTATGCAAAAATATTGATTAAAGAGCAAACAATGTCCATTTCCCCAATGCATTGATGTATGACACTATAATGTTGATTATTTCGAATCGATAGATGATTATCTGATATATTTGTGATAAATATACTTCCATGGATGTATTATACAATTTTCATGTACTGTACTTGAGCATTTAAATCATTTTTACTCAGTTTAGTTGTATTGGGAGGTGAAATAGTGCCATTTCCCCAAGGGTCGAATTGGGGATTTTTGCAGTTGAGTGAGAGAGGATGAGAACAGTTGTAATAATACATTAATGGTGCATACAATACCTTAATAAAATAATTAACAAATTACATACCTTTTTTCATAAATTTGAGGGAGTTTAGAGGCATTTGGGAGGCCCTTTTCAGTGTTACCCCGGGGGGATTTGATGCACAAATTACTAGTCAAAATTGCATATATTGGTCAGAATATAAATCAAGTTTTCAGAAGTCTTTGGAGGACCATAAAACATACCTGAACCTAATATTCAAGTCTAAATATCAGTCATACACTCATACAGAATATTTGGGAGCATTTGGGTTGATTTGGAGGTCAAAACAATAAAACTAGTCAAAGGTCGAAATTGGTAAAAAAGTGGAAAATTGGGCATTTTCTTAAAATTTTTAAAATTGGATATTAGAAGTGGTATAAGAGCATGGTCTTGGAATCTGATGGTATTAACAAGAATCTAAACAAATAAACCACCACCCTTTGAATCAATAGTTGAAGAAGTTTTGGTTGAAGAAGAGATAGTAGCAGAAAAAGAGTTTTTTTCTAAAACAATGGGTAGAGAGGAGGAGGAAAAATTAAGACATAAGGAGGAATTTATTGAAGCCTTAAAACCATGTTTTGAAGGAATTACCATGGTTATGCTATAGATGAATAAACAAATGATAAAAAGTTTCGAATTGTTGGGTATCCAACTTTCAGGCAAAGGGATGATAGGAGATAACAGTGGTTCACATTCAGGGGAAACGATAAAAGCGAGTGAGCATATTTTTTCAAGCACAGGACCACATAATAGACTTGATGAATTCCAAAGCACACAAAGGCATACTGCACCTAAATTTCTCACACCCAAAGAAGAGCCCAATATTGAGGTGGATTATAAGAAACTAGTAAATGATTAGAATGATTTGAATGAAGAGTGTAAAAGAGGTGTACCACTCAGTAACTACATTGATGCTATACAAAAAATTAAAAGGAGGGAAGACAATAGGATTCCATTCCAAAAAAAAGAATTAAATAGTGCTATTGGAAAAATGTCACTTCCTACTTTTGATGGTTCTTCTCAAAATTCTACTAACACTTGGGTGCAAAAATTGGATGAATATTTTTAGTTGAATCCTATGTTGGAAGAGGATGCATTAAAAATGGCCATTTTGCATTTGGAAGGAGATTCCAATGAATGGTGGTTTCATGGGATGAAAAACTTGGGTCATAATTAGGTTAAAACATATGGAGAATTTGTTGACAGGGTACTAGAAAGATTTGAACAAAAAGATCCAGAATTGCATTTCAAACAACTAGCTCAATTGAAGCAAACTGGGTCCCCTACTGAATATATGTTGGACTTTAAAAAATTATCAGTCAAGGTGGCTGATGTATCTATGGAAATATTAGTATTGTTGTTCACTGAAGGTTTGACTGAACCCTTAAGAGGTTTGGTCAAACCCCACAAACCAACTACATTAAAAGATGCAATGAGCTTGACTAGGGATCTCCAAAATGTGCTTCCTAGAATGAGATTTCCTCCCAAGCCTAGCTACAAATTTGAAAAGAAAACTTGGAAAATGGATGGATATGATAAGAAACCTTGGCAAAGAGACTCATTTGAAAGGAATAAAAAAGAAGGATTAAACAGGGATGAACTTAGAAAAAAGAAACTGTGCTTCACATGCTTCCAACCATGGACACCGAGGCACAAATGTACTAAAGGAAAGGCTCAATACATAGAAGTATTTCCTGATAATGAGGGGTATGATGGGGGCATGGATGAAGATGGACATATTTCAGATCAAGAAGTGGCATATGAGATAGTAGTAGAAGAGGAAAGACAAGAAGAAAATCAGCCTTCACCGGACAAAGCAAGAATGGCAGTACTTTCAGCAGTACCTTGCTATCATACTATCCGATGCAAAGGTGTGGTACAAGGACAAAGAACTTCAGTTTTGGTAGATGGAGGAGCCACCCATAACTTCATTGATGCAAAGATGGTGGAGAAAAGAAAGATACCTATTGAACCATTTGATGGCTTCATAGTTGTCATTTCCGGTCACAACACAATGCAATGCAAAACATGGGTTCCAAAGCTGTAAGTCACCGTAGGTAACTATACTTTTGTTGATAGTTTTTATCTGGTTGATGTTGTTGATACTAATGTGATTTTTGGGAGTGCAATGGCTGTATTCAATAGGAGAGCATACAGTAAATTATCAAATTCCCGAAATGAAATTCCAAGATTCAAAAGGAGTACAAAGAGTTGTGAGAGGAAAACACACTTATCCAAATCAAGTAGTGAGTTGCAATAGTATGAGATCTATATTGAGGCATGAGGATATAGAATGGGCTGCTGAATGTCATATTACATCTCCAAAGCCAACTATAAATATTGTTGAACACCCAAAGGATATAGAGGGACTTTTGCAAAAATATGAAAAGGTTTTTAGAGACTTTCCACATGGTAGACCACTGAATAAGGGGGTTGAGCACAGTATTATTTTGGAGGAGGATACTTCACCCATTCAGATACCACCTTATAGAAATCCTAAAAATTTTAGAGATGAGATTGAAAAATCCATCCAAGAACTCCTAGAGTTGGGACTCATTAGACCAAGCTCTAGCCCTTATGCTTCTTCACTAGTGTTAGTGAAGAAAAAAGATGGAACATTAAGAATGTGCATAGATTTTAGAGCCTTGAACAAAAAGACTATCAAGAATAGGTATCCTATTCCTAGGATTGATGAGCTCATGGATGAGCTACATGGGGCCAAATACTTCTCAAAAAGTGACCTTAGATCAGGGTATCACCAAATTCGAATGAAAGATGAAGATGTTCAAAAGACCGCTTTTCGATGTCATTTTGGCCACTTTGAATTTCTTGTCATGCCTTTTGGGTTAACTAATGCTCCAGCCACATTTCAAGTATGTATGAATAGTATATTTTAGAAGAAACTAAGAAGGTTTGTTTTGCCTTTCTTTGATGACATTCTCATTTATAGTAAAACATGGGAAGAGCATTTGCAACAGTTAGAGATTGTGTTGAAAATTTTGCAAGAAGAGTCCTTATTTGCTAAGTTATCAAAATGTGAATTTGGGATGAAAGAACTACTGTATCTTGGGCACATTATTGGCCAGGAAGGAGTTAAGGTGCACATCGAAAAAATCAGGCTATCTTGGAATGGCCATCACCAAAAAATATTACTGAATTGAGAGGCTTTATTGGCATATGCACCTACTATAGAAAATTTGTGAAAGGGTTCTCCAAGTTGACTTCTCCACTCACTGATTTGACTAAGAAGGATGCTTTCAAGTGGGATGAAGAGGCTGAAAAGGCCTTTCAAAAAATGAAAGAGGTAATGAGTAGTTGTCCCATACTTTCACTTCCTGATTTTACTAAACCTTTTGTTGTGGAATGTGATGCTTCAGGTGGAGGAATAGGGGCTATCCTAAAGCAAGGCCAACACCCCATAGCCTTTGAGAGCAGAAATTTGCAGCCTCATGAAAAACCTTACTCCATTTATGATAAATAAATGCTGGCCATTATGCATGCATTGGCCAAATTCAGACAATACTTGGTGGGCAGCAAGTTTGTGGTGAAAACTAACCACAATAGTTTAAGACACTTTCTCACCCAAAAAGATCTAAATGAAAGGCAAGAAAAGTGGGTAAGCAAGATTCAAGCTTATGATTTTGATATTTAATATGTCAAAGGAAAGAATAATATAGTAGCAGATGCTTTGTCAAGAAGACCTTCTTTTTCTCTCATGGACATTGCTAAGAATTGGGAAAACATGCTACTAGTTGAATATGCTAAAGACAAATTTGCTTGTGATGTGTTGGATGGAATCAAAGGGGATGATAAATACAGGATTTTGAATGGGCTGATATATTATAAGGGAAGAATTTATTTAGTTCATAACTCCAAGCTCAAGTACTGAATTTTGCAAGAAGCACATGATTCCCCACTAGCGAGCCATTCGGGGATCTTCAAAACTTATAGACAGTTGAGGCAAATATTTTTTTGGAAGGGGCTGAAGGAATATGTTCAGAAGTATGTGAATGAATGTAAAGTATGTCAACAAAACAAATCAGAACTTACATGTCCAGACAGCCTATTACAACCCTTGCCCATTCTAGAGCAAAAATGGGACAGTATCTCCATGGATTTCATCACCGGGTTGCCTAAATATTTGGGTAAGGATTGCATCTATGTGGTAGTTGATAGGTTGACAAAATTTTCTCATTTATTTGCTATTGCATCATTTTTTAGTGCTGCATAAGTGGCTGATATTTTTTTCAAAGAAATCTTCAGATTGCATGGGCTCCCCAAGAGCATTATCAGTGATAGAGATAGTAGATTCATGGGTGCTTTTTGGAAAGAAATTTTTAGATTGGTAGGCACTCAATTGACTCCAAGTACTAGCTATAATCCACAAACTGATGGACAAATAGAGAGGGTAAATCAATGGTTGGAAGGATACCTAAGAAACGATGTGGGAGAGCAGCAAAAAGCATGGGCAAAATGGCTACACTTGGGTGAGTTTTGCTACAACACCACTTATCATATGTCAATAGGAATGTCTCATTTCAAAGCATTATATGGTTATGATGCACTTACATTTGCTGAAATTATATTTGGTGATAGTAGAGCCCCAAAGGCTAAAGATTGGGTGGAAGAGAGCCAAGAAATTTTAAAGCTCTTGAAAGACAATTTGCAGGTTGCTCAAAATCAGCAAAAACAATATGCCGATAGACATAGAGAAGAAAGAACCTTTCAAGTCAATGATTTAGTATATTTAAGGTTGAAGCCATATAAACAAACATCTCTAAAAAAGAATGGAACAGAAAAATTAAAACCAAGGTACTATGGGCCATACAAGGTAGTGCAGAAGGTTGGAGAAGTAGCATATGAACTAGAACTTCTGGAAGGGAGTAAAATACGAATTGTATTTCATGTTTCCTGTCTCATGAATCCCTTGGTCAGCAAATCATCACTTCTGATATAATTCTTCCTTTGGATGATGAAGGTCAGCTCACACTTGTTCCGGAAAAGATTTTGAAGACACGGAAAAGAAGGTTGAGGAGTAGAATTATCAAAGAATATTTAGTGCAATAGAAGGACTTACCAAATGAAGATGCCACATGGGAAGAGGAGAATATTTTGCAGCATCCAAATTTGAAATTGCTTCAGGACAAGCAATCGTGGGTGGGGAGGACTGTAATGTCCCCATTCAAATAATTGCATAGTAAGACAATCCCATCAATCCTACTAGTTTCCTAGGTTGGATGGACACATGTGGACTTGTAATAAGGAAGCTAATAAATGATGTTTAGACATTAGAATGGTTCAAGTATTTAATAAATATGGTGAATAAATAAATTCAAGAGAAATTCTAGGTGGCAAGTGGTTTTGGAGACATATGGAGGGTGTGGGACCCACACTAGCTTGATTTTTCAATGACACATGGCATCTCTATCTTGCCAATTCGAATTCATGGGAAGGTGAACACTCTTGGGTGAGTTGTTAAGTCATAAAAAATGGAATTTCACATCTTAGATCGAATTGGGATGGATTGGTAACCTCCATGGAAGATAAAGAGTCAAATTGGAAGTTTGTGGACACTTGGGCTAGATTCCCTAGCCCCTATGACACCAATGATGGAGAATCTATGAAAACTATGACAAATTGCAGACCTGACCTCTGTCATCTGACCATTATGACATGTCATCCCCAAAAATAGGCTGAAGGAAGGTGCTCATGGGAGTGGAAGAAGCCAAAGAGACTCAAATTCGAATTTGGGAGAAGATGGAAGGTTGGAACTAGGAGACAAGTGGCAAATGTGGAATATTTCCTAAGTGGAAATCTCTTGAATCTATTGAGAGGATTTCGACCCATAGAAGGATAATGTTGGTTATAAAATGTAGAAACCAAGTATGAGAATGGATTTTGATGATTTGAGAAAAATTGCATTTGTGAAGAGAGAGCTAGTGGATGATTAGTTTCTTGCCTTAGCCAATTTCGAGGGTGAAAGATTCCCATCCAAGTAGGTGTTTGGAGAGGCCACTCAGGTCTTTCATGGTGCTTTAATGGAGTTTTTATTTGTAGGTAGAAGCTACAGGAAATTTCATGGTTTGGTTTAGTGCAACACTTTCTCTCCACTGTTTCCAGTTTTGAAGGCATATTCATGCTCCTTGAGGGAGGTCGTTTTTGGTGAGCTCTTGTGCTTCTTGGGAGAGCTTCTCATTATATATTTATAATTTTAATAGATTCATATCCTTTTTTCTTAATATTCATAAAGTCTCAGGTCTAAATACCCACTGGTTGTATGCAAAAATATTGATTAATGAGCAAACAATGTCCATTTCCCAAATGCATTGATGTATGACACTATAATGTTGATTATTACGAATGGATGGATGATTCTCTAATATATTTGTGATAAATATAATGCCATGGATGTATTCTACAATTTTAATGTACTGTACTTTAGCATTTAAAGCATTTTTACTCAGTTTAGTTGTATTGGGAGGTGAAATGGTGCCATTTCCCCAAGGGTCGAATTGGGGATTTTTGCAGTTGAATGGGAGAGGGTGAGAACAGTTGTAATAATCCATTAATAGTGCATATGAGAAATTAATAACATAATTAACATATTACGTACCTATTTTCATTAATTTGAGGGAGTTTAGAGTCATTTGGGAGGCCCTTTTCAGTGTTATCCCGGGGGGGATTTGATGCACAAATTACTAGTCAAAATTGCATATATTGGTCAGAATATAAATCAAGTTTTCAGAAGTCTTTGGAGAACCATAAAACATCCCTGAACCTAATATTCAAGTCTAAATATCATTCATACACTCATACAGAATATTTGGGAGCATTTGGGTTGATTTGGAGGTCAAAACAGTAAAACTAGTCAAAGGTCAAAATTGATAAAAAAGGTGGAAAATTGGGCATTTTCTTAAAATTTTAAAAAAGGGATATTACAGGGTCATGTCATTTCAGAAGAAGGAATTGTAGTCGATCCAGAGAATATTAATTCCATCTTGGATTGGTCTACCCCAAAGAATGTTTCAGATATTAGATCTTTTATGGGTCTTGCTGGTTACTACAGAAGGTTTATTGAAGGCTTCTCCAAGATAGCTCATCCGATCACTTCATTGCAAAGGAAGAATATCAAGTTTGTATGGTCTGAAAAATGTGAGAAATTTTTTTAGAAGTTAAAGGATTTACTTACCAGTGCTCCTATTTTGAAGATAGAAGATCCAAAGAAGGATTTTGTAGTGTGCACAGATGCTTGCATTGAAGGGTTAGGTGGAGTGCTCATGCAAGAAGGATTTGTGATTTGCTATGAGTCAAGAAAATTAAAAGAGCATGAAAAGAATTATGCCACACATGATTTAGAATTAGCATCCATAGTACATGCTCTCAAGATGTGGAGACTTTTTTTTATGGGAAGAAGATTCGATCTTAGAACAGAGCACATGAGCTTGAAGTATTTGTTTGATCAGCCAAACTTGAATGCTAGGAAAGCTAGATGGATGGAATTTCTTTGTGAATTTGATTTTGAAATTAATCATGTAAAAGGGAAAGAGAATAAGGTTGCAGACACTCTTAGCAGAAAATTTTATGTTGCAACAGTAAGTATGTGCAAATAAAATTTGAAGACAATAGTCCTTGAGGCTCAAACTAGTGATAAAACTTACCTTCAAGTTAAAGAAAAGTTGTAGCAAAAAAATATAGATGAAAAGTGTGTAGGATATAAGCTTGGTAAAAACGATATCCTCATCTACAAGGATATACTGTACATTCCAAATAGAGAAGATTTGAAGAAGCTAGTGATGGATGAAATACATCAAATGCCATACTCTGGACACCCAGGATATCGAAAGACTATAACAGCAGCAAGAAAGAAACACTTTTGGCATGGTATGAAGAAGGACATAGCTGAGTACATTGCTAAGTGTCAGAAATGTCAACAAGTCAAGGAAGAGCACCAACATCCAGCAGGATTGTTGCAGCCCGTACCCATTCCGAAATGGAAGTGGGAAGTGATCTCTATGGACTTTATAATAGGTCTCCCCATGACAATGAACAAGCATGATTCAATCATGGTTGTGGTGGACAAGCTATCAAAGGTAGCTCACTTTATTCCAGTCAAGTCCACTCACAAGGCTAATGAAATTGCAAATATCTTCATGAGAGAGATATTCAGATTGCATGGATTTCCCAAGGCAATAGTTTCTGATCGTGATGCTAAATTCACTTCCAATTTATGGAAAGGATTATTTCAGTAATTGGGAACTAGATTGAATTTCAGTACAACATATCATCTTCAAACAGATGGCCAAACTGAGAGGGTGAATCAGGTTCTTGAAGACATGCTGAGAATGTATGTGATGGATAAACCATCCAAGTGGGAAGATTACCTACACTTGGTATAATTTGCATACAATAATGGACATCATGCATCATTGTGGATGAGTCCATTTGAGGCATTGTATGGAAAGGGATGCAGGACACCAGTGAACTGGGACAACCTGGTGAACTGGGTAGTACCTGGACCAGAGATGATCAAGGAAATGGAACAGGAAGTTGTTAAGATCAGGTACAATTTAAAGGCATCTCAGGCCAAGCAAAAGAGTTGTGCAGATTTGAAAAGAGTGCATAAGGAATTTCAGATTGGGGATCATGTTTATTTGACAGTGAAAGCAACGAAAATTTCTTTCAAGTTGGGGAGTTGTGCCAAGTTGTCACCAAGATATTGTGGGCCATTTGAATTCCTAGATAGGATATGGCTAGTTGCATATAGAGTTGCATTGCCTACTAACATAAGAGCTCATAATGTTTTCCATGTATCTTTGCTTAAGAAGTATGTACATGATCTTAATCATATGATTGATTGGAATGTGATACAGGTGGAACCCGAGGGAGAGTTCCAAGTAGATCCTATGCGCATCATCGACAAGAAGGTCACTTTGCTCCGGAACAGATCCATCGGAAAAGTAAAGGTCCAATGGGAGAACCTTAGTCCCGATGAGGCTACATGGGTGCTGGAGGATGCCATGAGAGAGGCATTCCCATTTTTGTTTAGTTTTTAGAACATCGAGGATGGTATTGTTCTAAGGGGGAGGGGAATGTAATACCCCAATTTTGACCCTTATGAAATATGGTCTTTTAATGTAAATATTGTATACATGCGATGTATGTTTCCCTAGCGTGGAGCTCAAGGCCAAGGCTAAGGCCCGGCTAGTGTATGTTCGGATTTTATTTAAAATGGACAAGTATTTGATATTTTATTACCCATGAGATATTAAGCCATGGAATATTGTAAATGATGTAAATATTTGATATTGCAATAAAATACCAAAACTAGCTATGGAAGCAACGAATGAGAAGGGGCCATGTGTATTCCACTACGGAGTTGTGAGGGGGTTGTGGGGATGAACCATATGCTTCCAAATGTCATCTTTTGAACCCATTTGACTTTCCTTGCTGACATTTAATTCCGTTGTAAGGAAGTTGTTGAAGAATTTAGTCCATGGCTTCAATGGAGCATGGGTAGCCCATAAATTCGTATGGCAAAAATGGGATTTTTTTTTCTTATACCACAAGTCACTCTACCTCATGGGAATTGGTTCATCCTCATTACCATTCCATTGTTGAATATCCCAGCATCAATTTTCATCCATTGCGAATGCCCAACAGTGAGAAAAACCATAAGCAACTTTGTAAGAACCCACGTTTTGAAGAGCCATAAATGCCCAAAATTTTGTATTGACAGTAAAATCCAATGAGGGATCCATAGATATGAACCTTGGGGCAAATTTGAGAGTATTAGATACCCCAAAATCCATAGAAAAACCCAGCTTTTATAGCCCAGAAGTCCAGTGACAGAATTGAGTTATTTGATCACTGAATTGAGAAATTCCAAGTGTGAATTCTAGAACAGAGGTTGGGAATGCTTGATAAACCCAGTGAAGGATTGAATGTCAAGGAATTAGCAGCTAGAACTTTCTATGCCCACCCTGAATAGCACTGGAGGGAAGGGACGCCTGAGGGACTGTTCAGCAGAGAAGGGGACCTTCCTTGTGTTGGGTGTGGTAGGTACTGTGGGTGCCTTGACTGTTTGAATGATCTTGAGATGCATGTAGCTCTGTGGTTGAGCTCACTGGCTTAGCATTTCCCTGCTTTGTCTTTTGTATGCTTGATAAACCCAACTGTGTGTTGGATTAGCATAGCTGTTGAGTGAAACCATGCTTGTGAGTGAGCCCATCTAGTTCCTCTGTAGTGGATACATAACCCAACTCGAGGGTGATCTCTCAGCTGAAAGGATACAGGATGTACATAGATCTATGGTTGGGTGGAACGTTTCTCTCACATAGCCAGTTGTTTGGATAACTTCATCTCAAAGATTAGTGTTCTTTGTGTTTAAATTATATGCATTTTGTGCTTTGCAATGTGTTAGTTCTGAATGATAATTATTCATGTTAATTGAATTGATATGAAGTATGTGCATAGCATGAGGAGGGGATTGATTCTATGAATATTGAATCATCATCCACTTGTGATAGATATGTTGATGCAGTATAATTGTGTGTGTGCAAATATGATTTAATTCCGCTGTGTTTATATGGAGTATGAAATTGCACACAGAAGTTTTTATTTATTATAAATTTCTTAGTATAGTATGGGGCCGAGATCTTCAAGTAAGCCCAGTATGTTTGGTCATGTTTACTCCCTTGCAATGGATTGATGGAAGAGGACATGACACCGAATTTCAAGCATAAGGAAAATCATGCATTTCCTTCAGAACCATCTTCCTTATATCTCCAACATTATGTACATAAACTCTATCTCTCATGTGCATGCGGATTCCATTTTCTTCCAACTTATAGTTATCAAATTTCTATGTAATTTTCTATTGTTGCAATCCTTCTTTTACATGTTGATAAAGTTCATCTATAACATTGGCTTCAATGATCTCATCCTTTAAGTTTGATGTACTAGTGCTGATAGTTGCTACATGCATCACATGTACCTATCTTCCTACTAAGTGCATCAGCTACTTTATTTTCCTTACCTTTGATATTATTAATGTAAAATTCATATTCAAATAATAACTCCATCCATCTCCTCCGCCTTGCATTCAAATTAGGATGCTCAAAGAAGTATTTAACCCATCATGATTAGTTCTTAACTCAAACTTCTTACCCATTAGATAATGTCTCCACGTCTTCAAGGCATGGATGATAGCTGGAAGCTCTAAGTCATGGGTGGCATAGTTATACTCCACTATAACTGATCACATGTCCATCCTGCATCAATACTCCACCAATTCATTCTTTACATGCATCCGTGCACACAACAAAGTTTCCATCGGGATCTGAAATATTTATAACAAGTGCACTAGTAAGCATTTCCTTAAGTCTTTGAAAAATATCTTCACACTTAGGAGACCAATCGAATTTCACACCCATCTTCTGCAAAGATGTGATAGGATGAGCTAACTTTGAGAATCCTTCAATGAACCTTCGATAATACACAACTAATCCCATGAAAGATCTTACTTTTGATACATTCTTAGGTGTTGGCCATTCCATAATGGATCTTATCTTTTAAAGATCTACTGAAACACCTACTTCAAATATGATATTCCCTAGGTACTGAATTTTTCCTTGATAAAAAGAACACTTTGTTATATCCATATTTGGGTATTCTCAATTAACTCGAAATAAACCCACAATTTATGAAATAACCAACATTTTGATAGATATAAGATGATATATAATTGATGATTGAAAATTACAATGATTTGGCCTTTATATAGGCCTACTAATACATTTTCATCGAAAGGTTATTCCTTTTGATGTAAATGATTTAATTATTATTATTATTATTATATTATTATATCACTATTATTGATTATTTAATATTATGTTTGTTACATTGCCTTCCCCTTAAGGGAAGCTTTGTACTCAAAGCTTATTTAATGAAGGAATTATCAGTTACTCATGTTCATAACATCTTATCATGGTCTTCTGAACTTGTAACTCTAATACTTGACGAAACAAGGAGATATAATTTTCGAATTCCTGAGCTGAGTTGTCGCATTTCTTGGGAAGTGATCCATCCGAAATTTACCTTCATCGTAGTTGTTTTCTAGTTTGATGGAATATAATTTTTTGTCTTCTGATCCTAAGCAATTTGTGATTTTGTCTTTTCTCTCCTTCAAGGTAGTTAGTTTGTCTATAGGAGTAATGTTGTTTATTTTCGTCTTGATTTTGTCAACTTTTATGATTTAGATGTTGATAAGGGCTCTTTGTAACGCTACTTTTCTTGTTAATGTTCCTAGTGTATTCCTGCTTCGATTCTTGTGTATATCCTTCTTTAAATGGGAAGACATCTTCAGCTACGACTTGAACCAAGTCTGTAAATGTTCCTTTTAACATGTCCTCTAACATTTTGTTATCATTCTGCATCTTTTTAATAATTTCTTCTTGTTATTTCTTATCATCTTCGCACCTCTTAAGTTGTTATGTTAAATGTAAATTTTCTTCCTCTTTATCTCATAGTTTTCCTTCTGTATTTTCATTTGATTGTGCTGCCCTCTTAGTACCTTTTAACTTCCCGATTTTTGCAATTATTGTCTTGTTATGGTTTCTTAAATGATATATTTATTCATTGTTATTTGATAACGTGCTTTTGACTACTGTAATCTCCAACTTGTGTGCCTTTTTAGTGTCGTCCTCTTTCTGCTGGAGTTCTTTAATCTGTTGCTGAAGTCGACAATTCTCTGCTTCTTGGCATCTTATTTTTGTCTGAATTTGTGTGATTTCATCATCTATGTCCTTGACTATTTTATTTAATCGTTTTATTTATTCTTTATTCTCGACCACTTCTTTCATGATTTTTTGATTTTGTAGATTCCGATTGGGATATTTTTCACTCAGTAATTCCTTGATTTGATTATTTAATCTCTCAATACGCTTTTTTAGATAACAATTCTCCTACTCTATAAATCCTTTAAAAATATCCTGCTTTGTAATCTTCAACAATAGACGATCATTTGTTTCCTTATAATGCTCTAACTCGTCCAATGCTACTTGTAGCTGCAACTTTACTACTGCATATATGTGTTTGTCATTGTTTGTGACTGTGTTTTCGCTTCAACTTTGTCTTCTTTTCTTCGATAATAAAGGGTATTCAACTTCTCTTCTTCTTAAAACTTCTTTAATACTTTAATACTTAAAAATTCATAAATCTGGGATATTTTATTTGATGACTCAGTGTTGTTGATGCATAAAATCCATTGTCCGGATCCCAATTTTGACTACACCAGTGACTCCGCTAAATGGTGAAGAATGATTATACACACTGCCACCTTCGTCTCAGACTAGCCACAATATTATTTTCTTTTCTCTGCATACAATGCAGGCTCACATAGAGAAAGTTATGTTCAAAAGGCACTTGGATCTCCACGTTGGTTAACCTTTTGCTTTAGATTAACTTCTTTGTGGATTGTGTGTAGATTAGGTGGTTAGGAAGAATGATTGTTACCCTCCCCACCCAAGTTCAATTCTCACTTGGTCCTTGTAGCCTTAAGACTTCTTATGCAATTCTAGATTTTATGTTATTTAATAAAGGTAATTAAATACTAAACTCAACCTAATTAAGGTATGAGTTATTATTTAATATCCAATAACCTTTCAATAAGTAAATAACCTAATTAAGGTGTGAGTTGGTTTCTTGATAAAACCGTTTTTGCTTTCTTTTTTCCCTTTTTTATGGGATATTCTTCCTTCTCTCTTTTTTTTTTACTTCTTCCTTTTTTTTTCTTTTTTTTTTCCTTTTTTTAACTTCTTTCCTTTTTTGAATTTATTTTCTTCTTTTACTTGGTCAAAGACCATAATTTTAGGGAATCCCTAGGATAATGGTTAAAAACCACAATATGTCCAAAGGCGTGGATCATGAAAGTAGCTCAGATACCAATGTTATATCCATATTCTGATATTCTCAATTAACTCAGAATAAACCCACAATTTCCGAAATAACCCACATTTTGATAGATATAAGATGATATATAATTGAAAATTGAAAATTACAAAGCTTTGGCCTTTATATAGGCCTACTAATACATTTTCATCGAAAATTTATGTCTTTTGATGTGAATGATTTAATTATTGTTATTATTATTATATTACTATTACTGATTATTTAATATTATGTTTGTTACACACTTCCTTAGATTGGCATACAACTGTTGTTATCTAAGAACTTGCATTACTAACCTTATATGCTCTCCATGCTCTTCTTCTGTCTTGGAATAGACAAGGATGCCATCCAAGAATACAATTAAAAACTTATCTTAGTACTTTCTAAAGACTCCATTCATTAAACACATGAATATTGCTGGTGCATTTGTTAAACCAAAAGGTACCAATGTGAACTCATAATGTCCATAACTTGTTCTGAATGGTGTCTTACTGATATCCTCATTCTTAATTCTAATTTGATGGTATCCCAACCTCAAATTTATTTTTGAAAACACCTTGGGTCCTCTCAACTGATCAAACAAGTCATCAATTCTTGGTAACTGGTACTTGTTTATAATTGTTGCTTTGTCCAACTACCTATAATCTACGCAGAGTCTTAGAAATCCATCCTTCTTCTTAACAAATAACACAAGGGATCCCCAAGGTTGAACACTGGGTATTGTGTAACCTTTCTTTAGTATCTCTTCTAACTGCATATGTAATTCCTTTAACTTTGGAGTACTCATTCTATAAGGTGCTTTAGATGAAGGTACTACTCCTGGCACCAAGTCGATAGAAAAATCAATGTCCCTCTTAGGAGGCATTCTTGGTAGCTCTTGAAATATATCTGCAAACTCTTGTAGTACCAGATAATCCTATAGTTCTATATATTTTCCATCTTCTTTTTACTCTTCCACATGAATTGCATATATCTGGAATCCCTTTCTAAGACATTTCTTCAATTGTAGAGATGTGACTTGCCTCAAGGATATGGGTCTAGGTATACTTTTGATTGTCACTCGTTTTCCTTCTTCATCCAAACAAGTTTAAGTTTTATTATGACAATCCAGTATGGCATGATGTGCATCCAACCAATACATGCTAATCAATACATCATATGACCCCAAGGGTATGTTGTTTAAGTCTACAAAGGTTTCCAATCCATTCATTTATCAAGGACACATTTTTACACATTCCGTGATTTTCCTCTTGGATCCTATAGCTAATTGTACTAAACTTGTTGTTTCAAGTTTACTTTTCTTCAAATGACATTTCTCAACTAGATTAGGTGTAATGTAACTATTCCTTGCTCCATAATCAATCAAAATAGCTATGGTTTTATTAGAAATATTACCTGATACCTCAATCATTAGGGACTGGTGGTCAGGTTTACTCCCATCCAGGGCTACATAGATCCTCTAAACACTTCCACCTACATCTACAATAGTTGAATCCTCTTGAATGTTGTGAAGGTTATTTTTCTTACGTGGGCACCGACTGACAATGTGATTTTCCTTACATATCCAACATTCCACATGTGGGATTTTTCTTGAAGGCTATTCCTTTGGTTTTCCTTACTGATAAGAATTATTTCTTCTAAATTTTGAAGGATTGAAACCTTTCTTCCTCTACTCTTTCTTTTTCTTCTTCAAGTCCTTCCAATTCTTTTTGTATGGGGCCTTGCTCTTATTTTGTTCATATAACTATTTTGACTTCCAGATGGCATCCTTAAGGTTCTTTGGCCTATCATACTATATTTTGTCTCTATAAGATTCAGGAATACCACTTAGGAACCTTCTCATCTTTACCTTCTCATCTTTTTTTTTTTTGTGAATAAGCTTGAAACCTTCTATTAATGGGGTAACCAAATATGATACAAAAAGTTACAACAAGCTACTCCGGCTCGAGCCACCCTAAGAGACTGGGAATGGCCAACAAAACTTGCTTCAAATACCTACAATATTCAAATACATACATTCAAAGTCTGAACCCAAATTCAAAAAGAAATAGCAGGTTTATATAGGCAATATATCCACCACCTTTTCCATCTTAACACTAAGGGAAGGCCAACTCTGTAGGCAATATAACAACCATCCTGAGTCCGAGCCCAAGAAATAGCCAGAACCCCAAAATTACCAAAAAGGCTGCTACAGCCTGAGAGCATACTAGCAAAATTCAAGCTAGCCACAAGACTTACTGATAACACAGCTGATCATCTGCAATTCCAGCTATGTCATCTGCAAAAGCGACGACCGAACCCAACACCTTCGAGAGCTCCCGTTGATGCAACGAGGCCGACCAACAAAAATCCACCAAAAACTGGGGCCATCAAAAGACCCGACACTGCTGCAACTGCTTCCAAAAACAACAAAACCCCTCTAGAGAACCACCCCTCCTCCTATCAAGATGATGGAGCTCTAGGGGCCTGGAGCTCCCTCGATGGGAAAATCGATTTCTTCTAAGATATTTTCTCGTGGAGTGTCCACAGCTTCCTTTATAGCTTTCTTCATCAAATGAAGCCCTCAAGAATTGGCCCGCTGGCCACCTTTCATAACATTCAAGGCTTCATGAATTTTCTGCATTAGCTGGGTATGGGCTTGAATTTCTCTTACCAACAGTATTCTGACCATCCAATAAGGGCTTTCCACCACCTTGCGTCCAAGCCTGGCCTCCACTTCATTCACCAACCCTATTTCTTTATACGCAATTTTAGAACTCACACTGGACAAGGCTTCATCTTGATACATAGCACTCCAGTTAAACGGTTGGGGGTTCAACGAGTCCCAATTTTTGGAGTGCCACTGGGCCGACGACAAACCAACTTCCAGATCATCACCACCCGGAGGTCCAGACACCCCACCCCGACTCGTCCCTCTACTGCTACACGCTCTCTTGTGCATAGCCATGGAATCCCTCGCCGAAATCAGACAAACCCAAGCTTCGCTCAAGACCCACAGAGGAAGCAACACAGGAAAGCCACTAAAAATATCCCAGAGCCAACAGTACCAGCATGGAATTCCACTTAGACTAGTCCACCAAACAATTCTTATACACATCCTCCCGAGTGGCTCATTTACTGCCCACCCAAACAAATGATTCACATCCATTCCTCCATCGACAACCATTGCAGTCTATGCATACTCTCGTACCTCCAGCATACAACGAAATCATCACTAGAAGTACTTCCCCGTAACCTAAATCTCCACTTATCCTCCCTCCATTTACTCGAGGGACTGCTCCACCATCTGTCCAGGGTATGGGAGAAGATTACATCTGTTGTGCACTCATCTCCACTCCTGTCAATCATGCTGCAGACTGCTATCACGGAGAGTTGGCCTGCCCCAAACCGCCGAAAAAATCTCCCTTGAGATCTACTCCTTTCCCGCAAAATAGATTTTCGGCTATCTCCGACGAGCAGGATGAAACGTGTCCCACTCAGATTGTTCCACTGCGCTTCTCCCACTCTCAGGATCGCTTCCATCATGATATGCTCCTGATCGTCTATGACGTGAGCCATCGGGAGTGCCAATCCTCATTATCATCGTATCGTTATGCGAGGTGATATTTGGAGACTGTAAAGACTGGCGGTCCACATGGCCTGTACTGTAACCACGTCCCTCGTCCATGCTGCCCTCCACATGGCCAGTACTACCACCACGTCTCTCCACCACGTGTCTTCTATCTTCCGCAGCCAACCTGAGACACCTCTCCCTAAAATCACCATCTTCTATCTCTGGTAAAGAGCACCCACAAAAAGAACTTCCAGCCTTCACCCCTTTGTTGGCTAAGGCATCTGCCACCTTGTTGCCATTTCTTCTTACGTGCAGAAATTGCAGAGCCGAGCTCCTATGCACCATCATTTGCAGTTTACTAAGGCGACTATCCCACCTCCAGTTCTACACAACTTTCTCCATTGTTGATCCATATTGCACCCTCTTATCCATGGCTATAATGATAAGAGAATATCCCTCTACTTCCAGCGGAAACCACCCCTTCTAGATAACCCATCTGCAACGACTGATTAAACCTTCTAACTCCACCACATTGTTCGTATTTTCCCCCAGGACTCCCCAGAAGACTCCGAGAATACTTCCTTCACTATCACGAACCACCCCCCCAAAACTTGCATCTCTCGGGTTTCCCTTAGCCACCCCATCAAAGTTGAGCTTGAACACCCCGACTGGAGGCTGATTCCATAGTTCTGGACTGAGGGGCTGCGTAGTCGAATAACGCAGATTGTTTATGCACACAGGTATGCTTACAATTCCCCACGCATTTAAAAGTATTATTTCCTGCACATCGTTACTCATGACTTCCTAGTTCCAATGTATCAGGGTGAGGTATTCCTGGAGATAAATTACCAAAATTTTCCAGACTTCCATTGGCGTATTTTGTTTGCCTTCAAATATTCTTCTATTACGTTCCTTCCAGGTTGTCCAAACCATAAACCTCGGGAATAACTCCCATAACCGATTCAAAATCTCATTTTTAAAGACTTTGGTTGGCTAATTTGCCACTGATAAATCCGGTCGGTCATTTACCCTAGTCGTCTTCCCGAACCATTCACCTCCTTTATCCCACAAAAATGAAGAAAACCGACAAGAATCTAGCTGGTGATTGATAGTTTCTGTATTTTGCTTGCATAATGGGCATATTGAAGGTCTGACGAAACCCCTTCTCATCAGATTATCCCACGTTAGAATCCTTCAGTGCAACAGGAGCCTGGCAGAAAGTTTCCACTTTTGGCCATAGTTGTCCTTTCCATATTTTCTTCCATCTTTCCTCTTCATTCATTATGTGGGTGCCCAACGAGGTTTTCATGGCTTCTTTTATATTAAAATTCCCTAACGACGAATACCCCCATCTAATCTTGTCATTACTCTCCTGTATAGGAATTTTACGTTTTGTTAGCTCGGTATAAAATTCCTCTATGTTCATTTCCGGCATTAGAGCTTGCCACCAGTCCTTATTCTTCCATACTCGGAAATGGTCATCTTCATTTTGCATTTCCCAGAATTCTCGCACCATCTTTGGCTGGTTAGCCTCCAAAAGAAGCCTAAGGGTCAGGTCCATTATCGTTCTTTCGAGACTTGGCATCTGCTGCCATGCATATTCCTGAAACCGAGCTATAGCCCCATCTTTAATCTCCCAAAAACTGTGTTTCTGGACGATGTCTCTGTTTTCCAGCGCTTCTTTCCATATACTTGATCCCAGACCCTCCGTGCTGAAATGGATAAGTTGGTTCTTTTCCCATTGCGGTGTGTATTCCATGTGCCAAAATCTTCCCCAAGGTTCCGCTATGTGGTTTACCCATTTCCACTAGATTTTGCTTCGCATGATCTTGTTAGAATTAACTAGGTCCCGAAGGCCTAGTCCTCCATTTAATTTTGGTCTACACAGGGTTTCCCAGTCAACCAGGGCCCATTTCCTCTGAATCTCAGATCCTCCCTAGAGAAAATTTCTTTGACAGTTGCGAATTTGCTTAAGAACCGACTTCGGGGCTGCCAACACAGAGAACAGGTATACTAGCATGGCCTGGAGTACTGAATTCACCAAGGTAATACGGCTCGGAAGGTTCAACGAACGGAAGGTCCATTGCTCCAATTTAGCTTTCAATTTGTCCAATAGATCTTTCCATGAGATCTACCTAATGGTGGATTCTACCATAGGTGCACCCAGGTACTTGGAGGGTAAAGACCCTTCCGAAAATTCCAGAATCTGAATAATGTTCCTTCTAGTTATTCTTGGGGTGGTGAAAAAGTAAACTTGCAACTTATCCTTGTTAATTTCCAAACCACTGGCTAGCAGAAATAAATCCAGCCCCTCTTTAATCCCGCTAGCTTCCTGAAAATTGGGGGGTCCCATAAGCATAGTGTCATCCACAAACTGCTGGTGAGTTTGAGGATCCAGACCTTCACAGAGAGTCAGATCCCTAATTCTGTTTCTCTCCTTCAGATGCTTCAGCCAACGACCCAATCCTTCAGCCACAATGATAAATAAGAAGGGGGAGAGGGGGTCCCCCTACCTAATTCCTCTTGAGGCCTTGAAAGGATTGGAAAGGGTTCCATTAACCAGAATAGAAAAAAAGGTTGAGGATACCAAGATCATAACCCAACTAGTCCATTCCCTATTGAACCCAAATTTCCTCAGAATTTTTTCAAGAAATAACCAATTCACTCTATCATAAGCTTTGGAGAGGTCAAGCTTAAGTAACATACCAGGGATTTTCTCAGTTTTGAGGGAATGGATAATCTCATGTATCAGGATAATCCCATCCGTTATTTGGCGGCCTTCAACAAAGCCTGCTTGCTCTGGAGAAATGACAAGTTGGATAAGCAGTCGTAATCTATTCGCTATTACTTTCAATATAATCTTGTAGATCACATTGCATAGAGATATTAGTCTGAATTTCCCTGGGTCTTCCGGTCCAGACTCCTTTGGAATGAGAGACAGGTGGGTAGCATTGAGGGGCTTTAAGAATAGTCCCCAACTTTATGGAATTCTCCACCAATGCTAAAACTTCATCCTTAATCCAGGACCAGCACACATGAAAGAAATTTGTAGTGAACCCATCAGGGCCAGGAGCTTTATCCTCTACCATCTGTTTCACTGTTTCCTCTAGCTCTTCCATCCCAATAGGTTTCATAAGCAGTACATTGTGATCTTTATTTATTACCCTGGGGATGACCTATAGGATTTGGGATTGGGCCTCTCCCCGAGCAATATTCAGTTCATCCAGAAGATCTCCGAAGAACTCGTTAAGAGTATCTTCTAGCTCTTCCTGAGTTTCTGCAATGGTACCATTCCTTCTTTTGAGATGCATCACCCCGTTCGAATGACGATGTTGAATGGGCCGCTCTGTGAAAGAATTTGGTGTTCCGATCCCCTTCCTTTAACCAGCGGTTCCTAGATTTATGCTTCCACAGGAGTTCCTCCTGTCTCTCCATTTCATTGAAATCATGGAGGAGCATTTGTTCTTCCTATCTAACTTCCTCTGAAAAACCCTGGGAAATACCTTTCATCTGAACTTCTTTCATTTTTATATCAATACGCATTTTTTCTTGGAAAATGTTTACTCTCTCATCTTTAATGAAGCCTACATACTTTAAAAGTTCCAGAAAATTCTTCTCATAGGAATCCATAGTCATGCTTCCCAATTTGAGCTCAAATAACTCTTCCATCTTTTTGTCATAGTAATGTTCAGAGAGGTATCCTTCTCGAAGTACTTCTGAAATTTCTTCCAAGAAATTTTGTTTGCGTCAATGTCTTTTAGCTTAACTAGTTGATCCCACTAGATAGATGCCTTACCCTGCATATGGTATATGGATACTCGCGCTTATATATTAAGTAATATCCTTGGGAAGATTCGACCAAGATATTATCTTAATTTCAAATTTTTTTATAAATTTTTTCTAGACAAATTTCTGTAAATTCCTTCGAACAGTGCATGAGGTAAGTGAGGGGTACTTGTTAACACCTAAAAAGTGATCACTAGCTCATTTCCTTATTCACATGACCCATTTGTCCACTTTTTCCACCATCTGAGCCTCTAAAGCCAACAAAAGGTCACCAAAAGACCTTAATACACCCCTTTTCCCACTCAAAAAGATTATTTTTCCTAAAAAAAACATAAAAAACCCTCAAAAAGGGTCCAAAATTCCCCAAAATATTAAAAAGGGAATAAAAATATTAATTTTATTCAAAAAAGGAAAAAGGAGGGAAAAGTACCTAAACCATGTTGGTCAATACCATTGGTTTCCACAAAACCACAAATGGTATTCCCCACCACCAAAACCTAAAAAAGGTGGTAGGGGCTCCTCATTTCACATCCATCCATATTCCTATCCTCATGCTGCCAAAATCTCCCTTGAGTTTTTGGCCATTGTAGCAACCTTGGAGAAAGGACCCATTGGAGTTTGGAGCTGCTCATCCTTGGAGCTTCTCAACTATCTTCATCACTTGGAGGTATTATTATAGCAAGCACTTGCTTGCCCCCATTTTCAATACAAAATTATTTTTTATATTTCTTGTTCTTGTTTTTTAATTTGAAAATGCACATGCTAGTTTAGTTTAGTTTAGATTTAGTTTATAGTTTTTGTTTAATATTGAGACTGCTGCTACTAGTTAGCAGGTGCCCATAGCACTAAGCTTGGTTGCAAAACCAAGCCAACAGTTTTTGGTGACTCCGCTGCTTTCGAATCTTTAGATCTCACTTTTGCTTTAGATCTTAGTTTTTGATAGTATTAGGTAGTTTAATTCATAGATCTGCCACCCTAGACAGCAGATCCATTTATGTTCTAGATCTTGGCCCATTTTTTAGCCATTAACAGCCCGAAATTCTCAATTTTCGGGTTCGTTTTTTGGCGTTCGCGTACGGCTTTCGCCTCACGGCTTTTTTCCCAACAGTCGCGTGGCTCATCACGACTGCGCGGCCCTTTTTCGCGCGGTTCACCGCGGCTTCGCGGCCAATTAGCACGCTGCACATCGCGGCTTCGCGGACATTTTCCGCGCTGCACATCGCGACTGTGTGATGAAATCCCGCGCAGTCCATCGCGGCTTCGCGGCCGAAACCCGCGCTGTCCATCGCAACTGTGCGACAGAAACCCACGCGGTCCATTGCGGCTGTTCTGTCAAAACCCGCGATGCCAATTTTTTCCATTCCGCCGATCCGTTTAAAAAAATAATTTTTTACTGTATTTTCTGCCCACATAGCCCATTTTACAGTACTAAAATTCCAGCATTGTTTACAGCCATAGGAAAATTTTACTATTTAGAATGCACATTTGAAAAAGTCTTTTTAAAAATTTTCAGAAATTGAAAGAAGGATTTATTTGCATTTTATCTAGATTAAAATTTTTACTGTTTACTTCTTTCATATTTTTCCCATAGCAATTTTTGGAAAAGAAATCCATTTATTTCTTAAAAGAAGTTATATTATTTGCTTTCCTATTTCAAAAGATCCTTTGTTTTTTGAATAGTCTTTGCAAAGCATTTAAATCTCATTTATTGAAAAAGTCATAATATTTGCTTTTTTATTTTCAAAAGATCCTTTATTTTTTGAATATTTTCTGCAAAGCATTTACTTTTTTCAATTTCAGTTTAAAATACCACACGTGCACCCACTCAAACACATAATTTAAAACTGAGCCTTAAAATTTACCCTAACTTCAACCCACTTTTAACCCCACTTGGGGAACACTTAAAAGAACTTTGTAGCTAGGTAGTATTGAGGGGATAGGTGTTCCAATAACACCCCTCAGTTATTACATTTGAGACATAGAAGTTGTCCATTAGGGAACCAAAATCTCCTAGTATTTTTTGGCACGGTCACAACCGGTTTATGGGAAGGCCTCTCCCCTAGGAGGGTTGAAGTCGCGAGGATGGTTCCGGAAGCCTGAGTGGAATACCGAAATCCATTCAGTAACCGAAGGGCTACCATTCGCAGTTCTCGGGATATCCCTGTATGGGGGTATTGCGGTAAAAGGACCAAACGGCATATTTACCTTTTCTTGACGTGTCATGAACAGAGTATCCGAGTTGCCATTCTTTAGGATTGATTACCCGGTGTCCCTCCTGGTAGGGGGATATCTAGCCGTTGATTCAACACTCAATATTGTCTGACTTGGATTTCATCACCTTGCAGAGAATATCGTTTGTTGATTCACAATACTTTTAGTTAGGTGTTTGCATGATACAATCCACCTTTGGTCTAGTTACACCTCTTTTTTCTAGAAGCTGTTTGCATGTTGGTATTCTGACCATTTTTTGCATCCCTCCACTTATTATAGCACAGCTGCTATAATAAGTGCCTTTTTTGAGGTTGATTTTTTGGCCTGAGAGCCTTCATTTTCACTCCCCTTCTTGCACCCTTGGTTGCATTAGGGTTTAGAGTTTTTTATACATTACCACCTTACACAAAACAGATTTTTTACACAAAAACTTATTTCTCACCATTGAGAATTTTAGACGCTCTCGTCGTCTTCAGGGCGAACTCCCAGAGTTCAGTCTACTTGGCTCGCCACGTCATCGACGTCGAGCCTTATCCCTTGAATCGACACATCGTCGGTCAAACAGACAGTCATCCGATTATGACACGCCTCACTTCACATTTGATTTTGAGGCAGAATCCGAAAACCCTACCGAGTTATTACCAACCAACATCATGGCTGGGACACAATTTGACCCACTTTTTACCAGCACCATAGGTGATACATCCACAGATCCTTCTACTGCGGTGCCATCCATGGCAACCACCACCCCCCTAGGTATGCCTAATATGGCGGACACTCCACATTTAGGAATGCCCAACACAGGGCCACCTCCCGTTATAGGAATTCCCAACACAGGACCACCACTTGTTATGGGTATGCCGAACATAGGGGTCACACCCCCTCTCAATTCCACAACCCATATCCCAGGAATCCCTACTGCTATTCCTAACCCTGGTGTAACCCATGTTGCACTAGGAAACGCTGGCCCATACCAGACCACAGCTATTGGAGGACACATACCTTCAATACCTAGCATACCTTTAGGCACTACTGGACCCCTACATCATACCACCATGACTAGTCATGTCCCAGACCCAGTCACTACTTCTGCTAGCTTACCGTACATGGCAAGTCTGAACTTACCAGACTTAGCCAGGCAAACCAATGATCCTATCAGACACGATCCTGCGTGGCCTCACATGCCCACCAAACTCCCCTCCGACATCCCTAAGTTTGAGGGCAAGGCAGGTGAGGACCCCCAGAACCATATAATGTCCTTCCATCTATGGTGTTCCTCCAACTCCATAGTGGACGACTCTATCCGCCTCCGGCTGTTACAGCGCACCTTCATTGGCTCTGTAGCTAAGTGGTATATCGAGCAGTCCCATGGGACCCATGCCACCTTTACCTCCCTTGCCTCGACCTTCCTGCAGTTCTTTCAGTTACCTGTCCGCTATGATGCGGGAGTTGAGATCCTACTGTCTTGCAGACAGAACACGGCCACCCACATCACTGACCACATTCATGAGTGGCGTCGATGCTGAAGCCTTTGCAAAATCAAGTTAGACGACCGTATCTTCTTAGATTGGTTTCTCAAATCCCTCCTCCCTCTCATTGCCAAGGACGTGGCATCTGAACAACCCCAGTCTGAAGAAGAGTCCATCCTCAAAGCCCAACAATTTGACCTCATTTACGCCCAGTCGGGTTATCTGTATACCATTATACCAGACGCCTCTCAGGGCGAGTCATCCCAACACGATGCGCCGGGGGCATCCCATGCCGCTGATGGCATCATTGGTCGTATGGCCTCGCATCCGCAACCCTTTTCCATTGCACATCCTAGCCATGGTCCCGACCTTTCACGGGCTACATCTCAGTCTGGACCAACCAGTTCATATGCTCCCATGGCACATCACCACCATACCCATGGACCTTCGTGTCCACCTCAGTGCTTTGGTCATACACCACCTGCATACGCCCCCCCAGCTGCACCTCAACCAATGTATTATCCACAGCAAGCTGTGGCAGCTAACCCAACAACTCCAATAGCTCAGGGTTACCAACAACCCCAGCAGGCAACTGGTCCACCTCCAGCCCCACCGGCCTATTATCCACCACAACCTGCTCCCGCACCTGCGACGAACCAAAATCCTCCCACTGCTCAAGGGCAAGTATACACGCAACACAACCAGCCCCAGCACCAGAACAACCAGCGCAATAGAACCGTGGAAGAGGATGTAACCGCGGTAATAACCAACAACACCAGCAAGGTCCTCCACCTCCCAATCCTCCGCAAAATAACAATGCTGCTCCTCCCAACCGCAATCCAGATCGTAATCCCAAGTAGCCTAAAAATAACAACCTCAGAACAAACCACCCTTTTTCTATCTGCGGGGTCTATGGTCATTACACCCATTCTTGCCCACATTTGGAGCGAGCTCGGCAACTCTGGACCGACGATGCCCATCGTCAAGGGCAAGCGGCTCCTCAGCCGCCACCCAACCCTCTACCACCTCAACATCAACCTTTGGTGCTGCAAAACCCCTTTCCAAACCAAGGTGTAGTGAACACTCAGCCGTTAGCTCCCCCTCAGGGCAACGTGCAACCACAACAAATCACTTATGCAGCCCCTGATCAACCCATGTTCGATTCAGGTACTCACCACTTGTTGATGATGTCAACTGCCGATGCCAACCTCCAAACCCGTCGGAACCAATATGGCTCCACCTCTGAAGCCCCTCCCGCCGACAAGAACACTAACGTTCATCCCACAGATCAAACGTTACATATACCTCCGGCTCCACTCGATGGCGCTTCTAAAGCACCTCGCTTCCCACTTCTTCGCATCAACAGTAACCCCAATGTTCGTGCTATGTCGAATTACAACATTGTAGACGACTAGCCCAGTCTCCTGCAGCCATGTCTGCTTTAGAAGTCTTGAAAAACTGTCCTTCACAGCGCAAGACTTTACTCTCTGCCATTGGCGCCATTGACCCCAATGATTCACAACTGATGACATTCGATTCGGACCAGTCCGAACCACGCTTACCTTCTACTTTAGCATTCCAAGTTTTCGTTTCCGTTCGGAATCTTGTCATCCATCGGTGCATTATTGATGAAGGGGCCTCTACATGCGTCATGTCTACATTCGTTTGGCAGAATTTGGGTTCCCCTACTCTCCAGCAGTCCACCACTGCATTGCGAGCCTACGACGGTCGGTCGGCTCAACCCCAAGGTCTCCTAGCTAATGTCCCCGTCTAGTTGGTGGGTAAAACCGTGCTCATTGACATTGAGGTCATCAATGCCCAACTCGACTATAACCTCTTACTTGGTCGCAGCTACATGTATTCCATGCGGGCGGTTGCCTCATCCATTTTCCGTACCATGATGTTCCCCCATGAGGGACGCGTGGTCAATGTTAGGATATTCCTATACTCCATCCTAGTCCCACCAGTATTTTGATCATTTACATTTTCAGTCATGCATGCACCTTTTAGGGTTTGCATGCATTCTAGGGTTTGCATGCATTTTGCATGCATCCCAGTCATCAGTCCAACACCTAGCCCTCAGTTAGCCAGCCCCCAGGAGCTTCTCACTATTCAGTTTTAGCCCTCCAGTTGCTTAATGCGCCCTTCTTCCTTGATTTTAGGGAGCAACTCACCCTCCTTCACCTACCAGTCCAGTTGTCACTCAGTTACACTCAGTTACAGTCAGTTACACTCAGTTACACTTAGCTACTCTCAGTTACACTCAGTTACAGTCAGTTACAGTCAGTTACACTCAGTTACATTGAGTTACACTCAGTTACATTGAGTTACACTCAGTTACACCTACCAGAGTTAGTTTGACTGATGGTTGACAGTTACTTGAGCATTGATGACTCCACTGATGATGATGAAGACTTCCAGTTGCGCTCCGATGATCACGAGGACACCTAGTTGTGCTCCGATGACACTCCAGTGATCCTTTGATCACTCCATGAAGGCTAATTCGAATTGCCACCTTAGGCATTCGAATTCCTCATGCATTGTATTATTTATATGTCCATTTGTGATTAATAACATAGTATGACCGAAGTATTATTGCTTCTATCTGAGTTCTACTGTACCATATTATTCTGTTGCTCATTATACTGCATGTATCACTCTTCTTCTATTTTCTTGCTTAATCATAATTATTCTCTTGTGAGATACATCATCTCTTAGATCTGCTGTGAGGATTTTCACATGGTATCAGAGCATGTTGAGAGTATTGTTTATCTCCATTCTTGAGAGTTTTTTGCAAGTTATTACCAAGATTTCGAGTTCAACAGTTGCAGCAGTTTCTGCATTTTTGCAGCAGTAGCAGTTGCAGTTATTCTATATTGTTTTTGCAGGTCTTCTACAACTTCAATGAATTTAGAAGAAATTACTCCTATTTCTCCATTCAACTATGATGAATGGAAACCAAGAATGATAGCATATTTGAAGAGCCATGATCTCTTTGATTGCTATTTTGAAAGAGAGTTCGAATCCTCTACAAAGAAGATTAAATGGTTGAATAAAGGTGACATGCACATTGGAAGAATGAAGCTTACTATGACTGATTACATATTTTACCCGACCATCTTTGATATTGAAACTCCAAAAGAGTTATGGGCTCATCTGGATGAAAGATTCGGCAAAAAGAATGATGGATTTGGTCCAAATCCCTTCAAAAGCAAGCAAGTTGATGCATTCGCTCCACTTGATGGTCTCTCAGATCATGATGCATTCGCTCCTCCTGATGGTCTCTCAGATCATGTTGCATTCGCTCCCCTTGATGATCTCTCAGATCATGAACCAGTATCATCTCATATTGAAGTTCTTGACAAAGAACTTGTAGATTCTCCGCTCATGCTCAAACTTTCTTCTCTTTCTGTGCCAGCTCACACTCTAGATATTGCAGAAGGTCCTAAATCCTCTCTTGCACCAGAGTTTGTTGGTTTGCATCATGATCACATGATTATTTCGGAGGTAACATCAGCTATTGGAGGTAATGCATTCGCTCCTCTTCAGCAAACATCTCTTATTTACTACTATATGATCATTAGCACATGCTTTCAGAAGGTTATTGAAGAATATGGCCATTGCCACCCGCTTGAGATAATTTCTCATGCATCATATGATAGTTTTGATCTCACCCCTGCTGGTTCAAAGGAGATCTCAAGAAACTGTTTTGAAAGTCTTAAATCTGATCTTGATTTCAAGCAAACATGTAATAGTTATTTTAGGCATAATCTCACCCATGGTGGTTCGAAGGAGAAGACAAAAGACTATATGCACTTTCACAGATTTGATCCTACCTCAGCTGATTCAAATCACAGGTTCAAGCATCATTCTCATACTGTTGGATTTGTTCTCATCACATTCGATCTGAAGAGCAAGTACAAGCACATGCTTTTTGAGCATGATCCACTTCTTCCCAAGAAGAAGATACCTCCAGACATATGACCAAGCATCACACATGCTTGAGTTTGGAGCTTTTATTTTTTTTATGTGTTCCTTACAGTCTATTTTTTGAGGAGGGGGTATGTTTCCCATGAAATTTTCCCACTTCCTTGGTTTATTGATTGTTATTATTCATTGTATTGGGTGACCTTTGGTCTTAGTTACCAGGGCCCAGGATGGATTAAGGGGGGGTGTTAGGATATTCCTATACTCCATCCTAGTCCCACCAGTATTTTGATCATTTACATTTTCAGTCATGCATGCACCTTTTAGGGTTTGCATGCATTCTAGGGTTTGCATGCATTTTGCATGCATCCCAGTCATCAGTCCAACACCTAGCCCTCAGTTAGCCAGCCCCCAGGAGCTTCTCACTATTCAGTTTTAGCCCTCCAGTTGCTTAATGCGCCCTTCTTCCTTGATTTTAGGGAGCAACTCGCCCTCCTTCACCTACCAGTCCAGTTGTCACTCAGTTACACTCAGTTACAGTCAGTTACACTCAGTTACACTTAGTTACTCTCAGTTACAGTCAGTTACAGTCAGTTACAGTAAGTTACACTCAGTTACATTGAGTTACACTCAGTTACATTGAGTTACACTCAGTTACACCTACCAGAGTTAGTTTGACTGATGGTTGACAGTTACTTGAGCATTGATGACTCCACTGATGATGATGAAGACTTCCAGTTGCGCTCCGATGATCATGAGGACACCTAGTTGTGCTCCGATGACACTCCAGTGATCCTTTGATCACTCCATGAAGGCTAATTCGAATTGCCACCTTAGGCATTCGAATTCCTCATGCATTGTATTATTTATATGTCCATTTGTGATTAATAACATAGTATGACCGAAGTATTATTGCTTCTATCTGAGTTCTACTGTACCATATTATTCTGTTGCTCATTATACTGCATGTATCACTCTTCTTCTATTTTCTTGCTTAATCATAATTATTCTCTTGTGAGATACATCATCTCTTAGATCTGCTGTGAGGATTTTCACAGTCAAGGTCGACCAACTTACCTACTACGATCCCAAGGCCCCTGCCACACCTGAAAATGTTCTCCCCATGGTTGAACAACCTGTTTGTGGTGCAACTACCTCGTTCGTTTCCTCAGTGGGACCTGGACTGTACTCCGACGCGCCGATGACTTCTACATTCCAGTCCATTCCACCACCGTCACTGGAGACCCACGTCGCTGACCTCTGTACTCTTTCACAGAATACACAAACACCCGGTAATCAACCACCCTTGGTCCCTAAACCACCATTGGTCCCTAGTCACATCGGTGTTACACCCATCCACACAATCCCCTTTCTATTCCCTCCCTCGGGTGTAGTAAGCGCTCCGGTTATGGCTACCCTTAGTCTCCCTGGGTTAACATTGGGATTACCCGTGTGGTATATTTCGCCTCCCGTTCCTCCGTCGACACCAAATGTCATCCTGCAACCGGTGCAACCCATTTTTACTTCTACCCAACCACCTCCCGGTATCACTACTCATCCATCCATCTTCCTATCCTCATGCTGCCAAAATCTCCCTTGAGCTTTTGGCCATTGTAGCTACCTTGGAGAAAGGACCCTTTGGATTTTGGAGCTGCTCACCCTTGAAGCTATTCAACAACCTTCATCACTTGGAGGTATTATTATTGCAAGCACTTGCTTGCCCCCATTTTCAATACAAAGTTATTTTTTCTATTTCTTGTTCTTGCTTTCAATTTAAAAGTTTATTATGATATGCACATGCTAGTTTAGTTTTAGTTTTAGATTTACATTTGTTTTTGCTTTAATATTTGAGACTCCTGCTACTAGTTAGCAGGTGCCCATAGCACTAAGCTTGGTTGCAAAACCAAGCCAACAGTACTGAGGTGAGGAATGAGGATGGTGGGATGAATATTTAATTCTGGAAAATGTATGAGGTTAGGTGCAGAAGCAGGTCAAAAGGTGCAGATCGGTGATGTCCTATGCACCATGTACCAATACCTTTCACTTTTCAACAATAGAGTTAGTCTATTGCCTACTTCGAGGATTCCTGGGTAGCTGGCATATGCATACTAGACAGGTGGGGGTTCTGAGAGTTAACGATAGAGGTTATATCATTCAAATGAGGGATGGTTATGTTTAGGGAGGTATTATTGCATACTTGGGAGATTTGGGGAAGAATTGGGGTTTCTGGGCTCTCCAGGGATTGTCGGGCTAGTAATTTTCCAAAATTTACAAATAGAGTCTAAAGGCTTCAAAGTTCTGAATTTAAGGACTGATATGGATACTAGACTGAGTTAATGACCTTCTCCAAATGACAGAATGTAAAAATATTGCTTAGAATGGATTTGGCAGTAAAAGTGGTAAAACTAGTCTAGAATTGACATCAATCTAGCTAGTCTTGCATTTTAACTTCACAAACTGCTTTAAGAAACCAAAAAATATGTTCTGATATTAATTTAGACTCTGATATAACATGTTCCACACATAAAACTTGAAATATGACTTTCAGAACATTTATTCTTTCATTAATTGCTTGCTTCTTAAATGACAATGCTTCACAGGCTAATCTTAGATTACAATCAGTGAGAGAATAGAGAAAAGAAGGAAGTAGTTACCATGGCTCTGTTTTGGAAGTGAATATCAGTCCATATACATATTAGATGGCTGAGCTTGCTGCAATATGAATGGATGATCTTCAAATGGGCGCCATCATCAACTAGCTCTCTTCTTCAGTGGAATCACCTCCAAATCTAGTTGTGGGAGTAGTAGAAGTAGAAGAGGAGTGGAGAATGGTTCTGATATTTGATCTCTGAAATTTCGCAGCCACTAATCTCTACAAATATCATCTTCTGGATTTCACTGGAGGTTTTGGGAACACCTCTCCATAACTATCTTCATCCACTAGTGTTCCTTCACCGAATCTAGCTGCAAATCTTCTCCAATGGTAGCCTCTTCTTCAATCTGACATTAAATCTCGATGGCTGAACTGTAATAAATGTTACTATCTGTAATATTGCTCTCTGGACCTGCATAACACGCATAGGACACTCACAAGGCCTTGGGGCACATCACCCAAGAGGAATAGTTGAGGCACAACACTCAACATATGAGTAGCTCAGAGCTCTAATTCACAAATTACAAAATGATCAAAAGTTCTTGAATGAAGTTGGAAACATTCTTAAATAGAATTCATGTTGACTTATTGAGAAAGTTACTTAGCTTGGTGATCTGTGAGAATAGGTCACCCATGAGTGTACATACTTTCCTTGCTTTGCTTGCTTGCTTTGCTTTGGCTTTCCATTCTTTTCACTTTTTCTGATCTTCCTTCCTTTTCTAAACTTTCCTACTTTCAAAACTTTCCTGCTTTTCCAACTTTCCTGATTTTCCAGGATTTATGCTGCTTTTCCTAAAATAAGCTTCTTTTCTCCATTTTGGCAACATTTTTCGACTCTAGTGTTTACTTGACTTCTACTCCAAGTAATTCCTCCACCCATATCCACCAATTCGAATTAGTAGGCCATGTTCTCCATTTATTTATTCAGCATAATAAATAAAGATATTAATAAGAGATAATACAACTCATAATTAATTCCATCTTCATCATTTAATCAATTCATTAATTATTAATTAACTTTTGTGGTATAATTTCCTCCAAAAATACACCCTACTCAATTTTTTGGCAACATCTTCCACATGGGTGCCCTCTTGGCCCACTTGTTCATTATCCATTAATTTTATTTATCAAAATTACCTTTAATAAGTAAATTTGCCAATTTGTGAGACTTAGGATAAAAGTAATTCTAAGCAAATAGAATTAATACCATTTAATTCCCTTAGGGGTTGATCTTGTCCCCTTTCACCCATGGTACTGGATTAGCCAAAATTGGGGACATGACATATTATGTATGTATTGGTGCAACTGGAAGAACTTCCTCAGTCCTAACAACCATGATTTAACATCTTCTCCTCAGCACTAAGCTTGGTTGCAAAACCAAGCCAACAGTTTTTGGTGACTCCGCTGCTTTCGAATCTTTAGATCTCACTTTTGCTTTAGATCTTAGTTTTTGATAGTATTAGGTAGTTTAATTCATAGATCTGCCACCCTAGACAGCAGATCCATTTATGTTCTAGATCTTGGCCCATTTTTTAGCCATTAACAGCCCGAAATTCTCAATTTTCGGGTTCGTTTTTTGGCGTTCGCGTACGGCTTTCGCCTCACGGCTTTTTTCCCAACAGTCGCGTGGCTCATCACGACTGCGCGGCCCTTTTTCGCGCGGTTCACCGCGGCTTCGCGGCCAATTAGCACGCTGCACATCGCGGCTTCGCGGACATTTTCCGCGCTGCACATCGCGACTGTGTGATGAAATCCCGCGCAGTCCATCGCGGCTTCGCGGCCGAAACCCGCGCTGTCCATCGTAACTGTGCGACAGAAACCCACGCGGTCCATTGCGGCTGTTCTGTCAAAACCCGCGATGCCAATTTTTTCCATTCCGCCGATCCGTTTAAAAAAATAATTTTTTACTGTATTTTCTGCCCACATAGCCCATTTTACAGTACTAAAATTCCAGCATTGTTTACAGCCATAGGAAAATTTTACTATTTAGAATGCACATTTGAAAAAGTCTTTTTAAAAATTTTCAGAAATTGAAAGAAGGATTTATTTGCATTTTATCTAGATTAAAATTTTTACTGTTTACTTCTTTCATATTTTTCCCATAGCAATTTTTGGAAAAGAAATCCATTTATTTCTTAAAAGAAGTTATATTATTTGCTTTCCTATTTCAAAAGATCCTTTGTTTTTTGAATAGTCTTTGCAAAGCATTTAAATCTCATTTATTGAAAAAGTCATAATATTTGCTTTTTTATTTTCAAAAGATCCTTTATTTTTTGAATATTTTCTGCAAAGCATTTACTTTTTTCAATTTCAGTTTAAAATACCACACGTGCACCCACTCAAACACATAATTTAAAACTGAGCCTTAAAATTTACCCTAACTTCAACCCACTTTTAACCCCACTTGGGGAACACTTAAAAGAACTTTGTAGCTAGGTAGTATTGAGGGGATAGGTGTTCCAATAACACCCCTCAGTTATTACATTTGAGACATAGAAGTTGTCCATTAGGGAACCAAAATCTCCTAGTATTTTTTGGCACGGTCACAACCGGTTTATGGGAAGGCCTCTCCCCTAGGAGGGTTGAAGTCGCGAGGATGGTTCCGGAAGCCTGAGTGGAATACCGAAATCCATTCAGTAACCGAAGGGCTACCATTCGCAGTTCTCGGGATATCCCTGTATGGGGGTATTGCGGTAAAAGGACCAAACGGCATATTTACCTTTTCTTGACGTGTCATGAACAGAGTATCCGAGTTGCCATTCTTTAGGATTGATTACCCGGTGTCCCTCCTGGTAGGGGGATATCTAGCCGTTGATTCAACACTCAATATTGTCTGACTTGGATTTCATCACCTTGCAGAGAATATCGTTTGTTGATTCACAATACTTTTAGTTAGGTGTTTGCATGATACAATCCACCTTTGGTCTAGTTACACCTCTTTTTTCTAGAAGCTGTTTGCATGTTGGTATTCTGACCATTTTTTGCATCCCTCCACTTATTATAGCACAGCTGCTATAATAAGTGCCTTTTTTGAGGTTGATTTTTTGGCCTGAGAGCCTTCATTTTCACTCCCCTTCTTGCACCCTTGGTTGCATTAGGGTTTAGAGTTTTTTATACATTACCACCTTACACAAAACAGATTTTTTACACAAAAACTTATTTCTCACCATTGAGAATTTTAGACGCTCTCGTCGTCTTCAGGGCGAACTCCCAGAGTTCAGTCTACTTGGCTCGCCACGTCATCGACGTCGAGCCTTATCCCTTGAATCGACACATCGTCGGTCAAACAGACAGTCATCCGATTATGACACGCCTCACTTCACATTTGATTTTGAGGCAGAATCCGAAAACCCTACCGAGTTATTACCAACCAACATCATGGCTGGGACACAATTTGACCCACTTTTTACCAGCACCATAGGTGATACATCCACGGATCCTTCTACTGCGGTGCCATCCATGGCAACCACCACCCCCCTAGGTATGCCTAATATGGCGGACACTCCACATTTAGGAATGCCCAACACAGGGCCACCTCCCGTTATAGGAATTCCCAACACAGGACCACCACTTGTTATGGGTATGCCGAACATAGGGGTCACACCCCCTCTCAATTCCACAACCCATATCCCAGGAATCCCTACTGCTATTCCTAACCCTGGTGTAACCCATGTTGCACTAGGAAACGCTGGCCCATACCAGACCACAGCTATTGGAGGACACATACCTTCAATACCTAGCATACCTTTAGGCACTACTGGACCCCTACATCATACCACCATGACTAGTCATGTCCCAGACCCAGTCACTACTTCTGCTAGCTTACCGTACATGGCAAGTCTGAACTTACCAGACTTAGCCAGGCAAACCAATGATCCTATCAGACACGATCCTGCGTGGCCTCACATGCCCACCAAACTCCCCTCCGACATCCCTAAGTTTGAGGGCAAGGCAGGTGAGGACCCCCAGAACCATATAATGTCCTTCCATCTATGGTGTTCCTCCAACTCCATAGTGGACGACTATATCCGCCTCCGGCTGTTACAGCGCACCTTCATTGGCTCTGTAGCTAAGTGGTATATCGAGCAGTCCCATGGGACCCATGCCACCTTTACCTCCCTTGCCTCGACCTTCCTGCAGTTCTTTCAGTTACCTGTCCGCTATGATGCGGGAGTTGAGATCCTACTGTCTTGCAGACAGAACACGGCCACCCACATCACTGACCACATTCATGAGTGGCGTCGATGCTGAAGCCTTTGCAAAATCAAGTTAGACGACCGTATCTTCTTAGATTGGTTTCTCAAATCCCTCCTCCCTCTCATTGCCAAGGACGTGGCATCTGAACAACCCCAGTCTGAAGAAGAGTCCATCCTCAAAGCCCAACAATTTGACCTCATTTACGCCCAGTCGGGTTATCTGTATACCATTATACCAGACGCCTCTCGGGGCGAGTCATCCCAACACGATGCGCCGGGGGCATCCCATGCCGCTGATGGCATCATTGGTCGTATGGCCTCGCATCCGCAACCCTTTTCCATTGCACATCCTAGCCATGGTCCCGACCTTTCACGGGCTACATCTCAGTCTGGACCAACCAGTTCATATGCTCCCATGGCACATCACCACCATACCCATGGACCTTCGTGTCCACCTCAGTGCTTTGGTCATACACCACCTGCATACGCCCCCCCAGCTGCACCTCAACCAATGTATTATCCACAGCAAGCTGTGGCAGCTAACCCAACAACTCCAATAGCTCAGGGTTACCAACAACCCCAGCAGGCAACTGGTCCACCTCCAGCCCCACCGGCCTATTATCCACCACAACCTGCTCCCGCACCTGCGACGAACCAAAATCCTCCCACTGCTCAAGGGCAAGTATACACGCAACACAACCAGCCCCAGCACCAGAACAACCAGCGCAATAGAACCGTGGAAGAGGATGTAACCGCGGTAATAACCAACAACACCAGCAAGGTCCTCCACCTCCCAATCCTCCGCAAAATAACAATGCTGCTCCTCCCAACCGCAATCCAGATCGTAATCCCAAGTAGCCTAAAAATAACAACCTCAGAACAAACCACCCTTTTTCTATCTGCGGGGTCTATGGTCATTACACCCATTCTTGCCCACATTTGGAGAGAGCTCGGCAACTCTGGACCGACGATGCCCATCGTCAAGGGCAAGCGGCTCCTCAGCCGCCACCCAACCCTCTACCACCTCAACATCAACCTTTGGTGCTGCAAAACCCCTTTCCAAACCAAGGTGTAGTGAACACTCAGCCGTTAGCTCCCCCTCAGGGCAACGTGCAACCACAACAAATCACTTATGCAGCCCCTGATCAACCCATGTTCGATTCAGGTACTCACCACTTGTTGATGATGTCAACTGCCGATGCCAACCTCCAAACCCGTCGGAACCAATATGGCTCCACCTCTGAAGCCCCTCCCGCCGACAAGAACACTAACGTTCATCCCACAGATCAAACGTTACATATACCTCCGGCTCCACTCGATGGCGCTTCTAAAGCACCTCGCTTCCCACTTCTTCGCATCAACAGTAACCCCAATGTTCGTGCTATGTCGAATTACAACATTGTAGACGACTAGCCCAGTCTCCTGCAGCCATGTCTGCTTTAGAAGTCTTGAAAAACTGTCCTTCACAGCGCAAGACTTTACTCTCTGCCATTGGCGCCATTGACCCCAATGATTCACAACTGATGACATTCGATTCGGACCAGTCCGAACCACGCTTACCTTCTACTTTAGCATTCCAAGTTTTCGTTTCCGTTCGGAATCTTGTCATCCATCGGTGCATTATTGATGAAGGGGCCTCTACATGCGTCATGTCTACATTCGTTTGGCAGAAGTTGGGTTCCCCTACTCTCCAGCAGTCCACCACTGCATTGCGAGCCTACGACGGTCGGTCGGCTCAACCCCAAGGTCTCCTAGCTAATGTCCCCGTCTAGTTGGTGGGTAAAACCGTGCTCATTGACATTGAGGTCATCAATGCCCAACTCGACTATAACCTCTTACTTGGTCGCAGCTACATGTATTCCATGCGGGCGGTTGCCTCATCCATTTTCCGTACCATGATGTTCCCCCATGAGGGACGCGTGGTCAATGTTAGGATATTCCTATACTCCATCCTAGTCCCACCAGTATTTTGATCATTTACATTTTCAGTCATGCATGCACCTTTTAGGGTTTGCATGCATTCTAGGGTTTGCATGCATTTTGCATGCATCCCAGTCATCAGTCCAACACCTAGCCCTCAGTTAGCCAGCCCCCAGGAGCTTCTCACTATTCAGTTTTAGCCCTCCAGTTGCTTAATGCGCCCTTCTTCCTTGATTTTAGGGAGCAACTCACCCTCCTTCACCTACCAGTCCAGTTGTCACTCAGTTACACTCAGTTACAGTCAGTTACACTCAGTTACACTTAGCTACTCTCAGTTACACTCAGTTACAGTCAGTTACAGTCAGTTACACTCAGTTACATTGAGTTACACTCAGTTACATTGAGTTACACTCAGTTACACCTACCAGAGTTAGTTTGACTGATGGTTGACAGTTACTTGAGCATTGATGACTCCACTGATGATGATGAAGACTTCCAGTTGCGCTCCGATGATCACGAGGACACCTAGTTGTGCTCCGATGACACTCCAGTGATCCTTTGATCACTCCATGAAGGCTAATTCGAATTGCCACCTTAGGCATTCGAATTCCTCATGCATTGTATTATTTATATGTCCATTTGTGATTAATAACATAGTATGACCGAAGTATTATTGCTTCTATCTGAGTTCTACTGTACCATATTATTCTGTTGCTCATTATACTGCATGTATCACTCTTCTTCTATTTTCTTGCTTAATCATAATTATTCTCTTGTGAGATACATCATCTCTTAGATCTGCTGTGAGGATTTTCACATGGTATCAGAGCATGTTGAGAGTATTGTTTATCTCCATTCTTGAGAGTTTTTTGCAAGTTATTACCAAGATTTCGAGTTCAACAGTTGCAGCAGTTTCTGCATTTTTGCAGCAGTAGCAGTTGCAGTTATTCTATATTGTTTTTGCAGGTCTTCTACAACTTCAATGAATTTAGAAGAAATTACTCCTATTTCTCCATTCAACTATGATGAATGGAAACCAAGAATGATAGCATATTTGAAGAGCCATGATCTCTTTGATTGCTATTTTGAAAGAGAGTTCGAATCCTCTACAAAGAAGATTAAATGGTTGAATAAAGGTGACATGCACATTGGAAGAATGAAGCTTACTATGACTGATTACATATTTTACCCGACCATCTTTGATATTGAAACTCCAAAAGAGTTATGGGCTCATCTGGATGAAAGATTCGGCAAAAAGAATGATGGATTTGGTCCAAATCCCTTCAAAAGCAAGCAAGTTGATGCATTCGCTCCACTTGATGGTCTCTCAGATCATGATGCATTCGCTCCTCCTGATGGTCTCTCAGATCATGTTGCATTCGCTCCCCTTGATGATCTCTCAGATCATGAACCAGTATCATCTCATATTGAAGTTCTTGACAAAGAACTTGTAGATTCTCCGCTCATGCTCAAACTTTCTTCTCTTTCTGTGCCAGCTCACACTCTAGATATTGCAGAAGGTCCTAAATCCTCTCTTGCACCAGAGTTTGTTGGTTTGCATCATGATCACATGATTATTTCGGAGGTAACATCAGCTATTGGAGGTAATGCATTCGCTCCTCTTCAGCAAACATCTCTTATTTACTACTATATGATCATTAGCACATGCTTTCAGAAGGTTATTGAAGAATATGGCCATTGCCACCCGCTTGAGATAATTTCTCATGCATCATATGATAGTTTTGATCTCACCCCTGCTGGTTCAAAGGAGATCTCAAGAAACTGTTTTGAAAGTCTTAAATCTGATCTTGATTTCAAGCAAACATGTAATAGTTATTTTAGGCATAATCTCACCCATGGTGGTTCGAAGGAGAAGACAAAAGACTATATGCACTTTCACAGATTTGATCCTACCTCAGCTGATTCAAATCACAGGTTCAAGCATCATTCTCATACTGTTGGATTTGTTCTCATCACATTCGATCTGAAGAGCAAGTACAAGCACATGCTTTTTGAGCATGATCCACTTCTTCCCAAGAAGAAGATACCTCCAGACATATGACCAAGCATCACACATGCTTGAGTTTGGAGCTTTTATTTTTTTTATGTGTGCCTTACAGTCTATTTTTTGAGGAGGGGGTATGTTTCCCATGAAATTTTCCCACTTCCTTGGTTTATTGATTGTTATTATTCATTGTATTGGGTGACCTTTGGTCTTAGTTACCAGGGCCCAGGATGGATTAAGGGGGGGTGTTAGGATATTCCTATACTCCATCCTAGTCCCACCCGTATTTTGATCATTTACATTTTCAGTCATGCATGCACCTTTTAGGGTTTGCATGCATTCTAGGGTTTGCATGCATTTTGCATGCATCCCAGTCATCAGTCCAACACCTAGCCCTCAGTTAGCCAGCCCCCAGGAGCTTCTCACTATTCAGTTTTAGCCCTCCAGTTGCTTAATGCGCCCTTCTTCCTTGATTTTAGGGAGCAACTCGCCCTCCTTCACCTACCAGTCCAGTTGTCACTCAGTTACACTCAGTTACAGTCAGTTACACTCAGTTACACTTAGTTACTCTCAGTTACAGTCAGTTACAGTCAGTTACAGTAAGTTACACTCAGTTACATTGAGTTACACTCAGTTACATTGAGTTACACTCAGTTACACCTACCAGAGTTAGTTTGACTGATGGTTGACAGTTACTTGAGCATTGATGACTCCACTGATGATGATGAAGACTTCCAGTTGCGCTCCGATGATCATGAGGACACCTAGTTGTGCTCCGATGACACTCCAGTGATCCTTTGATCACTCCATGAAGGCTAATTCGAATTGCCACCTTAGGCATTCGAATTCCTCATGCATTGTATTATTTATATGTCCATTTGTGATTAATAACATAGTATGACCGAAGTATTATTGCTTCTATCTGAGTTCTACTGTACCATATTATTCTGTTGCTCATTATACTGCATGTATCACTCTTCTTCTATTTTCTTGCTTAATCATAATTATTCTCTTGTGAGATACATCATCTCTTAGATCTGCTGTGAGGATTTTCACAGTCAAGGTCGACCAACTTACCTACTACGATCCCAAGGCCCCTGCCACACCTGAAAATGTTCTCCCCATGGTTGAACAACCTGTTTGTGGTGCAACTACCTCGTTCGTTTCCTCAGTGGGACCTGGACTGTACTCCGACGCGCCGATGACTTCTACATTCCAGTCCATTCCACCACCGTCACTGGAGACCCACGTCGCTGACCTCTGTACTCTTTCACAGAATACACAAACACCCGGTAATCAACCACCCTTGGTCCCTAAACCACCATTGGTCCCTAGTCACATCGGTGTTACACCCATCCACACAATCCCCTTTCTATTCCCTCCCTCGGGTGTAGTAAGCGCTCCGGTTATGGCTACCCTTAGTCTCCCTGGGTTAACATTGGGATTACCCGTGTGGTATATTTCGCCTCCCGTTCCTCCGTCGACACCAAATGTCATCCTGCAACCGGTGCAACCCATTTTTACTTCTACCCAACCACCTCCCGGTATCACTACTCATCCATCCATCTTCCTATCCTCATGCTGCCAAAATCTCCCTTGAGCTTTTGGCCATTGTAGCTACCTTGGAGAAAGGACCCTTTGGATTTTGGAGCTGCTCACCCTTGAAGCTATTCAACAACCTTCATCACTTGGAGGTATTATTATTGCAAGCACTTGCTTACCCCCATTTTCAATACAAAGTTATTTTTTCTATTTCTTGTTCTTGCTTTCAATTTAAAAGTTTATTATGATATGCACATGCTAGTTTAGTTTTAGTTTTAGATTTACATTTGTTTTTGCTTTAATATTTGAGACTCCTGCTACTAGTTAGCAGGTGCCCATAGCACTAAGCTTGGTTGCAAAACCAAGCCAACAGTACTGAGGTGAGGAATGAGGATGGTGGGATGAATATTTAATTCTGGAAAATGTATGAGGTTAGGTGCAGAAGCAGGTCAAAAGGTGCAGATCGGTGATGTCCTATGCACCATGTACCAATACCTTTCACTTTTCAACAATAGAGTTAGTCTATTGCCTACTTCGAGGATTCCTGGGTAGCTGGCATATGCATACTAGACAGGTGGGGGTTCTGAGAGTTAACGATAGAGGTTATATCATTCAAATGAGGGATGGTTATGTTTAGGGAGGTATTATTGCATACTTGGGAGATTTGGGGAAGAATTGGGGTTTCTGGGCTCTCCAGGGATTGTCGGGCTAGTAATTTTCCAAAATTTACAAATAGAGTCTAAAGGCTTCAAAGTTCTGAATTTAAGGACTGATATGGATACTAGACTGAGTTAATGACCTTCTCCAAATGACAGAATGTAAAAATATTGCTTAGAATGGATTTGGCAGTAAAAGTGGTAAAACTAGTCTAGAATTGACATCAATCTAGCTAGTCTTGCATTTTAACTTCACAAACTGCTTTAAGAAACCAAAAAATATGTTCTGATATTAATTTAGACTCTGATATAACATGTTCCACACATAAAACTTGAAATATGACTTTCAGAACATTTATTCTTTCATTAATTGCTTGCTTCTTAAATGACAATGCTTCACAGGCTAATCTTAGATTACAATCAGTGAGAGAATAGAGAAAAGAAGGAAGTAGTTACCATGGCTCTGTTTTGGAAGTGAATATCAGTCCATATACATATTAGATGGCTGAGCTTGCTGCAATATGAATGGATGATCTTCAAATGGGCGCCATCATCAACTAGCTCTCTTCTTCAGTGGAATCACCTCCAAATCTAGTTGTGGGAGTAGTAGAAGTAGAAGAGGAGTGGAGAATGGTTCTGATATTTGATCTCTGAAATTTCGCAGCCACTAATCTCTACAAATATCATCTTCTAGATTTCATTGGAGGTTTTGGGAACACCTCTCCATAACTATCTTCATCCACTAGTGTTCCTTCACCGAATCTAGCTGCAAATCTTCTCCAATGGTAGCCTCTTCTTCAATCTGACATTAAATCTCGATGGCTGAACTGTAATAAATGTTACTATCTGTAATATTGCTCTCTGGACCTGCATAACACGCATAGGACACTCACAAGGCCTTGGGGCACATCACCCAAGAGGAATAGTTGAGGCACAACACTCAACATATGAGTAGCTCAGAGCTCTAATTCACAAATTACAAAATGATCAAAAGTTCTTGAATGAAGTTGGAAACATTCTTAAATAGAATTCATGTTGACTTATTGAGAAAGTTACTTAGCTTGGTGATCTGTGAGAATAGGTCACCCATGAGTGTACATACTTTCCTTGCTTTGCTTGCTTGCTTTGCTTTGGCTTTCCATTCTTTTCACTTTTTCTGATCTTCCTTCCTTTTCTAAACTTTCCTACTTTCAAAACTTTCCTGCTTTTCCAACTTTCCTGATTTTCCAGGATTTATGCTGCTTTTCCTAAAATAAGCTTCTTTTCTCCATTTTGGCAACATTTTTCGACTCTAGTGTTTACTTGACTTCTACTCCAAGTAATTCCTCCACCCATATCCACCAATTCGAATTAGTAGGCCATGTTCTCCATTTATTTATTCAGCATAATAAATAAAGATATTAATAAGAGATAATACAACTCATAATTAATTCCATCTTCATCATTTAATCAATTCATTAATTATTAATTAACTTTTGTGGTATAATTTCCTCCAAAAATACACCCTACTCAATTTTTTGGCAACATCTTCCACATGGGTGCCCTCTTGGCCCACTTGTTCATTATCCATTAATTTTATTTATCAAAATTACCTTTAATAAGTAAATTTGTCAATTTGTGAGACTTAGGATAAAAGTAATTCTAAGCAAATAGAATTAATACCATTTAATTCCCTTAGGGGTTGATCTTGTCCCCTTTCACCCATGGTACTGGATTAGCCAAAATTGGGGACATGACATATTATGTATGTATTGGTGCAACTGGAAGAACTTCCTCAGTCCTAACAACCATGATTTAACATCTTCTCCATGCT
Organism: Larix kaempferi; assembly: GCA_027924585.1. Classification (NCBI taxonomy): domain Eukaryota; kingdom Viridiplantae; phylum Streptophyta; class Pinopsida; order Pinales; family Pinaceae; genus Larix; species Larix kaempferi. Next base: position 4,879 of record BSBM01001943.1, on the reverse strand, counting down.
TTAATTCTCCATCAAAATTTGGGGGCTTGATTCTTCTCGACTCTCCTACTAGTTCAATCCGGGCATACCTACTCTTCTTGTACCTCACGAGAGATCTTTCAAAACTAGTCTTTGTACTACTTTATGTATAACCCTTCCTCATATCTGAGTGATGAAGTCTCCTTGAAGATGATCTAGATATCACATAACATATTCTATGACTCCTTTCAACATATATTTGGATGGTATTCAATGATTTTAGATCATTCATAATCTGCTCCTGGATATGAATTATCCTTTCGTTATCCTCCCTACAGTTCCTCACTGAATCCTCCAATTATACCTATTTGACCTTATTCCCTCAACAAGCTCCACTTCAAGATTGTATGGTCTCTGTCCTTCCTCAAAATCCATATCCAACCCCTGACTGCCTACTACTGAACTTGTACTTGTTGAATCTCTAGTCTTTACGGGTTTGAGTAAGATCTTAGTTTAGTGGGCACACTACTTTCTCAATCATTCACCAGGAACTGCAATGTGTTCATTATCAACCTTTGGTTAGAAAACTACATATTGGCATAAGTTCATTATTATTGAAATTTTCCTGGTGTCGGTGCAATCAAAATCCTAAATCAACCCCGAATTGAAAACTGGTGCTATTGGTAGCATCTTTTGGGGGGGGGGGGATTACGACTTTTTGGAAATCTTGGTCAATGTTGGTACAATCAAAACCCTACATCAACCCTCGAATCGAAAAGTGGTGCTACTAATGGCACCCCTTTATTTCATTGGACCATTACAATTGCATTTATTTCGAAACCATGCATGATGTAAGAAAAATAATAATTTTTTTTATTCTTCTAAATATATTTAAAAAAAGGAAGAGAAAGCCCAATTTTAATTTTAAAAAATATGATTTTAAATTAAAAATATATAAAAATAGATCAATTTGAAAAACAAAATTAAAATGTGCATTTTTTTCAAATAAATTTGAAAAAAAAAAAAACACAAATATTTAAAGACTTTTTAAAAATTAAAAGAAGAACAAATATTTATAAAGTTAAAAAAAATAAAATTAGAGATTAAAAACATAAAAATTAAAATTAAAATAAAAAAAATACAAATTAAAAATATTTAAAATTAAAAACAATTAAATTTTTTGAAAAAATAAATAAAAAATAAAAAACGATTTACAAAAAGCAATTAAAAAACTTGAAAAAAAAAAAATATTATAAGAAAAAGCCTCTCCTCCCTCCCCTGCCCTACAACCTTATCCCTATGAAACTTGACATGGTCACTCCTTGACACATTGTGACTCTAAATACACTAACTTCGTAGTAGACTATGACCCCCAACATATTATCCCCCATTAATATTTTCCCTTCACTATTATGACCCCTGATGCAATAACCTTCTAACACATATGAACCTAATGGCACTAGATTTTTAATATAAAAAACCCCTTATTTACAATGGCCTTAGATCAAGTTATACTCTCCTAATCCCTATGAACCTTGACACAATCACCCTTAGGCATACTTTGACCTAAAAGAAACTAACCCCTTAATACATTAAGACCTCAAACACAATAACCCCTTGATACACTTTTCCCTTAAGTAATATGACCTTAATTTCAATAATACCTTAACATGTTATTACCTCAAAGACATTAAACTTGTGCTGATCTCTCAACAACTCTCGTATACAATATATAGTCTTTCCAAAAATGGATAAAGTTTCCCATACTAGACAAGTCTGCATGAGAATTTATCCTTCTAAATGGAAATTTAAAGGTTGGCTCATGGGATTTTAGTATTTTACATGCAAACACTAAATTTCCTTTTTGACTTGTTGACAACGAAACACTCTTTGATGGCTTGGTAAAATGCAAAGAATTTTTGTTCATTCTTATCATTTTTTTATATAAGTACTAGAATCTCTATGGATAGGTTATACGTACAAATAACTTTGATGTTTTTAACAATAATTTTGCAAGATCTTGTATAAGAGAAGGTATGTTTCATAAGATAAGATGAGATAATTTTATTAGTTTAATAGGAAAATGAAGATTGTTTGTACTATTTAAGAAATAATTTTCTTTAAAATAGTTTGGTACTTAAACAGGTTATCAACTTATTTGATATATTGATGTTTATGGGGATTTCTTATCTATACTTTTTTGCAAACATAATATGGAAAATGATACTCACAACACCAAGATTAAACTAGAAGATATTGGTACAGAAGGTCTGGATATGGTATGGCTATTATTTTGTCATTTGCCACAATTAGTATTAGATAGATAGTTTTTTCTTTAGAATCACTTGGTTTCTTGTATTTAAATGTTTGAAATTACTTTATGGTGTAGTTTTGTAATCTTATTTATCATTGGAAAGACACAAGCCATTTTTTGATAAAATCCCGGTGATTCTATCCCTTCTCCTCTTCACCATTCTCTCTATTCCTTTAGGGTGGTGTGAAGAGGAGCTTGCAAAGAATGAAGGGATTCTTAAATAATTTCCAACATAAACAATGAATTTATTTGTAAATTCATTGGCATATATTCATCGTCTGCATTGTCATTTCATGGAATATTTAGTATTTAAATTGGAAACTTGTTTTATTATTCAATACTTCACAAGTCCGTGTGGTATTTTTTCATGGTTTTAATGGCTAGACTGAGTTGGTTGATCTCTTATCGCATTTTTAACATAGGCTGCTAGAATAGTTTATGAACCAAATATATATTGCTTCAACAAATAGAAAACAAGGTTAGTCAATATGTTCTTAAAGATTTTGATTTATAATTTATGCTTGCCCTGGTTAACATTATATTGTTTTAAACTGACATGTTAACTTGCACATTTCCTAGATATTGTGAGTATTTTACAATTGGAGTATACTGTGTTGAACATTTCATGTTCCAAGAATGCTTTAATAAACCCAAATACGAGGACATGGTTCTTGGTACCCACCAGTAGATAGAATATCGTAATCCCCTTTCTTTTGCTCCTAAGATTGTTCATGGTGTTTATTCTCCACCAACTAATGGGGTGGGAAAATGGTTGGAGATTTTATGTTTGCATGTGTGTTCTCTTTCTGTCATTTGAAGGATTTCAATACTTATGGACTGTTGTATTTAATGAGGATGAGTGGTGAGACTCCATCTTCAGCAAGGCACATAAGAGGATGCAATTGCAAGAAATCAATGTCCCTAGAAAAAATACTATGAATGTTATTAGGTGCAATAATCTCATTTTGTAAGGTAATGTAAATGTGAAATTGGGAGGAATGTTTCAACATTGTTTTTAATACCTTTTGATGTGTATTTTAGGTTGGTGTTGGTTTCTCAGATGGTTGCGTATGTGGAGGATGCAAAAATGTTTATGGAAAGGAAGAAGGTCGGCAACAAATTTATTTAAAGTTGAATACCTAAAATCTTGTTTGATTGTGTATGATGCTAATTTTCATTGTTATTACTAATTGGTAGGACGATCAGATGACATAGAAGACAATGAAGCTTCAATTGAAGTATGTGACAAGGATTCTTTAGAGGATAAGGCTAAGATGCATGATGTTGGAAATGATATCATGCTTTTTGAGAAAAAACATGCTAATTATCTTTCACCTTTAACACAATCCTTCCAATATTATGGGTATGATTATGCACAAAACATAATCTATTGTTAATGATATTTATACTAGTTGTTCTTGTAGGTATTTTGTATGTTTTCATGAGAGGTTACTGGTTGTTTATTAATTTCTAATGTTCAATGTCAGTTGGAATATTTTTTAGATTATTAATGTTAACATGATTTTACCAATTTGATGTCATAGGGACTTGCATGGTAATAGCCAAAGACTTTGTATATTTACAAGAAAAACAACAATGCAATGCATGTTGAAAACTGGATGCTTCAAACATTAACAGCTGAAATACAATTATACACATAGCAATAATGGTGGTATACCACTTTTTGTGGACGTTCCAATAATTAGATGAAAGAGAGAACTCATAAAATAATGACACGGTTCCTGATAGAATAGACTCCTAGTTGCATGTGTTATGTTGATCAAGTAATTATGGGATGCTTCATTTGAGTTCATGATCGCGGGAGTTGCACATTTGCAAAATCATGATCTGTGACTAGATTAATCCTGAAATGATCAACGCTCTAGTTTTTGGGTTGCTACAAACCTCAAAAGGTTTCCGCAATTTCCAACCAAATACGCAATGATAAGGAGCTTCGCTAGTTTCCAGTTTGTAATATTTTTTTTTAAATTCCTCAATACCATCGAATATCCGACGACAACACAACTTAGCTCCGACGATGTTTCTATAAAAACCGACGGCAAATTCACCGAATATTTTTCTAGGGAACCGTCGCCTATCCAACGACCACACAACAATAATCCGACGAGTTTGTTATACCACAGACGACAAATTTCGTTGTGTTTTGTTTTGGGCTTGTGGTCCAAACTTGTCGATTATTCAAAACTTGGGGAGGGATAGGTTGTCGGATATTCGACGTCACCTTTGTCAATTAATCGACCACCCTAGTGTCAGATATTTGACCTCAATTTATCAGTTATTCGACATGATGGTATGTAAACCTTGTCGGATATTCGACCACATCGTTGTCGGTTTATTCAACTTATTAATTAAAATAAAAGCATAGGTTATTCGACAAGTTGTTTTTGGATATCTGATTGTGGTTGTGTTTGTCGGATATCCAACAAAGTTTTACCTACATTTAAAAAAAAACTACTTTGTCGGATATTAGATGGAGTGTTGTCAAAATTCAGACAAATATGTCATTGGATTTTGGGTTCAAATTTACCTGTAACAGAGAGAGAGTGACAGGGGTGGTTAAGGGTAAGGGGGTAGGGGGAGAGGGAT